>CM037870.1:22606504-23806504 GCA_021292105.1 Anadara kagoshimensis | reverse complement strand
ATCACCACTGATTACGGTTTGTTGAACCCTCAAATAGAACATTAAATTTCAAATACTCTTGAATTAATAATTTTTATGAAGCTTAGACCATTAGTTATAAGATCTTATAACATAGTTAAATACAGTTTTCATTAAAACGTTTCGAGTGGCTAGAAATTTGATGTCCCTACAGTGCAGACCTGTCCACAGTTGAGCACTAAGCTAACTGATTAATGCCGATCATCCCTGCCCCCTTTTACCTATAGCTCGGCAGCTGTTCCGACAACTGCCATCTATCTCTCGACAGCTTTTCGGTCACAAGCTGCCAATCTCTCAGCCACTCGGCAGCCGAGCTTTGACACCTCTTCACCAGCCCAGTGTTAAACTTTTAACAGGCATGTACTGTATTTCCTCCGAATTATTGCTGTTATGTAAAATAAAAGTTCTGATGTAGAGATTGTACTGCACATGTACGCTCCGATGTATTAGATTTCATATTTGATTGCTTAAAGCATTTCCTTGACATGCCGACATTGAAAATAGAAACCATAGATATAATTTCATAACCAGTTTGTCAAGATAAAATACCAAATACTGTATCCGACTCTGGTAGTCACTTATAGTCAGTATACTTATATTCCTTTTCATTCTCAATTTTGATTTCATTAACTAGCTAGCTAGACAGGAGGTGCTTACCCTTTCAGATCACCCAGTCTCACTTCCCTGATGGAAGTTCACGTGTTTAACTTAATTTGATTGTTTTAAAGTTTTTACTTTGCTTTTGAGATTGTGATTTTGACATGGACTGGTCTGTTTAATTTTGATTGATAGCAATAAGTTAAAAATGAGCCATCGCTTTCAAAAGGTTTAAAATGGACAATTCTATTGGAGCTGTTCATTTATATAAATCCAGTCAACATGAAATCTTAAATGCACGTTACTTCATTTTAACATAAATGATCAATAGTAAAATTTAATAAATTTTAATGATTCTATATTGGTAGACAAGAGAAAAAATATTTTGGTTATTTTTCAATTTAGCTTTAAATTAAGGGGGACTAACAAAGAAAAATATATGATTTAAAAAAAAAACTGTGGCGATAAATGAGGTGGCAAATTTAACTGGGTGCAATTTCACGCAGTTTTACTGTACTGAATTTCATAAAAAGTTAATAAAATTAACATATGTCACAACAAGTAAGAAACATTTGCACTATAAAGAAAACAATGTATTTGATATATGGAACTTTTGGACTTCAAAGTAATGTTGCAATAAGCAAGGTGGCAAGTTATCACTGGGCATTATGATGAGGGTTTACTGCAACAAATGAGGTGTGAAATAATCGATGGGCATCATTACAAAGTTTTACCGTACTGAATTTCATAAAAATTACGGTAATACATGTTACCAATGAGGGACATTGGTACAATAAAGGAACCACTGTATTTAAGAGACACCAAAATAAATAACCAAAGGTCTATATTGGAAGAACGCCGATAAGCTCTAGATTCATTTTACTTGCTCATTACACCCAATTACATCATGAATTAGTTAAGGAGAAGTGACGTTTATGATGTTATGGATATTACAAGCAAGGTGCTACAAATTCATTATATTTCACTATAAATGACAACACGTATTTATTTATTTACATGATTTGTGTACATACGTAACGTCAAAAGTATTTGGATAGAAAATAATTACTCAAATATTATTGGATGAATAACAATCTTTGTTTTAGGATAGTTAATTTGTCGGAGTGGAATGGAGTAATGATGCCCAAAATCAAATAATTTCACTAAAATTATATTCAAAGCAGTTAGTTCCTCGATGGTGTGGTGAAATCATGTAATGGTGCCCAAAATTAAATCATTTTACTATATTCTAGAAGTTAGTTCCGGGATGGTGTGGTGGAATCATGTAATGGTGCCCCAATCAAATCCATTTAATTATGTTGAGGGCGATTAGTACAGAAATGGCGTAGGAAACGGTAGACTGGGAGAAAACGGACATAGATTGAAGCAAGCGAACTACTGTAGGAACCACTCTGTTTGTGACAGTGACATACTCTTCATATCCATAAAATATCAAATACAATTGAATAAAGATTGATATTTTTCACTTACTGGTACCTAGTCGTAACAGGAAATCTGTATGCGCATCCGCGATTGTCATAAAGTATTTTTGTAGAAAGGAAAATGTTGGCGTTATGGGGATTTTACATGGCGAAAATGGTGAAGTTTACACCGGAAGTGATGTCATTGGTGACGTTTTACGTCATATGCACAACAGAGCCTGCCATTTGCCTAGTTTTTCAACATGTTAAATCCCCGTAGCGTCAACGTTTTACACTGTGCAGATATATCCTGGGCTTATCGCGGATGCGCATACAGATTTTCTGTTACGACTAGGTACAAGTTAGTGAAAAATATTCATCTTTATTCAAATTTATTTGATTTTCTATGGATATGAAGAGTATTTCACTGTCACAAACAGAGTGGTTCCTACAGTAATAAACTTTCCCTCTTGGGGATCTGTTCCGAGTAGGATTTGAACTTAAGCAATGAGAGCCATTGCGATCCATAAGTGTGCACATTAGACCAATTTCCAAGATGATTCATCAGAGTATTCAACGCCGAGGCCATGATTGCACTTTTATTTTCTACGTTCCTTATTCCATCATTAACTGGTGGGAGAATTGCACGCTTTATTGGTAATGTGGTTTAATATTTGCATCCATCGTGAACTTCAGGATATCGAAAACATTAATTAAAACGAATCATATCAGTTAAAAAACAACACATAACCCCATGCTGATTCAGTCTCACGCTGTTTGTTGCGAGCCGTCGATTTTTGGTGCGTACTTTTTCCTTAGAGATAAAATATATATATAAATATATTGGTAAATAAATATGATCATAAGTGAGGGATGGGATTGATTTGACTGTAGACGTGAGTAGATACACAATTCCAAGAGCATGCATTTGTCATGTATGCTTGGCTTATGGAACACGATGCGCAAAACAACTGGAGTTGAGAGGCCTCCAACTTAGTACAAGCGAACTGACAAACTTGCGCACTAGGCTCTTTTTGAACCTAGGCGGCGAGGGGCGCTGTGATCCGTAAACGATCGCTTTAGACAACTCAGCCACTGAGGCCCCCAACATTTCCATGGAAACTGAAAATGCCGGAAAGCAAAAGGTTCTTGAAAACACCTTGAAATTACTTCGGAAACATGAGTCTTTTTAATTTGGTGCTAGGAGTTGAAGAAAAGTCATACCCTTTATGTTGTGGTGTCGTGGCTTTGATCTTTGACCAATCATCAAACAGAGAGAAAAGTATTCACACATTAAACGTTAAGGAACTATAGAATTCTGTGTTTAGCAGCAACAATTTTCAGTTCAAATCCCCATCTCTGTTAGTGCACACAAGTCATCAGGATTTCTAAAATTCAGTATTTAACGTGCAGAACATCTTGCAGTTAGTACTTATGACTAATTTCTTTACAACAGTGGCACTTGTTAATGCTTGAGTATGGCAAAGTTTATCATAGTTTATTTAAATTTAGCACCGATTGCAGGCGTAAGAAAAATATGTAAAACTGTTATCACGAGGTTAGCAACTTGCATAGATTTGAATCTTGTATTTATCAGATTCATCTGGAGTTATGTAAGAAAAAGCAATATGAATGTAGACGACTTTACTTGTCGGGGAAAGTTTTTGTAGCGTATTTACTTAAAACTGAGACGTGTTTGTCAGGAGAACCTTGGAAATCAAGATCCAGTCAAAAACAAACATACCAATCAATGTCCAAATTCATAATCTCAAAGCTACGTAAAATCTGTGAAAATTTGCAAAATCAGTTAAACAAGTGAATTTTCACCAGGGAAGTGAGACCGAGTTCTCCGCAAGAGCAAGAACCTGCTGTTTAACTAGCTTCACACATCACTTAAAGAAAAAAAATAAATGAGGAACACATTATATCAAATATATAAATCTTGTCTTAAAGTTTTAGAAACTTGAACCACAAAAACTATAAGTAAAATCAATTACATATTGAAAAAGAGAAAAAGTGTTTCTAAAGAAATGTTGAAGCCTTGGAGGCCGGTTTAACTCTGCAGCTTTAAAAAATTAAAAGGTTTAAAAATTGCATATTCATGTAAAAATAACCTGAACTTGCAAAGCAAGAACAACCAAGAAATAAGAGCATCCAATACTTTTACAACCATAACAATAAATTCTTAGCATCGCACTGACGTAGGAATACAAGTCCATGCTGAAATGATTTTATTCAGAGCCAATCGTTTCATACAAATACCTGACCAATCAAACTCCTTGAAACAAATGACAATTCAATCATTTATTGATGATATAGTAATGACGTTTCTTTGGTAATGTTCAATGCTTGACCAGTTTTTGTTTTGTTTGTCTTGTACTGTATTAATGATATATGAAATTGTGTTCTTGGCAACAAAGCGTTAACATTTCAATCTAGATTCCTAAGGTTTGTAAACATAAGTAACATATGTTATCACAAATATTAAATGTGAGCACCTGTTTGTGATTTAATACTCACTGAATTTGCAGGACTTTATAAATGTTCAGATCAAAATTGCTGTTTCAAGCATCGATCAAAAATAAATAAATAATAAATAAATAAATACTTATAAAAATAATAATATAAAATATTACACCTTATGTAAAAATCTAGCAATTTCATTGGATAAGAGCTATGTAACAATTTGTACTGTCACATAAAATTTATAATGTCACATAGCAACGCGCGTGACTATGTGACAGTACGTTTGTTCGAGTCGCCTCCCTTCACTGGATCACATCAGCGCTTTGAACAAAACATGTTTTCAGTTGTATCTACGGCAAGCGTCTTATTGTTATTGATATTGTTTACATTCGTCTGTAACAACAACGGATGATGTTTGTCGAGGTTGACAATGACTTTCTTGGCAATTTGTTAGAGTCTAAAGACTCTGCATCAACTAAGCGGATCATTAAGCGGACCGTGGATATGTTTCTTAAATTTCTTGGCTCAAATGACTGTGGATTTGAGGCATTCCCGGTCGATAAATTGGATGAAAATCGGTATAGGCATTACAAAAGACGAAGGATGCACATCATGTATTGGTAAAATAAAACAAACATTCGGTGTAATAAAATAAATATTACATTTCTGACAGGGTGCCAGTACATATTGTCACCTCTCGAAAAGCATTGTCAGCCTCGGCAAACAATGCTTCCTCGAGGTGACAATATGTACTGGCACCCTGTCAGAAATGTAATATTTATATACATGTAATACAATAATAATGAATAAATACAAAGCGTCATCTTTAGGAGTCAAGTTTGCCATTTCGCTTCCGCAGGTGTAAACCATCACTACTCTAAATACTAGTAACCGTTTTCATTGTTTCAAAGAACAACTGATGGTAATACTTCATATATGAACGTTGACTATTCCAGTTAGATATATAGGATAGGTTATTAAGTAATGATATAATAACAAAAACAACATTATAATGCATATTATATAATTAATGCTGCAATATCGGATGTGCATCCCATTCTACTTAAGTCAATAAAATGTCATAAATATGACAATGTATACCACTAACGTTATCAAAGTCAGATACACCACAGACATGTAACATTCGCAAGTGTTTTTGTGGGGGTGTATGTGTGTGAGTGCGTGCGCGCGTGTGTAACGTTATCAAAATTAAATATACAGCAAAATTTACAAGTGTTTGTGTGGATGATCGCACGTGTGTGCGTGCATGTGTTATCAATAAAATTACATAATGTAACATTTACAAGTGTGTGTGTGTGCGTATGCGGTGTGTTGCATTGCGTGCGTATGCGTGTTTAAAAGTGGGATGATTAGGTTCATGGAAGTAATTCAAGTACTCTTGGATACCATTTTGGCATTATTTCTGCCCGTCTAATGTCGCCATGCGTTCTGTCTGTCCTGTCTTGCTTTATCGCTATGTTGATTGATTTTGACATTTTCTTTTTGATATTTTGGCTATTGTCGGATACATATTTATCATAAAAATTCGTTAATCATTACGTACTAATGCAGCATGTGCTCGGCCTCACACAAATGACATATATTGGCACACTTCTGATTGTTAAAGAGATTGGTAAAACATCGTTAGAAACCGTTAATTGTTACGTATTGTTGTTAGACGTATTCACTCATCTCACACAAATGAAAAGCATTGGCACTATTCTCATTGTTAGGAAGATGTAAACATTTGTGCTTCATTACCAAAACTTTTATTTACAATTTTTCCGTTATCTTCTTTGCCAGAATTGTTTTTCTTTAATTCACGTTAATGCACGTGAAAGACAATAGAGGATGGTTATGTGTAATGATAAATTGTTATTCCTGTAATTTTTTATCGTTCCGACCTTCATATTAATGATTATGTCTTTGTTGACGAATGTTACCCCTGGCAACGATTCATAGTAAATGTTGTAGAAAGGAAAATGTCAAAGTAGAAGATGATGCCAGATGTCATCGAAATAAGAATGATGAATTGGAATAGATTAGTACTGAATAATTTGAGTTGAGTAATGGTATTTAACGTCCCAGTCAAGAATATTTCACTTATATCGAGACGTCGCCAGCCATAGGCGAAGGTGCAGAAATTTTGCCTATGCGTTGCGCTGATGGCATGATACAGCAAAGTTCTTTATCGTGCCATACATACTGTGACACGGGACCTCGTTTATTTTAAGTTCCTATCCGAAAGAACCATGACTTTCATTTCGTAATGCCAGGTGCTTGGCGAATGAACAGTCACTACCCACTATCATGTCTTGGGTCAGACCCAGTCGGGGTTCGAACCCACGGCCTCCCACTTACGGAGCGAGCATTCTATCAACTGAGCTACCGCAGTGGTTAGTACCGAATGAGTAGAATATTGTAGTGATGTTTTACGTTCTAGTTAAGATTCTTTTACTTATATCGAGGCGGTCAGTTCCAGTTCTGGCCTGACTGATGTAGTAATTGTGTTTAACGCCACAATGACGATTCTTTTATTTACATATTGACGGTCAATTTTTGGGATATTTAGGAAAGCAGGGTACTCGGAGAAAACAAAGCAAACTGACAAAAATGTTCAGCAAAATTAGCAAATTCCATTCGGTAATTGTAAGAAGTAGCGGGTTTGCTTGATGCCATAATATTAACTGACTTAATCTCTTTTTAATTAACACTCCAATCTTGTGCGTAAATCCAATGCTGTCTTTTAGGAAATGGCAAGGGCTTTCAATCATTTCTCAATTATTTATACATCAAGATTATATAAAAGGGCTTTATGTGGGTGTTATGTTTTTCATATTTATTAATTAGTATTACTAATTGTTTGGGCGGTGTCCATGATAAATGTGTTCAAAGCTCTGTGTTTAATGCTGCTTAATGATGCGAATTGCGTCATATCTTTAATACTTCATTGCATTCTTGAAATTTCGAAACAAGCATCCCGCAGACAGAAATTAACATCATTCGTTTGAAATTAACATCGAGGAAAGAATTATCATACTGTCTTTTATGTTTGGAAGCACCTGTTTGTTGGGAGCATAAAATAGATGAAATGTTGATTAAAGTTATGATTTGATCTGAGCTACAGAATGTATATTTTATTTAAAACAATTATTGAAGTGTGGGCGTTACGTAATTTTACCTCATATCGGTATAAGAATCTTATATTCAACATTTTAAAAATAATGGAAAAGTGTCTCGATCAAAGTCTACGCTCTTAACGGATACGAACATTAACAATCTACCACAAGTCTACTTAAAGAAATTCTACTGAAAGAGCCGTTTGATTTCTTGAATGGAGTTTTACGTCCCAGACAAGAATATCTTACTTATTTTGATACGCCAACAGCTGAAGGTGAAGTTACAGAATATTTTACCTTTGAAGTGCATCCCGGGCAAGAGGCAAGGGTGATTCTTTGACGAACCATGAAACCGTAATAAGGGACACCGTTTTAAGGTCTGTTGCGAGGGACCTGAAAGAGCTGTTAGGGATTTCTTCTCTGCCTGGAGACTTTATTGTACCAATGGTTATACCAGTTCGTTAAACGCTAATTGTTAACAAGATCCGAATTATAAATCTATCAAATGAACAAGGAACCGATTTTGAGTATGAATTATGCTTTGCAACATTCTCAGAACATCAACATGTTGTTACATCACTTATTAACTTCCTTTCTTCTTCTGAAATATGTATCGTCAAATGTATAGACGCGTATGGTTATGAAATTTTCTTAAATAAAAGCTAATTTTCTTGATTCTCGATAACCTTGAAACTTTAAATCTGTATGTTGGATAAACATTATATGTCAGAAAACTGAAACATGAATGTTCTCATCTTTGTAAACACAGAAACTGTTTGATATACAATACCAATAAGAATAGGCAAACAACATTGACCTGCTCGCTTGACCTATCATTACGATGTTTCATAAAATACAAGGGTAGTGTTAGGATTCGCAGTTAAATTACCTATTTTATACCCGTTTAAATACCCAGTGGCATCAGTGGTAAAGTGGTCTAAAGCGCATGCTAGCAGATCACAGCGCCTCTCACCGCATAGGTTCGAATAACACTCGGGAGAAATCATAGTGTGAGATTATGATCAGTTTGCTTCTCGAAGGTCGCAAGTTTTTGATGGTACTCCAGTTATCTCTACCATCCCAGAACTGACCGCCTGGATAAATGAAATAAGGGGTAAAACACAATTAGCTCCTGTTTTACACAGTCTGATCACAAGAAAATTTGCAAAGTTTGCTTGTGAAGGTAGGGGGTTTTCTCAGTTTACTCCGTTTTCTTTTACCATTCCGTGATGATTTCTGACTGTGGCGTAATATGTAGCACAATTCTATCTATCCATCAACTTGTTACACGTCTTTCTTTCTTTGCGTTAATTTGACTATATGCCAATTTTACCCCGAGTTTCATTCTAGAGGAATAAACTCCAACTCACATTAAGTTTTACATTTTGGCAGTAAAGGTCCAGTCAGCTGTTACAGCCAGCTCAGTGACCTAACGATCTGGAAGAAAGTAAAATGACACGTCCAATCTGACCCAGCGGGGATCAATGCATTGGAGGATATTCACCTTAATATGAGCACTAAAAGTATAAGAACACGTGCATTTGTTTTACTATGCATTTTTATTACCGCTAAACGAGATTGCTTTTCAAGTGTTATTGACCGATATAGTATGTGAATGCATACAGACATTTTCAGCTTCAAAGATTAATCGAAAAGAAAAGTTATACAGACATTCTTTGAACTTGCATGTTAAATATGCATGTGTTCCAGAATACCGCAATATCACGACCTCAATCATATCACATAGTTATTAGAATTTCAAAGGGATTTAGTATTTATCGAAGTTAGGTGAAGAAAGCTGGTTATACCATTCATTCTGTCCAATCTCTTATTAGTTTCTATGTACATGTCAATTTCACGCAAAATCTGTTACATGCCAAAACACGATACTTGTCAGACGTTACAGAAAATGAGGAAATCACATGGTACATGGCGGTACGTACTTCCTACATCGTCTGCTTCTTGTAAAATTGGATTCAAAGGGTCTGTTTTAACAACGGACCAATTGTAACTCAGTAACTTGAGAAAGAAGTTGGAACTGTTTTGTTTCTGTAACTAAAACTTCAATATTAAAGTCTTTATAAAACTTGAGATCTAAAACACAGTGCATCACTGAAAAATATTATTTTGCAGACTACATTTTTTGTCTAAAATGGCTTAACATCTTAACACTGGTAGGTAGAACCATATTAAATTGAAATCAAAAACAAACATACAGGCCCATGTTCAAATCACAATCTCAAAATGAAAAGCAAAGTGAAACATGATAGGGAGACTGGGTGTTCCGAAGGGTAAACGCCTCCGGTCTAGCTGTGTGTTAAACTTTCGACAGGTCTGTATTGTAGCAACCGTAGTGGTCCTTAAACGAGATGAAAATTTATATGCAAGGAAATATTGAATTACATAACACATTTACACAATGTATGATATCTACAATTATCAATCTGAATATTCATAAATTATACTAAAAATAAAAAAATTATCAGCTTAAATTTTAAAATTAATGCAAATTATTTGAAAAAGTAGATGGAAGAGATTGTTTACTTATAGTACAGGCCGGTCGAAAAATTAACACTAAGTAACAAATGAGCAGCTCATCTCGGATCATCATTAGCTATATCGGCAGTTTTTTGGCAGCTATACTATCTTTCTCTCGGCAGCTTTTTGACAGCTACTATCTTTCTCTCGACAGCTTTTTGACAGTTATACTATCTTTCTCGATAGCTTTTTGACAGTTATACTATCTTTCTCGATAGCTTTTTGACAGTTATACTATCTTTCTCGACAGCTTTTTGACAGTTATACTATCTTTCTCGACAGCTTTTTGACAGTTATACTATCTTTCTTGATAGCTTTTTGACAGTTATACTATCTTTCTCGACAGCTTTTTGACAGTTATACTATCTTTCTCGACAGCTTTTTGACAGTTATACTATCTTTCTCTCGGCAGCTTTTTGGCAGCTATACTTTCTATCTCGGCAGCTTTTTGGCAGCTATACTATCTATCTAGAAAGCTTTTTGACAGCTATACTATCTATCTCGAAAGCTTTTTGACAGCTATACTATCTATCTCGAAAGCTTTTTGGTAGCTATGTTATGTGCTACTTTTGAATTTTTATGAAACAATACATTCAAAAGTAGCACATGGCAGCTATACTATCTATCTCGACAGTTTTTTGACAGCTATACTATCTATCTCTTGACAGCCTTTCGGGTCTCTAGCTGTCCATACAGTACATGCCTGTCGAAAGTTCAATACTGAGTCAAATCGATCGGTCATTTATTGTTAGATATTTCAAAGCAAGTGCTACCTATTTCTCTGCAGTTTATTTGTCCACTAGCTATCCATGTCTCTGTCATTCGGCAGTCGAACTATGACATTTTTTCGTTAGCTCAGTATTTAACTTTCGATAGACCTGTACTGAATCTCGGCCACTTGGCGGCCGAAAGTCGACTGATTTTGTTAACTCGGTGGTTAACTTTCGACAGGCCTGTATTGTACAACATTATACAAGAGAAAGCTGAATGACAGGGGATAAGTGTGCTTGCTTATCGGCAGAAAAAATCTCTATACATCTGTGAAAAGTACATAGAGATTCTCTTTGTTACAAGAAACTTCGAATGAAATCGGAACCTTTTAATTTTATGCATTACATTAGCAGTATTTTTCACACTTTTAAACATTTAATAGTTTAAAAATTTTTACATCATAAATTTTGACACTTATTATTTCAGAAGAGTTTGGAAGGACATTGAAACTTTTTTATTGGTGGATTGGTGATAAAATACATATTAACAGTAATTTTTCACACTTAAAACATTTAATAGTTAAAATTTTTACATCAATAATTTTGTCAATTTTATTTCAGAATTCGAACTTTTTAAATTTATGCTTTGCTTACAAAAGTACATATTAGTCTTTAAAACATTTAATAGTTAAAATCTTTCATGATAAATGTTGTCACTTTTTATTTTCTATGCCGATGTTTATCCCGAGATCAGTTAAGCATTGTTCTTTGAAGGACAGTTACATAAGGGAACAGACATTTTATTTGGTGATTAATGGTTGTTTGTTTTTTTAAAGATGATATATGCATCTGAAATAATAATCAACCTATTAGCAGTTTTTTCCGTTTTCATTGGTAAGATGTAATTTTTGCAGCGTTTAAAAGTTACTTTGACATTGTGCACAGTTCAGTAAAACCTGCTTTTTATCGACTATCCTCTTTCAGTGAAGACCAGTCCTTTGCTAAAAAGAACCCCTTTCGGGACCACTTGTTAATCAAAACTAAAAATTTTAAGGACCATTTGCCTCACATTTTAACCCAAAAAGAACCTCTAAATAAACCACCCATCTATGAAGATCAGTGTTGTAATGCCTAATGCTTTATATTGCAGTATATTAAGACCCCGTTTCAAGATCACTTATTTCTTATTTCAACCAAAAAGAACCTCTATATAAACCACCCATCTATGAAGATCAGTGTTGTAATGCCTAATGCTTTAATTTCACCCCCCCCCCCCGAAAAAAACTAAAAAAAAGCGCGCATTTACGGATCACAGCTAATCTTACTTGCTTAGTTAGAATCCCATTCCAAGGGCGTCATATCGATTAAAAAGTATTAGATTTCTCCAGGTACTCCACTTTTCCAGGAATGACTTTATAACTAAAAAGTCTTGACTGGGAAGCAAAATAATATTACCCCATTCCACAATATAACGTTCTTAATGTGGTAACGAAGCCAAATGATACTCGTCTTTCTTTCAAGATGATAAAATACACACCATTGCATCCGACTTCTCTTCCTTTCTGTCGTGGAAATTCACGTGTAACACTTGTTTGCCAAGTTTCAAAAATTGCTTAATTTGCTTTTGGGATTGTGATTTGATCATGGACCAATATGTTTATGTTTCGGATTGTGCTTCTTTGATTTGTTCAGAAATAAAAATCGAAAAACGTATAATTTTCCGGAACAACTATTCGGCCCAGCTACGTGCATGAAGTAACTAAAAATTAAGTGCACGTGTACGTGTGTTGAGTTGGGAGTAGTTACCAAAATCTCTGGCACTGAAATTAACTAACTTTATAAAATAAAAGAACACATTATGTTATAGTCAATTTTCTGCTGTATTTAAGCCGCTAAGTTGTTTTTTTTGTAAAAACCTTCAGTCGGATGATTTATGTTCGTCAGGATATATTGGGAGATATCTGTGTTGTATTTCTAATGTATCTTAAAATGATGTTGGGATTGACAGAAAGAACAGAAACAGGCAGTTAAAGTCGTATCAATTAAATTGCTTAGTAGTAGCAGTTTGTAACATTACGCATACACAATGGAGTCTGTTGTTTTAGAAGTGCCAATATACACTATAGCCAGAAAGTGTGGAGTCCAATTTTCACTGATTCTAGGAAAACTACTTTTTTGTTGGGGTGGTGGTTCACTATTTCATTGACAATTAATTTCGCGGGTCAGTGCGTCCTCGAAAACAACAGAAATTGGGACACATTGAAAATAAATGATTTCACATAAGTACGTTTAAGAAAGCATTAGTATTGCTAGACCGAGAAACCAAAAAGTTTGACAAAATAAATTCTAATATTACATATCAAAACCATGTGTTGATAAAGTCCATAAAAGTAAAAAATAAATATAAAAAGAACAATAGCTCTTAATTAAAAGGGTTGTCACCATGAATACCTGTCAGAGGTCAAATAATAGGTGTATGACCATGGGCAAAGAAAACCTTACCATGATATATTAGTACATATACTTGCAGTTAGTTTTTGTTGCTAATTTGAATGTTATGTATAACTCTTATGACGCTTGTTGTTATTTCTTTGATCCTCTTGATGAATTGGGCGAGTTTCTGTAATGTGTGGTTGTTTAAAGAACCAACCATTGTCATTTTAAAAGTTAAAATATTGAAGCTATTGTTTACACTGCAGACAAGACAGAGATGCTTTCAGTAGTAATGTACCAACAATGGTTGTAGAACCTGATGGGGCTTAAAAAGTGACTGTTGACCTTTGGAACAGATGTGAAATCATACATATATTTATTGTTAGCGACTAAATTCCCAACTGGCTTAAGTCCAGACTCTAAAATACAGAAATCAAAAATGTGTAAACAGATAACATTGAGCGCGACGGGTTTCTCCAGGTACTCTGAATTCATCCACCATACCTCTATATATAAGTAAAACAATCTTGATTAGTACTCCAGTCCACTTCAAAAGCAGTTAGTTGTTAAACTTGTTGTTCATTTATAAAAAGATTTAAAAAATGAAAATTAATTTGAACGTAAATTAACAGGGTTGTAACCACTGACTGTTAGAGGTCAAATTCTAGGTCTGTGACCATAGGCAAAATACACTCATTGCAGCTATTATGTCTGGATCTGTTACACACAGTGCAGGCCTGTCGAAAGTTTTACACTGAGATAACGAAAAAGAGCCCAAGCTAGGCTACCGAATTGCCAAATATATATATATATATATATATATCGGAAAGCTAGTGACTAAAAAGCTACCGAGAGATAACTGTCGAGATATAACTAACGAAGGACAGAGATAAACTGCCGATTCGGCACTAATTGGTTGGGGTTTGTGTTAAACTGTCGACAGACCTGTACTCTACTTTGTTGATACATTTGTATATCTCACATTTTTTTGTTTTTTAATTTAAAATAACTGTATAAATGTTTCTGAAAAATTTGGACTAAAAGCATACAAAACTAATTCTTTGATTGGACCAAAACAAAACCTAACAATCCAATTATTTGATTGGACCAGAACCATACAAAACCAATTATTTGATTGGACCAGAACAATACAAAACCAATTATTTGATTGGACCAGAACTATACAAAACCAATTATTTGATTGGACCAGAACTATACAACACTAGTTATTTGATTGAACCAGAACCATACAAAACTAATTATGCTGTCCCCAAAACAATTATACCATCATTTGTTTTATTGGAGATGTCTATCTAGTCAGTCAGTATGGAATGCAATTAAAATACAGTTACTTTTGTTATAACTGTACTTTGTCAATATATAGTGAACCACTATGGTAAATCAGTTTGTAGAGTGCTGTGCAAGGACCGGATGTGTGAGCGTGTAGGGTGGGGGTTCAAGTAAAAAAAAACATATCTCTCTCAATATATCAAATTAATGTCTCGCTTATTAGAAAGAATACAATAGTGCCATATTATATCTCTAATCAACACAATAGTTAAAACATAAATAATGTGATTGGAAGTGTTTAAATGAGTATATTTTGTTGAATATTGTATATGTATCTAGTTTAAAATCTAATTTATGTTCTTCGACAAACACCTTGAACGTATTTACATATGTAATGTACATTTTAAATAATTATCAACGTTTTGTTAAAATATAAATGGAAATTTAAATGTCTGTTCACAGTTCTTGCCTAATATGACTGACGGCGTGATCATTAAAATGCACAGCAGGCCGCTGTTGCATAAGTTTTCTTATGGGCCAAATTTAATGTAGGTTCAGTCAAAGCTCTAGTTATTTTTTATATTTCTTAGGAAAAATCCCGAAACCATTCGTTGAAACCTCTTAAAAATTCGCGAGATCCCGTTTCGTTTCTCTATAAAAATTGTAACGTAATGCAAGACATTCCGCATGAATTTGACACAAATTTTCAACTCACCAGTATACGGATTGTTGTGTTGGAGGGAGTGATCGACTTTTTGGTAATTTGATTGGTATAAGAATTATGTATACATGTTATCTATGATGAAACCTTCGCTTTCGCGGTGTTTGGCCTTCGAAAACCACTTTCTATTATTTATTTACCGACATGCAAAACATATAAACTACAGGAGTTTGAAATTTACAATGAAGCACAAGTATTACAGATTAATTAGGCATAAAAAGGCCCATTATAATGAAGTAGATAGAAAAAAGTGCCACCAGGCACCTTAAATGCAGTTTCTCTGTTTGAGGGATCCCGATCGGCATTCGATCCTATGCGGTGGAAGGCGCTGTGATCCGTAATCGCGCGCTATTAAACACCTCGGCCACCGACGCCTGTTCAATACTGACATATTCGTTGCAACTACAATGTTAGCCTATTTACCATTTTACCGATTCTCTCTGTCTCGATAAAAATGAAAGTCTTCAAAACAGTTGCTGACAGATTTTAACGAAGCAAATAGTGAAACAGACATCAACTTGCTATTTGAGTGACAGTTACTTGGAACACTCTAGCAGTAAGACATAACCGATAAATTTCTCTTAAAATCACTGCCAAAATTCTATCACACTCTCAATTTATCGTAACATTGGTAAATATCAAAATGACTTCAGGATTTGTCAGGATAAATGGATCAGTGAATAAAATGATTTATAGAGATTTGCAGATGAATAACAAAAAGTACAAAAATAAAAATATTTCTATTGTTACGACATTTCATTTACATGTCTACGGATGACTTTTACTATTAGTATTCAAATCGTACTGCACTTCTTGACACACATGAAGACGTTAACAAGACATATTATCTGCATAAGGTCCCACCAATACATGACATTTCTGCGTTTCGAAGGGGTACCAGATAAAATTCAACGGGCACCATGTAGATTTATCTGCATACGTTTCGACGGGTACCAGACATGCTATCTACATGTGTTGCGACGGGTACCAGACATTTTATCACATGAGTTGCGACGGGTACCAGACATGTGATCTCCATGAGTTTCGACGGGTACCAGACATTTTATCACATGCGTTGCGACGGGTACCAGACATGTGATCTCCATGAGTTTCGACGGGTACCAGACATGTTATGTTAGTTATCACACGAGTTGCGACGGGTATCGGACATGTTAGTTACATGAGTTGCTACGAGTATCAGAGAGTTTCGACGGGTACCAGACATGGTATCACATGGGTTGCAACGGGTACCAGGCATATAAGCTGCGCTTGCAAATTAAGACCAATAGAAATGAAGTCGAATCGTCATAACGCGTTAGTCTACGCCATGTACATGCACTATCAATAAATATTTTCCCAAACGATCACAATATGATAACGTTTACTAGGTTTTTATCAGGAATATTGAAAGATCATTAGAACTGTACTATTTTTTATAGTTTAGTTTTTGTTAGTTATGTAAACCGTGCATTTAATTAATATTACACGATCGTACAGGAATTTTTTTGGCTTTCTCACAAGTTAATTACATTTTCCTATCAGTGAAAAAGAAATATATAGTGATGGCGTTCTAGTCGGGGTCATTTTCACTTATATCTATATCAAGGCGGTCAGTTTTGGGATAATAGAAGAAATCGGAGTACTCGTAAAACAGACCACTTCGCCAAACGAACTGACAAACATTTGAAAAAAACCTGTTCATTTATCAGTTTTCTATTTTGTACTGAGTAATTATTGACATATATTTCCAAGTCAAGATTCTTTTACTTATATCGAGATGTAATTATATATTTTCCGGCATGGTGAGGTATGTAGTATTAAGAAAAAACCATTCGGCAAGCGAACTGGCAAACATTTTCAAATTGGACCTGCCCATATGGGATTCGAACCCAGGTGCTACGATTCGTAAGCGTGTCTGACACCTATAATGATCCAAGACCTTATTTTCTACCAGATGATGATAGAGTATTTTAAGAGTAAGAATATTTTCATCATAATCTCATTAGGATATACACAGTGTTTTTCATCACTATTAATAATTCTGTTAACATGTTTTGTATGTCGATTTCAGACTACAGTCGCCTTGTTATCATACTATATATATACAAAACAGTACTTCTACGTAATAAAATTACTTAAGTTTCGGCATCAAAAATGAAAATAAGATACTAGTATAAAGCACTAAAACTGTATGATACCCATGTCATATACATTTTTTTTAAATTTAATCATAAAACACATTAAAAAAAATGGTATATGACACCATAGCAACTAAGCAAATAATTGGGCTATCATGATAAGATGAAAGAACGCGTGAAATCGTGACATTGACGAAAAATCTAAATTGGATTGCACATGTCACGTTGTTATAAGGTGGTGTTAATGTTTAATTAACATGATTTTATTATGTTGATTCATCCATTTGTCTGACCTATTTTCAAATATCCCATTTTTCTTAAATACACTAGGAATTAAAAAAAAAGATTGATGCCATAAGTAGTGAAAGTTACTGGTGGAAAATAATGGTCTTAATTAATCCGGACGTACAGTATAGGGGTGTTGAAAGTTTAACACTGAAATATTTAATTAGGGTCAAATCCGCAACTCATCTTATATGGAACTAGCTACCATATCTTGATCACTCGGCAGCTGGGCTTCGAATCCATTTCGATGGTTCAATGCCCTAAAACTTTCGAAGGTCTGTTTTGTATGCCATCGTGAATGATAAACGCCCGAATACAATACTATTGTTTCGAGGTAAAAAACGCCCGATAGAAATTATCAAATTAGGTTAAATACGAGCTTTTGATACTGGACATTGAAACTGATGTATGTTATGAAAATTGCTTGAACATAACACATTTCGCGGTAATTTTGCAATTTTAACAAGTATTTGGCAATTAGACACTGATGATGTTCGCCATCATCATGCATGATAACCGATGGAATATAACACTATCTAAGGCAAATTAAGAATTCTCGCTGGACATTAAAACACAAATGTTGTACTGGTGTATGCCTTGATGCATGATAAACACTGGAATATTATCCCTTCTGGGGTAATTTAGTTAGGCTTTGTTAACTAGATGATATATGGTGTTGTGATGTAAATATGAGAATGTTTAGTGATGCATGAAAGAGAAAAATCTTTTCGGTACTTAAAAAAATTACAAAGTTATATCGGCATAGCAAGAATTTGAAAACGTAATGTATAAGATACGAAAACTATAATGCTTTAGGAAACAGAGGGTTGGAAAAAAGTAACTCAATGGTGTTATACACTCTGGTCAAGATTATTTCACTTACGTCGAACTAGGTGGCGAAAGTTTTTCTCTAGGTATTCCAGTTTTTCACAACGTTCCAGAACTGATCACCTCGATATAAGTGAAAGATGTTTGACTAAGGCGCGTAAAACATAATTTTAACAAACGAATCAATCATTTTATGTTATATTAAAAGCCGATGCAACAGCTAAAGTGACATAAACGCTGGTCTCTGTGTTTTAAATACTTGTTGCAATTATGAGTGTTATAAATTAATCCCACATCTACTAGAATTGGTGCATAACCATGAGGGAAAAGTAGGAAAACCAAAGTACCAAGAGAATACTACTGATCAAAAACAAACATACTACTCCATGTCCGAATCACAATCCAGAAGCAAAGTAAAAACTTTGGAACTGACAAGTTAGGTTAGACATGTGAACTTCCACTAGGGAAGTGAGACCGAGTGCTCCGGGCCTTTATCAAACGAACTGACAAACAGAATCTCCCCGGGCGAGTGGGATTGGAACCTAGTCGTCGAGAGATGTAACCGAAGTGGTTCCAAATATTATTCATTTATGTTTCTATGTAGTTGCAAATCCACGTTTTACAGAATGCCGACCATATTTCGTGAAAACAGATTGTTTCTTCATCGTTCAATTAGTTTATAGTAATGTTTCAGCGGTTACCTCATTTTTTGTTAGAGTAGTAATTTGTAACGTGTGCCGCTTTATCTCAGAGACAGGCATTTTTGGACTATTTTTATCAGAACAGTTCCACATTGTTACTTTACTAGGGAGGTCTTAAAAGATTGGGATTTTTGGGGATTGTTTTAATCTTAAAAGAAATCAAGATAATTTTTTTCAACAATAATGGATTAAACGATACTACAATAGTAAATTGAAAAAAGGTAAGTTTTACTTTATGTTCAGAAATTTAAAAAAAAGTGTTTGCCTATCAAATAGTAATTACTTTTTATCGTAAAACATAAGGAAAAAGCCATTTTGTCAATCGTGTTATATTTACGGATAGCATGGGGTAATCTGTATTGGTTAGGGGGGAATTATGAGATAAGTTTAAAAACTCTTGAAATCAATAATGATTTTATTTTGTTTAGAACTATATTTGTATTTTATCAATGAAAACAGTCATACGTATATTTGTCTAATGGAAAAATTTCTTGAATTGGTTCAAATTGGAAAAATGTATTTTGCAACTGACAACATGCAGATCTGCTTGGCAACAGAAATCGTACTCAAGAACACAGCACAATACAAGTGGCATACAATGAAATGATAAACAGTCAAGCAAAACAATACGAGGATTTGGACCTGTGTAGAAAGTCTGTCAATTGAGAGTCTTTCGGCTTAGACATAACTTGGGTCTCGTGAAATAGTGTACGCCAAACACTTCTGTGGTAGAGTTTGAAAAAGAAGATGAAACTTGTGATCCCTACGGACGACACGTGCATTAAAAATGGGCGAAGTATTAGACTTTAAACTGTGCAAGAAGATATTTAAAAAATACATACTATAAAGCATTTTACATGTAGTTCTAAATATCTAAGAAAAATATTCAATATGATTCTGAATGCATACCACCAGTTCTAAACATTTTTTGTCGATAGCGTTACAGCTAAAGCATTTGGTACCTAATAAAAAAAATCTGACGGGCACAAAGTAATTTGCAGAATTTCCACTTTTTACAAAGAGAAATATCAAAATTCTGCAAATGCCAACAGATCCCAAACTTCTACTTTTTTCGAAAAAGTTTCTTTCTTGGTGAAACATAATCCTATATGTAACAGTAGAGCTGGTATGTTAAAGTTGTATTTGTGTAATGGTTTTTTATTTTCAGAAATCGCAAAAAATATTGTCTAATGACTTGATAAGATGTTGAACACGCACCTGCCTGCTGTGTTAAACCTTAACTAAATATTATTAGACTCTGTTAGGCTCTATCTTAACCTGGAATATAACAGGGATTTTAGTAAAAGAAAATGAAAAAGTTAACATTTTAGACATTTTAAATGTTAATCTTAGATTATCAATATTTACAGCTAAAAACTGTATTTTTCAGATAATTTAAAGATAGGCGCGGTTGTTTATGTAAATATTTATGAAACATGTAATATATATAGATTTTCGTCTTAGTTTGAAAATGTTATCGCAACTGTAATCCATAAAACGGTTACGCCATGTGCTAATTTTGAATTTTAAAATAATGCATTCAAAATCAAGATATATATTTTTTAATATTGCTTCCATGGTTACTTGTCACATGATAAAATATAGCACTATGAATGGTTGACATCAGGCATTTTTTGAAAACGTGATCTTTGAGTTGACGTTTTGACCTACTTCCTATGCATGAGTGATTTTGAAAATGGTTGATGACTTCTCTTATTGTGCTAGTGTCAATCACATTTCCTCTTTTGAAAAAAGAAGAAAAGAATTTCTGGCATTTAAAATCATGTTTTTTTACATCAGCAAAATGTCACGAAAAAATGCAAGTAAATGACAAAAAACGGCCAAACAAAACAAACGCTTTTTGGTACTAATGATTAAAAAACTTGATTTTTTTCTATAAAACACACACTAAAAACTATTCCTTTATCCATTAATGTGCTTTTCACAAAAACTCTCACAAACCGGAATTTTGATGACGCAAATACTAATATATTGGCGTCTTAATTACGTCCTTGTTCCGTTATGCGGGTTTAATTTAAATTGCAATATGCGCAGCAATAATCGTTATCGCCATACCATAGTATCATTTAGTTTCATGGTTTCCAATTTTTGTAGTTTCTAGGTTTGTAAATTTGTGGTTTGGTGTTTAGGTCCTTTCAAGGCTTTTGCTTTATACACACTTGTTTATTATTCATGTGGATACAAAGGATCAAAACGAGGTTTGGCAAGGCTTGTATTTCAAACATATACAGTCCAACCTGCCTTAAAGGCAACCTTTATAAAAGGGCCACCTGCTTATAAATGTCAGTAGGATTATATCCCAATTGATCTTTATTCGTATTATTTGAACCTGTATATAAAGGCCACGCCCATAAAGGACAGTTTTACTGCTTCTCTTTGGTGACCTTTGTAACCAGGCTTGGCTGTACATGTATAGGGGAGACGGGAGAAAATATTATCTTAACATTAATATGTATAAATACGTTATAATCACATAATGGTTAACAAAATATGCAAAGTTTTTATCACAAATCATCCACTAGGAGATAAGAGGGTTACTGTCTGTGTTTATCTGACGTCTTGAAGTGTTTCACACCTGTCGATCTGCACAAAGTCTTAACAATTTATTGTAACCATTCCTCATCTTAGTTTCTGACACAAATCCTCACTTCCTTGGTTATAACAAAAAAGTCAAGATGCCACACTTGAGATACGATCATGCTGTTGTTTGTTTTTAATTATAATGCTGTTATGATGTCACTTTCTATTTTGTCTGATGATGTAATTAATTCTATCTTGCACATGAATTCGCGCGCTTTGCTTTCTACTGATTAATTATTCACTTATATCGAACCATCATCAGTAACATTATATTATTTGCGGCATTGGATGCCTATGCCGTTTCAGAGCGCTGTCTACTTTTTACAGTCAAACATTTTTCATTTGTTTTGAAACATCATCGGGTTAATTTCTTCAATGTGTTTATTAATCGATTTCTGCTATTACATATTTACAAGTCAGATGAGGTTTGAACATTTTATGGATCAGGGCCCAGGTCCAAGCCTAATGTTGTTAACGTAAGGATGGTGTTGAAAAAAAACCGCCAACTTACTTGAAGCATAATTCACAATCAATAGAGTGGAATGGGATGTTGGAGGTTTACGGCGCTGCCAAGATTCTTTAACTTATTTCGCGACAGATAGTTTTTGGAATGATAGAGTGGATTAATGGGGGTTTTACGCTCAGTCAAGATTTTTCTTTTCTTACTATATTTAAGCAGTCCGTTCAGAAAAGCTGCCGGAAACCAGAATGGAATGCCAAGACAAACACCGACTGTCTGCAAGCGAACTGTCGAACCCTCTCACACTAGAATCTGGGATTCGAACATAATGGTTAGAGCAGTTGCAATCCGTTTTAGAAAAAGGTTTACCGAAACCCTTAAAACGAATAAACGAATGTCAATCTTAAAATGAATCTTGTTTGCTTTTGTTCGAATCTGAACAGCAAAAGGATACTATTGCAGCCATTTTTCATTACCGCCTTGAACGTCATCGCCGAATATCTTATTCTCGAAATAATAATCTTAAGTTTTAAAATTGCATTAAGGAAAATAGATAATAATTCAACCATCATTAAGTTAACTAGCAAACTCCTTAGTGAATTAGTACAAGTAGTTATATAACTTATAGATTGTAACCAATGACGCAAAAGTGTCTAAGTCCCTTGTACTCTTGTGTGCAAAAACAGGATATTTTAAACATAGTACATTTGTTACCTATGACAGATAAAAATTTGGTGTATGAATACAATAGCATTTATAGGTATGATTACATAATATTTGTATATCAGACATTTTTGTGATAATTATTGAATTTGATATTTGTATATAAGTGCAGTACAGGCCTGTCGAAGTGTTAACACAAAGCCAACGTGCAAGTGCCAAAATCGACAGCTCATCTTTCCCCCCCCCCCCAAAAGAGTTATATCTCGATAGCTGCTCTCTCTCTCTCTTTCAGCATTTGTTCGGTCACTATAACTATCCAAATCATGGCTTCTCGGCAGCCAAGCTATGACTGCATTTTGTAAGCACAGTGTTAAAACTTTCGACAGGCTTGTTAGCTACCTAATGTACGTCAACAATGCCACAGCAACAGTGTACATTATTTTTTATATTAATGCATTGATTCTTAGTAGATTGGATGTTGTTACGTCACACCAGCAATTTTTCAGTTTATTCAAGACCAGGCAATATTTATCACAAATATCAAGGCTAATCCAAAACAATGTTTTGTGCGCAATTTCATGATTTATGTTGTAATAGCATACAATGTCGAAAAATGCATTATGTAATCATTAGACTATAACATTTAACAATTATCGGGCCCGCCAGTGTGCCACGTGATCAATACCTCCTACGTTTGTGTGGAGCTTTTTGGACAACATTTACGATCTGGAAAAATGTCGTCTTTACGGTCAACCGTTGTCAACAAATGTGATTCCATATACAATGGAAATATTGTTACGCACTTCTTTAGGGGATATAATGTGCTGTAATGGCGAATCTCGTTTATAATTATGTCAAGTTTCATGTCAAGTTCCGATTAAGTGCATGCTTTGATGTAACCGAGGAGGAAAGGGGGTGTAATATGTTGAACCGCTGGTGCGATGGATGGGGGATCAAGATGACTGAGAGCTTTTACTTTTGCGGTTACTAACTAGATGTACATCTCCAATAAAACCTGGCAAGCTTATTTCATTCGTTTTAAGGGTCTGGCCCATAAACCATTTCCGGTTCAAATATATTTCAGTTACACATCAATGTGGTGTGTCGTATTTTATTTCGACATGCGTACAGACTACAAAAGAGGATTAATAACGGCAGGTCGAACGTTACATAATTATGTTAGAACACTCAGACCACAGTCTGCTTCTTGTCATCAAATTATCCCCAGGAATCTCGTAAAAATTTAGAAATTAAATTAATGTTACGTCGCCATGTCGGATAAATTGCGAACATTTTATAACGATCAATATTGCGTCTATACGATACGGGCCTGTCGAAAGTTTAACATCGAGCTTTCGAAAAGAAATTCGGGTTCGATTGTCGAGTGGCAGAGATATGAATAGATAGTGGCTAAAAAAGCTGCCGAGAGACAGGCAGTGTAACGCCACATAGCGGTGTTGCCGCATAAACGCTCCCGATGCGTCTATGCGGGGAATTTCCACGCATAAAGAGTCGATCACGTTTATGCGGCGGCATTTTACGCATAAAGATGTGTTGCTTGTATGCGGCACAAGGGTGCCTTTTTGACGCATAAAGACGGCTAAGTTTAACGAATCTTAAATAGAGCTTATTTATGTCTGGACGAAAACGGTGGTGATGACGACGACGGTGACAATTGAGAATTTATGCTGTTGATAATGGTAATAATAAGTGTAAGGAGGAGATGGATGGACGAGGATGGGCACAATGAGAGGGCGACGACGACGACGGCGGTAACGATGGTGACTGTAATGTTGATTGTCGTTAAATTGTGATTTTCGCTTTAAATGTTTTCTTTATGTGGCGGAAAGTAACCTTTTTGCCGCATAAAAGCGTCTTCTTTATGTGTTGAAATTCCCCACATAGAGTGTTGGAACACGTTTATGCGGCAACACCGCTATGTGGCGTAACAAGGCAGCAGCTGTGGAAAACGAAGCCCCAAGATAAGCTGCCGAATCAGCACTAATTCGTAAATTTAGTGTAAAACTTTCGACAGACCTGTAGTGTACAATTTAGAAAAGTAAATAAGTAATCTAGGTTAAAATGTCAAGTTATAAATACTTATAACAAATTCTTGAGGTCAAAACCCTTAATCCATAAAAAAGGAAAAATTAAAAATCAAAATCCCGTTATACAATAACGTAACGTTACGACATTAATGATGAATGAATGCTTTAACAATATCAATAAATGTTTTATTTCTCGCCATATTCATAAAATTTAGCCATTTATCAGTTTTTTTTAATTTATAGCAATATATACTAAATTCTTTGAAGGATCATAATATTGTAGGTACCTACACTACAGTACAGACCTGTCGAAAATTTACACTGGGGATACGAAAAGGAGTCCGAGCTCCGTAACCAAGTGGTCGAGATGTACTAGTATATGGAAAACTAGCGGTTGAAGTGCTGCCGAAAAGCTACCGTGCTATAGCTAACGAGAGACCGAAGTGATGAGGCGCTGATTCGGCACTTATTTAGCATTAAACTTTCGACAGTTCTGTACTTTAGTTTTATTAATATTAGAATGTTTTATTAAGTTGTAATTGAAGCTAGGGTAACCATATACACTCACCCTAAGAATGTTTATTTATTTAACTTGCGTAACCTTTTGTGAATCATTCTCTACTTTTAATGTTTTAACATAACATCAGATTATAGATGTGGGTGTTTAGACGATTTCTATTTACTTAGAGATAATCTTAATACCTGTATTCTATGTCAGGTTTATAGAAAAAGGTGATAAATAAGTGTCTGTATAAAAATGATGGGGCAATTGGAATATGCAGGTCACATGCTTAAGAATATATATAATTTTTAGAGATAATCTGATTTTCCCTTTAAGGTCACCAGGTTACCAGCTAGCACACACACACACACACACACACACACACACACACACACACACACATTTGATTCAATTTAATGATCCAGTCAAGTATACATCACATATATCGAGACGTCACAAGGATTAAGTGAAGTGGCAGACAAGGAAATGTGCCGGGAGAGTTTTAAGTGTGTCACTTTGCCGAAGGACCCTATGGATTCCATTTACAAATGCCGAGTGCTTTGCGAAAGAACAGTCACTACCTATTTTTTAAGTCTTTGTCAGACTCGGTCGGGGTTAAAACCAACGACTTCCCACATACGATGCGAACACTGCAAACTAAGCCACCGTAGTACACACATTCTTGACTAACGCATATTTAGTCTAACTACATCTTGCAACATTACAGAGCTTTATGTGCCACTTTTGAATTTTTATGAAATAACGCTTTCAAAAGTATTCCTCATGTGTTACTTTTAAATGTATTATTTCATAAGATTCCAAAAGCAGCACATGACAGAACCACGTTTTGTGTCTATACACAATGAATGAAATATTAAGATATCTCATGAAACAGTGATATCAAATAAGGAATATTTACTATAACCGTATCGGACAAGATAGAAGCGCAACTTGTCTTATTAGATTTGATTTACCCGTATTTATAAACTACTTCAAACACCAGACTCACAGACTAAACACCAAAGCCATGGATAGGAAACATAAATAAACAGTCTGTTTAACCATCATAACACCCAAGGTTGTTACAGATTTAACCAGCATGGTGTGTGTTTGAAGTTACATAAGACGTTAAGATGAATTGAGTCTGTAGATTCAGAAATCATCTATGTTTTACATATCAATCATGCATGTACAAGGTTTTTCTAGTTTTGTCGGGATTTTGAGGAAATGAATTCACTCATTCAGAAATAAATAATTTAACTGTAATATGGAAGCATCAAAACCATTTAACTACAAAGTAGTGATTTGATCACAGCGAGTGTTGGATTTTGCAAGCCTTTTACAAAGCCCTAAATAGTCTGGTAGAGGATTTTGAAAAAAACGCTTATTTTTCGATGTAGGGAGGACAACGTGTTCAAAGGTGGCAAGTTATGTCATAACCTTCTTTGAGCTTTACTTTGGTAGAATCGGCTTGTTGCCAAGCAAGATTTCACCCAGGGGCCATTGTGGGGGCAGCTAAAGGTCAATGGGTGCAAAGTTCAAGTGAAAATGCCCATTTGACCTATACGCAAATTCAAGGTGGCTTACAGAAGTTTTTCTTTATACATTTTGTCTTCTAAATATGTAAGTGGTATCTTCAAATTAAAAGAAAGTCATATCCAACTAATTCAGTCACTTATTTTCAAAGTTTTCCATGAAAAACAAGATTAGACGCTTGCAGAAATTTGACCTTTACAAATATGATTAATTGTGGCAAATAAATATTAGTGTAAACACATTTGTGCATTTGAAATTGTTTACAAAACTTTAGACTTCTGTTAAAATAATTTTACTGAATCATATTGCCCGTATTTATATAAGTATCCACTTTTTAAAAAAAAGAAATCAAAGTACTGGTGGTACTGAAAGATTTGGTTAGCTATAATGACTGTATCTGTATAATACTATCAAGTGTGTTTTCTTTTTCTGGTGGAAATATTAGTGAACTGTTGAAACACGAACTATTCCCAGTGTCGCTTTCTATACCTGATACATCAGGACCCTTGTTATCTGCAGCCGACGAGTCGGATCTTCAAAATATCCCTGAGGAAGAAGTGTGCATGGAGACATTACTACCAAAATAATTAATGGTCAAACTTTATGTGTAGCACTGTGAAAACGGAAAGGCATCAATACAATTGGCGAGTTAGGAAACGCACAAACTGTTTTTATCCACGCGAAAGATAAATGTATTAAAATTGATGTTATTATGATAGATATGACAACTAATCCATAAAAGGTGAAACCATCTAGAGATAAAAAAGGATCTGGTCCCCGTTCTGTTAGAAGAATTATTGATAATTAAAATGTTCCTCTGCTATCAAATTGGTTAAGATTTTATAAGTCACTAAGAAAACAAATAGGATCTCGTAGCAATCCAAGACACTTCTTAGCTTAGCTGAGGGTATCAGGAGGTCCAACAGACAGTATGTTTAATTCATACAGAGGAAGAAGTGTAACCGTTTTTAAAGCTTTACACAAGGAAGCCGATACTAGAATTGTTCCCCATGGTGTTGATGCTTACATGCAAGGCTATAAAAGAACAGTTGTTGTCTGTCGTGATACTGATGACCTTATTCTTCTGTTGCTTTTAATGAGGAAATATGATTCCAGACCAGGACATCTAAAGTTCGTCCCTGTTCATAGCATAAAATTATCACCTCTGGAGAGGAATAAGCTCCCAGTATTCCATGCAATTACAGACTGTAAGACTGTCAATTAACTTTCTGGACATTCTAAATACAGCATTCCGTGTTTCCAGGGAAAACACAGGTCTTCTTCCCACTCTTGCAAGAGGGATTTTTTCTGAACTTGTGAGTGCAGATGCCTTCATTGAATGTACCTAGCGAGGATTTCTCATCTACGATGTAAACTGTTTCTCTCAGGGGAAAAGTACAATTGAAAATTTGCTTCCAACATCATATGCAACCGAATGTTTGGCTGCATTTAGTTATACCTGGTATTTGTTCCAGATCTCCCGTCACCTATAGGACACGGATGGTGCTAGTCTCGCTAACTTGCGTACTGTATGCCTTTCACTCCCAGTGGAGGTTAGTCCATCGACAAAATCCCTAAAACCTGGCTCTGTTCTGCGCAATTTTACCCCCTCTGTTTCAATTCCAGAAACTTGTCTCAAGGTGTCTTTTGTTCTTGTGTGTTCCTTTTCAAAGTTTTGTGATGTTTTTGGCAGGTGTCCTATCCATTCCCAATGCCGCTTTTGTGTTTATGTTTCAAAACGACCTTGTTTTGTGATCCACCATAAACTTTTCGTTACTATTTTTGTCTTGTCATCTGGCAACAGGACCACGAACAATACTAGTTTTTATACTTAAATCTGAGGTGTTTTTTACAAATTAAACTTATTATTATTTTTTTGCTTAAATCTTACTTTGAACTTTAACTTTAAAACAATTACAGGTCAAAGGATCATGCACAAAACTTAACTTTTTGGACTTAAGTTAAGTATTTTCCTGATGTTCACGATTATTCTCGGACAGTTAAGTTAGTGTGAGTCTGAATATGACTTTTACAGTTTTAATGAGAATATTATAAATTGATTGATTGCATGGGGTTTTACGGGCTTTTACTATTTCAGTCACATCAAGACGTCACCAGCTATAGGTGAAGTGACAGAAAGTTTGACCTTTGCAGTGAACTTAGGGAAATGTGCAGGAAATGTTCCTTAACATGTTACACCTGTCTTGGCACGGGGCATCGAATTTTAAGATCTCTCTTAAAGGATCTCGTGACTTTCGTTACTAAATACCGAGTGTTTGGCAAAAGAACAGTCACTACCTTATTTCAAGTCTTGGTCAGACCCAACTAGGGTTCGAACCCAGGACTCAACACATACAGGGAGTGAGCGCTATACCAATCGTGCTACAGTAGGGGTTTTTATGAGAAAATAACCTTTACCAAAATCATGTCAGGCATTGCTGAAATGTAAATATAAATCATGTTCCACTACAAGATGTACATTATGTAAGTGTAGGGCATACAATTTAAAGTGGGTGGCTGTATGCACTTGCAATGGGACCGTTGAACCGTTGATTGGTTGAACCCTTTGAATGATGATGCCACAGATAGTGATATTGATGAATGAAAAGAAATCGTTAGATGTGACTAATATATTCTAGAGATTCTCGTGACTATGTCTTGCCGATTACAGTACTTGCAGTACTTTGATTTTAAACTTTTAATAAATTTCAAATTATTAGCTGGGTTTAAACAATATATTTGTTTTAATCACAGTCATGTATTTACAAAAGAATTATATTTTAGCATTTTGATTCATGCTTTGATGTTGAATGTATACTTTTATTTTATTCTATCTTGAAGCTTGTGTCAGAATTTTTAAACATTACATTGAAATATTTAAATTTTAGCCTAAACAGTCTCAATTAGCTTCCAAGTCAATGTTAAAATACATGAAATGCTATGATTGCATGAGAACAGATTTATTTGATTTATTTAAATCTCAGAAAGTTTATATTTGGACAGCTATAAACTAATAAAGATTAATTTTTTTGCGAAAAAACACTATTTGACCTTTTATCGACTAAACCAAGGGTCGATCAGCTTGGCAACAGGTTGATTCTTGACCCCTAACCTATGATGATATAAGACAGCTATGTTGCCAGCTTTGAACACTCATGTCCCCCTATTGTGAAATTTCAATTTTTTTCCACCAGACTAAAACAGTGAAATGGCTGTCATCACAATATTGCTGATAAGTATGATGTATGTATCGAAAAATACCCTGAATATATTTGACGTGCCATAGTTCTTGTTTCCTTCATTTACAGTTTCACATCAAGCGGATGTATCAGAGAAACTGGCCTCAATTCCAGTTGCTTTGGGATTGTGGTTTGGACATGATTTATGATTGATGGCTAGACAGAGTGATGCAAGTACAGTGTTTGTTGATCATCCAAAATTGTTAAAACTGTGCACCCAATCGCAAGAAGTAATAGCAAAAACTCCTACTACACAGCGAAGCACGGATCAATTTGTTGATCGACCAATTCAAAAAAACCAACGAGTCCCCAAATGTAACGAGAAAGAAAGAAATGCAGCTGCCAAACAAGGACTCAAACCCAACACCTTTGCAATATACTAGCATAATGCTTTACCGATTGTGCTATCCAGCCATCTACCGAATCAGACACGTCACATTCCTTCTTTCCACTTACTAGTATCTTATTCAACTACCTTGAAACGAAACCAGTCGATTTCTGCCCAGGGTCGAACGAGCTTCCAAATGTAACAGGAAAGAAAACAAAGCAAAAGCCAAACCGGGACTCAAACCGGAATATTTTCAATATAGCGGAATACTTCACCGATTGTGCTAATCGACCATCCAAATGTAACAGGTCCATATTGAGGAAACGCAGTGCCCACACCGGGGGACTCAACCCTGAAACTTGAATGCTTCATCGATTGTCCTTATCGGTCACCTAAGAGCTGGGTACACAAGGTTCAGAGGCACTTACCGAAAACGCAAATTGAGAAAGATCTAGAAGCATTTACCAGCTCTAACATACCGGAAATTATACTGACATTACAACTAAATATAGGACTCCTTCTCATTAAAATATAAATAATAGGTGTCACCTACTACTCCGTATGTACTTATGTTTTAACCGCACTAATAAGTCAGTTCTTACCAACTCAATACACCATTAAGTACTGAGGCCATGAACAGTTGATCCCAGTTCAAGGCAGTTGGTAAGTGGAGTACCTTAAATAGGTCGGAAGTATCAATTGATGGTATAATTGTTTGTTATCAATGATATAAGGGGCAAACAATGTGGTTTTAACATTGTAAATGCCAACTAATCAACGGGTTTTCCGGAATTTCTAATGTTTTTCTTCTTTTTCACATTTTCTTCTGGCAGTGCTTTGATTCTTTGTGGTATTAACACTGGTAGTGTTAAGACAATGGAAAGGTGCAAAATGAGCAAAAACTTCCAAATTTTAACTCACAGAGCATAAAATGGTGAAATCAAGCTGTTGTGAACGTTTCTGTGAAAATATTTTAGTGTAGAGTGGGGGTTACAATAAGTCCTAGTCAAAATAAAGCTGAACAGTATGTGTCAGATGTATCGAGCAAGAACACGTCCTTCACAAATTGATAGATCGATTCAACAATTTTACGTTTTGCCTTCTAAAATGTGATTGTACTTCTAGTCTAAATTGGTGCCATCTGGACATTACACTAAAGTTTTTTTTGATTGATTAGACAGATTAACAGAAATATTCTCTTTAAGAAGGGGTTGAGATCATGGATGAATAGATTGAAAATAAGTCAAGGACATCCCGAAGCATGAATTAGTTAGTGTCCATTTTCAATTCTGTTGTATTAAGTTTGAGAAGCAGGTGCTTGCTACCTGATGTGTATTGGCTATATATAACTTGATATAATTCAAAGATTAGTATATATTGATAGATATACCATCAAGATAGATTAACAGTAAGTGGTAGGTTTACGTCAGTTTATGTAGCATATGAACTCCTCAAGGTAATCAAACATTGTATGTGGTATTACAACCTTTACAGATATCACAGATCTTGATTACGCATCATCCTGATGCTTCTAAATATCTGGTTTTTATATTAAAACAGAGATACCTGTTTTACAAAAATGTCTGTTATAAAACTGTTATTTAATTTTCAGATCATTGATAGATATATTGTTGCCGAGATTGTAGATTAATAAAACCTTTTTTATTTTAAAAAAGTTGTAAAATTAAATTTTTATTTATTTATTTTTATTTTAAAAAAGTTTTATTGCTTGATAACCCCGAATATATTAAAACATCATTTCTAATTGCAATGTTTTAGAAAAGCAGTGTTTTTTTTTAAATTTAATGCCAAAATATCAAAAATAATTTCGATAAAATAATTAGTTTATTATATGCTCTGAATTTAAATTATTCGTCATGTAAATTCAATAACTGGAACAACCGGCCCACAGAACCTATAGAAATCCCAATTTCGAAAAAGAAGTATAAAATGAAGAAAGTACACACATTAAAACTGCGTTTTAATGTGTTTAAGACCGACTCAGAATCGGAAACCATTTTAGATATCGACCTCTTGGAAAACGTCTTAACTTGTGACAGAAATTTGGAATTCTTGAAAAGTCGGTTAACTTGTTATGATTCTTTTGAATTAAATAACTGTTTTGGAACCTTATTTCTAACTATCACCATTTTTATGAGTTTTATCAAATAACCATTTCATTAATGAAAAATTCGGTTAACTAAATTTTTAACATTTTGCGAACTTCATATTTGCTTCCCATGAACAAATTAAATTCATAATTTTCAGAATATACAGTACAGACCTGTCGAAAGTTCAACAAAACGCTAATAAAAAAATTAGAGCTAAATCATAAGCTCATTTCAACCCCACATTAGCTATACCCCGATAGATTTCTGGCAGTTAATAAGTTTCTAACTATCTCTTGGCAGCTACTGCCACTAGCTATCCATATCTCGACAGCCGAGGTTCGACCCCTAAACCCTTTTCGTTTGATCGGTGTTAAAATTTAAACAGGTTTGTCCCGTATCTATGATTATAATCAGTGAAATTCATTAGTTTTATGGGTTTTCTCTTTTAAGTAAAAATAATTTTTGGCGTCTCATATTTAAAGTTCATCAAGAATATTATTTCTGACAAATTAATACATGTAGCTGTAAGAAAATGTACATATAAGTTACCCAGTGTTTCAATTTACCATTTTATATACAGACTTGTCCAAAGTTTAATAATCAGCTGACGAATTAGTGCCGAAACAGCAGCTGATCTCAACCTCTTGTTAGCTATATCTCAACAACTTTGCGACAGTTACTATTTATCTCTCGGCTACTTTTCAGTCACTGGCTATCTGTACCTCGGTCAATGGACAGGCGAACTTCGACTTCGTGTCTTTAGCTCCGAGGTTAAATTTTCGACATGTCTGCAATGTATATTCAAAACTTAGGGATGAAATACTTTTATGATTATATGATTGGTAAGTTAAACGTTGAGTAGACTGTTAGTCACAGCTTTGTGTGCCATGGAGACGTCTAAGTGAGAATAAACTCAGCATCTGGGCATGAAACACTTTGTAATGTGTAATTATATTGTACATGCAGGGCTATTTATGTCTATAACGTTTAGCAGACAATTCAAAGTTGTCGCTAAATAATTTTTACTTGAAAATTACAAAGCAACCAAGAACAGAAAAAACAACCAAGAGCACAGTAATAAAAACAAATGCAACCAACATCATGGAAAAAGAAAAGACATATCCACTTATTGTTATTGTAAACCCATGACAGACACGGGCAAAGATGGTATCCAGTTACCAAAAACACGACACAAGTCAATGAGTCAATGATAAAACAGCCAAATTAGACAAGAGACATATACAATATTGGGATCAATGTCTAAAGAATTACTTCTCTCGAAGTATCAGAAAATTGCTGACTCGATGATATTACAAGCTTAAGGTTACCAAAGCCCTCAAAATGTTTTATGTCCGTCATCACAATATTTTTGATAAGTATGATGCCTCTGTTACAAAAATTATCATGGATATATTTGACGTTCCATAGTTCCATGTTTCTTTTATTCACATTTTTATTTCACGCGTGGCGGGTGTAGCTAGCTAGGCAGGAGGTGCTTATTCCTTCCAGAACTCCCGGTCTCACTTCTTTGGTGGAAGTTCATGTTATTAATTGAGTTGTTCAGTTTCAAAGTTTTTGCTTTAATTTTTGGATTTTGATTTGAACATGAATAGGTGTTTTGTGGTTGAAGATATGCATTTAGCACCCGGTCTCAATTTCTTTGTGTATGACTTAACTTGCCTGTTTCAAAGTTTTTACTTGACTGTTGGGTTTGTGATTTTAACATGGAACGGTATCTTAATATTTACTTTATTATACTAAATAGAGTTAAAGAAATCCCTTACTCTACTGAGACAACCAGATGATGCAATGAATGCCTTTTTACAATACTTAAATGCAATAAAAATCTTCTCAAATATTTAAAAAGTTAAAAAACAAATACAGATTAAATGCCGCATATCTGCGGTAGACCTAGAGGCTTTATCCCATTCTTACGCCTAAGTGATAACGAAGGTTAAAATGTTAAGTGATTAAGTGACTATTTACATTCAAAACAGCAACACTATTATTTTATCAGTGATAAGGATTATCTTACGAATTAACGTCACACTTTCATTGGTAATTCTAGACTAATTCAAATTAATACACAAGAAAAAGAAAACTGAATGAAACGTCGTGTAGAATTATTTTTCTAGTTTTTTTTTGTTGATGGTTAAATGCATATATTAATATCTAGTTTGTTTGTTGATAGTTAAATGCATATTAATATCAAGTAAGGTTATTGCATGTTAGACTTGCACAAGTCCTTATATTAAGTTATTCATTTCAGTATCTTGCCCCTTTAAAACTATTACGAAAGTCAATTTACTTTCAAAACCCGGGAAAAAAAGGTTTTGATAGTAAATTGACTTTCTGTAATAGATTTAAAAAGACAAGATACTGAAATTAATAACTTAATGTAGGGACTTGCGCAAGTCTAGGTTATTAGTCCCCTGTCGGTACAACAGGAGGAGACTATAGTGTTTGCCGTTGTCCGTCTGTCTGTCTGTCTGTCTGGAGAACTTGTTGTTGAAGTGTGTGTGTGTGTGTGTGTGTGTGTGTGTGTGTGTGTGTGTGTTAAGAATTACTAGTTGCACAACAAATGAAATTGTAAGGTTTCTCTCTATATTTTTACCACATAGCGAACCATTTGTCTAAAGCAACAAATTACGGGTCAGAGTATCTTTCGCCACTTAGGTTTGAATCCCATAGATCCTAGTTTAAGATTGTTTATAAGTTCCCTTTTCGAAAGTAGGCGGTTTGTCTTGATACTCTAGTTTCCCTCACCATTCCACAACTGACAGTCTTGATATAAGTGAAAGTAACTTGACTGATGAGTAAAACCACTAATACTCTAATCATGCACACTATAATTAGCCAATATTGTTAGTGCAACAAAAAGGACTCTGCGCAGTACTTAATCCATCAATGGGCACATTTGTTATACTATACTTTCTTGTGCCTTATCGTCTTGATCTGATTGTTTGTTTTGGTCTGGTCTTGTTGGAGTCATCTTTGGTTTAGGCTCTCCAAAGTATTTCTTTCCCAGTATATCATTTGTAATCTTTGCGCCTTGCCTAAGTTGTCTTGTTGTCTTATTCCGATTGTTTGTTGTTGTGTGTACTTGCTGTAATGGTTAGTGTTCAATATGCATATTGCTAATTCATAAAATAGTCGACGTATACAAGTTACAAGTAAAGTGCTTAATTTTTTATTTGTTCTTTTAAGTGGGCTTATCAGAAAGCTCTTAAATTGTATATATAAGTAATATGTTCTCGCTTGTCTTGGTGCTATTGTTGATATTCCAATTGGCAATATGCATATAGCATTCATTAAAGGGTCAATGCATACAAGTTGTTAGAAAGTGCTTAATTTTTTATTTGTTCTTTTAAGTGGGCTTATCAGAAAGCTCTTAAATTGTATATATCTTAACTAATTAGATTAAGTGTATGCAATAAGTGCAATATACATGCAGAATTAATGTCATAACGATAAGATACACGTGGTTGTTTGTCTGGAATCACTAGGTTAGCGATAATTGATTCAATTGAGTCTAAATATATTTATTCCACCGCATGTGCAGTCTGTGCATTATTGGACGACGAAAGTTACATATGTGTTAATTAATTCTAAAATAAATCCTCATTATGATTATATATCAAATATTTTATCCTTTATAATACTGGTTTCATTGCACTGCTAGGGGATGTTAATTAACTTTTGACAAAGGACACTTTGTGTCATATTGGAGTCTTCATCATTACCGGCTATAGATAGTTTGTTCCATATTTTTGGTTTCCAACGTTCTGCAGAGCTCGTTTTTTCAGAATCATTTTCTCTTTTATTTTATATAAATTGTTGGTGCGCATTCAATATTCAAATTTCCTTTTTTTTAAATACTACGAAAATGGAATCAACCGAACCGAGGACAAATAATGTCCAGTGGTGTAATTGCAGTTCTTTTGGTGTTTTCAAAATGGTCAACTAGCTGTAGCAGAACCCCGATGTTCAATTCCTTGAAAGTGCAATCAATGTTTAACCAAGATCGACGCATCCATAGAAATCAATACATGATTATTAAATTAATAGTTTGAAAGGAGAATTCTTTAATTTGATGGAACTATATTAACTTTTCATCTTTTCAACAGTGATTGTGAAAACAGCAAGAGGTGCTTACTAGGAACAACCGACTTTATATTGGCGTTATGTTTGTGCTTGTTTTGATAAAAAAAGGAAATTACTTTTGTTAATTTAATTAAACTAATGAACCTTGAAACAAATTGGTCTGGAGGTTCTTCAAGACGCAGATACTGTTTGCATGCACAATCTTAAAATAAATTTAGAAATATAACGTTCATTATTTGTTAAGGTGTGAACTTATAATATCGAATGTCAAAACATCTTATGAAATAATTACAGTGTGGGTGTCTCAAGAATTTTACTTTGCTTGCAATATAGCACGTTTCAGTCTCCTGATACAGACCCGGAAATGCAATTACATAATAAGATCATTTAAAAGAAAACTTTAGTTATTTAATTGACTGTTTTTTTTTGCAAATGTGGTATCTTGTAATTAGTATAAAAACTTTTCAATGTCGATACCATTCCCATTATTACACAAAGGTGAATTTTTGTATTTTAAGGAGCATCATAAAGATGACCCATCGATTCGTATTTTGTTTTCTTAAATATGCGTCATCGCAAATTGTTGTGTATTTTGGCTCTGGTTTTCAAGTTCTTGCTGTTGTTTAAATCCCAAAACTGAATCCCATTTTGATATGTTTGACTATTTGTTTCTGTTTAAAACCACATCACTGGACATTTCATTAATCAAAGACAAACAAATCAATTCATGTTCAAATCACAATCTCATAGCTAAGTAAAAACCTTGGAACTGGCAAATAGAGTAAAATACTTAAACCTTAACTAAGGAAGTAAGGTCAGATGCTCCGGAAAGATAAGCACCTCCTGTTTTACCAATCTACGACCGCCATGTGTGAACATGGAATTATGGGACGTTAAATATATCCAATGTAGTTTTGGGGTTTGGATACAGAGACACCATAAATATTGTGATGATGGCCTTAAAACTTTTTAATGTCCTTGAAAAGCCATGATTCTCACTAAAACAATAAACAGAGCATTATGACAAGTTATCGGGTAGGACTCACCAAAACGTATATAGATCTACAATGGTTGTTATCATACAAAATTAATAATTTGACTGAGCATACCCTTCCGGAGCACCCGGCCTCACTTCCCTGGTGGAAGTTCACGTGTCTAACCTAACTTGTCAGTTCCAAAGTTTTTACTTTGCTTCTGGATTGTGATTCGGACATGGATTAGTATGTTTGTTTTCGATTGATATATTTGGTATAAGCAATATTGCATTTATTAATGTAAAATTTAAGCAATTAAAATGGTGTTGTGATTTTTTTTTACGTGTAGTTGTTTTTCCGACAACCCACAAGACAAGGATGATGATAGCTTTCCTTGAAACGTAATTCTATTAAAGTATTACGTGTTTGCTTAATGTAATAAAAGTTTTGGCATGCGAATTAAAAACCTAAAAAAGTACTTTTAACAGTACTATTATACGTATAATAGATTTAATTTTCCGGTATGTACTACTAATTAAGTAGATAAAAAACAGGCAAGTGTTTCTTAGTAGTATATATATGATGCAACAGATGGGAGTATACTAAGATACTATTATATACATACATGTACATGTAATGCTAGGTACAAAATTGTACAGATTGGCCAATCATTACTATATTGTGAAATGTAAGTTTCATTTTTTCTTTGATCATTTCTGAATAATAGAGTACCACCCAAATACATCACTCTTCTTAATTTAATTGTTTAACAGAGTCCAAATGTAAAGTACAGTCCATATATGGTAAAATATTTGTAATTTGCTTATATGTTTGATGATTAACCCTTCTAATAAATATCTCGGCAAATTGAAGGATAGTGCAAGGTTAGGCTTACCAAGACATTAAAAAATTTTTTGACCGTCATCACGATATTGTTAAGTTTATGCATTTGTGTCCAAAATCAACCTGGATATATATTTTAACGTTCCATTGTTTCATGTTTCTAAAATTCCGCACATGATCGAGTTTCCTAGTTAAGACATGTGTGCATACCCTTCCGGAGCATCCGGCATAACGACCCTGGTACAGTTTACGTGTTAAAACTTACTTTGCCATTTTTAAAGATTTTACTGTGGTTTTGGGAGGTGATTTTATTTTACTGTGGTTTTGGGAGGTGATTTTGACATGGACCGGTATGTTTGTGCTTAATTTTGTCAAGTGAACGTAGTTAACGGATAATTTTGAACACCCGATTTTGTACCAATACCAGACTTAATGATTTGGTGTGACTTTGGTACTAGGCTAAGGAGCGTCTAGTCGCATGGTGGGGAAAACATTTAGATCCATTGAAGATTTTCTAGTTACTGCCTTGATGAACAACTCTAATTAACTCCAATAGGTTGGGCCTGGTATTGCTCACTTTGAGCATTATCAGTCGGTCTGCAATAGAGAAGTTAGGCTGCATAAACTCTTTCAAGTAGAGCCTGTCTTATAACATTTTATCATATTTCCTCTTTAAAATGTAAACATAATTTTAGGTATTTAATAGACAGTAATAAGATTAAACTTTCTGCATCAAATTGGTTTTAAACAACAACATATATCAAATGAAATTGAACATGCTTCGTAAGGATAAACAGTAATAATAATATATGACCATTTCACATACTAGTGTATAATATTACGTTATTTACACAGACGCTACATGTAACTAATAAAAAGGTAATTGTCAAATCTCTAGACGGGACAAGTTCAAACTATCATACCACTGATATAACTATTTAGACTGATTTGATTTGCCTAAAACACAGGTAACGAAAAGCTGTTTTTCAGGTATGTTTTGATTTTTCATATAAGTGTAATTTTAACAATGCTTCAAGTAGCGTAGATATTTCGCAATTTGAGGTCTGCAGCCAAATGCTAGCCGGGTTAAGTTCTTGGCGTCAGGGTGTGGATGTTACTTGTTCAAGCAATTGCCCTTTCCCTGTGAGATTTCGTAATTAATATTGGGTATATATTATTTTATATATGGATTTTAAGAGATGGTTGCAGCTTTAAACACCTGTTTTTATCTGACTTGTATTGTGTCGTGTTCTTGCGATGCTGGTTGATGCCAAGTACATGTTTTGTAGCACTTTTTTCCTCTATTGAAAAGCATTAAAATGCACGTTTATTTTAATTCGTTGAAACATGGTTAAAATGCGCCAAAATTTGTATCGTTTCTAACAATGTCTTTAAGAAAAAACAAAACAAAACGAGAGATATATAGTATCATGGCCCAAAGGAAAGTTAAGAACATTAAAAAAAATGTGGCTACAGCTTTAATTTAAAAAAAAAAAAAAAATCGCATTTTAGTTTATTCGACATTTTAAATGACCTTTTCAGGACTTTTCTTAAATAAGAACGAAGACTTAACTGGGACGACAACGGAAACGTTTTAAATATTCGTCCTCATTCTCTCAGACACAGAGTTTACATTCTTGTGAGATATATGAATTAAACCTATTACTTAATAATAATACCGATGTAATTTTACGTAGATTTTTTTCACTCATCAACCCGTTTCTACCTGACAACGATGGTAAGAAATGAAGCTCTTAACAATTAAATTGTTAAACACCTATGTTGTTTATAACATGTACTTATCACATTCTTGTTGGATAATGTTGTCTCTCATTCAATGTTATGATCACTTTTATTACTCCAAATATTTGTAATGATTTATTTTTATTCATTCAGGTAAATATATTATGTATTTACATTAAAACTAAAACCTCTCATAGACATAACCGATTTTAATATTCATTTGCTTTATATTTTAACTTAAAAGAACCTGTCTATATCGACCAATTAGTTTTAATCCTTTGTTTCATATTTCAACTAAAAAGTTTTTTTACTATCCCTTTGCTTCACATTTCAAACAAAAGCGTCTCTCTATAAAAGGAACCTCTTTATAATGACCACTGGTCCATTATACCAGTTTTAAGGTCCATAAATTTGCTTTATATTTCAACAAAATGAACCTCTATATAAAGACCACCTGCACATTTACCCAGTATTTAATGTCCTCTTTTCATACTTAAACAAAAATTAAACTCGATATATAAATAACATGGAAGTAAAGACCACCTGTCTTGTAAGGTCACTTTGTTTCATCTTTCAACCAAAAAACTACAACAAGTCCACTAATAGTCATTATTTCTTAGAGCCCATCGTGTGTGGTCTTTATACACAAGTTGTGCTGTATTTTTAATATGATTGATATATTTTGTGGAGCAAGTCGTACAAGCAATCAGCACCTGTGGTGCCGTCCAGGTTAGAAATTTTCAACCAGAGTTCCAATTTATTTCATCCAGAATTCGGCTGGGCCAACCATACAGATTGAACTTGGGTTGATAATTTTCCTATCTTGCACCACAAGAAGCGATAGATTCTATTAATCTTATCCACGTTTTAGATTGATATCTGGCTGTATAAAAACAATCCACGTTTTAGATTGATATCTGGCTGTATAAAAACAAACCTTAATACATCATCAAACAGTGTTGGTAGGTCCTTGACTGAATTTATCAGGGACCATCTTAAAAAACTAAAACAAACAAATATGCCAAAAACTGTTTCGGAAAAAACACTGCATAGATTTGTATCAAAAACAGATTGACTTTACCAAAACTCTTTTGACAAAAACTGAACAGATTTTTTATCAAAATTGATTAACTCTGCATGTTTATTTGTAAAAAATAACGTATCATGATATAACATCTAAACTTTTGGCATGTGAACATTTTCACGATTGCTGTTTGGAAAACGATAATATTCCCATGGAATTGACGAAAACGGCAAATATCATTAAACTACTTTGACGGTTCAGCGGTAATATGTTTAGTAATGTTTTCATTTTTTTTTACTATATGTTATCGTCGTGTTAATTTTGGCTTCAGTTTGTTTCAGATGCGTTAGAAATGTTAAAAGCGTAACTTTTTACATGTTTATGTCAGAGGGGAGTTTTTTTTTTGTATTTTTGTTTTACGTATCAGTTTAGGTATGATGCGATGTTTATCTCAAGGTTTGATAGCAAATCTCAAAATCCACATTCATTTACAGAAACAAAGTTGTGTATTTTGTGTGAACAACTTTATCCTATCGCCAATATTTAAGATAAAACCTCAAAACTCTTTGTATGACTGTGTGAATTAAAGAATCAGCATCCCGGAAACAAGTGTGTTGTAGATTTCAAGGAACTTGTCAATTAAAGTATAAATCTCCGTCAATGAAGATTAAGATTAAATATAAATGGAGGGTTATGTTAGGTGCGAAATGGAAGTTAATTATATGGAAATAAATATTCGCGTGTAAATTTTCGTGTAAATCAACAAGAGCCGAGTTTAGATTTACTTTCATTTAGCATTGAATATCATCCTTCAACGAAATAGGAAATTACCCTATTTTCTGTATACCGAATATCGTATTATGGTAAACACGTGTTCCTTAATGAGAGAAGATTTACACACATATTACATGCACTTGTGTAACTTATGATCTATTTATATTACATATTATGATCACCTCTCCTATCCAGGTACTTAAGATTTCCTTTATTCTTAAAAAAACATTAAGTAAACTGTGAACTGGTGTTAATGAATTACACTATATAACCTTTAGTGAACTCTCTGGTACATTACACAAACGATAAATCAATGAATGGGTTGTATTCTTATTAAGTAGTTCATTCTTTCAACTTTTCTCCATCTTATGTAAATCCATTAGCTATTGTAAAACGTTCTGATATCGTACTCATTTTCTGATCGTTTTATAATGTGAAATTAACGGTTTTCTATGATGTTTTGATGAATTGTTTTCCTTGTTTTGCACGATTTTGACTTTTACGCAAAGGTTTTCTTATCTTAGTTGTTTCTTGAATTAAGAAAACAGTTTCCTTACTACACATCTGTATAGCGACTCATTTGGAAGAGTGCTCGCTCCGTCCATGGAAGGTGAGAGTTCGAACCCTGGTCCATCTGACCAAGACTTGAAAATAATAAGTGATTGTTCGTTCGCTAAGCACTTTACATTTAGAAATGAAAACCACGGAATATATTCGGGAGAGTAGCCAAAACCTCTAAAAACTAGTATATTCAAAAGCAGGACAAGTTCATGAAGTTGTTTCGGTTTATTTTCTGAAGTCATTTTAATTACATTGTTAGTTTGAGAGTTTAGTAGTCAAGATCCTCCGAAATACAAACCAGCAAAATATAAAGTAGAAATAAATAAGTTCTTAACCCCGCTGTAACAGGTTGATGGAACTAAATATTTATATATTTATATCTAGATAATTTATATTTTATTACTGTGTTTTTTATATTAGGTCATTACACATCAAAGTTTAGTGCTTTATCAGGATTTATTCTCAGTCCACTCGTCTTGATGGTAAAAACAAATATCTCTGTAAACCTTGAGCTTACTATTTTATGATATACTTTTGATATCGTATTATCAGCAGAAACCGTTAAGAAAAATCATCCCAATCTTTTTGAAGAAATAGATAAGGCCTGGTGATGTTGATGAGATGCTCCTCGGTTTATGATTCTGTTTCTAATTTGAGAGTTAAGATTTCACTTTGCATTAAATGATCTGCTAAATTCTGACAATTCTTCTTTTTTTTCACCTTTGTACTTCTAAGATATTCTCTATGATAAATACTATAAAACTATTGGTAAATCCTGTACTTACAGATTGATTGGTATCTCGGATTATAATAAATCTGGGGTTTCTTTTAGGTTTATTTCAAATTAGTAGTTTTATTTTGCTGTTTTCATTTACAATTAGAAGGTGAGTTGAGTAATGGTGTTTAACGGTCCAGTTAAGAATATTTCAATTTTAACGAGACGTCGCCGGCTATAGGCGAAGGTGCATCAATTTTGCCTGTGCGTTGCGCTGATGGCATTATACAACAGTTTTTTTTATCGTGCCAAGCCCACCGAAACACGAGACCTCGTTTATTTTAAGTTCCCATCCGTAAGAACCGTGACTTTCATTTCGTAATGCCGAGTGCTTGGCGAAAGAACAGTCACTACCCACTTTTAAGTCTTGGGTCAGACTGGGGTTCGAACCCATGACCTCCCACTTACGTAGCGAGCACTCTACCAAATGATCTACTGCAGTGGTCTTAGGAATGATTGTGAAAACCGGGTCAGCTTAAAAGTTTGACTACAAGAAAAAAAAAAAAAAAAAAAAAAAAAAAAAACTGACTATACAAAGTGACATTACAAAAACTAAAAGTTCTATTAATTTGACCTACATGGTCTTTAATTAGGTCCTAGTTTTTACAGCCTACGCTGGAAACATTAAAACAGATAATGAAGATGAAGTAAAAGGAAATTAGAACGCCATAATCGACGGATATTGTCTTTGTCACTCCTAATTATTGTGTGTAAAAGTTCGAAATAAAATGTGTTATTATAGTGTTTGGAATGACTTATCAAGGGTTAAATATGTGAGTAATAACTCTCTTATCAAAAGTACTTTTGGAGTGGAGTGGAGTAATGTAGTTTTACATGGAGAGAAGTCGATATTTTTTCATTAATGTCGAGGTGGACAGTTCAGGATTGGTGATGGAAACATCTCTATCACTTAAAAACCACTGCAGTAGCTAGTTGTCGTTGTTCGAACCCCGACCGGGTCTGACTTAAGACTTGTAAGTTGGCAGTGACTGTTCTTTCGCCAAGAACTCGGCATTACGAAATGAAAAACACGGTTCTTTCGGATGGAACTTAAAACAAACGAGGTCCCGTGTCATGAAAGGCAATGCAAGATAAAAAAATCTTGCTGTATAATGCCATCAGTGCAACGCCTATAGCTGACGACGTCTCTATATAAGTGAAATATTCTTGAATGGTACGTTAAACACAATTAATCAGCTTAACTCCACCAGTTTATCTATTTTTGCAGTGGAACTTCTACTCTATCCACGGTATACACAGAATAATATTAGTTTGTTTTCCTATTCATCTTTTGGTTTTTATTCAGTGTCATACACACGATTTAGTAGCATCATAATTCTGCTGCAAATAATGAACATTCTGCTCCAAACATAGGATTTACTACTGCCGTAATAATGAAAATTCCCGGTTTACTACGGCCGTAAGTCAGCTCTCCAAACAATGAACATTCCAATCGAAAACATGATACATCATCGTCAAGTTGCAGTCTTGCAGCTTTCATAGTCTTAAATTAATTATATTTATTGCATGCGTTCAGTGTTCCATGACGATGTTATGCTTATACTAACAACCTCTATAGCACATTCACGTAATGGTTATGTTTTTGGTATATTTGGCGATATATTTACCATGAAATTTACATACAGTACAGACCTGTCGAAAAGTTAACGATAAACTAACTAAGAAATAATTGCCGAATCGGTAGTCCATCTCTGTCACCGTTATCTATATCTCGATAGCTTGTCGGTAGCTTCTTTATATCTACCGACTGCTTTTCGGACACAAGCTTTCAATGTCTCAGCCATTTGGCAGCCGAGCTTTGATTGCTTCGTTAAACTTTCGACAGGGAAGTACTGTAACAATTACTTCAGAAATAAGAGGCTTCATATTGGAACAATATCATAAAAGCTGTACGTATTAGTAAACGATACTTGTAGGACTAGTGTTTTTATCTGGAAACCCCACAGTGAAGCTGTAAATACGTAACACCATAAGTCATCCCCAAGTCCTTATCAGCTGTAGATATAGAAACACTGGTTATGTTAAAAGAATTATTGTTATACTCGCAGACTAACGACCGAAAAATCGTTCACCCCTACAACGTAAAATCATGAATTTTGTTGTCTTATCTAAATATTGTTTCTATATCAAAATGTTGATTTGCATTATATACACACTTCGAAATATTTTTAGTTATTTGTAATACGTATAATTATGAATTAAGTTTTTCGAGAGTCCCGTCTATTGACGTACGTTTTTTACTGGTGACAATACCGTTCATGTGCTTTAAATTTAAAACGAGACCTGAGTCTTTCCCAATGTCCATTTTATTCAGCGTGCGACGCCTACCGTGACATGGGACATGAGGTTTTTAAGGTCTGTTTCAAAGGACCCAAAACTAATTGACTGCGTACATGCGAAAGAACAGCGACTGTTTATTTTCAAACCTTCGTCAGAACTGGAAAGGATTCGAACCCCGACCTTCCATATACATAGCAAGAACTCCATCAATTGAACTCCCGTAGTGGTACTTCACAAGTTCACAAATCAGAGCAAGCACCTTGGCAACCGAGCTACGTATTACTACTAAAACCAATTTGATGCCAAAAGTTCACAGGGATATACAAGTCACTTCATCTTATTATAATACAATGCATTATTACGAAAAGGATGCAATCAAGAAATTAAACGCCGATCTAGAGTTTCAAATAGGACAGGTACATTGATTAAACACATCTTGAGTGCAAACCTTTCTAGAGAGGAACTGCATCCAAGGGTCATGAGTGCAAACTGAATCTCGCCCAAGCAGTATCTAAGACAAAAGTAGTCTACAGTATAGACCTGTCGAAAGTTTAACACTAAGAAAACGAATTAGTGCTGAATCGCTAGCTCGTCTTGGTCTCTTGTTAGCTGTACATGTACATTGACAGCTTTTCGACAGATGTTATCTATCTTTTGACAGTTTTTCGGTAACTAGCTATCCACGTCTGCGCCTCTCGATAGCCGATCTCCGGCTCTTTTTCATTAACTCGGTGTTAAATTTTTGACATGCCTGTATTTTACTTTTTTGTTAATGAGGAACATGGCATATGTATACATAAACCGATATCATTGCTGATTTCCTCGATCAATTCCCAGTTTCCACGTGTATGAACTATGCACGTGTGCTTCAGCGCAGCATGTTAAATTGGGCACTGTGGTACTTAAAACGGATAGTAATAGAAAACAAACGTAAAAATTGCCAAATATTGTAATGGATATGTCTTTTAAAATTGTTTTTTATTTATTAACCAATCTGCTCTTCATTATGGTCCTCATGATTCTTGTGTTACTTTTACCTCATGTTGAGATATAGAATGCATTTACAATACGGTATAATTATGTTAACACTTAGCAACAATTCGCAAGTCAAAAGGTTTTTTCGTTCTGAAATTGTTTTACATGTATATCAAATATTTTATTTATAAAAACGTGTTTAAATATAATGAAAACCCCATAAAATTATATTTTAACACGTTTTTGTAATTTTATAGCTTTTATTTCTTGATAATTTTCAGATAATGTCCAATTTAAATATTTTTAGCGCAAAAATTTAGATTTCGAAATAAAGGTACATATCAACTGCACTGATGCTTTCATGTTTTGCCTATAACGTTATCTATGTTTTTTACTTTTACTACGGTCGATCAGTTGGCAGAGTACTCACTTCGTTTGTGGGAGGTCGTAGGTTCGAAACCCGACCGGGGTCTGCCCAAGACTTGAAAATAGATGGGGCTTTTGGCAAAACACTCGGCGTTTAGAAATTAAAGTCACGGGGTCCTTCGAAAGAGACCTTTAAACCAATGCCCCATGTCACAACAGGTGTGGCACGTGAAAGAACCCTCCCTTCACATTGCCCTGAACACACTGCAAAGGTAAAAACATCCCTGCACTGTGCCTATAGCTGGTAATGTCTCAGTAAAAGTGATATATTCTTGACTGAGACGTAAAACTTCAATCAATCAATCAATTTGAGTTTTACAATAAAATATGCATAATAAAATAAAACTGTTTCCTCAGAGTTCTCAAAAATCCTGTTACAGTTGCTCTTTCCTTCCTTACTTTTTTATCACTATTCGGACCAATGATCGTCATTTTATTTCGGTTTTCTGGAGTTCAAGCTTTATGTTTAAACTCCAGAACAGACCTGTTAAAAGTATAACACTGAGCTAACGAAAAGAAGTCGAAGGTCAGTTGCCGATCGAGGTGTCGAGGTATGGAACGCTAGTGACCGAAAAGCTGTCGAGAAATAGATAGCAGCTTCCGAAAAATGTCGAGAAATAGATAGAAGCTTCCGAAAACTGCCGAGAAATAGATAGCAGTTTCCGAAAACTGTCGAAATATAGCTGACGAGGGACTCAAAAAAGCTGTGAAATCGGCACTAATTAAAATTTTTGGAAGGACTGTGATGTAGCTAACAAAGGTCTAGATAAAAAAGCTGTCGAAATGTAACTAACGAGATACCGAACAAAGCTGTGAAATCGGCACTAGTTTTTAACATTTGGCAGGCCTGTGTTGTAGCTAACAAAGGTATAGATTAGCTGTTGATTCGGCACTAGTTTGTCAGCTTAGTGTTAAACTTTAGACAGGTCTGTACTGCAAGTAAGATGTCAGATTTATTTTGATAAGATTTAACCATGCGTGAAATTTTAATCTTTTGCAGATTTAATATGGAAACCAAAAGAAGAATTCCTTTTATTTTAGTGTTGTTGTGTTTGTCATGGGACCAAATTTACCCTCAGGAATGTGAGTAAACAAGTTTTTTTTTCTTACTAATATCATTGTTTTTGTTACAAACATTAATTTTTGTCGCAAACATTTATTTTTGTTTCAATTTTTTTCCAAGAGGAGAAAATAAAATGTTAAAAATGGTGGTTGATAAATTAATCACGTGATAAACCACGCAGAATCATTAAAATAAATGAGAATTCGACAAAGAAATGTTTTTTTTCAGCAATGCAATTGTATGAAATATCAGATTCCTATGACGTCATTGATTGCTCTGTTCTAAGCATGTGGATATTGATTACACCATTATAATATACGTCTAGACGAACTTTTCGAGCCTTTGTGAAAATTCACGTGTCTAACAATATATACCAGTTTTCAAAGTTTTTACGTTGCTTTTGTGAATGTGATTTGAACATGTTTGTGTTTAATTCGAAGATTTAGACAATTATAGATTAAAAAACCCTATTAATTATAAAGAATCTTACAATCCACTGTTTAAACCGCTTATCTCAAAATCTCTTTGACTTATTTTTCGATTTTCAAATGGTAATTATATCACTATGATTAATGCTTTCGAGAAAAAAATGAATTCTAAGATATTCAAAGTGACGTCTTGTTGGTGAATAGATTTTTCAAGATAGCGCTTACAGAATTAAACTCAAGTTTCCTACTGAACACTTTCCACCTATATCAAAAGTTTGCAGCTTTAAAGCAACAGATGAAGTCATCTCTGATGTAATGTCAGATTAATCAGTTACATCTAATCATTTAATCTAAAATTCCTAGTTTATGTAAACTAGAAACAGAAAAAGCACATTTCTTGAAATTTATGAAATCTGGTCTTTTTCTAAAACAGAGTTAAATATCAAATTTTGCACACTTATGAATGATTTTAAATTCTTATATGCCATTATGATAAAGTTTTGTTTTTGCTTTTTTTTTTTTTGTTTTTTGTTTTTTTTTTTATTATTTGTTAATATTTATGAGTTTATTTGTACAGTAAAACATGTATATATGACCACAACGGGACCTATATAATTTGGGGTTTGGAAAAAGTAGCCTTTATATTGAGGTCCATTGTGATTGAAATATGAAACAAAATGGACTAAACACTGTGCTATATTTTAAAAGATGTTTTTTGGTTGAAATATCACGAAAAAATTAACAGGTGCCCTTATATAGAGGTGGTCATTATAGCAGGTTTTACTATAAAGTTAGTCTTAACAACTTATATATAGGTTAGAATAAGAAATATACAAAGGTCATGAATTTTGTTTTTGTTGATATGCAAATCATTATGTTGAGAGTCCAGATGAAAATAAGCAACACAATATCTCCTGAAAGTAGTGCATTCTACAGCATAAACGCTTAGAGATCTTTAGATCTATAGGTATTGGATCTGTGATTTCACCAGGTCCACAAGTACTTAACTAATAGGTAGCTGTAGCACTTAACGCAGAAATAGTAAAATGCAAGACAAAAACCTAAATGATCTAAATGTTGCACGTATATGTTGTATTAGAAATAGAAAAAACATAGGTATTATCGATAATGAACACGGCTAAAAAGAGCATGGTGTAGTGCATCAACAGTGGATTTCATTAAATATGACTTGCATCTTAACCACTAGATCTACGTAGGTAGAAAAGTAAGAATATAAACAGAAAAAAACATTTCCGAAAACAGAAAGCAAGATGATTTTGGAATGAAATATCCATTTTTTGTTCAAAAGGTAGTTACTAGATTCACGTAACAGCAATTGAGCATGACGTCATTGACGACGTTCAGCACCGGATGCACAATCAACAACATAGCATGGTTGTAGTTAAAATGTAGAATTCTGTTATATGCCATGCCAGATTTCCACAAACATGACTGCACAAAGGATGATGGATATATGGCAATAAAAAGAAAATCATGTTCCGTAGCCGATTGTGTAAAACTGGCATGGCATAGAGTTAGTGCACTTAGATAGTACTGTTATGCCAATTGCACCGATAGATGGCACCACAATGTGGAGTAGATAACTAGATACGCAAATGAAACCAATCATGCCTGAAGTACCCCCTGTACATTAGCAGCTGCTGTGAAGTGAATGTATACTTTTGGCTAGAACCAACCAACCTTACAGAAATAACAGTTTCGTGAAGAACCAAGCATGGAAGTAGGATGCTCCGCCATTAGTATCCCACAAAGCCTGGCACATCCTGTGCATGGTGTACTGTTGAACCGGAAGTTGGGAACCAAATACTGTATCACCATCTATCTTTTTCAGTTTGTAAGCATAGGCAGATGGACTTAACATTTTTACTGGATTCTTCAACAAGCGTTGGAGGAGAGAATTTTGACAAAATGCTCAGATTTGTAGATAAATTAGTTCGTCCATTAAATATTAGTAATGGTGACGTCAGAGTAGCATTGTTAACTTTTAGTGATTATACGGTCATTGAATTTGAATTAGACTATTTTACTGACAAATCGAAGTTACGATCCGCCATTTTGAATACTGTATACACAGCCGGGAGTACTAATACAGCGGATGCACTTTTAGCGTTACGAACAAAAGTGTTTAACACAGCAGCCGACAGACCGGAAGTACCAAATGTTCTATTGCTGATAACAGATGGTGTTTCTAACGAGAACAGTCATCGACAATATATGAAGCAAAAAGGGCAAAATTGGACTATATAGAAATATACACAATCGGCATTGGCATGGTTGACACGAGTGAGCTAGATGCAGTCACCTCACTACCGCTTGAAGGCCATCGTGTTCTGATAAATGATTTCAATAACCTTGATGATATATCTCGTATATACACCTCTTGTTTTGGTATGTCTTAGATTTTGTTTTTTGTTTTTTGTTTTGTCGTAATTTTTGTTCGTTTTCTATAAGTTGATGTTAACAACAACTATTTTTTTTATATGTATTCTTTTCTTATGTTCTTAAATAATAAGTATATAGTAGAACTTATCAGTTATATGTTAATATATTGTTGACACTTGTTAGTTTACATTAATATAGGTGTTGAAGTTCAATATCTCTCAGATGGCATATTCGTGATTCTATCCCAGAATTCCATTTTTATCGGAACCTGTTCACCACGTGTTATGTTTATACGAACGACGGGCGTGTTTTGATTGATTCCAGTGTCTTTGCAAATATAAAAATCGTTGCAAAAATGCATATGTAACCGAACATAATTTGATTCCTCAGTTATCTTATCAAATATTGTATTATATAGAAATTTTCATCAATTTCTTTACTTTTATTTCTGTTATAAGGTATCCATGTTTGAATTCAATATCTGTGTTTGGTTTTAAAGAGAAAAACAATGACGAGTTCGAGTTTATGAATTAGCACGGTTTAATATACTGTAAAGGTGGGGATTTTCGCTTATTTCGGGCTAAAGGAATTGCCACGAAAATTTAACCCACGCGAAAATGTCTACCATCCAGGCTAATATATCTTAACATATAGAACATACATCCATTTATATTGGTTACGCGAAAATTACACCCACGCAAAAAGCCAGATTTCACTCAAAATTTTCACTCGGGGAAAATAATCCCCTTTATAATAGTTGTGATAGGGACTAAAACGGAGGTTCTGAAATTGTCACGGATATATTAGTACTATTACGTTTGAAAACGGTTACTTTGGGGAAAGCTACGAACCGATATCGGATCTGTAGCTATTCCGGCAAGGAGGTATGTGAATGTGTGACCGGGACAAAACGCATTAGACGAAATTTCGAAAAAACTTGATTGATATAGACTAATTTTGTCTCCTCTGAAAAAAATATGAAGGTTACTGATATGACGTAAAATAGTATTTAACTAAAGAAACAATCGTACCGTCTTATTTGCTGCAAGTTAATATTTGAAATTTCTTCAAAAACCAAGATATACTCCCTCATGCAAAGGATTTCCTTAGCTAAATTTGGTAAAATATATTTTGGCCCTTTAGTATTCTTTTCAACATCGATATCTTGAAAACAATTTTGGTTTCATAATTTTGGTCCAAGCACTACTGATGAGGAATTGTATTCCGAAACGGCCGTCTAATGTTGTAAAACTAAAACTGGTATAATGTGTAATTTGAATGTTTGAAAATTGCAAATAGGCAACTAGTCATTTCTTTCTTTCTTTTGTTTTGTTTTACCTTTGTGTTGTTTTATTTTCAGATGGCGACGGGGATGACTTAACGGATGGTATGTCGTCTGCTACTTGCAACATCTAACATTTGTTTGCTTAATTACAAGTGTACATCTATATAACCAAAGGAATATATCTATATGCTATTTATAAATTAAAATATAAAATATATTTCCCAAATTAAAATGCAAATGAGCCCATCTGGTTGTATTGAAAGAATTGTGTAGGTCAAAAATGAGTTCAAACTGCTTACACTGTAACCACTGTCTGCAGTTTATAGGCCTAAAGTTTGAACAGTTTATGGTGCTTTAAGAACATATATGGCTCAATAATAAATAGCATTTGAGGTGAATTAAAGAAGTTAAAGAAGTTAAAGTTATATCAATCGCCCACCTCGTCCCAACCGGTAAAAACTGGTCCTTTTCCTAATGCTTGTGTTTGTCATGAAGGTTGGCAATTTTAGCATTTGAGGCATATTGAGTTACAACTAAATTCTTCTCGAATTATGTCAATGTACAATAAAGCTTATTTGTTTTGTTGAACATGGAAATCGCTGTTTGCGTTTGCTTTGGCTAATGCTGAAAAGCACAATGTACCAATGGTGAAACATTCGCCCTTTACTTATTCTGTTCTTGTTCTCTTTTCTTCTGTAATAAGATTTTAGGCACGTTTATGTTTGAAATGTTGTGAGCAACTATGAGTTGAATTTATATGTTTTGCATGACAACTTTTATTAAATCAAAGCTATAGCCCATATTACTACTCGAAGTGACCGCTGCAAAGCTGCAGTACAGGCTATCGAAAGTTTAACACTGAAAATAATAATAATAATAATAATAATAATAATAATAATAATAATAATAATAATAAACAGCCAATGACCGAGATATGGTGATAGCTAATGACAGAAAAACTACCAAGATGGACAGCAATTGCTGAAAAACTGTTACGGTACCCAGCGAGATAAGCTGTCGCTTTTGTCCAAATTCGATATCTCGGTGTTAAATTTTCGACCGGTCTGTACTGTATATTTGCCAGTTATTATTGGTTTTATATATGTCCTCTTATTCTTAGATTTTTATATTACTTATAGACATGTATATATATTTTTCTATAAGCTTTGTAGTATTATTATATTGGCCCTTTATATAAATGCACATCAGTTTTACCCAAATTATTCACTCGTATCATTTACTGTTGTAAATTTATTCGCTGTTTTGCCAAACTTTTGAAAATTATAATTTTTACAAGTTTTTGGAAATTTGGAGTTTTTAATGGGGCTTTATTTTGGAAAAAAAAACACTGGACACAAAAGACAAAAGAAACTTTTCCCCGTTTTTCGTTAATTTGACTTAACCTTTTCTAAGACCCAGCTGAAATATTTATTATTTGTTTTTATGGATAAAATTAAGGCAATCTAGAACAATCACTGGACGTTTCTCATGCGTTATTTACTCTATTAAGGTAAGCAATGGTAAGGTTCTCTGTATCACTGTGTTTAATCGCTATGCGCATCTTCAATTACTACAACCTATTTCTGTAGAAGGGAAAATGTTGCCATTATTACATATTGAAAAGGATGTTTTCACCGAAAGTGACACAATTACCATTAATATATTATATTAATTACATATGCTCAAAGATATCCGCTATATACGCCCGAATTTTTAAAAATTCCCAGTCTAATTTCAGCTTCAAATTTTGTTTTATTTTAATTTTTATTTAGTTGCACGGATGCATGTAATAGTTTCTTAGTTTTTGAGACAATTTACCGTTGTTTTTGTTTTTAAATCCAATTGTTCTCCCTCCTCCTATTTTTTGTTGTAACTGTATATTTATTTTAAACTCTAGTTTGTTTTATTGTTTTGTATTTTTTTTTACTCTTCCTGATTGATTTTGTCTCCTCCATTGTATATCCGTTAAAAACTTTGAATCTTCAAAAACCAAAGAGTTTCAATAGGTTGGCAAAACTACTTCCGGGTCAATGACGGATACTATTCTATGGACTATATACATAAATATACTTCTTTTTATAGAATGTGGAAGTAACCTTTTGGATTTAGTATTGCTTGTAGACACCTCCGATGCAAATGATGCAAATTATGATAGAGAGGTTAGAAACTTTCTTAGCGAATTTGTTGAATATGCAGATGTTAATTCAGGGGCCGTACGGGTAGCCCTTGTGACATTTAGCACTGGTGTTCAAATTGAATTTAGATTAGGAGAAATAGACAATATAGCTGGTATTCAAAAGGCAATTAGAAATGTTCCATTTACTCCGGGAGACAGAAACACCGCAGATGCATTGGAAATGCTGCGGCGGGGAATCTTCTTTGAACCCTATGGAGACCGGCCAGATGCACCGAACGCATTGATTATCATAACAAGCGGAAACTCTAACAGGAATACCCCAAGAACGGTTCCCCAGGCAGAGGCGCTTCACCAAGGCGACGTTAGCATTTTAGTCATTGGCATTGGCATTCAAAACGAAGAGGAAACCAATGGCATGGCAAGCTCTCCATCTGAAGAAAACACATTTTACTTACAGTCCATTGATGAACTTTCCCATATTCAAGATTTGGTATTTGTTCAACTTTGCGCACGTAAGTTTTATATTTATTTAATCTAAAATAAAATTTAAAAAATAATTTAAATTTCAAAAGTTAATACAAATTAGCAAAAAAGATAGGAGGACCCTAAAAAGTATTGATTTTTTAAAAACCTTGGGTAACGGAAGGGAAATTTATACGATATGGTTACAAGTTGTAGTTGTAGAATTAGATATTAGATAGTATCAAAACGATGCATGTAAGTCTAAATAAATTGACAAGCCATGTTTTTAGTATTAGATAAATTCCCAGGAATGAATAAAAACCAGAAAAATTGATTCGTCAATTTTGTAAATTATGTCATGATTTAGATAATAAGTAGCAGGGAATGAATTTCAAAAAATTAGAATTACGAATTTTAACTTATAATTATCTAAGTACAGTACAGACCTGTCGAAAGTTTAAACATTGAGGTATTGGAAACCAGTTGACGCATAAAAATTAGTTTTAAACAACTTGAGGCATTTCCCTTCAAGAATCAAACTTCAGATCTTTTGACCTTGTTCACGCGGATTCTTGTGTATGATCTATTTGACTAGTCGACGCGTAATAAATTAGTTTTCGAAAACTGGAGAGATTTTCCTATCAAGAATTAACCTTCAGACATTTTCGTCTCTTTCACCCGGATTTAATGCATGGGCTCTTGGACTAGTACTCGGCAGCTGCCGACTGACCGAGATAGATATTTGGATAGCTAGAGGCCAAAAAGCTACCAAGAGATAGATATCAGCTGATGAAAAAACTGTGTAATTTTCGACAGGTCTGTACTGTATATTCAGTTTTAGAAGATATATATGGCATATGTTATATTTCAATTTTCAATTTATCTATAGTTTGAGATAATTAATAAATTTCTTTGAATGATAAAAAAAATTAGATTGATAGATATTAGTGTAGAATTAAAATAAAATGTTTTAGAGTAGAAAATTCTGTAGATTCGAGAATATAATTTGGCGCATTTATTCATATTACTGTCAGTGCCGGTCTGTTTGTGACAGTGAATTACGCGTTCTTTCCATGGAAAATCAAATAAATCTGAATAAAAATTGATATATGAAATTACTTGTGCCTGGTAGTAATTAAAAATTTGAACATGCGCATTCGCGATTGTCATAAAGTATTTCTATAGAAAGGAAAATGTTGGCGCTATGGGGTTTTTCATAGCAAAAGTGATGAGGTTTACACCGGAAATGATGTCCTGAGTGACGTTTTACTTCATATACGCAACAAGGTCCGTCATTTGCCTGGTTTTTCAACATGTTAAATCCCCATAGCGTGAACTTTTTGCTCTGTGCAGAAATATTCTACGCTAATCACTGATGCGAATACAGATCTCCAGTGTTAAGACTAGGTACAAGTAAGTGAATAATATCAAGAATAATATCAATTTTTATTCAGATTTATTTGGTTTTCTATAAAAATAAAGCATTATTCACTGTCACACACAGACTGACCCTGACAGTAATTATTATAATGTGAAATTATTTATTTTCGTGGTGTTCAATTTTCGTCGTTCTGAGAAAAATTAACATTCCGTTGGGTTTGGAGTTATCATTGCAGGTTAGTTTGTAACGCATATGCATAAAAGTTTTTGGTTGTCATGTAAATTTCGAAAACAATGGAAATCGGGGAACCACAAAAATGATCACTGTATGAGGCATAATTGATCTTGACATAAATTCCGCGATGGCATAGATCAATTTTAATTTTCAATTAGTTTTGGAACGCTAATTTAAATTCTTATTTCGTAAATTCTGATCTTTTTCAAATGATTATAATTCGATTGCGAATTCGAGAAATATTTTACCATGAACGTTATCGAATCTACAGATTTACCCATCTTTAAAGTCTATTCTATTTAGAAACCCTTTTCTACATTGTAAATATTCTCAAGAAGTTATTCCTCTCTGAATATATATAGTTTTAGGTTCTGTCGTCTATTTTATGAACTTGAGCAAGGAAATGCCATCCTTACATTTTAAATTTGATTTGTAATTTTGACATTTTAAGAAATATATATTTTATATGTAGCCCTTATGAGTGAAAAAACTGATATATATACGGGTAAGCTATCACGTCACCAGACAGTCTATATGTCCGTCCGTTTGCTTTTGGCTTAAATGCACAAACAGCACACTTATGTTACCCTGTTCAAATCCAAAAAGGCTCAATTAACATCAATTTGGAACTCCTCTGTTAAAATCATTTTGAAATTCCTCAGCTGAAATCAATTTTGGAATTCCTCAGTTAAAATGAATATGGAACTCCTCAGTTAAAAAAATTGAACGCCTCTGATCAAATCGATTGGAATCAATTTGGAACTTCTCAATGTAAATAAATGGTAGTCTTAAGTGAAAATAAATTTAGAACTCGCAAACAAACATATCCAAATCAGCCATTGCTTTCCTTTGTTTCATGCGAAATGAACTTAATGATTATCAGCTAAAAGGTATACAATGCTCATATGAGCTGGTCATATGTAGTTTTTTTCATTCCTCTAAGACCGTGGTAACTAGTGACCTTGCCTTTTCCAAAAAATGTAAATGTTTCCATTAAATACTTAAAAAAAATTAAAAAAAAAAAATAAATAAAAAATGAAAAAGAGCCTTTTTGCATTTGTTTAATGATCACTTAATAATTTCAATGTTTGGCCATTGTTTATTTGAATCCCATAACAATATTTTTGTCTAATTGATATTTTTGTTGCAATCAGCGTAAGTATTCACACTTAAGTTCAAACACAAAGAAGGCATTTTCTTGTTTTTTCCTTATTCTTTTTATGACACTTAACTTGAACATGTTGTAGATTTTAATCATATTATTCGCATGTTAGAACTTGCAATTATATAATACCGTTTTTCCTTTTTCCCGCCATTTTATTCCAGGTGCCAAATTAGCATTTCTTTCTCCTATAGCAGGTTAGTTAACATGTATCCCACAACAAGAGTAACAACGCATATTAACTAACGTACTTACATAATAACATTCTGAATAACTCGGGTTTCATCAATAATAAGCGACGAGTTCGAATCACACTTCCGCTTCCGTTTCATCACAAACAAATGTTTTGCTGTGGTAGATTAGGTTTTGTATCGCGAAAGTTTGGTTTGTTGTGGTTTTGGGTTGAGAAAGTTTGCTGTAATTTTGATTCACATATCATAAATTATGGTCATCATTGATTACGAATGCCATTGCTTCGGCTTTATCATTGCTGGATGGCATTGGAAGTGGACAATGGCGTTGATCTTTTTTATACTCGGGTATGACTAGTAACGTACCTGATTTGATTGGTGTGATTTATGTTTTTTCAAAACGTTTTGCTGTTGAAAATCAAATCAACATTTCTCTCACGTCTTTCATTATACCAAAATAAAATGAGTTATTGCTTTTTCGGTTTGCAGTTATATGAATGGCATTTTTTGAAGTTGGAAAATTTGCATTGGAGTGCAAAAATAATTATAGTATAGATTATTAAAGATTCATTTTTCAATGATATTAATTTTGAAATGAAGTTTTGTAAACTAAAACAGACGAACTTCAGACATTAGTTTTGTCCCGATCTTGTTCAAAGGCTTCGTTGGCCGAGTGATCACAGCGTTTCACATCTCATAGGTTTCAATCCCGATCGGGACAGATTCTAGTCTTCGAAAGTTTGACAGTTCGCTTGCCTTAGGTCAAATTAAGATCCTTTCAATGACCGAACTTGTTCTATGTATTCACTGTAGGTTATTAGCTAGCACGCATTTTAGAGTGTCACAATCGCGACAACCATGGTATTGGTTCACTTCACCTATACCGTTGTCACATGCTAATATTTAAAAAAATTTCACATGGCACGGTCGGATTATGTTGATATAAAATGCTACACACTGATTGTCATTGTCACCACATCTTTTATCACCAATTGTATTTACTAGGTATGTTAAACGGGTGATTCATATTCTGTGTCTTATTTTTACCTGAATATTTCGAAATAACTGATTAAATGAACACCTCCAACTAAACCAGAGTTGGTAAGCAATTATAATGATTGTATGATCATAATTTTTTTACTTGTTTAACATCGGGGTATGTCTCAAACATTTTTCCCGTCTCTATTCAACTACACGTTCTTTTATTGAATTGCGTTTCAAACCAAGTTTTTTCATCCGTTTCAGAAAAGAATGAAGGAACTCGTTGTTTTCAATACAAAAAGCTAAACACGGCTTATGGGTGTGTTTTCTGGCTTACAGAATCTACTAAACCACTCACTGAATGCGGGTTGCAGTTGCATCTTTATAAAATCTTCCATGAGCCATTCTGGCCATTTATTTGCAATTTTCTGGCATTCGTATTTTGACTGGAAATCCATCTACTGTAAAATTTATCCTTTTATTTTATTTTTAGTTCCAATGTAAGTTCATTGTATTTTAAGACATTCATATGTTTTCTATATTAATACGACGGTCAGCATTAGTTCATAAGAGTTTGGGGTTCAAACCCAAGTTAGATCTTACTAAGACTTGAAAATAATGATTCGGCATTTAGGAATGAAAGTCACGGGGTCATTCAGAAGAGACCTTAGACCGATACACCAATGCTCGATACAAATTTAAAATGGGCTTGGTTGCTGAGAGGTCTAAAGCGCGCCCTTACAGATCGCAGTGCTTCTTGCCGCTTAGCTTGGTTCGTATTGATCCTATTGTGAGAAATTTTGTCAGTTCGCTTGCCGAAAGTAGTTGATTTTCTCCGAGCACTGTGGTTTCCTCAACCATTCATGAACACACCTCGATATAAGTGATAGAATCTTAGCTGGGGCGTAAAACAACATTGCTATATAGTCCACTCAAATTGAGTTTACAAGCGTGACAAAATCAAAGATTACGTTCAAAACGTCGTTTCACGCAAGTTTACACATTTATTAAAGCTATGTTTTTTGTGTGTGGCTATCATTTTATTGTCATTGTTTTTGCGCTTAGCTATGGCAGCAGTTGCAAATGCGTTTTCACGTACACATATGCACACATTTGATAAAAAACAAATCATAACACATTTTGTATTCTTATAAAGGATTACAGGATCACACGTCTTGTAAAAATAAATAAAATATAATTTTGGTCATTAACCAATTAAATATTTACAGCCTAACAATTTACATATTTAATTTCATCACAAAATTAATTATATTTTGAAAATATTATTATTAAAAATTTTTAATCACATAAAAGTAACAAAAGTATATGCAAATATACTCGACATATTTAATTTAATCAAAATTTTTATATCTTTAAAAAATATGTATTTTAACGATTTTAACATAGTATGCAAACATCTCATTAAGTTATTGTGTAATGGGGGTTCTTTTGGTGTAAGAACATTTTGTATATCATTGTATATTAAAATGTGTAAAATATATGCACATTGAAAATAATAATAATAATTAGAATTACATTGTATAATAATTATTATAATTTTGTAATTATACTATTTCTTCTTATCACAATAACACAAATAACGACATTATTTATAATAATGTAATAAATATAGTAAAAAAAACTAAATAATAATTCAATAATTATGTTTTCATATTTATCCATTTACATGAATATACATATAATTTTATAAAATACTAATTCCATAAAAATATTATGAAGAATATTTATTGGTGTACGGTGTGTAAAAAGCATAAACAATATATCAATTTTATTACACAATTTTGGGATGTTGGATTTGGTGGCTGAGTGGATAAGAGCGCTGATTTATAGATTACAGCGCCTCTCAAACTCACTAGCCTTGGTTAGAATTCAGCTTGGACAGATCCTAGTTTTAGAAGGTTTGTCATTTTGGGTTGCCGAAGGTGGATGGTTTTCTCCCAATACTACGGTTTTCTCAACAATCCATTACCACTGCAGTAGCTCAGCTGGTAGAGTGCTCGCTCCGTAAATGGGAGGTCGTGGATTTTAAAGATTTGAAAGTGGATAGTGACTTTTCTTTCGTCAGTTACTCGGCATTACGAAACAAAAGTCACGGTTCTTCCGGATTGGAAAATTTCTGCACATTCGCCTATAGCTGGCGACGTCTCGATACAAGTGAAATATTCTTGACTCGGGCGTGAAACACCATTATTCACTCACTCCTCCACCATCCCTTAGAGTTAAACGATCAAACAACTCAGTCACTAAGTACCATGCCATAAGGAAATTCGTTACCTTTGGTGGAATTAGTCTAGTATTTTTATTTGAAAGGAATCGTATATATTTTCCTGTAAAAACGTTAGTAATTTGCGTTTCTATATGGTCCCCGGCGCAGAAATATCATGGGATATTGTCGACGTGGTTAAATGGCGATCCCAATCATTCTTATTTCCTCTTGTGTTTTTTGTTTTGTGAATTGAAATAATTTTGACTAAGTTTCGTATATTTCATTTGCAGACATCGACACTGAAATTTTAATGAGTTATTTGAATATTTATAATACTCTCTCCCTCTCTCTCTCTCTCTCTCTCTCTCTCTCTCTCTCTCTCTCTCTCTCTCTCAAACATATATTTTGAATTAATATGTAAAATTCGTTTCTTTTTCATAAGCTGGCGATGCACTAGATTTGATATTCCTGTTCCATTTTTCTGACGATATGTCTGAGGATAACTTCCGGTACATACTCTCGTATGTATCGGGACTTCTGATTGGTGCCGACGTAGACAACGGAAATGTACGAGTCGGCGCAGCATTATATCGGCATGACGGAGTGCCACTATTCCAACTGAATCAGTATAAACGAAAAGAAGATATAATTAACGCTTTAGAAAACATTCCATATAACTATAGATCAGCGAGAGCAAGTTTAGCCGCAGGAATCGAAACCGTAAGGACCAGTATGTTTCAGCATCAAGCAGGAGACAGGGACGAGGCTCCCAATGGGCTTATTCTAATTACGGATTCTATATCAACCATTAAAGCTGAAGACGTTGCTGATGAAGCACAAAAACTACGTGATTCCAAAGTAACAGTATTCAGTATCGGTTTAGGATTACGGAGTACAGATGAAATGAGAACAGTGGCCACAAGCAATGACAATAATTTCCTATTAAGAACCGTCCAACAACTACCTGCCTTGACCAGTCATCTACAAGATCGAATACCTGCATGTTAGTTTTAGCATTTAGCATTCCCCATGTATTTCAATGTTTTTTATTGTGAAAAATCCATGTTCTTTGTTGATAAGTACTTTAGAGGCATTCTTATCCTTGTTAATTATAAACTATGGTTTTGGTCTATTTCATGACATTAAAAAAAACCGTATATATCTTTCAATTTTCTTTTGGAATTTTGATTATTATGGAAAAAACTGTAGATTTGATCCATACAAGCTTTTTTATTATTATTATTATTATTATTGTTATTATTATTATTAATTTTGAGACTTGTGTCGTAACAAGAGAAAAAGTTCAATTTTTACAAAATAACATAAAATAGACCAAGACTTCTGATCGTTTTTTGTAAGAAAACTCTTTGTTGCTATGTTATTCTGACCTTGCATCAAAATACCCTGCTCGTTGAAAAACCCAAAAAACTTTATCAAGTTCTAATGTAAAAAGAAAGACAACCCAATATATATTCCAGTATACAATCAGTAGTTCGACATTATATTATTCTTTATTCTCATACCTAGATGCTTATTTATATACTCATATAATATAAGACTTAATTTTAGTGGTTTCGCACATTTTTTTTTATGAAGAATTTCACCTTTGTTAGAACGGTATAGTGATAAGTTGTCAGAATCTGTGAAGACTTAACCGTTTGAGTATCATTTCTTTTGCAGTAAAAGCCGCTCTACCTCAACCAACGGAAGCACCTATTCCTGTCACAGAACCGGAACCGGAACCTACCACTGCAGCTCCAGGTTAGTGTGATAAAAAAGAACCCTTGTAAAAGTTGTTTTGCTTTACTGTACCCAATTTAGCGCTCAATATCTTTGCAGACCATTTTTCAGAAAGGATTATATAAAAAGCTAAATATTTTGTTGGATAAAGTTTCTCAGATTTGAAAAAAATGTGATGTTTTTCATACGCAACGACCTATTTTTATCGCTATGGGTATGCGCAGCTGTTTAAAAAATTGACAATTATGAGTTCGAACCTTGGTTGCAGGGTGGTCTGCAACTCCTGCTCACGATTCACAATTTCTATCCCCGCCTAGATTCAAATCCTGCTAGGGGCGGATCCTAGTGCGAGAAAGCTTTTCAATTCATTTACCGAAGGCCCGGCGGTGATTTTCGGTATATTTCGGTGTCTTCCATCCTCCTAGAATTGACCAAGAAAAAATTGTATCGGACCAAAAATACCATCACATTATTCAAATTAAGAGTTGTCTGAAGGTTAAAGTAAATTGGAATAAATTGGTCTTCAGATTAAGCTCTTATTGCGATGTTTCTTCTTTTTTATTGTGACAAAATGTCATAAATATTGTAGCCTTTTCTAGACAGAATTTTCAATATCGTATTTTAAGGATTTATTTTACAGACTTACAAATTTCATGAGCTTTTTCTTGTTTTCTGTATAAATTTCAATATTCAATTTTAATATTTTTAATTAAAATAAACAATTTATTTATTTTTATGACAGAAATTGTGACGACATTGGATCCAACCACAATAGAAAGTATGTATTTTGTTAGGTAATGCTTAAATGTCTGTCTGCATAGTTTGTGTATTTGTATGTAAAGATTGTGTCTTGTACTTTGGCATTATTTTCTGTGCACTTTGTCAATATCGTCTACACTTAGTCTTGTCCTATCAATCCCTCACCCCCTGCCCAGCCGCACTCCTGCAGCTTATGAAAATACCAACTATTATTCTAAGTCTTGTCCTAAGTATTTCATCCAAGTTCAATACTTTATTTAATTATTCAATCATGGAAAACGTTCTCTTAAATTTGACATCTGAATTTAAACCTAGTCTTTTGCGCCATATCCTTGCGTGTTTACGTTGGTCATATTTTTGACATTTGAGCGCACATTGTCATATGCATACAAGTGTGTGATTGCACACCATTTTCATATCCTTTAGCATGTACACTTAGTTAGATTTCACTTTTTATTCACTTATCTTCACCAAGCACTATATTAATTTATATATTCTTGCAAAATATTCCGAAAAATCAAAAAATAAATTCAATCGTTTTATTTTTCATAAGATGTCGCTTTTTTACCGACCATATTCATCCGCAAATTACCCAAAAACAATTTGGCATATAAAAGATTTCAGTTTATTTCTTAGAATCTCGGGGAGTATTTAAACAACAAATCTACTTATCATTCAGAGATGTCTTCTATCAAGTCCGCATGTTTTGTTTAGATTTTCGTTAAGCGGGTCAGATTTTCATGTTCAAAACGGTCATCAAATGTTCAATGTGCATAAAAGGGATTTTAATCTGTTGTTTCGCTCTGATTATTTTTGTTGTTTCATTGTTCGTATGACGTTGTGTCCGTGTTTTTTGGAACTGCATTTGAGTCTTTGCTTTGTGTTTTGATGAGTAAAATGTTTTAAAATTTCTTTACAGCGAAAAAAATTATCCCCTGGTGTTATCCGATCGCGACACATGAAATCGTGCTACATGAAAAACGATCACATGAAAACACCGTTCGATGTTTTCATTATTATGATCTAAGAAAATGTGCATTCAAATGGATGTACATAATTTATACATATACATGTATAATAATTTTTTCCCGGAACAGAATTTACCTTAATGAAAACAAAGGGAAATAATCACTAGTGCAGCTTTTCCTTTGGAATCTTTACACTTGCATGTTTATTCCACTGGAATAAAATTACTGGTGTATTCATTTCAAGGAAAAGAAAACACTATAGGGATTATTTTTTGGAAAAAATTCTCTGGCGGAAAGAATTTACTGTTCCACATATGGATTACAGGGTTCTTCGCACAATATATACACATATAACTCAATATAAGAGCACACTATATGAATATTTAAATTGTTTTCCAGACTTTTTTCTGGTGAGTGAATCGGTGCTGGGTTTAACATACTGTAAAACTGGAAGCAGCAGTTTTATTTTAGGCTGTTGGCGGGTTGACCTTTCCGCTTCAACTAAAGTGCGCTAAAATCAATTATAAGTGACTCCTGCGTCCACAAAAAGTTGGTCACCAATTAAAAATAGGCCTACTCATAACTAAATACGATATAATAAGAATAGGCCAATATAAAGTAGTTTACAATTTTTAAGCTTCATTCTAGTTTCAGAATAAAAATAGTGAAAAAAAACAACTATGGTAAAAAACCTTGATAAAAACAAGATACGCATATATCAAGGACGTAATCACATTATGTGCTTGCTATGGGGCCTTCGATGCACATACATGAATGACATAATAAGCAGTTAGTTTCCAGCAAAAGATGAAACTTTTACAAATGCAACAAGTCAAGTCAGTAGCACTGGTTCATTCCCAGCTATTTCTGTATATCACAAACATAAAATGAATGATTTGCTTGACTTTTGAATGCATGATTTTTTATTGTCACTGATATTTTCCTATACTTTGAACTTGTATGTATTTCTTGATGATGGACTGTGTTTTTGCTATATATATGGTTTTGATATCATTACACATTCGAATGTGCTATGATTCAGTGATGCGAGAAAGTGCGAGAAAGTACGATACTATATCATCAAACAGCATCTGGCACTGCATCTTTGGCATGATCACACATCTATCCTTAGATAACCACCATATTGATTCAATATTTTTACGAAGTTGAGTGGAACCATCACAGGTGAGCACTGCATGCATTTTAATGTCATTTTTATTACCCTTCTACCATTTTTCCATCTTCATCCATCTCAAAATGTTTTGCAATCATGCGCAAGTTGAGAGCTTATGTCCTGTTTCCCCGCAAAGTTATCAAAAGACATACAGGCTGATTGATGAAATGTTTTCGTATAGAAAAAAAGTTGGCTTATCGATATGCCGTGAATTAAAGGTTAAGTGTATATAAAGTCTTATTGAAGATCGTGTTACGACTGACTAGATGCATGAATGAAGAAGTTGAGAAGTTTTTTTTAAAACACACCAAACTCAAGATTCTTTCATTTATTTCGAGGCGTTAAGTTTTCGAATGGCTAAAGAAAATTGAATGCTATAAGAGAATCACGGACATTTGGCAACAGAACTAACAAAATCAGATTTAGAGGTACTGTGATCAGTAAACCACCGCTTTAAACCTCCCTGGCGCAGATATCTAAAGCTAAAGCCACGCTAAACACCCCAAACATTTAAATGGAAGTAGAGACAAATGTTCTTGATTTTTTTTAAAAAAAATGCATAATTTTGTACGTTGCACGAATTTGTTATGAAAGGTATGGTTCATATTATTTTAGATTTTGCTTAAACAGTTTGACATACAATGCATGAAGTAAGTTTCGCATTGTTCATAGAAAACTCATTGAATTTCTTTTTACAGATAGCGACATTGCTGATGTGTTGGTTGTCTTTCATTCATCACACAAGACAAAAGCCAGAGATTTCAACAAAAATCTGAAAACATTTTTATCCGATATTTTTGCAAAAGCAAAGATTGAACCAAGCAAAGTAAGAGTGGCTTTTGTTAATTACGGATCTAGAGTAAATTCGTTATTCAACTTCAACACGCATACGACAAAACCAAAAGCACGCGGAGCTATCAGAAAATTAAAGGCCAAGTTGCGTAGCAGTAAATCAAACTTAGGGGCCACGTTAAGACATATCCGAAGAACGGAGTTCTCACAGGGATCCGGTTCTCGTATTTCCGAGGGAGTTCCTGGAGCTATTATTTTGGTAACGGATATGCCGTCAGATCGTGGCGCAATAGCAGTTGAAGACGAAGCTGAGCTTTTGAAGCGAAGTGGAATAAGTATTCTAACAGTTGGTATCGGAAAGGCAGACAGAGCTGAACTCTCGGCGATATCCAGTAAACCAGAATATGCGCAATATGTACCAAATTATGCATCTTTAAAAAGCAACGCAAATATTCTAGGAAACATCAAAAATACTATATACGCACGTAAGTATTTCCAAAAAGGAGCCCTCAAAGTGGATTTCAAAATTAAGTGGCCACCTGGCCACCATTTTGAATTTTCAAGTGACCAATGGAAATTCCAAGTGACCTGTCAACTTTTTCTTCCAAATGAAGGAAAATTAAGGCATCGTTTCAGGGGTTCAAAATTATGTTTTGTAATGGAAGGTCCAGGACCTTTTGCCTTTATTTTTGGCAGGTCCCACATAAAGTTTTGAAAGTTCAATATCAACAATTGAAAGATCCATGTGCAATTATGTTATCACATTGAAAAAGTAGTATTATTCTGGTAAAAATGGTAGGTCCATCAGACTTTTACAATTTAAATATCAAAAGTCCCAGGTAAAATCAATAGGTCCCGGACCTCGGACCCAGGGAATTTTGAACCCCTGCGTTTAGGTATGGAGTACAAAAATGCACATTTTTAAAATTGACTTACAATCACTTGCACACATCAGTGTTGTTAATGACAATAATGATCATTATATTGCCTGGATTGGCAAAGTGTCATGAAAATTACGTAACACAGAAATAATATCTGTTCTCTGGTCACAAATGTTCAAAATTTAAAGTGGTAAAGTGGACAGGCTGGCAACCATTTATAAATTGTAGGTCGCCAGACACAAGTCGATTTAACTACCATTTTACTAGACAAAATCGAGGGCTTAAAAGTTTACCTTTTTGGTTATCGATTATTTCTTATTACATACGTGTGCAAGTATATCCAGAAGTTAGCCTTTCCGTCATCATCGATTCTTATACTGTATACGCATGTAACTATTTCCAAAGTTTACCTTTTAACCATTGATTCTTGTTTTTTTTTTCAATCTATGATGAAATAATGTACTTAATCAGGTCAAATATGGCCGCATTGTTATCACTCTTAAAAGTAATATGCTCTATAATGATTCAATCTTTTATTTTAATATTTTCAAAACTTCCAACTGAACGCAGTTGCATCCATTTTTATACGAAACACCTAAAATATGTGATAACAGCGAAGTGTGTGTCATGGTCTATTGTGTTTCAATTGCTGCGAAATTATTTACCCATTGAAAACCGACTTGGCTATATATTTACCTCAGAATGTTTTCTTTTTCCATTTTCTCATAAAACAAAGTATTTGGTTTTTTTTTACAATATTAATCTATTTATTTCCTCTTTACAGTACAAGGACCGAAATCGAGAAAGCCCCCACCGACACCTATCGTTGTTACAACCGCGCAACCGGAACCGGAACCGGAAACTACTCTCGCGCCCGAACTAGTTACAAGTAAGTAAACTTGCTGTTGCATGATGTCGGGATACCTAAGATGTGCATGGTAATTGCAAATGTTAAATCACCATATGTTTAAAAATTGCACATTTTTATTCTCCTTTTGTTTCTGAGAATTGCTGCTATAAATAGTTAATCTAAATATATTATTCAGAAGGTAAGTGAGCCAATTATGTGTTTTGCTATTTTTTTCAATTTCAGGAAATCTGTTTTTTTTTGGTTTTTTGTGAAAATTTTAGCATGTTGATGTTGTGTTCTTTGTATGCGTTTGTGTCGTATCTTTGTTCTGTTGCTGTTTTTATTGCAGAATTATCAAAACCTAAATTGGCAATTTTGTTTCATGCTTCAAGTTCGACAACTGCGAGACATTATAACAAAAAGCTGCTAGTATTTATGTCTAACTTACTGGAAGATAGCAGACTTGATTTGACAAAAATAGATGTTGGGGTTTTCAATTTTGGGAAAGCTCCAGTGGCAGTATTTGATTTTGGAACGTATGAAAACAGACAAGATTTCCGAAATGCAATATTGAAAATACCAAAAACATTCCGAAGTCCTTCGTCAAATCTTGGGGCGACACTGAAAATGTTGGTAGAAACTAATGACGTTGTTGGTGGGTTACCAGACACTGTGATGATCATATCTGACACGCCATCTGTCGGGGTTCAAGATGAAGAAAACCGGTATATCCAGAGATTGAAATCTGCAAATTCTAAAATTTATTTTATCGGAATATCGTACCCGTACGATGGCCCAATGCAGTCTGTTGTCAGTGAACCGCATTCTCAGTATTTTCATACAGTGGAAAATTATGATTCGTTATTGAATAGTGAAGACTGGAAGAGGAATTTTGTTTCAACTTTACTTGAAGGTATAACATGCAAATTTCTCTCTCTCTCTCTCTCTCTCTCTCTCTCTCTCTCTCTCTCTCATAAAATGACCGATTTTAACTTTTTCATTAATACTTATATAAGCATTTATATATTTGTATAAAAGGATATGGTTTTGAAGCCAAGTTTTATTCCAGTACTACGCAAGACTTTATCGCATTGCCATATTATGTTGCTAGTCAGGCCACACTATGCTACTTCGATGTTGCCAGCTTATCGCTGCTCCAATATCCTGACATTAGGGTTAATCCAGCAGTAGTCTGAAAAATGAAGCGACTCTCCATAGGCCAAATCATGTGTCCTTATTGTGATTTGAATCTGTAATACTTAGATCTTGCGTCTGACGTCCTCATATTAGAGATATGAAACCACCTTGGCAACATGTTTTAGTCAATGCGTTGTATCAAAATAGGCGTTATGCAAGGAATTGCTCTTTCCAGATTTAAACAAAGCATTTCAAAAATGACGAGTCGAATAGGTATATATTAGTTATGGAGGTTATCGCTAACAAACATTCTCGCACCATAATCTGTACCATAAGGGGTTCGAACCTAGGCGGTGAGAGGCGATGGGATACGTAACCGCACGCTTTAGACCATTCCACCAATGCCCCTGGCAAGTCACAAGCATGGTAAGCAATGGTTGATAGAAGCAATGCCGGTATCGGCTACCTGATTTCAAATACACATTTGGACTCGTACAAGTATGTGTCAATACGCAACAATGGGAAATCATGTAAAGGGATTGTATTATCCAGTTTGTTAAGGGTTATAATTAATACATGTATATCTATAAGTCAAAGGGCTTAAACTAAGGATTTATCTTCACATATAGGGGGCAAATTATTGCTTTCACAATGGGTGAATGATGTATTTAGTATCTATAGCATTATCCTAAATTTCCAAGAAAAATAAAATAACATTTTAACATTTTAATAATGTTCAATTTAGATTTGAACTCGTCTGGAAACGGACAGATGCTACCTGTATTAAGTACAGAACCTCTAGTGTCAGACCAAGACCCCATATTACAAAAGGGTACGGGTTTACAAGGTATGTATAACTAAACATATGGCTATTATCAATCGGGAAATTATCGTGATAGTTAATTTTCAAGTTATTCGTGAGCATTTAATTTATCGTCGATTGATGACAATTGGCGCAAATGTAAGCGAATTAAATCTTAATCAAATGTTCGGTTAACACTTAAGTTCATGATATTTGTACAAAACCAAGCAGTAAAGGTCTTATATAAGAAATCTTCGCCCTTTTGAGGTGATCGGGGTTCGAACTTACAAAAACGAGAGACCTTGTGTTAGAAAGCTCACGCCTCAACCACTTAGACTTTGCGATCCTCTAAATCATATATGTTTAATAACAATGTTTGTGTGGTTAATATGCGATATTTTGAGCAAAACGAACCAGCTGCCATAAATGCACATTCTATAACTCTTGTTAAATATCGCACATGATGAATTTGTGTTGTTTAATTTTCGATAGGATAATAAAACCATAAATAGAAAGTAAGAACAACTAAAACAAAAATTAAAAACTTATTTTTATTGCTTATTTTTAGGCGATGGAAAAACGTATTTAGCTATTGTGTTCCAGTCATCAAGTTCAACCAGTCCTCAAGACTACTTCAAACACTTGCTTGTTTTCTTGTCGAAACTAGTCAGTGAAGACCACTTTACTGACAGAACATTGGATGTAGCACTGATTAATTATGGAAAAAATACACGTGTTTTGTTCAATTTCAATTCGCAAAACAGTTTGTCATCTGCTAGATCGGCCATCTTAAATACACCAAAAACTTTGCGGAGCAAGAAGACAAATGTTGGTGATGCATTACAACTTCTTAACACGGATGTATTTAATACAACAGAACAGATTTATAATGGGCGTGGACATGTTGTCATAGTAACGGATAAAGGATTTGACCGTTCACTTAAAACAGTACCGGAAGCAAATTTGTTGATAAACGCAGGAGTTCGGATACACAGTATTGGAATTACTGATAAAGCGACGAATGATTTGATGACGATTTCAAGTAAACCAGCGGCTTCGTATTTTCAAAATGTGGAGAATTATGCCGAATTAAATCAAAATCCGGATATTTTGCAGCAAGTGATGTCAAGCATCCGATCATGTAAGTTTAACCGACAAAGAAGAATAACTTGAATATATAGACCATGTAGTCGAATCATATGTTCTTTGCAATAGAATGTAACATAAAACAACGAAAGCATATTAAGTGGAATAATGGTGTTTTACGCCACAGACAAGATTCTTTCACTTATATCGATGTATTCAGTTCTTGGAATGTTGGAAAAACAGGAAGCGCCTTCGGCAAAGGGAATGGACAAACGTTTTCGCACTAGATTTTGCCGGAATGAAGCAAAAACCTCTAGACAGGAGTTTTTAACCACTTTCCTATTGTGCCCCTCAAAATTATCACAAACATGACATTAAATAAACAAGTATTTACATATTATACCAGTTTTAATTTTACAGCACTAGACGGCCGTTTCGGAATACAATTCCTCATCAGTAGTGCTTGGACCCAAATTATGAAACAAAAATTATTTTGAAGATGTTGAAAAGCTACACAAAGGACCAAAATATATTTTACCAAATTAAGCTAAGGAAATACTTTGCATCATAAAACGAAACGTTTTACCGGTATCGGTAGTTGCAGATAAATGATTGTACTTGCCATTTAAAAACTTTTAAGAACAAAACGCAGCAAAATGCATGTAAGAAACATTGCAAAATATTGAAATATGACAAAAAGTGAACACATCGGGAATTTTTAATTAGAAAACTCCCAACTTATAATATACTACTGGTATATCCAGCCATATGATAAATTAAGCTTTGAGTCGAGTAAAAACCGCTGTTGTAGGTCAATTCAAGACCCTTCTTTTAAACCAAGGATATGTGTTTGAGGATGACAGAGGAAAACGGAGTGTTCAGAGGAAACTACCAACCTTTGGTAAGAGAATTTAGAGACTTTCACACACTAGATTTGACCCGAGTATGATTCGGACCAAAGCGATCAAAATCTTTTCTAGAATGATATTTGCCGATGTACAACGTCATACCCCACTCATTCTGTAGCAGTAATCTTTGTTTAAGAATAAATATTCATGTGATATTATAAAGAATTAATGTCATTTTCAGCACCACCTGACCCGGAAGAAAGCACGACAGAGTCGACAGTTGTTAGAAGCACAGGTTCTGTTACAAGTAAGTGTATTAAATGAGAGAGAAAGAGAGTATTTGTATTTGAATTCAGTGGTTAGACAGCATTTCTGTATGCAAGTATAGCGCAGCAAATTGAGTGGAGAGGAGTAATGGTGTTTAAGTCCCCATACAAGACTTTTAAAATATATTCCATGTTTAAGGGTGGTAGGGGAAAATGAAGTACCCGAAGAAAACAGTCGACCTGCTGAAAACAAACTCATAAACTTTCTCTCATTAGAACCTGCCAAATTGGTATCGCACCTAAGCCGTGAGTGAATCTTTGATACATATTCCGATACTTTAGGTCAATTTAGTCGAGGTCTTAAACAAAATAATATATCATTTGATGTAAATATCTTCGGATGAAGACAATTTTGATAAGTATTTGGGACTCGGGTCGCATTGATGTTTTGATTGATTGTTCTGCTAAGATAACACTGTAGCATATCATTATTCAGATATCTAGACTTTACTTATCAATCTCAGAAGTGCAGTGCGATTTTATTCAAAAAGAGTAAACATTGCATTTACTTGGAACTCAGTCTAGATATAAAAATACTAAGCATTAACTGTATAATTACACAATTTATAATAACTTTACTCATGTTCATTTTGTTTCAACAGGTGATGATGTCAGACATGTAGCAATCCTTTTTCAATCTTCAAGTTCAACGAGTCCCTTGGATTATTTCAAACACTTGCTTGTATTCTTGTCGAATATAGCCGATGAACAACAGTTCGTGTCAAATAAAACAAACTTTGCTTTGGTCAATTATGGAAAAAAGAATCGTGTTCTAGTTAATTTCAACACATTTCGTGATATCAGTGATGTGAAATCGGCAATCTTAAGGGCGCCTAAGAATCTTCGGAGCAAAAAATCAAATATCGGAGAAGCATTGAAAATTATGAACACAGACATATTTAATACATCTGAACGGAATTATGGAGGCAAAGGACATTTAGTTTTCCTTTCGGATAAAATGTTTGATGCGACAAAAGTGAATGCTTTAGAGGAGGCGAACCTGTTACGTAATTCTGGCATTCGTATACATACCATTGGAGTTACAGATAAACCTTTAGAAGATATGGAAGATATTGTAAGCTGGCCAATGGATAATTATTTTCAAACGGTGGAAAGTTATCCAGAATTAGTACGAAATCCATCGGTTTTGAAGCGCCTTGTGACAAATATAAAATTATGTAAGTCTAAAGTCTTTATACTTTTGGGTTAAATAATTTTTAATATAAGTGATATTTAATTCACCCTCGTTCTGCCAAATTGAGTTGCAAAAACAGCGTTGAAAGTGTCGCATTGAATATCAACACAGCGTTGACAGTATCAAATTGATGTTCTCAATTCAACAAAGAATTATGACGTCAAATGCGTTTTGTACTCATATGACACCAATTGTTAATGGTAGTTTTTAATATCAAGCGTCAACATTTACTCAACAATAATATTATAAGTATCTTTAAGTCTTGTAGCCAAGTGTTAGGTGTTGTCAGTTCAATAGAAAGAACATATGTATCATTCCGATAGCAGACTCGTATGTCCATGTGGCAAACTATCGTGGCAAATTGAGCATATGTATTTCCATTTGGAAGTATGGGGGTTAACAACAATCAAAGCAGAGCATGTGCAACCACGAGCGAGCACGCTACAAGGAAGATTGATTGAAAAATGGGATGAAATGGTTTTACGCCCCAGTCAAGAATATTTAACACGATCAACACTTATACCAAGGCGGTACCAGCTATAGGTGGCAGATAGTTTTACCTTTGTAGTGCGTTTAGGCAATATGCACGGAGAATTCTTTAACATGTCATGCCTGTCATAACACGTGACGTCTGTTTTAGGGTCTCTTCCGAAGACTTCGCGACTTTTATTTCTAAAATCTTTTTGAAGGAACAGTCATTACATATTTTCATATCTTGGTCAGATCCGGCCGGGATTCGAACCCACAACCTCCCACATGCTACAACAAAGAAATATACAAAGAAATGTCTACTTAGACGCGCCATAAATATAATGATGTGGTGAAGTTTAATTACTTTTCTTGGTTCTAACAATTATACTAATTTAACTCCTTGTAGCTTCACAATTAAAATATTGTGTAGATTTCTAAAAATATGTGATCAAAACTCCTTACCTAGCTTCATCCGCAGTGGTTGTAATCAATATTGAGAATGAAAGAAACAGTATGGAGTATGGAACGTCAAACCATCAACGTAGTTTTAAATACAGAGGCATTTAACTTAGTAACAATATTGTTATGGCGACCATAAAACTTTTTTGAGGACCTTTATAATCATAGGCATGCAATGAATAAATCAACATTGTCTCACTTTTCGAAAAAAAACGCACTCTATTAGCAGAATATTCCCGATTTGTGTTTTATATCTTATGCTTCGATTTTAAACTCCATCGTTCCTTTTTGCTATGTACTCGATGTCATAGCAACATAACTTTTTGATATTGTGATTTCATTGGTACATACGTGAGTTTCCCAAATTTTACAATTCACAATTTTCAATGTCATCGTCACTTATGGCTATGTACTCGGTGTTTTAGCGACGGTAAGTTTTGATTTTAAATGGCACATACTTCACAACAAATACACGCTGCCCGTTCTATGACGAATGCAAGTGCTGTTATTGTTTTAATATACAATACTTTGTTATCATTTTTCAGCTCCGATGGATCCCAGACTTACTACTTTACGAATCCCGCCAACAACAATGTCTTCAAAAACTCCTGATCGTAAGTAGTTCTTTTAATTAATTAATTCACTAAAAAAAACCAACATATACTATGTATTTTACATCTCTTAATACAAGAACTTCATTAATGAAAAAATATGCTTCATAACACACAACCAGGAAAATGTTATACACCATTTTGCTAAACAAACCAAGATAAAAACGTCAAACACATTATGAGACCGTTTATTACAAAACTCCCTACTTAGAATGGATACTGGAGTAAATGTTCCATATACTAGTACAGACTGCGTTCTTACAACCAGTTATCCACAAAAAGACACATCTTAAAATTAATAATAATTTCAAGTTTAAAATAGATATACATACTTTTCAAAATTTACTTTGGTTACAAAAACATCGAATCAAAATGTTTGTTCGAAATTCAACAATTTTTCAGATGAAGACGCAATTCATTTTAAATGTTTTGTATTTCGTATTTGTATTTTGAAGGAAGTTTGGTATTCAGAATTCGCGTAAAAATAGAAATATGTCGTGAAAGTGGAATGACTGTGTAAATTAGTGCACTTGTATCAAAACAGTCAGTTCTGCAACAGTCGAGAAAAATCAGAGTGTCCGAAAAAACCCACCGATCTTTGGCATGCGAACTGAAAGGTGTCTCACAATAGGTTCTATCCGAGTGAGATTCCAACCTAGACGGTGACCGGCGCTTAAGACCACACGGCAACCCAAATCCTACACAAACGACTTCAAATGTGGATTTTTTGTATTTTCGTATTTGTCATTTATTGTCAAACTTTTATAATACTTTACATTGAATATTTTCAGCGACAGAGGCAGACGTTGTTTTAGTATTCCACGCTTTAGAAAACTTGAAAAAGACAGACTACAAAAAAAAGTTATTAAAATTCTTGTTCAAATTGGTCAAAAAAGCAAATATTGACAAAGGAAAAGTCAGAGTGGCCCTGGTAAATTATGGAAATGATGCACAGACAATATTCGACTTAACACAATATAAAACTAAAAAGACCGTCATCAAAGCAATCAAGAAAACGCCCAAAAATTTAAAGTTTAATAATGCCGATCTGGGTAAAGCATTAAGGTTAATTAGAACATCAATATTTAGACCACCAAAAGATAGAAACGGAGTGCAAAATCATGTCATATTAGTAACAGACAGTGCTTCAACCGGAAGTAGAGATCAAATGCAAGAGGAGGTGAGATTGTTGAAGGACGCTGGGGTTATGTTTCATACTGTTGGCATTGGAAATGTTGATAAGAGTGAATTGAAATTTATCGCAAGTGATCCAGATTCAAAGCATCTGCAGATTCTAAAATCTCACAGCGAACTTTTGAAAATGAAGAAAAGTGCCAAGAAGATTTACAAGGCAATCCCTGCACGTAAGTATTATTTTTTCGTAGAAATTGTCAACTTTATTTCCTACAAACTTTTCATGTTTAAACAAGTGAAAATTAATTTCAAATGAGTACAACTGATAGCTGTCTGCAGAACATACGCAAGACGACTCTTAGATGTCATCCCACGAGTTGAAGGGGACTTTCTCACTAGTTTGTTTTTCCTGACAAAGGGTGGTTCAGTGGAAATGTTAAATAAGGTAACAACATGGCAGGGTTCGAACCAATGACATTGTGGATCTGGGGTCTGACGTTCTACCAAGTGAGCTACACGCTTTACAGTAGAGAACGCTAACTTGGTTGAACGCTTAATTGCACAGTCTTGAATATTTCTCATATTCATATTTCAGAAGCCTTTTTCAGTCAATAATATAATAATAAACAATGAAATAACACACACATGTAACATAAAAGACAATAATGAATTAATTATAAACAACATTTGTGTAAGTAAATGACATAGAGTATCTATATTTTCAATTAATAGTGAGAAAGAAAAAGAAAGGCAACGGAAAGAAGAAAACAAAGAAGCCGATAAAGTCAACAACACCAACTACTTCTACTGCTGCAACAGCTAAATTAACAACTATGATACCAACAGTTGTTATCGATACAACCTCTTACGTATCTATACCTGATGTGTTCATAACAAAAACAACAGCATTGGAAGAAAAAACAACACGTTCAACACATCAGCGGCCATCGCCAACGTCATCATCAACAACAACAGCGACAGAAAGAAAAATAACAGCTCCATCAACTGAAGCGATTGCGCCAGTAGAAAAAATCAGCATGGAAACTACGGCTGAAACAGTTGAAGCAACAAAGCAAAAAACAAGACAGCAGATGAAAACAACGAAAGCACCGACGCTAAAATCAATTACTACTAATAGAATGAGTGAAACATCAACCATAATGGACAGACAGAATAAAACAACAATGCCATCGACTACCACAAAGGTTAATGTAAGGACTCGAAAAGTAACAACCCAAAGTCCGATTAAAGAAACAACTGCAGAAAGGAAAGATAAAACAACAGAAAATATAATGACGCCAGTTCCAGCATCTACAATTGGAATTGAAGAGAAGGTGACTGAAGAGACAACCACAATCTTAGCGGAAAGACTAACAGAAGATACAAAACAAACATCATTATCAACAAAGAAAATGATTACCGAAACAAAACCAAAAACTACCACAAATCAGCCGACAAAAAGTAAAACCGTTAAGGGGACAACAGATGCACCTACACGATTACCAACACAGGATATGATGATCACACCTAAATCTACAACAAATCAACCAACAAGAGAAGAAATTGTTACAAGGGAAACGGAAAAACAGACATTACCAACACAAATAATGATCACCGACGCTACCGAAAAATCTACAACAAAACAAAAACCCACAAAAAGAGAAACTACTACGGAGAAAACGGAACAAGAGGCATCAATAACAACACAGATTATGATTAACAATGCTACACGGAGAGCTACGACACAACTACCGACAATTACAAGATCAACACCTATCAAGATATTGGAAACAAGCAACATGGACACATCTACTCAACCAAACCAGGAAGATATTGTCTCAACAACTGGTCTGTATATAGGGGGATCAACCCTTAGAGTTAGAGATACTGATGTACGGCCAAGTGGTACGTGTAATGGCTGATAGAAAGCATGGATTGACCTTTGAAAACTATAATGAAGTCTATGAATCCAACCCTTCTATAAAAAAGGACATCTAGTGTTGAATGATTAACTAGATCTAGATATTTATATGACTTGCATTGTTTGACTTTCGAATGCAACAAATGCCATTTTATCATAATGTAACGTAGGGAAATGACTAAACACCAACTTAATATACAACTGTAGAGACACAACCATGTTGCTTCTATTAAGTGGATTTGGTGTTTGACAATATATAAACCTCAATTATATATGCATGTCATTTGTATCTTCATCAAGACATTCCGTGAATGTGTATATTTACTTTAATTATTTAAATCACACACACACACACACACACACACACACACACACACGAAAATTGCACCCGTATATTGGCTGAACTTTTATCCCACCAAAGTTTACCAGATTGGCTTAGTATAATGTATGTATTATACGCATTTATAAAGTCCACCAACTGGTTTATTCTGCGATATAGATATTTTATAGACATATCTATTTTATCTTTCCTTTAATATACAGTATATCCAAATTTTGATCACATAAAAATAATAAAATAGATGTCTTATTCATACGGTTTGGTAAAGTGCATTAAATGTTTAAAATAACAATATCATAGGTTTTTGGACTTATTTGATAATGATTCAATGTGAAATAATTTTTTGAATTAAAAAAAAGAAAACTCGCTTAGTTATTTGCAATAGAAATGACCAACTTATCACGTGATGAATAATTCATAATGTTTTAAAACTTTTTCGAAAACGTATACTTCAAATCCCGAAACAACACATTTTACTCGAAAATTCAACGTGTACAATTCCAAATCTAATAGGTATATATTAGTTTTACAAAATATTTTAGAGCATCACGACGGTATGTTGGTTAACCTGTGAATGTCTTTCCAAATCGTATAAATAAGCTAAAAACTCATGTGTTTTTTGCAATTTTATAAATAATTCGCTTTGTCAACATACATGTTATTGTAATTTTGATCATAAATCAACATTTTCTTTAATTTTTCATGATGTAGTGATGAATAACAAATAGAATTTGAAGAATTTGTTTTAATGACATTTAATAGATAAATTTTAATATATTTTATGGCTTGTCTTAATCATTTTATATTTGATATTCAATATTTCTTAATAGTTTTAATATTTTACTTTAATTGAGAATGCAAGGAGTGTGTTATTGCATTTTAGTATATAAACAATAACAAAAGAGTTAAAAAAAACTTTCATCAATACATCTGGTGACCATGCTATATCATTCAACTATTCGTTACGCGCAAATTTGATAAAAATAATTTGATATTGATCGAGACATTTTTTGCAGCCTGTGTGTCTTTACGAGCCGATATTGTCCTCTTACTGGAATCTTCGACAAGTGGAAATCATGCATACCTTCTCCAGTTTATGGATATGCTTGTAGAAAAGTTAAGCATTGATTCAGGTGATGTTCAGGTGGCGTTAGTTACGCTAAGTGATCCGCCATATATAGAATTCTTCTTAGGAGATTACACTAACAAAAAGGACACACTACTTGCCATTCGAAATGCAGCTTTTCGACGCCAATTGCCAGATATCCCGACTGCTCTGCGGCAAGTTCGTGAGATAATATTTGACAACAGACTTGGTTCCAGATCAGATGTTCCCAAAACCGTTGTCCTGGTAACGGATGGCTTAATGCAGCTGCTAGTAATATCGAACAAATAAAAGAACAGTCAAAACTGAATGCTGTAGCTAATATTAAAACTTACGTTTGGGAGTAGGTGAAAACTTAAGAGATCAAAGGTCGTTGAAGCTAGTAGCAAGTAGCCCTTATCTAAGGCACCTGTTTTATATACCTAAATCACCGGAAGCGTTAACGGATACACCAGGGGAGATAATTTCTCTTTTTTGCGAAGGTTGGGGTTTTTGTATTTTATGTTGCATGTAATGTTTGCATGCTTTGTTAATGTATATATGTGTTATTTATATTTTATGTTACCGAATTATTTGTTCTTTCTAAATATGTTCTGTTAACATTTCCAACATTTCATGTCTTTAGGTTTTAACATGCGAATATTTTTCATCAAAATATTTAAATTAGCAAAATATAATAATAATAATAATTAAAAATAAAACATTGTTTAAAAATTCATAAAACTAAAAAAAACCATATATCAGTTTACATTACAACAAATTTGTTTTTGTCATTTTGTGATAGATAAAAATAAATATACTTTGCATGCTTTTCCATCATGTCTACTTTAACATTTTCATATTTCAAGTTTTTTATAGAGCCAAACATTAGGTATTTTGTCATTATAATTCAACAATAATATTTTTTTATACTTACTTCAGCAATGGCACCAGTGCTTCCCTTGGCAGGTAACTAAACACATTTTCTAAATCTAAAATTAATCCAGATTCAATCTTTTGATGTGACTTTGTTCAGTGGTTGAATGGTATATTTATTCCAGTTATATTCATTTTTTAAAACATCGAGCTGTACTTTATACCGGACATATGAACTGGTCATTGTCAACGAAGTTGAAATACGAACCTTGAGGTTAGAAGCACTCTGATTCATTTTATGGAATGTAATTTGGACTTTATGTGATACTGTTAGATTATTTTCATGCAGATATGTATTCCGATATTTACAGAATTTCGCGACAATTAAAATGAAAATATCTTGCAGGGAAACAATTTGTAGATTTTTTTTATCACAAACAACATACATCTGCAGATGTAAAACTCTCGATATTGACTAAAGCAAAATATGTCTAATTATTATTTCTTGGAAGTTCTTGTCGCCAATTTTCAAAGTTGTTACTCTGGTTTTTGGATTATGAAGTGAAGCGAGATTGGTTTGTTTTTGTTTGTCTTCAAACACTGTATGTTATATTAAATTCTGCAATTTAGATTTAAAACTGTAAAACGAAATAGTTCAATTCATTTTTCAGACAGTGACGAAGCAGACATTGTTGTCGCTGTTCACTCTTCCAGATCTACCTCAGCACATGACTTTTCACGACTAAAGGATTACTTAAAATCCCTTTTTGCTAGAGCTGACATCGACAATGGCAAAGTTCAAATAAGTTGTATTGTTTATGGCAGACACGCTCAAACAATATTTTATCTAAACCAGTAAGTGTATATTAAATGTTTTTAAATTATTCAGTTTACATTGAAAAGATAATAGAATTGTATTTTCTGTTTTAGGCAGGTTTGGTTGTATCTAGCTAGACAGAACGTGCTTACTTTCCGGATTAACCAGCCTCACTTCCCTGGTTGAAGTCACGTGTTTACTTAATTTTTCATCTTTTTAAGTTATTTTTTATTTTGATTTGAACATTAACGGGTATCTTAGTATTTTATTGTTGCAATGAAAAATCATAAGAAAGTGTTAGCCATCACATACTGTGTAGAAGAAACCACAACATGTGACCAAGTTCACTTATATTAAAAGACACTCGACATGCATTCCCAGAAAACTTCTGTAACTTTCAAGTAAGAAATGGTTAAAACGCATGGGCACTATTATTTGATCTTCAAGTAATCTACGAATAGATGCACTCCTTTTGAATACATTTGTTTTTTTTATACTAAATATGCTATATTTTCTTTTACTTCAGGTACAATACTGCACAACAAGTAAGTGACGCCATCGACAGAATCAGTCCACGACTCAGATCCGACATTGTTGATTCTTCAGCTGCTTTAGTAAGAGCACGGGAAATGTTTGGATCTGGGTACGGTGCTCGAGCAACAGTACCAAAAGCCTTGTTTATGATAACGGATTCAGCATCTACCGTAAAAACCACATCTGTAGAGGATCAAAAAACCTTACTCAGAATGAAGGTGTAGATATATTCAGCATCGGCGTCGGGATACGTGATAAATCTGAACTTGAATTACTATCTACATCACCAAACAATATCTACAATGTTCAGGGACACGGACAGCTGGCACAAAACGCAGAAGAAATAAGAAATAGAGTGTATGCGCGTAAGTATTCTTAACATAAATATTCTCCGTTATTGTATTTAAAATTTCAATATCGCCGTCATCAAATATACTGTTGATAATTGTCATGTCTTTGAATCAAAATTTATTGTCATATATATTACGTCACATAGTTTCTTCATTCTCAATTATGGTATCTCAATTGGTGGATGTAGCTAGCTAGACAGGAGAACCCGGGTTCACTTTCCTGGTCGACGTTCATGTGTTTAACTTAATTTGCCAGTGTTCTGTTTTTGCTCATCTTTTGAGATTATGATTTGAACACGCAATGGAATGTTTTTGCCCAGCTCTTCGAATATAGGTTTTATCATGAAATTATGGTATTCATGCTGTACATAGTGACGTGATTCGTTTGGCTCCTCTTATAAATACAGTGTAGTCACATAACTGCTAGTTGTAACATTGTTTTCATTTTTAACAGATTTTTGGTCTTAGTCTCTGCATTATCAGTCTGACCTGTAAGTGGTCTTGAGATGTGTTTATCATGTGTCATGTTAATTTGTTAGATATTATGTGATGTCTCTGCGTCCAATGTATATATTTGAGTCTTATAGTTTCTTGATCCTTTCATTCTCAATTTTGATAATACACGCTCCGGATTTAGCTAGCTAAACAGGATACAGGTACCTTTACGGAGCACCCAGCTGGACGTTCAAGTGCATCATAATTTATTTTATCAATTACACAGTTTTTATTTTGTATGGTAGTGTAATTTGGACATGGTTTAGTATTTTTGTTTTTGATATTCCTAACTCGTCATTTCATCTATGTGTATATCATGACTGTATGTATTATATTTCAGTAAATACAGCACCGGCACCACCCATTCCAACTGTAATCCCTCGTAAGTAACATCTTCATTTGACGTTTTTTTGTGAAAAAAATGCTATACATTTGTTCTGTGGGGAGGGGTTATGTTTATGGAGATGTTTTGATAACAAATCCATTTTAAGCTTTGTTCAACTTTTTAAACATTTTTTTATTCAAGGATCAACTCGTTAGCTATTTGTTTTTTTTTTTTGTTTAAAGTTTCCCGCAAAATTTTACGTCAACGGTTGTATCAATAACTTGGTTACGTTAATGTTTGTCTATTCAACGTCTATACGCTAGTTTTCACATCAAATTACAACGCTTACAATTATTTTTACAACTTTGTTATATTAACGGGGTTTCAGTCAAATCTTATTACTAACGGTTGTCTTGTCAACTTTGTTACACAAACGTTTTTTCCTCAATTGTTACACTAATGTTATCAAATCAACTTTGTTACGCTAACGATTGTAATGTTAACTTCGTTACGCCAACAATAGTCTCATCAGATTCTTTAGCATTTTAATTATAATCAATTAATATTGAAACGACAAAAACGAACGAATGGTTGGTGGATTCCTGTAATACCTTACGATCTCCATTTTAATTTGAGTCTTTCAATAAGGGGATTACTATTCTTAGACGAATTCTAAGGCGGTCAACCATACGCCCCAAATACTTGTAAATTAGTAAAACAAATGAATTCGCCATTAAATATCTTAAATCTGACGGACATGGAACGGAAAACACCCCCAGTATACTCATTTTATTACCATTTAATATTCGATTTATTTTAATTAAATAGAAACCCCAGGACCTATAGAAAGAATAACACCTCCAAAAGAATCTGGTAAGTTCAATTTTTGTTAACGACTAGGTGTAACCCGAAATACTTGGCCGTACCACCAGATTGAACTACGGTTTTACAGGGTCGCCCCTTATATGTAGTGCTTTGACCTTGTAAATCCTTATAAATGTGGAACGAAAGGAGTTCAGAAATTTTAGGTTAGCCGAACGTGACTCAAAAATTATTAAAACCTTTATTATCTTCGGTTTGCTTGGCGTTGTTCTTTAGCTATTTTGAAGTCCTTAATATATAAAAACGTGTCATTTGCCACTAGTGATAAAACAAATCCTAGCATTGCAGCTAAATCGTTAATGAAATTGGTGTATCTTGACAAATAATTTTATTCGAAAACTTTACTCTTGACTTATTGCTTGTGCTGTGAGCCAATAAACTGGAAATTTTCATTAAACTTGATTTAGCGGATTTGCCCTGTCTTTCTTTGTAAGAGTTTTCTTATGATTATCATATCGACAATGTATTGCCAATAAGCTTACATTGTGTTATAACACACTATAACTTGTTTTGGGGCCGTTTTCACTTGGTGTGCATAACATACCATTTTCTACCATTACTTCCTACATACATAACAATTAATCCCCTTCTCAATTCAAATTTTGGATAATGAAGTCTGCAAATAATCTATTACAAAATGTTTTACGAGTAATTAATTATTTTATTTTATTCATTTTTAAGGAACCGTGGGCCCACCAATCAAGATTACCTTCCCATCGCCAACAGTTGGTAAGTCAGTAACTTATAAAAATCTTTCTTTTAAAGATGGTGAGTATAGGTGAGTGTTTGCAGAGTGTGTGATGATCAATGTTGTGCATGTATGTCAGGTAACTACTATTCGTATTCTGTGAAATCACTTATTTTCGTGGTGCTCAATTTTCGTTATCTAAAAGTTATATCATTTTGTGAGGTTGAAACAATTTTTGTTTTGTGGTTTTCGTTTTAGGTAAGATTGTAATATATACTATTTCGTTGATATGTAAATTGATGGGCTAGTGTATCCATTAAAAAAGAACGAAAATTAGAACACCGCGAAAATTAACGATTTCAAAATATGTAATATAATATACACATAATTTTGTATCCCAATGTAAGTGTATCTCAACAGTGTTTAATATGTGTAATCGTTGACATCTAACACATGTGTAAGTGTGATACCTATTCCTTTATGTCTTCACAAATTAACATTACATTGTGAAGTTATTACTTACTTTTTAATATTTCAGGTATAATTTGCAGATTGGTTATATTGACATGTTTTTATAACACGTACACACACACAAAGTAGAAAATAAGATTAGCAATAAATTACATAAGTTGAAAGATAGAGAAGATTTCTACAATGATAGAGAGTTTCTTTTTTTCTGATACAGGCTGAGAGAGAGAGAGAGAGAGAGAGAGAGAGAGAGGGGTGTTGTTGGAACCTTTATGAATTTTTTACAGTTTTAAGGGTAGTCGATTTCCAAAAATTAGAATTAAGTTTGAATCGAGACAATAATTGATTTTAATTTCAGTTTACATTTTCTGATGTAACAGATTCGGGTACCCGACTGACACAAATCTTTGACCGTTTTACAGGTTTAGCGAACATAGAGATGTATTTCATAATGTTTCCACACTAAATTGACATAACATATTATGTTATGACAATTTTTGACACTCGATATAAGTGTTTGTTTAAAATTGCAATTAACCCCTTGTTATTAATTAAGGTTACGGATCAAGTTATTATCATTATCGAGATTGGATATGTAATTTTTGTGATTCCCGAATTTCATATTTTAAATGGAGTAATTACGTTGAAAATTGGATTGGACAGGTACAAGCGTTGTTGAGTTTTATGAATAAAAGGTAAAGTTTAAATTGCTCATGCACATGTCATCATTGAGATCATGGAAATTACAACGGAAACAGTAAAATTTAAATAAAGACTTAAGCATACGCATCTTAATATGAAATGGCGGACATTGCTCAACAAAACGTGAAGTCTTGATAACAGTACCATATACAACAGTACCAGAAACATAGATCATAAGATGTATAGATATACTAAAATACCGTGCAATATGATGGATTTTGCCGACATGGAATATATCGGAAAGTGTACAAATATTCTTGTGTATTTTAATTTGCCTACAAATTGAGCATTTCTTAATTACACAACATATATCAGACAATCAGTTTTGAAAAAAGCAAGTAAAGTCGGATAAACACTATTACTAATTACGAATATGATTTTAAAGCGAAGTGTAAGACATATATAACAAATTAATCTTTTTTATTTTATGGTTATCGAGTAAAATGCATTCTTATCATTTTGGATTGACTTAACTGGAATCATATGTTCCAATGACCTACATGGGTTTATGATACATCTAAAGAATAAACGTTATGATAACTACCTTAGATAATGTGCAATTTTAAAAATATTAATATTGATTTCAAAGTATATTTGCAAAAAAGAGAGAAAAGCTTGTGGGTTGATGTCTCTTGTGATAGGCTTACAGATTTGAGTAGCATTGAATAGTTTGATAAAAAAGTGTCATATTTCTGCAAATAAGAATATTGATATAGCGCTGAATTAACTGTTATAGCTGAATCTAAAATTTTGGTGCTGTAAGTGTGTATAAGACATTTATTGTAGAAAGTCATAAAAGATGAAACAAAAACAGATAAAGTTCTTCTTATGGATAAATTACTTCATCAAACCACTTTCAACATCCGGAATTCTGTGAAAACTTACGATGAATTAGAAATCTTTGTTGATTAAATATGGCAATTATATAGAACTTGATAAGGTACTATTAAAATGAGAAATGAAATTAGAATGACTATGCGCTACTTGTATAATGAGCATAAGTGAACTATTATTCAAGGCAAAGATTTTTGGAAATTGTATTTAAAATAAGATTGAATTCTTTGTAATACCAAAGAAAAATATTAACATTACCTATTATTTCTTAAACAAAGAATATATTGTAATACAATTAGCTTACCAAGTGAATAAATGGAAAATAAATGAAAATGTCTTACAACTTACAAATTTTTAATAGAAAAACAGAAACATTAAGGAAATTGCACTAAAGGCAATTATTTCTAGAAGTATTTGGAAGAGTTCTATGCTTATTATTATCAGAATTGCCCAGAAAATATAAGGACATTAATAACGCAATTTACAAGGAACGACAATGCATAACAGTTTTTTTTATTTATATAAAGTATTTGAAATATTATATATGTTTCAAAGAAAGATGATATTCAACTATTCTCATTACATTAGTCGTTAAGAATGTGTGACTATTACAATAGCGAGTACAACCAAAGCTACACTGATGGATAAGTAGAGGTTCTACTTCCTAGAGTGACAAAACTGGTAGTCAAAAGCCAATATTTTTGTCGCTGTCAATGTAATGCCAAATTGAATAGCCAATTGATAACACATTTAAGTGTATTGATAAATATGAGGACGGTAGACAACAAAGGAAATATTTGAAAAAATGAAAAAAGGTGTCAACATGGAAATGTGTAAATCTATAAATCAAAAAGGTCAAAAGGCATTGATTATTAAAGCATATATACCAACCCAAACGATGCAAAATATTGTTGAGCGAAAACAACACTCGGTACATGTTACATAGAAGATGATAATAATCGTGCAACGAATGAAAAAATGGTGGATTTTACTCTATGCCATTTGGTAACATAACGACTGTTTTGCAACAGCATTTACTTTATATAGCTGCAGCGGAAGACAAATGAAAAGAATCGTCGAATAAAAGAAGTATTTCAAGTGAAAAGAAGTATTTGTGATGTGTTTGATGGTGAATTGGAAACTATTGGAATTCTTTGTCTTTTGAGTATTACATATGGTAAAATACAATATTTTCAAACTTTAACGTATTCCTGATGAGATGTTTTTAATATTATTGTATTTACACATTTAATTGCGGTAATAACTTTCTGTTTTCTTACATTTAACAGATAAAATGTTACAAGACGAAGGTAATTTATTAGGCGCTTTTTTCACAATTTTAATATTTTATATACAATCATCATCATAAGCACATTTTGCAATTTTTCTATAGTTTTCGCAGATTTCATAGTATCATAGACATATTTTTTGCACATTTTTAGAACCATCGATTGATCGCCAATCTAAATATACCATCAACACGTTTGAGGAGAATATGGGCACGTTTTTGTTCATGCAACAGTGGTAATGGGTCATAAACTTGCAAGCCAATTATTTAGTATTTAATAATATTGTATTTGAAAAATTAATTCTTAAATTTTCTATTAGCTTACATAATTTAAAAAAACCCATTGTTAATGGTAATTTCATGTTATCATCAAGGTATGCGAAATCATTTGGCATTAACGTCACATTGCTGTATATAATCGGGACACATAATTCATGTTCACATCATCTCTAATAATCGGTAATGGATTTTAACATTTTTAATTAAAATTAAAATTAACTTTACTCATTATCATGAAAATCTTAACTTTTAAAACGTCTTACATCGCTCATTCATTGTAAAATTTTGGTTTAGGCAGAATTTAAACTGATTAATTTTTCATTATATGTAGATGTAATCTATTTTACACCTTACGAATCCTTATTTTAAGCAAATCACCGATAATGTTACAGAATTTAGTTTTGTTATGTGCTTAAATATTTCCTGGAGAGAATTATATTTGCGTTACTACATGTTCGGAAACAGTCGATATAAAATGTATTAATTGTTACTTTCAGAAATTTAGAGTTTCTATTCATATTCTCGCAACATACTTTTTAAATCATAGCCATACTATACTTGAATTTTTTTTAATAGCTAGTATTTTATCTTGAAGCTACTGTATTTATTTATTGTAGATTTGTAAAAAGCTTTATTTATTTACATCAATCGAAAAATTTTTACATTAAGAAATACGTTAAATGCAAACATTATTTGCATATTACACACAATCATATAATTCAAAATTCTACTGAATTTTTTAAATTATGTGTAGGAATTTTTGATTAACTTAAAACATTTACAGATATGATTTCATTTAATAGGAATATGAACGTTTTTAACTACAAATAACTTTAATCATATGTTTTACAACTTTTACTTTTAAAATGACTTGCATTAATAAACTAAGATTTGGTTAGTATTGAAAACAAGTATTAATTATTACGTTGGTATATCTTATATAAATTTCTATATACAATATGCTGATGTCATTGCGCGTTTTTCAAGATGAGACTGTATATTTTCTCATTTGTTTATATTGTAGGATTTAGATTTCAAGGTATGGTTTGATATATATTTTGTTAGTTAAAGTGAATTCAGTATTCTAAAAGGAAAAATCTATAATGCTGAGTATTTAAACAGAAAATAATATGCTTAAGTAGGTGTGATATTGAAAAAAATAAATGAATTTGTTGCTAAACAGGAATTATGTATTTTTATATTCTCCATTTAAACAAGATTTATTATTTAATAATTAATATCTGCGATATATGTACACATATGATATTCTAACTTAATAACCAAAGGTTATTGTATGGTATAAATGGAAACGTGTTATTTGTATTTGAAAATTGCATTCCTTTGAGTTAGAATCTTCTTCAGTCACATCTGCACGGTATTGCAGAAGCGTGTGTTTGTGTTTGAAGGTTGCATTCCTTTCTTTTAGAATGTTATTCAGCCAAACTTGATTTAGTTTTCGTAATGGATTCTTCGACAAGTGTATCAGAACAAAATTTCTGGAAGATGAAAGCATTTATAAGAACCATGGTCAGTGCTGCTGATGTAGACTCCGGGAACGTCCGTGTGGGTTTGATAAGTTACAGCGATATAGCAGAGGTCCGGTTTTATTTAGACACATATAAAACCAAAGCAGATATCTTAAGGGGAATAGATGAAATGCCTTACGTCTACGGTAGAACAAACACTGCAGATGCTTTAAGGGTTGTTTGGTCTGACGTGTACACTCAGATTAAAGGGGACAGAAGAGGTGTGCCTAATACAGCTATAGTAGTCACAGACGGAGTTTCAAACATCAATCAGGACCGAACCCAGATAGAAGCGTCAAACGCCCGTGCTAAAGGGATTCATATATATGCTATTGGCATCGGATTGTCTGATTTAACAGAGCTAGATGGTATTGCGACATCACCTGCTTCAAGAAATAGATTTACGATTGATAATTTCGAACAGTTGGAAAATCTACCAGGGAAAGTGTTCAAAACAATTTGTACAGGTATAAAAAGTACTATTTCAGACTACTGTTAACTAGTAAATGACTTTCATACAGAAGAACTCGCTACTGGTATTAGCTCTTAATTCATGTAGTTAATATTTCATTTTAATTTTTTGACACTCGTTAAATTCTAAAGCTAAGCGTAAATCTAGTAATTTCGTCTTTTAATTATATTTCTCTTTCTTTAATTTGATAAAATGAGAGTCTTATCTTTAAAACCCTATAACTTTCGATCTTCTTCCTATGGTTAACGTAATTTTTAATTATTGTTTAAGTCCTGAACAAAATTTACATCCTAACTTGCTGTTCAATTGATGTAGTTTATTTTTATCACCACACTTTCAGAACCATTGGATTATTTTGAAGGTACCTCTCACCATATTTATGTATGGGTAGATTATTATCATATTTTTGGGGATCGCCATTGCATTTTTAATCAAATGATCTATTCCTCAGTTAGAAACTTTTAAAAAATGTGTTGTTAACAAAGTATAAATTTAATTAAATTGCAATGACGATTCCATATTTACACATATAGGCATTCTGTATTTTTCATTTTTGCTTTTTTGCTTCGATAGAGGTTTTTACCATTATAAGATAGAGGTATTTATATATATCTTTTTATCAAATATTTGCATTGTAATTGGTTAAGGGATTGTTGGATATGAGTAAGCACACAAAATCGACAACATAAATAACATCAACGACGTCATCTGGTTTAAGAAATAATTGTGGGTAATGGTTTATTAACAAACATGTCAAAGAAAATTATAATTGATATATTAAATTAAATATTATATATCTATGTTGTTTTTTACATTTTAATGACCAGTATAACCTTTTAATTTTAATACTTGCGTGTTAACTATGTACATTTTTCATTTATAGACAAAATATATGCTCTTTTAGCTGTGTCAGTGATGTACAGGTGTAATATGTCTATTCAACTAAATTGATTATGACCATTTAAATTTATCAAAAATATGCAATATTTGATATTTAAATCCTAACCTTATTGCCAGTTATTTGACTCGCATATAACAATAACTCAATTTCTTCTGTCTGTTTGAGTTTCGTTAGTGTTGTAAAATAAATATTTAAATGGTTTGAATGTAACCTTTAAAAATCATTGACAATTAAGTAATTTATATATTTGAATCTTTAAATCTTAACGTAATTATCAGTTATTTTACAAACATCAAATTACGCTCGAACAACTAAAATAAAGAACATGAAACCTTTTGCCGCCTTAAATTTCTTTATTTCAGGTCTAGGATATGCAACCATTTTACTTTTGTTATTATATAATATCATTAGTAACATTTATATATTTTATATATATCAGACACGAGTTATATCTATATGCAGACATTATATTTTATATATTTAGACTAAGGATCCAAATATTTCAGTGAAAGCTTAATCTTTTAATGTTTCTGTAAGTTTAAGGTGTATTTTGCACTTGTTCTTAGTTATCAAGTCAGCATGTAATTTGTTCAATTATATCATGGTTTGATGATAAAATTGGTATATGGTCAGGTTTCAAGAAATATTTGGATTTGCAGCAGTAATTGTATTTTTGTCTGTAATTTTCATAGCTTTTTATGTTTCATGTTGTCTGTTCTTTTGTCATTATGTTTGTTATTCCTACATCCCTTGTTGTTATTTGTATCACGTGAAGAGGCGGTGATCGAAAGCGAGCTTATTTATTGTGATATCATTAACCATATGTCGCTGTCAGAGTTAACATGGTAACAAGAAGACGTTCCTGTCACCTGTGTCGTAAGTCTAATTTTGTCATTTAATTTTCGTTTTTTTAATTGTCAGTTTTAACAATTAATGACAATCCCTATTCGTTCCTGTTGTCAAATATGCGACCTATGATGTTTGCTTTTCATGTTTGTGTCGTCTATTTGTCCTTCATTAATTTCATCAAAACTTCACATCTTTTCTATTATTATGATTAGTCGGAAAATTGCAATGCTTACTTATTAATTTTGTGATTTGGTTTTAATTATTATTTTATACAACAATGGAAATCAAGGGACTAACAATTTCTGTAAGTAGATACTTTACAAATATGGTTCTATTGTTTTGTTTCAATAAATGTAAACCGACGATTTTCTTGAATTACTTAAGATTATACCACTTTCACCAAGCTTAATCTTTCACCTTAGCTATCTATTTTTTCCTGAATCACATTATATCCATTGAAATATTGAAGTACACATTCTCCATTAAATTATATATTTAATTTTTATTACAAATATATTGATACTTATAAAGAAATCTCAAGTTATCGTGGCTCTACGTTACAGTTCAAAAGAAATGCAATTCTGTTATTGGTATGTTTTTTTATTTGTTAACAAAAATATGTAAATATGAATATTTTTCTTCCCAAACTTAGAATGCAAAGCGGAAGTAGACCTCGTGATAATAATCGACTCATCTACAAGTGTTGGACCTGACAATTATGAGAAGACCAAGAGGTTTGTCATGGATTTGTTGCGCAATGCTGAGATCGACTCTGGTTTGGTTCGAGTTGGTATTGTTACTTACAGCACGAATGTTGATGTTCGATTTAATTTGAACACTTACTCAAGCAAAGATCAAATATTTACTGCTATACAGAATATCAAGTATACATACGGAAGCACGAACACAGCTGGTGCTATAAGTAGAATGAGAAATACGATGTTTACAACCGCCAATGGAGATCGACCTAATGTCCCCAATGTGGCAATCATAATCACAGACGGTGTTTCAAATATAAATGCAAGGGAAACCATACCGGAAGCGGAAGCCGCTAGGAACTCCGACATTCATATATATGCAATTGGTATCGGTTTGGCTGACACTACTGAGTTGGATGGAATGGCGTCAGTTCCAATCGACGCCAATCGCTTTACTGTTCAGACTTTTGATGAATTGAGAGGCTTTGATCAAAAGATTTTCAGCGCTATTTGTAGAGGTAAGTTTGTTTTATTCGGTAATTTTCCTTGTCATTTGATAAATCGTGTAATATTTAACTTATAACACGAGTTTGTAACTGAATATGTTTAAAAATGTTATTCTGTATGATAACAGTCGGGCGTATCTATTGGGGCCACCCAAAGGAAGCAGTAAAGGTGGCCTCTATAGGCAGTTGACCCTGATATAAAGGTTTAAATGGCATGAATAAAAACAATTGAGATAAAATTTTAGTGTTTTAAAATCAGGAAGCCTTATGAACAGGCAACCTTTAAAGTGGGTCGATTGTATATTTAAAGATCGTTAGTCATTGTAATCTATACATCATCATCACCATCATTTTAAAAAATTTTAAAATCATTTTCATATTCTATGTTATTAAACAGAATATAATCCTAGGCTAAGTTTTTTTTTATTTTAAAGATAATCTGTATATAAAAATATATTTTTAAATACGCTACGAATTTCATTTTAGTGGCAACTCCAGATGTGATCCAAGGTAAAATGCATGGAAATGTCATTCCTTTTAATTTGCTAAATATGTATATATTGTTAGTTTGTTATTAGTAATATAATTTTAAGACGTAAATATGTCTGTAGTTTGTAGTCACTAAATGTAGAAATAATTGACAGATCTAAGAGCTGTTACATTTATTTGTTTTTTCGAGCTATTTATATAAGTACTCCATTTTAGTATTACAAATATTACATTGACCTGAAAATATTTAGTACCTCTTAGATAAAGCCTTATCTCCTTGTTTTGGTTGAATTTGTGATGCATTTATGCACCAATTATGAATCTATTTATAATCCAGTTTTGAAGCAGGTTCTGTATTTCTCGTTTTGTAACAAGCGTGATATGCATTTTCTGAATTTCCATTTTCATTAACAATCGGCATGATTATCAAACCTGTTATATGGCATTGCATACCAATTTGTTTTTCAAATAAACTAAATTAAACTTTTGTCCTGCGCCATCAATTTGATTTGAATTACATTTTTAACTGGATACAAATTCAAAATATTTCAAACAAGACTTGCAAACAATATACAGAAGTTATAGTGTTTGTGATGTATCGAAACAGTCCATTTAACGTAATTTGCAGCGCAATATTAATTGATTAAATTTAGCCCTGTTGAAACCAATTAAACAAACGTTATTAACACCGATGCATTCATTGAATTATATTAAGCAATACCATATCCTCAATTCGCATCGAAATTTTCGTTAACTTTACATCTGTGCATGTTGTTGTATAGTATAAGCGTCGTAATGCATGGTCTATTTGATTATATTAATTCGTCCTTCCTTGGTTTTACTGTTTTATCTTTTTGTAATCTCATTCCTTATTAAAGATACACAATACGTATTTTACACTCAAATTACCTTTATTTTTTGCTCGTGAATGCCTTTTTAAGAGCTCACTTTTGTTTCAGTTCTCCAATAATAGCTTATCAATGAAATGTCCTTACGTGTTGTAAGCTATATTGCATGAGCGCCAAAATTGATGATTTATTTTATCTATTCTGGTTTAATTTTTTCCATCTTATTTTATATAATTTATCATCTCATTCCCTATTTCAGATACGGCATGTCTATTTTTTTTATAAATGATATACGCTACTTCTTATTTTTATGTTTGTAAATGTCGTTTTACGATTTTTCTTCTTTCTTTTCTTCCTAGTTTATAGTATCATGTGTTTGTTTGTATCTTTATTAGGTACGCTTTATTATCTGCATTTTAAGAAGAACATTATTAGCACATAGCATTATAACAAATGATTAACCAAAAGGGAAAAATAATTAAAAAAAGTTTTCATATATTTTTTAAATAATTTGCTATATATATTGCAGTTCCAGTTACACCAGCACCACCCAAGACAGGTAAGTTAATTTATTTCTCACATTTTTTAATATTTAATTCCTGCATAGTAAAGGAACTAAACCTGTCATCTCAAGAGGTCATTTTAAATCCCTAAAGATCTGTATTTTATTTAAAATTGTGCATTCTGCTTGCTTGTACGCATTCGCATATAACGACACGTTGAGCACAGCTGTGATTGTAGTTGTTTCTTCAAACTGGAAAGTTGAATAACTAAATTTTGTTTTTACATTCAAGCGCACGCTTAATTTTAAAGTATTATGTCTATTGAGAGCAAAGGTGATATAGCAAACGTATTTAACTGAATGTAACTGCAGTCATCTCTGATCTTTTATTTTGATTCTTTGTCATTGATGATAAAAAATGAAACCTCTTGAAAATAAAACTGATATCCTCTTTTTATAAAACTACAATCACAAACAGCTTCTGCGAAATGTCCTTTTGTGATTTGAAATTCCATTTTTTTTCATTGTGAATTACACTTAAAACTATTAGTGATTAGTAAAACATAAAAAGTCATTTTGTTCCTGGTTAAATAATATATTTTAAGAATACTGCATCAATTCATTTTAAAATTAACGGTAAACGTTTTTATTTCAGAATGTGGACTAGCTAAGGTTGATCTAGTATTTGTACTCGACTCTTCAACCAGCGTAGGGCAGGATAACTACAACAAAATGCTCAATTTCCTCAAGGATTTCTTGACAAATGCTGATATTGATTCTGGAAGTATCCGTGTGGGTGTTGTGTCTTACAGCACTGGGGTCCATGTAGAATTCCAGATGAACGACTACACAACACAACAAGAAGTATTTGACGCCATTGATAACATCCCATACAGATATGGTAGTACTAATACCGCTGATGGACTACTTAAAATGCATAATGATTTGTTCACATCCAGAAATGGCGACCGTGATGATGTTCCTAATATAGCTATAGTCATCACTGATGGTGTATCTAATATTAACTCTAGAAGGACTATTCCTGAAGCTAATGCAGCCAAAGGAAAGGGTATCCACGTCTACGTCATTGGTATTGGTCTGACAGATACAAGAGAAATTTTTGCCATGGCAACTGCTCCAGCATCAGAAAATGCATTTACAGTACAAGGTTTTGATGAACTGAGAGGATTAGACGAGCAAATCTTTTCCGCTATATGTCCAGGTAAGAAAGTAATTGTATACACGTTCTATTTCTATTTTATAATTACCATTAATTTAAGAAATTGACATTTGTTCTACCTTAGTATTTCATGTTGCACTTTATATTATAAGCATATATTGCAAATAGATACATGAAAAGTAATGTGGGCAAAATGCCTTCATTTTTCAATGATGAAGTTTTATTTGCATAATAACCGTTGAAATATATGTTTACATTTTTGTCTTGTTTTTCTACTGTTTCTATTGTTGAACAGTGCCACGAAATTATAATGTACATTGTTTTATCTTCATGGTTCTGTATTGTTTTGTTTTTAATATTTTGATGTCCCTTTTTATGTATTTTGTCTTGTTTATGTAAATGTAATGTTTTCTTGTTTTTGTTATATGTTTTTGTTTGGTAATTGTTGTCAGGCCCTAGGAAGAAGATTACTACAACATTTCCAGGTAATTTTGTTTTAGTGTCAGCATGTGTTGTTTTGTAATTTTTGTTTTTTAAATCAGGTCTTAGATGTTCAAAACTCCATTAGCTTAACCATACAGGGTTAAGTAACTTAGAACATGCAATTTAAAATGAAATGTTTTGCTATAGGCATACAATTTATTTAATCATTTTACAATCGCAACTTTATGCATTACTTCAGCATACATTAAAAAAATATTGTTCAATACACGAGAGGGTTAAAAGTGGTTTAATAATGACATAATACTTTTATCTTTCCAATTTAATGTTTAATGTCATTGTTACTTGTTTGTATCAATCTACAAGAGAATCAAGATAAATTTTAAATAATTATGATTCTTATTATAACTGTGCATGTCTTCAGTTGTGTTTTCATTCTTGATTTAAAAGTGGTGAGGTCAATTTTGTTTTCTATTGTTTTTCTATAGCAACAGAAGCGCCACCTGAACCTAGTAAGTACACTTCGTATATTTATGTAGATGCATCGATATTAGCACATATCTTTATCACACTTTGTTGTCGTTAATTGACTGAGTAAAATATTTTCAAACTTTCTTTTCTAAATATTAAAAGTATCATGGAGGTAATATGTCTTGAAGATTCATTATTAAGAGAAATGCAAAAGAAGATGAAGAATGGATAATTTATCTGACAAAGCATTTTTGCAAGAGAGTTGATGTGCAAATCTCTTGTTTATCACAATATAGGCATAAGAGTGTCACCGTAACTAATGTAAATTGTTTGATGCTTGTTTCGTTCTTATCTAAAGATTGAATTGATAATACGATGAAAATAAAGACGACAATTTTAGATGCACAAAAGAGTATAGTGGTGTGGTATAATAAAGTTTTACACTCAAGTTAAGATTCTTTCACTTATATAGAGTTTGTCAATTCATGAATGGTGGGGGAACGGAAGTACAGAGAAAACCAAAGACCATTGGCAAACGAAAGTACAAACTTTCTCAGACTAGAATCTGTCCCGGGTGGAATTCGAACCTATGCGGTTAGTGACGCTTTGATCAGTAACCACACCCTTTACATCATAGCCCACTAAGACCAGTGAGATATACTTACAAATATAAATAATTTTTTAGTTGATGGTGGTTTCTCGACATGGACAGATTGGGACCCATGTTCTGTTACATGCGGTGTTGGATATACAAGAAGATCCCGTCAATGTAATAACCCTCCTCCTCAGTTCGGGGGAGCGAATTGCGTTGGCGATTACAGAGAACAGATTAGTTGTGAACTTGATCCGTGTCCAAGTAAGTATAATTTTAACCACCCATGTAGAGTCTTGGACTCGTTATTCAAGAGCTGTGATTTCGAGACGGAATCTTATGTTGTTTTTCTCAAGCAAAACACTTAATATCTCGTTACTACAGGTTTTTTTTTTAGTTTTTTCTGTTATTTATAATTTTGATCAAACTAATTTGGGACCTTTTGTTTTTCTTGTTTCAACATCTAAGAAACTTTTGATTTCCACAAACTTGGTCCAATCTTTACTGATGAGACATTGTATTCCGACACGAATTAAGTATTAAGCAGGAAGTGCCTAACCTTTCTGAACACCAATCTTACTTCTCTAGGGGAAGGTCACGTAATTAACCTAATTTTTCAATTTCAAAGTTTTAACATTGCTTTTGGATTGTGATTTGGAATAGATTAGTGTGTTTGCTTTTATCCATATAATTAATTATTATTGTCGATTAACGAAATATTTTTCGACGGTGTGTCTGCAATAGAACATTGTAAGATGTTTTATATACATGTATAAATGGCATGTTAAATGTTACCCACGTTTCTAATATTACTAGTTGACGGCGGCTTTTCAAGATGGTCCGACTGGAGCGTTTGTTCAGCAACATGTGGAAGAGGTATAAGCACAAGAACAAGGTCATGTGATAATCCAGCACCTCAGTACGGCGGTCAGGATTGTGTTGGCCAATCGGAAGAACAGCAACAGTGCATGATTCAAGAGTGTCAAGGTTTGTACAAATTTAATTTTAATAGTACGCGATCAACGTATCCTACTTGTGTATGAGACGAGTTTGATGACATCGTTAAATTTTTTTCTTTGTTTTAAACGTTTTAAATTAAAAAAACAACATAATTGACATATTATTTTTAGCTGTCTAAAAAGTTAAAAAAAATGATTCAACTTTATGTGTTCGTATTGACAAACATAGTTTTTCAAACGTGATAATTATGCGATTATATATTTTGTGTATTTGTTTACATGTCAAGTATCATTAAAGTTATATTCATTTAAAATGTCAACCCTTTTGAAGATTTATTAACTCTAAAATACGTTTAATGCAAGTTCAGATTATTTTTAAATACTAAAAAAACAAGTAAAATTATTAATAATCTAATGATAAAAAACAAACATACTACTGTAATCTATGTTCAAATCGCAATGAAAAAAGCAGACTATAAACTTTGAAACTGACAAATTAGATTAAACAGGTCAACTGACAAATTAGATTAAACTGGTCAACTGACAAATTAGATTAAACAGGTCAACTGACAAATTAGATTAAACAGGTTAACTGACAAATCAGATTAAACTGGTCAACTGACAAATCAGATTAAACTGGTCAACTGACAAATCAGATTAAACTGGTCAACTGACAAATTAGATTAAACAGGTCAACTGACAAATTAGATTAAACAGGTCAACTGACAAATCAGATTAAACTGGTCAACTGACAAATCAGATTAAACTGGTCAACTGACAAATCAGATTAAACTGGTCAACTGACAAATCAGATTAAACTGGTCAACTGACAAATCAGATTAAACAGGTCAACTGACAAATCAGATTAAACTGGTCAACTGACAAATTAGATTAAACAGGTTAACTGACAAATCAGATTAAACTGGTCAACTGACAAATTAGATTAAACAGGTCAACTGACAAATCAAATTAAACTGGTCAACTGACAAATTAGATTAAACAGGTCAACTGACAAATCAGATTAAACAGGTCAACTGACAAATTAGATTAAACAGGTCAACTGCCACCAAGGAGATTAGGCCGGGTTCTCCGAAAGGATAAGCGCATCTTGTTTAGCTAGCTAGACCTGCCATGTGAACAATTGAAGGGACAAGGAACTATGGGATGTCATATATATCTAGAGTAATATTGGATACAGAGACATCAACTACGCCCACCAAGTGTGACAACAACATTGAGACCGAAAAGAGCATGAAATTACTGAGCATCAAGTATATCAATCGATGTAGATAACGCGTCAATGTGCATATAGTCCTGTTCTCTTTTGTCAGTAACCAAATGTACCTATTTGAGGTCCTTGAAAAGATAACATAGGTCGCTTGTGCGCTGTTATAAATACTACAATTATGTAATGGAAACAAGAGAACAAGGATAATTAACAAGGTGTCTCATTCCTTTTCCGGTACTGTGTATTCAATATTTGATACTTCTGTTGTTTTGTCGTATTATGAAACTTGTGTTGTTTTGGCGTATTATGAAAATTGTGATGTTTTGTACTCTACTTTGTTATTTTGTTGTCTTGTCTGTAACAGTTCCAGTTACTTTACCAAAACCTAAATCAGGTATGGTTGTCATGTTTTCTTGTATGTGTATTTGACTCTTTTTATGTGTGCATTTTTTTTGTTTTATATTGATTGTTGTTGATTGTTTATTTTGCCATGGAAGATGAAAAAATGTCTGTTTAAGTACAAGATGTAGTTTGTTTACAGTAATATGTTCTTTGTAATGTTAATGTGTTTAATTTAAATTTGGCTACTAAACCAATAGCGATATATGCATGTCTTTTTATTTTTTTATGCGAGATATTCTTGAATAATATTATTTGAAAAAAAAATCATTAAGTTTCGTGGTGTCGAATTATTTGCTATTCTCAGAAAAATCTTTGTTTTAGGGTGGTTTATTCGCGATTCCGCCTGATTTGTAATTTATCAAAATCAATAAATCGTAAATAAGTAGGTCATTTTTTCCAAGGAAAGAGCAAAACTTGAGACACCATAAAATGATTTCGCAAAAATCATGTACTAATATTAATTATTAAATCACATGTAGCATGTACAGTCGTGTTGTAACAGATTGTCGCCTGTCCTTGATTTCTTTTTCGTTGATGTTTAATATCTTTATGATATTTAATATAAGATACTATTGCATATATAGTTTATAAAAAATTGCATAATGACACCTATGTTATAATCAAAATTAATAACAAAAAAATTAACCCTTATCCAAATCACAATTCAAAAGCAAAGTTAAAACTTTGAAACTGACAAAATGTGAACTTACACCAGGGAAATAAGGCCGGGTGCTACAAAAGTGTAATAACTGCCTCCTTTTTTAGCTACACACAGCAATTTGGAATCAAAAACGCATGGAACTATGGGTCATCAAATATATCGAGGACAATTTTGAAACACAGAGAGGTATCATATCATCATGTTTATTAACAAAGATTGTAATGACCCCATAAAACTTTTATATAGACATCAACACGCTAAATCTCTTTCTGAAGTATTTCATGTTTGGCGGTAAAACAAGACCTCAATAACATCTCTTTGCTACCAAGCAAAATCCACATGCTTGTATTCATGAAAATATTCGCAGTAATATTGTACGAATTGATATCAACATAATATTCAGAATAAACAATTTGTTTGTTTGTTTGTTGCATGGTAGAATGACAAAATCAAGTTTGACTTTTTGTATGTTTTGAATGTAACTGGCAAAATAAAAGAATGCACAAAAAATACTTAATCGAGCTACTGACTTAAATACTAAATAATCGCCTAATGACTGCCCGTAATCTTTGATTGTATGTTTACGTATGTTCAGTTTATGTTCTGTATATATCATGTGTTTATTTTGACATTTTAATGTTTTCATTTTAATTTATTTTTTATTTTTTAACAAACAATATATTTATAGTAAAATGACGATGTATATTTTTGATATGCGTTAACTTGTTATACTTGTATTTTTAATAAAATACGGTTGTTAAGAAAGACGAAAAATAAGAAAACTTAGACAAAAAGCGGGGATAATAAATGAAGCCATACTGATGTAGTATTGAAATTTATTTTGGTTATAGGTCAATAGTGAAATATGATAAACGTAGCCAATAACATAAATTCAACGTTAAGAATATTGATGTTTTAATCGAATAGTATTACATATATTGATGTATTTCCATAAGCACACATTTCAGTTTCTTTCACAATATACTTTTTTGAGTTATATATTTTAAAGCTATTTATTCCCACTTTCCAATACTCTTAACTGGCCATTTTGAAATATGTCAAAAAACTGAGGTAAAATTCAGTTTGTTCTTCATTATCAAAGTTAAAACAGCCTGTTCAGTCAGAAGCATTTTAATACTATATATTATATATACACAACATCGTTGATTCTTTTATTTTTACTTTTTTGAAAACGATTCTTGAATGTTCAATTTTATTTAAATGTATGTATATATGTATTTTTTAGAATGCGGACTATATATACATATATATATTGGCTTTTACAACATCGTTGATTCTTTTATTTTTATTTTTTTTTTGAAAACGATTCTTGAATGTTTGATTTTATTAAAATGTATCTATGTATGTATTTTCAAGAATGTGGACTGGCCAAAGTTGACCTGGTGTTCATTTTGGACTCTTCAACAAGTGTAGGAAGAGATAACTACGACAAAATGTTGAATTTCCTCAAAGATTTCTTGACAAATGCTGATATTGATTCCGGAAGTATCCGTGTGGGTGTTGTCTCTTACAGTACTGGGGTCCATGTGGAATTCCAGATGAACGACTACACAACACAACAAGAAGTATTTGACGCCATTGATAACATTCCATACAGATATGGTAGTACTAATACCGCTGATGGACTACTTAGAATGCATAATGAAATGTTCACAGCCAGAAATGGCGATCGTGATGACGCACCAAATATTGCCATATTAATTACTGACGGTGTATCTAATATCAACTCTAGAAGGACCATTCCTGAAGCTGATGCAGCCAAAGGAAAAAATATACACCTCTACGTCATTGGTATTGGTCTTACAGATACAAGAGAAATATTTGCCATGGCAACTGAACCTGCATCAGAGAACGCATTCACAGTGACTGGCTTTGATGAATTGAGAGGTTTAGATGAACAGATCTTCTCAGCCATATGTCCAGGTATGAAGTAAAAAAAATGAAATAATTCTTTTTAATATTGTAAATGTTGCAAACTGATGTTTTTGTGATTGTGTTTGTTATATGTATTTTGTATAGTTTTTACTTGATAACGTTCACTCTATGCGAAACAAATTCCAATGTATTCAAAAACAGTTTTCCCAAAACTGTTCAATGCTGTCTATATGTTTGTGTTTTTGTTTGTATAAACGTTTTGTTTCGTACTTGTTATGTGTATTAAAGTTATTTTGCAGGTTTTCCAAAGACAACAGATACACCAAAATCAGTTAAATCACTAACTATTTTGTGTATTGCTTTCGATTTTGTTGTTTGTGTTTTTATTTTTAACGGTAGTGTAAATTTGTGTTTGATTTTAGACAAAGGAAGATTTGAGTGCCAAAATAAAAACGACACCAATATTTCAGCTATCAACCAAAAACTGACAGGATAGAATGATTTTTTTATCTATATGCCATCCTATAATAATTTTGATTTAATATTAAAATAGAATGAAAAAGGTCTGAAAAATCAAGCTTAACAGAATGTTACACAAAAATTAAAAAAATAATCATTTCCGGTTTCATTAGAAATTTTCACGAAGCAATTTTCAAAATGCTTTTTATCACAAATGAAATACCGCACCTTAAGAGACTTTATAAAAGTTAAAATAAAATAAAACTGAAAGGTCAAAAACATTTTCTGAGCAGGACCATATAATAAACTGATGGCAAGGCAAACCATTTACTATGAAGTATTGATCCGCAATCATATCTTGTTTCTAACTTATATTTGTTTTTACACGGCACATCAGTTAACAAATGTAGGATGACCATGTAATTTACAAGGATAAAATATAAAATTCAGTTTAGACGCATTTTTACCTTCTTTTAGATACAAATATTTTAGGCCAGTTGAGTTCTTATTTTTTAAATTATAGAAATTGTTATTCGTTTTAAACAGTTTACTTAAATATTCATAAGAGTTACAAAAACAAATAAATAAGATAAAATAAAGGATATTTAGTTGGCTGTGTTGAATTCCATGTTTAAAAATACGTGCTCACAGACCTGGGGTTTCGTAAAAGACAAATATTAGCATATCCGTGGCTTAATTTGAATATATATATGTCAATGATGATATTATACACACGTATTTGTTGAACATAATAAAAGTAGGGATTGCTTTAACAAATTTCAGATCTATGTCACTGAATACATTAGGATGTAAATCTGAAATACAATAACACAATATTGCCAGTGCCAGGGGAAACCGAATTGAAACTTCGTGTCTCTATGAACATTTGTTGTATTATTTATCTTTAAGGCCTTAATGTTAATAAATACTAGAAATATTAAAACATATTTTTCAATTTGTGATATTCAGATTATGAAAAAATGAGTATTAAGAATTTTTAATGTATAATTTTTATATTTCAATAATAATGCTTTTTATCTAAGTTAGTTTTTATTTAATTTTTGAATTAAATTTCAGTGTCTACACCATCACCAGCCGGTTACGATCTAGTTGTCGTATTGGATTCATCGGTAAATAGAGAAACGTTCCAATGGATGATTGACTTTGTCAAACGTTTGACATCGCAACTAAACATCGATGGCGGAGATTTCAGGGTCGGCGTTATGCGATATAGTACATCAGCCGACGTACAGTTTAATCTTAAAGATTATACAACTCAAGCAGCAATGGGTCCTGCAATAGATGTAATAGATTATAAACATGGTGAAACTGACACAGCAAAGGCTTTTGAAGCTGTAAGAACCCGTATGTTCCGGGAAAGACAAGGAGATAGGGATTATGCCCGGAACTATATATTGTATCTAACCGGAAATGAAAGAAGTCTTAGCACTGACAAAATCTGGCGGGAAGCGGAACGAGTAGAGGACGATGATATTGGAATTTTTGTCGTTGGAATCAATACAACTGATACGACTGAAATAGACGAGACCTCTACTCACCCCTTGTCACAGTATAGGTTTTTAATTAGAAGCAGGCGAGATTTGATGGAAATACCAGGACAGTTGGACTACAGAATCAGAGGAAGTGAGTAAAATACTGACAATGTTTATTCCAAAAAGAAACACATACAGGTCAAAATCTAAACCACAATCAAAAAGCCCAATAAAACGTTGAAACTGGTAAATTTAGTCTAATACGTTAACTTCCATCAAGGAAGTGAGACCGGGTGTAAGTTGATCTTACAATACTGATTTATGTCCCATGCCCCATATACCATTGCATTTAAAATCCAGATAATAACATTCACTATAAATCTTTTATTGTTTTTGATATCTTTGAAACGTTCTAAAACGTTTTGAATTTACAGTTTAATATACCGAAAGATCTATACTTCTAGCTAGCATGAATAGAAGTGATAGATTGCGCCCTTACGATTTTTTGTGACGAAACTTAGAAAAAAACACCGTAACTTAGACTATAATCGCCCTTTCTTATAGCAGAATACAAAACACTTGACAATCAGTTGTTTCTTTAATGAATTTTATCATCCAATATATTTCACAGTTAATTGCAAACTGACAACATTATGCGCAACAGCCGAATTGTAATATAATTTATCTCCCCTGGTGTAAAGCAAACAATTAATAAGGGCTGTAACATTTAAAATAACAGAGTTGTAGTTTCCAATATTTAATAAATCAAGTATATTAATTTAAATTAAAAGGGATAGTTTGACGTTTGGTTTCAATAAAATCGATAGGTTTCCGGTGATTTTTTTTTCAAAATAGTCTATGCTTTATTCATATTTGTTTTTTTATTTACAGTGCCAGATACTCCACCGCGTGATTGGCCACGTCAACGTCCAAGTAAGTTATAATGATTTATACCACTTATTTAATGTGGGTATTGTTTTTTTTACCTCAAATTAAAGTTTGAAAAAGAAAGGACGACTTTAGTTCAATCATTTTATCTACTATGCGCCCTGAAAATTTCACAAGCTTATTCTATTCCTTTGTGTCGTCTGACTTAACAATTTTCTAAAATCATCTAAAATGTAAATGCGTAAGTGCTACAAAAAGTTTAAGTTTAAACTTGTCGCTTATCAAATATGAACTGCAATTTCTGATTACCAGATTATTACTGTTCATGTACAAATGATAAATTAATTTTGATAAGATTGTTAAATATCTGTTGAATGCTGTCTCAATACTATTGTAATATTCATGGTCATTTTTACTGGTATGCCATTTGTTTTTTATCGAAAGTAAATGGAGGTTTTTCAACATGGGCACAATGGGAAAGTTGTTCAGTTACATGTGGTGTTGGAATACGAACTAGGACTCGAGATTGTACCAATCCTGCACCTCAGTTTGGCGGAGCCGACTGTGATGGCGAATCTGAAGATTTTGAGACTTGTGAAACAGTTCCATGTCCAAGTATGTAATACAGTGTAAACAGTTGTATTTTTATGGCCTCACTAGGGGCTCAACAACAGTGAAAGCAGTCTAGCTAGTTTGATTCCATCCGTTCATCAGTCCTTTGTTTGTTCGTCCGTTCCTTAGTAAGTTCGTTTGTCCGTCACATTTAGGGTAATTCTTTTTGTACTCTCCAAGACCGACTGTTTGAATCTACAGTTTTGTAACATCACATTATGTTTCTACATAATATCTCCTATTTTTGGTCTTTTTTTCAGCACTATATGCTATTGAGATTACATATTTACGTAATATGTAAGTCAATCTGTATAAAAACTAGACCTTATGAATATATCATTATGGAACCTGTACATCTTTTATTTTGGAATACTCTTTAAAATGCATGCTGAGTTATTTTTCAGCAAAAAATCTTGGGTGGGATTAAATGTAAACTGTTTCAAAGGCATTTTACAGAGTGTTGTCATGTCTATCTGTATCGGGTATATGCACAATGTAGGTAAATTTTACTTTACGTTAACAACACACACGCGAGAGTGATAACAGTGTCGTAGTGACATATAATGGTGACGCAGGTTCTGTGTACAGATACATTTAGTTCTAATTGTAAAATGTTTAATCTTTCCAAATTGATAAGGAAGTTTCTACCCTTCAATTTAAAGGTCAATCTAAGGTAAATGATAATTTGCAACTTCAATTCCGCTTACGGAAGTATTTTTTTCCCGGCATCGAACGATTTTAATCGAGTAAATTGGGATAAAGAAATCTACTTTTTATAATCAATACCGTGCATTATTATAATTTTTTCTTGCAAATAAAAGTGATTGTTTTAAAGTTCCGATTGTCCCCTATGAGTATTGCTATAATTGAAAGTGGCGAGAAACAATCTATTTTTTATATCACCAACAAATGTATTTCAATTTTTATATAGTCGACGGCGGATTTTCTCGATGGTCAGATTGGAGTCAGTGTTCTAAAACATGTGGACTTGGTACAAAAACTAGACAAAGGACATGTGATAATCCACCTCCGCAATATGGCGGAAGAGATTGTCAAGGATTACTGGAGGAAACAACTGAATGCCAGTTAGAAAAATGTCAAGGTAACTTTTTATAAAAGAAAAATTTTATTACTGTTTCAGATTGTGTCGTTATAGTATATTTATAAAGAGATAAGTACGCAATAGTCACCAAATGCTTCTATGGCTTCAAAGTAAATATAAAAACTTTGTGAATTCACTAAAATTAAGTACCGTAAGGTTTATAAACTCTCGGTATTTTGCTTTTGAGCGCGAAATTTTAAATATTTTAGGCATGAAATGAATGTGTGTGGTTGTAAAGAATACATTTTACACACAAGTCAAGAATATCTTTTTCATTCAAAACGACACAAGAAGGGCAGAGGAAATCACATATCTTTAAATTTAGATAACAGAAAACATAACTGGGTTCACCAAACATGATTTCAATAATAAAATGATAATTTGATAAGAAGCTCAACATATTTGAAATGTACATTGTTTTTGCACAATGCGGGTTGTTAAGACCATATACTGAAAACAGTTCAATAAAGCATTTTTCTGTTGGCTGAGAGTTTATGGAGATGATTGTTGTTTAAAGTGTCTTCGTGATTTTTCTTTTTTATATTATAATATTTTAGTTCTTATATATCTTATCTGATTCCATTTATCAGTTCCAGTTACTGTTCCGCCAGCGAAAGGTAGGAAATTTGTTTGCATCGATTGAAATTTGATTGGTTGCATGTTGCCCCAATTTTATTCTATAAGTATCCAGATGCTAAAATGAGTGCATGATTTCCTATTGAAATCTATTTAAGATTATTGATAAAAATACCTGGATAATTTCTTATCTTTACAGATGCATCTGTTTCAATTATTCGTTTTAGTATAGCATTCAAATTTTTCTGCTTCAGATGTGCTGTTGTACATGCTTTATCCAAAATATCTTCCTATTTTGTATTATCTTCAATTCTCATATATCCGACGCCCTCGCCTTAGTGTTCATTACTTAATGATAAGATGAGTTACCCTAAATTAAACCGTTTTATATATATTTCTGCTTTTATTTATTTGCATTCCATGAAAAATAGGTTTTTTTGATTTGGTAGTATTTGACGCATGTTTACGGTTTCTTACACATGAAATTACTTTTGTTCCTGCAAAACTAGGTTCCAATACTAATTTTGATTCTTTTATTACCACCAATTTTAAAAGCTAATGTAATCTTACCAATTCCAAAACAACTGGTTTACGAGAAAAAAATGCAAATAAACTTAACGCATAGCGCCTGTTGAAAACAGATGTATATGTTGTTTTAAATAATAAAGAAAAGGATCTAACATCAATTTAACAATTGCTAATGAGCTATTGCATGTGTGATTTTTTACATGAGCATGGTTTCAAAAGGTTGCAGCGGATATTGTATTTAAAATATTTTTGCAGATAGAAAACCAAACGATACTTCGTTTTGTTCAATCAATTTTTTGCGTTAAGAAGTCGTTTGACTTTGTTTAGTCGAAGTTAGCCTTATAAAATGGATTTGTGATGTAAAGAAAATACCCATGGCCCTACTGTGGCACTAAAAGGGGGTTATATAGGGATTTTAAAATGATGTTGTACTGTAATGTTTAATTTCAAATATTTTCTTGACAGAATGTGGATTAGCTAAAGTTGATCTTGTATTCGTACTCGACTCTTCAACCAGCGTAGGACAGGACAACTACGACAAAATGTTGAATTTCCTCAAGGATTTCTTGATAAATGCTGATATTGATTCCGGAAGTATCCGTGTGGGTGTTGTGTCTTACAGTACTGGAGTCCATGTGGAATTCCAGATGAACGACTACACAACACAACAGGAAGTATTTGACGCCATTGATAACATTCCATACAGATATGGTAGTACTAATACCGCTGATGGACTACTTAAAATGCATAATGAAATGTTTACAGCCAGAAATGGCGACCGTGATGACGCTCCAAATATCGCTATAGTAATTACTGACGGTGTGTCTAATATCAACTCTAGAAGGACCATTCCTGAAGCTAATGCAGCCAAAGGAAAAAATATACACGTCTACGTCATTGGTATTGGTCTAACAGATACAAGAGAAATCTTCGCCATGGCAACTGAACCTGCATCAGAGAACGCATTTACAGTACAGGGTTTTGATGAATTGAGAGGATTAGATGAACAAATATTCTCAGCTATATGTCCAGGTATGAAGCAATAATTGATGCAATAATTCTATTTTTAATACAATTAAATGTTTTAAGATGATGTTTTTGTGATTTGTTTGTAAAATGTATTATGGTTGACGGTTTGTATTTCAAAACGTTCACTACATATATAACAAGGTCATTTTTTTAAAACATTATTTTCAAATCTGTTCAATGCTGTGATGTTTGTGTTTTTTGTTTGTATAAATGTTTTGTTTTGTACTTGTTATGTGTATTAAGTTATGTTGCAGGTTTTCCAAAGACAACAGATACACCAAAAACAGGTAATTCAATAACCGTTTTATGTATATTTTGTTTGTTGTTGTATTTTTATTGTTTTATTGTAAACTTGACTTTGATTTTCCGACAAACAAGCCCATTTAAGGAAGATTTGAATGCTTAAAAAAGGACCAATATTCCAGAACCTATGGTTCGAAATGCTAATTCCTTTAAGCTATATGCAATTAGTAATTTTTAAAAGAGAAAGAATTTGGTTTGAAAATCAGCTTTGCAGAATGTCACCAAAATAATGATAGAAATATTTTTCATTTACCGGTCGATTAGATAAGATACCATTTTCCAACATGGAAGAAATCCTCAAAGTATGTTTCATCACAAATGAAAAAATCAACCCTAGCACTGCAATTTGAGAGACATTATAAGATCAAATGAAATATAGGTTAAAGGTCAGAGACATTTTCTGAGCAGGACCTTATAATAAACTGATTGCAAGACAAACCATTAATGAAGTATTCGTCCGCAATCGCATCTTGCTTCTAACTTGTATTTCTTTGTAAAATGATCAAGATATGAAATAACGTATTTTTTGTTGGATGTGTTTAATTGCATGTTTATACAATAGTGACAAACCTGAAATATCTTGTTAAAGAAACTTGACTTCCACAGAATGTATATCACGATATAATACACATGGGTTTTTTAAGACAATAAAAGTGGAGCGGCTTGCTTTCATAAATTCTCAAATCCTAAGATTTTAATGTGACATGATGAATTAAAATGTAAAATTTGAATTATAACATGTCAGAATACTACCAAGGGAAGCCATACTGAAGATTCTTGCATCTGTGAATATGTGTTGTATTATATATCTTTAAAGCTTTAATGTAAATATAAAGCATTTTTCAGTTTGTGATATTCAGATTTTTAAAAAAAAGTTTTTAGAATTTTCAATGTTTAATTTTTATATTTCAATATTAGTGATTTTATCTAAGTTAGTCTTTATTTTATTTTTAAATTAAATTTCAGTGTCTACACCATCACCATCCGGTTACGATCTAGTTGTCGTATTGGATTCATCGGTAAATAGAGAAACGTTCCAATGGATGATTGACTTTGTCAAAAGTCTGACCTCGCAACTTAATATCGATGGTGGAGATTTCAGGGTCGGCGTTATGCGATATAGCACATCAGTCGATGTACAGTTCAATCTAAAAGATTATACAACTCAAGCAGCAATGGGTCCCGCAATAGATGTGATAGATTATGAACATGGTGAAACGGACACGGCAAAGGCTTTTGAAGCTGTAAGGACGCGGATGTTCCGCGCGAGACAAGGAGATAGGGATTATGCTCGGAACTATATTTTGTATCTAACCGGAAATGAAAGAAGTCTTAGCACTGACAAGATCTGGCGGGAAGCTGAACGAGTAGAGGACGATGATATTGGAATTTTTGTTGTTGGAATCAATACTAATGATACGACTGAAATAGACGAGACCTCTACTCACCCCTTGTCACAGTATAGGTTTTTAATTAGAAGCAGGCGAGATTTGATGGAAATACCAGGACAGTTGGACTACAGAATCAGAGGAAGTGAGTATAAATATATGGAGATTGACGTTATAAGACTGATTGCTGTCAGACATATTACTGAATATTATAGTCATGTACATAATTTATTTTTATATTTTGTTAATGTTTTGACGTTTTACTGTGTGTATATATTGGAAATTTTTCTTGTCAAGAAATATAATATTACATTTGATCGTAAAGTAATATAAAGATCAGAGTTCACATACGAAAAGCAGTCTTGACAGTTTGTTTTAAAAGAAAACTCATCTTGGCCTGTTCTATAAGAAAATTATACTCCAGTAATTAATGTTGCAATTATCGAAAATGAATAAAATTTCATCAAACTAAAGCATATTGTATAAAACTATTAATTTTATAATGATATATTAATTATTATTGCTGTTTTACTTTTTGTTATTCATTTATTAAACTAACCAACGTTCGAACAACTGGGAGCTGGCGTAAATCAAATACTTAGCAACCCTGTAACAACAACTTGGTTTGAAACAAATATATTTAATCAATAAAGCACTATAATTTAAAATAAATTCGGTCGTTCTTATGCTAATGTATTGTATGTTTTTCAGGATTTCTTTTTGATGGTCTAAACCTTATTTATTTTGTCTTTTACTTACAGTGCCAGATACTCCACCTCGTGATTGGCCACGCCAACGTCCAAGTAGGTTATAATCACTTTGTCTCGTAATGTTTTTGGTTTCTTGGCTCAACTTTCTTGTTCGAAATTGATTAGGAATACCGACTTAATTTAAATCACTATGCACCATATTTGAAAAATTATTTCTTAGTTCAAAAGAGTTTCATTTTTATTTATGACGCTACTCAATACTGCAAACAATTTTAAGAGGTTTTCATCTCAAAATAAAATGCACTAGTGCAATTATAACTTTAAATTAACGCTTAGTCATTTTCAAATATGAAATACAATTTAGCTTATACCTAGATTATAACTGCATTTGAGGACAAATGGTTAATTGAAATTGATATGATTTGTTATATCAAAGTACTGCTTCAGCAGTACTGTCATTTCAATGGTCATTTCTACTGATATGCAATTTATAATAAAAACTATCGTTTTTATTAAAAGTAAATGGAGGTTTTTCAACATGGGCACAATGGGAAAGTTGTTCAGTTACATGTGGTGTTGGAATACGAACGAGGACTCGTGATTGTACCAATCCTGCACCTCAGTTCGGCGGAGCAGACTGTGATGGCGAATCTGAAGATTTCGAGACTTGTGAAACAGTCCCATGTCCAAGTATGTAATATAGTGTAAACGTGAATAACTTAACGGCCTCACTAGGGAGTAAAATTTATTACCTACGGCTACAAATGTAAAAGCAAGTCTAGTTACCGTTTGATTCCGTCAGCCCATCCGTTAGTTTGTTTATTGGTCAATTTGTTAGTATATTTGTTCGCCCGTCACATCTAGTTTTTCGGCAAGTCACACTGTATTAATTCTATAGTTTACAAACATACCATACTATTTTTATTTATAACAAAAATTGGTATTTCCTATTTTAGATTTTTTGTTAATTTTGTCTAAATTTTGGCATCTTGAACCTGACCTTTTTCCAGCAATATATGCTATACATATTTTGCGTGATCTGTAAGTAAATCTGTATTTTGAATTTAGCATATTTTTTCGATTTGGAACAGGTTCATCTCGTTTTGTTGGGCATGACTTTTGCATGTTAAACCTGACTATTTTTAGCAATATATACTGGGGTGGGGGTTACATATGTTGCGATATCTGTAAACATTATATAAGATATTTTACGCATGTTTACCGAGGATGTGCACATCCTTTTTGGACAAATTTGATAAATTTAACTGTAAAATATTCTGCTATGTTAACATACATGCGAGTGTGATAATAGCTGTAATTTGTAGTGAAGTGACATGGGTTTTATATACAGATACTTATGATTGTAAAATGGTTTAATTGATAAAATTGACCGTGGAGTTTTTTTTATTTCAATTTTAATGTTAATTAAACGTATATGATAATTTGCCGAAATTGTAAATATTTAGCACTCAGTTTGTTCGATTTCATTTTGCCAGTAAAAGTGTTTAATTCGGGCAATAAATGAATTTATACAAGTAAGTACATTGCTTAAGATTTTGAATCATGTTTTTGCAAATCAAACAGAAATTTTTTGACTAATTTCGATAGGCCACCATGTTTATTACTACAATTGAAAGCGGCAAGAAACAATCTATCTGCGATATCAACAACAAATGTATTTCAATTTTTTTTAGTTGACGGCGGATTTTCCCGATGGTCAGATTGGAGTCAATGTTCTAAAACATGTGGACTTGGTACAAAAACTAGACAACGATCATGTGATAATCCACCTCCTCAATATGGTGGACGGGATTGTGAGGGTTTAACTGTAGAGACCACTGAATGTCAATTGGAACCCTGTCAAGGTATGTCCAAATAGGAAGGTGCATTATATACAGATATAAATATATGAATGCTTTGAAATTAAGAACAAAACGTCCTTTGTGTTTTATATTGAAACGATTGATTGCGATTAATTCTTTATATAATATGAAACGTATCCATAGATTTTGAAATATGAATATGGAATAATATTTTGGATTTTAGATATACACTTGACCTATAAAATCTTCTATATTTACAATTTAATATTATTTGTGTTAAGACATTAAATGTAAGTTGTTGTAAATTGGTTTTGTATGTATTTTGTTTGCGTATGATATAATGATATCTATTGTCTAAGACATATTAATCTGAGTTGCATCCATAATTTTATACGAAATCCAACCCTAATATCTTCTGTGTCTTAATTAGTTCCAGTTACATTACCACCTCCTGTATCAGGTGAGGTTCTACTTACTGTTTTATGTTTGGCTTTGTTATTTTTTATATGTTATGTTTAAGATGTGATGTGTATGTGCTTATTCTGGTTATGCTACTTGAATGAATGACATTCTTAATTTTTTTTTCATTATCACGTTGTTAATTTTAGTTCCCATTACTCTCAAAACCAATTTGCGGAATCTAATTAAGGAATGCTTTATCGTCAAAATGACAGTTTTTGTCCTTGTTTGTTGCTTGTGTTTGAATTGTTTTGTGTTTTGATTCTGTTCTTGTAGTATGTAGTGTCTTGCAACATAAATCGGAAATATGTTTCCTATTTGGCAATCAGTATATATGAAATATACGATGTCACGTACGAATGAGTTGATACTTCATTAGTTACTTTTCTTATTACTAGAATGATGTTATCGTAAGAGTGATTTCACAATTATTAAGAATTCAAATTATGTTTAAATGAATTGTCGAAAAATGTATTTGTTTTTTTAAACAATCGTATAGAGATTTTCTGTTTCCGTGTTAAAGCTTATTATGATATTCAAGTTCTTAAGTATTATCCGAATCCGCGTTTTTTGCCTTATAAAAGATCAATGATCCAACAAAATGTTCTTTTTGGAAAAGTTCCTGCTTCTAAAGGAGAATGCATAAAGCGATTACTTGCAAAATGACACCCCTTTGCATGTATGACGGTATAACAAATGCAGGGTGTTACATTGCATGTTTTTAAAAGTTAGATAGTGAATGTGAGAAGGTTTGTTTGAACATCGATGATAAAGGTATCTAATCGACAGCGCTTGACTCAATTGCTCTAGATTAATTTAATGTGTAGATGTAGTATGTTTTTGTTAATTTTCAACTATGTTTAACATTTGTGTATAATGCTTTTATTTGCAGTTCAACTCAAGATGGATACGCGTACAGAAAAAAAATGCTTTAAAACATTTCATGTCGATATTCCCTTTGATATTTTGCACTTTTGTTGTGTCAGGAAGAAAAGATATCAATTCTCATATTTGCATATACTTTATATATTTTGTGGTTGTATAAAATAGATTTTTTCACATGCGCTTTTTTCTGTTCAATCACATGCGCTTTTTTCTGTTCAAATGTATTTTATGTCAGTAAATGCAGCGTTTTGACTTTTTTATATAGATGCTACCCAAAATTAAGTCATTTCACATTTTCATCATAGAATATTTTGTTATTTTATCAGAATGTGGCCTTGCTAAGGTTGATCTGGTATTCATTCTGGATTCATCAACAAGTGTCGGAAAAGATAACTACAATAAAATGCTGACTTTCCTGAAGGACTTCTTGACAAATGCTGATATAGATTCCGGAAGTATCCGTGTTGGTGTTGTGTCTTACAGTACCGGAGTCCACCTTGAATTCCAAATGAACGACTACACAACACAACAAGAAGTATTTGACGCCATTGATAACATTCCATACAGATATGGTAGTACTAATACTGCTGATGGACTGCTTAGAATGCATAACGAAATGTTCACAGCCAGAAATGGCGATCGTGATGACGCGCCAAATATCGCCATATTAATTACTGACGGTGTGTCAAATATCAACTCTAGAAGGACCATTCCTGAAGCTGATGCAGCCAAAGGAAAAAATATACACCTCTACGTCATTGGTATTGGTCTGACAGATACAAGAGAAATCTTCGCCATGGCAACAGCTCCAGCATCAGAAAACGCATTTACAGTGACTGGCTTTGATGAATTGAGAGGATTAGACGAACAAATATTTTCCGCCATTTGTCCAGGTATATATCACATATTTTAAAAATAGATTTAAAAAATCATTATTGTATTCTTGAAGTTTGTACCTAAACATAGAAATGGTATTTGGAAGTCACTTCTTAAAGCACTTGCCATCCTCAAATGCCATATTTTGTACTTTTATCATTAACACTTTTAAAGATTTAAGGTTTTCAAAACTTACACTTCATAATGAAATTCCTATATTTCAATTTTTAGCTAATGGCGATAAGACACATAAGTGTAACATAAGTTCAATTTTTTTCTCGAGTTTTTTTAAATATCCACAATATCATTTCTAATTAAGCATACTCGTGACGTTATAAAAAATATTTGTGACAAGCATCGCTGTTTCCTCTGTGTCTGTAGCCAACCAATAGTAAATATCAACAAGGAACATTTTTCTTTGTCGCATGTGATTGGTTCAAAACTACGATTATAACATCGATCTGTACATGTATCAGTATAAATATTGTTTCTTTTTGATGTTATATTGTGCCATGTTTGCCTTGTCCACCGATACAATGAGTGTCAGTTGTATTTGTATTTGTTTTATTATCTATGTGATTCTGTCTTGAATTATGTAGTACTCTATGTACAACTTTTTAATATATTGTGTTGTTTTGTTCATGTTTTGTGGATGTTGATATGTTACAGGCTCTCGGGAACCTCCAGGTAATAGTACAGATTTTCATATGTGTGCTGCATGTTGTAGTAATAAAACCCAACCTTATTGATTAGTTTAATTGTAAAACGTTATTCAATTACAAACTGTGACTGCTCTTTTTGTAGGGTGTAACTGCTAATATACTGTTCTATGAATCTGTCATCTGTCTTTTCATTGATGACATGACGTATGGATGCCTTTGCAAGTTGTACGTGTACAATATACGGGGTTTATTTACATGTACGATTGACCTCTTATCCTTCCGGAGCACCCGGCTCATTACACCGTGAAAGTTCACGTGTTTAACCTAATTTATCAGTTCAAAACATTTTGCTTTGCTTCTGGATTTTAATTTGGATATGGATAAGCATGTTTGTTTTTAATTCATTTATAAAAAATCATTTAGTGGTATACACATAAATAATAAATTTTGACTTTTTACTTTATGCCCAATGTGCTAAACAACTGTACTACGAGCCTCGTATGTTCTGTGGAGCGCTCGCTCTCAATATGTGAGTTCAGGATTAAAATCGTAGCCGATCCTGACAAAGACTTAAAAGCAATAAAGCAAATGTTTTCTTTTTTGCCAAGAAGTGAACAATGGGTGCATTTTGAAAGAACTAAAAAGGCTAACGCCACGTGTCGTGGTCAGTACACGCTAAACAACCTCCTTGAACTTTTCCCTCATTGCAGTACAAAGACAAAAAAATCTATAACATAACCAATAGTTGATAACACCTTGATATAAGTAAAATATTCTTGAATGTAGAATATACCAATTTAAATCATTAATCAATCATTTATTTAATCAATAACTAAAGCAATGACTCACACTGAAAGTTATTTCTAATCATGGATATATTTCTATATGAGCGTAATATTCTGAATGTTACCTAATTTCATAAGAAATGTTTACATCGTTTCCTGATATGTTTCGGTTTTCTTATAGAACATACAAAAAAACTTATTTTCTCTTTTAACTTTAATGAGCAGAGAATTTACGAAAAAAATGAACATACCATTTACAGATTTTGTTACATTTTATGTCAAATGTATTTGCCTATACATGTTGAATATATGGTTTTGTCTGTGTTAATGTTCAGCATATGTTCCAGAATTTTTGCCAAATAATAATGGTTTTTGTTCTTTATATTTCTTACAGTTACAGAGGCACCACCTCAACCAAGTACGTATAATATCTAATTTATTTGTGAAATTATCCCATGTCCAAGTATTTATCTAGCTTTTTTCACAGTCATACTGGAGCACCCGGCCTCTTTTCCTTGTTTAAAGGTCACGTGTCTTACCTTACTTGTCAGTTCAAAATTTTTTACTTTGCTTCTGAATTGTTATTCGCACATGAATTAGTATTTTTTATGATTACACATTATACAGTTTTCATGTACATCACTAGACTTTTTATATACTAGTAGTATAACATACTTGAATACTGGCTTTATTTTCCCCTTCTAAAATTCCGATTTTGTTTCTTTGACATTTTAGTTGGTTTTATAAGGACTATTCTTAACAACATTTTGCTTTATAAAATATGATGAAAATTATTTTATATGAAAACAATTTTTTTAATGTTTTTTAAAATTTCTTTTCAAATTGGAGCCTTTCAGGATTTCAGTACATGGTAAACCACCACTCTTCTTGATATAAAATCATAAGTCATAATAAAAGCAATGTACACAAAATATTTAAACTTGCTCATCCAAGGTAACGTATTATTGATATGTTTCGATCAATTACATATAAAAAAGAGTTGCCCATATTATTCAAACAGAATAGCATTTTTAAGTATAGGTTTAAACTTAAAAAAACGATTGTATACTTTTTAAGTTGATGGAGGCTTTTCTAGATGGTCAGAATGGGGCCAATGTTCCGTAACTTGTGGGCTTGGTACAAAATCTAGACAGCGGTCATGTGACGCTCCTGCCCCTCAATATGGTGGACGGGATTGTGTAGGTGTATCTGAAGAAACCACTGAATGTCAATTACAACCTTGTCAAGGTATGTTTAAAGTATGACAACCCAAAATAAAACATTTTTTTGAAAAGTCTAGAACAATTTTTTGCTGTAACGAACATCATTGTTGTATCTTTATAGATGAACAATTGCTTGCGAATTATTCCTTAACCCCTATAAGAAAAGCACTTTGATTTTCAGACATTTGTTGAATTGTTTTGAGAATATATTCTAAATAACAGATAAAAATTTGTCCTATATACAAGTTTAAGATAAGTAAAACTATTTTTACGTATTCGTATTAAGTCTGTTAGTTGTTATTGTTGTAAATCTATTTTGTATTGTGTTTGTATATGGTATCTTATTGTTATGCTTTAACGCATTAAAATCTTAATTAGAATTTTGGTACCATCTTATTTCAAGTCCAGGTACTAATTTTAATAAAAAAAAGCCTTCATTCATCTATCTTTAAAAAGGAATATCCTCAAAATAGTCGATAGACCAGAACCAGAACAAATTATGTAAAGAAAAATCGCGCATCATTTTGGGTTTTATTGGATCTGTTTATCTCTTTGATCATCTTTAGTTTTCATTGTTTTCAATCTCAACATACTACGCACCCTTGCATATCAAGCAATATTGTGAATTCATAAAGAAATATCTTGAAACGTTTCTGAATACTCCTATATAGTAAAATACAGACACGATAGAAACGTGCTAAAAACTTGGTTTTTAAATCTGATGAACGACAATGGTCCATGCCTCATAAAGTGCGGATGTGCATTTGATACTTATTAAACAAATTTTATACTTATGATCAGTACATTTGTTTTGTAAATCGAAAGATAGTATATCTTAATATTCTGTGTCTTGATTAGTTCCAGTTACATTACCACCTCCTGTGTCAGGTGAGGTTCTATTTAATGTTTTATGTTTGGCTTTGTTATGTTTTATGTGTTTAAAATGTGTATGTGCTTATTCTGGTAATACTACTTGCTTTACATCATATCATTGTTTATTTTGGTTTTCATAAGAATCAAAATATATTTGATAATTAATATATCGTCAGTCTTACAGTTTTTTGTCATTGTTTTGTTTGTTGCATGTGTTTGAATTGTTTTTCTATTGATTTTGTCCGTAGATTGTAGTGTCTTGTTTAAAAGTGTATTTACCATTTCCCTGCTGATTTCTTTTACGCAAAATTACAGTCCGGTAATATTTCTGATTCTGATTTTGATGAATTTTTTTAAAAGTCCTTATCACAGTTATAGACTCGTAAAATAACCAATTGAAAATAACGTTTATGCATTTACTGAAGTGAAAGTAATGGATGTCTTATGTACCGAAAAATACCAGCCATATTTTAGAATCGGGATGTGCATTTCCTAGTTATTCTGAAATTTATAAAAACCGAAATACAAATTTAAGTTATAACTTTCGTAGTTAGTTATCTATGTTACTGCCATCATTTTAAGAGCGTATTGTATGGTTTTTTATCAAAATTTCAATCACGTATTTCAATTGCTATATATGAAGAAACGTTACCATCAGTAACAAAATTTCGCCGTTTTGTTGATTTTTTTGAATTATTTCGCAGTAAAACATTTCACATTTTCGTCTATAGTGAAAGTGCACCAAACTAAATGTGAAACTTTCGTTGAGAATATGTATTGGCGATACATTCACGGGTCATCGTGAAAATCGTAACACTTGCCCTCGCGAATGTTTTTTCTTCTTAAAGTATATGTATATGTATGCAATAAGAAAGGTCTTTTCTTCGAAGATCGTGTAGGCGATGATTTTCTTTTATCAATGTTAAAGCTTATATTATTATATTACTTTCAAGAAAAAAATCTCCGAGGATTCTTTAGAGTTATTTATTTCTTTATTTAATTCTTGATAAAAAATGTCTAAAAGAGAATGTCTAATGTGTAACCTTTAGAATAGCAAAATTTGCATGTTTAACGATTTACTCAGGGAAAAATTTAAATAGCATGGTTGATGATTTGTTTGGTAATTTAGACAGTATTATTGAGAATGGTTTTTTTCAATAAAGATAATTAAACGTACTTAATCAACGGCTCGTTCTTGACTTGAAATGGTAAGAAAAGATGATATTGCTCTGAATTAAATTTATATGTAGATGTTATATGTTTTGCTTTTGTTTTTTTTTATTTATGTTTGGTGTTTGTGAAGTATGATTCCATTTGCAGCTCAACTCAATGGATGAGTCTACAGAAAATATGCTTTAAAACATTACCTTGAAGAGTAGTTATATCTAAAATTGTGCAAGTGCTAAAGATAACAATTCTCATTATGATATGGTAGTATATGTCTTACGTTTTGCTAGATGTATCAAATATAATTATTTAGTTTTTTTTTGTTTGATATACATATATTACCTCCAATGATTTGGACATTAATTCTTATAAATGTTTTTTATTCATAGAATGTGGGCTAGCTAAGGTTGATCTGGTATTCATTCTGGATTCATCAACCAGTGTAGGAAAAGACAATTACGACAAAATGTTGACTTTCCTAAAGGATTTCTTGACAAATGCTGATATTGATTCCGGAAGTATCCGTGTGGGTGTTGTGTCCTACAGTACTGGAGTTAATGTTGAGTTTCAAATGAACGACTACACAACACAACAAGAAGTATTTGACGCCATTGATAAAATTCCATACAGATATGGCAGTACTAATACTGCCGATGGATTGCTTAAAATGCATAATGAAATGTTCACAGCAAGAAATGGCGATCGTGATGACGCACCAAATATAGCTATAGTAATTACTGACGGTGTGTCTAATATCAACTCTAGAAGGACCATTCCCGAAGCTGATGCAGCCAAAGGAAAGGGTATCCACGTCTACGTTATTGGTATTGGTCTAACAGATACAAGAGAAATCTTCGCCATGGCAACTGAACCTGCATCAGAGAACGCATTTACAGTACAGGGATTTGATGAATTGAGAGGATTAGATGAACAAATATTCTCTGCCATATGTCCAGGTAAGAATGTAAATATTCTAGGTTTGTTTGTCCAGGTAAAATTCTCTGAAGTTAATTATTCTATGTTTTTAGACATTGTTATTAACGTTTACTGTTAAGTGTTTTCGTAAAATTACGTAATTGATCGAATTATAACGGAACGTTTTTCATATTTTGTACCATTACCTACTAGACACAAGGTTCGGATATAATGTTATTCTCAAGGAAAACGTTCAATGTTAATTCTTTATGTTTCTGTTTTGTACTTATATGTAACTTTGTTAGATGTCATATTCATTCACGTTTGACGATTCTTTTAGCTTGCACGTTGTAGCATCTTTAAAGATTATAATTCTTTATTATCAGTAACCATATAGAATAGGAAAATATCACCCGAGAGGTGGTAAATATTTCAGCGGAATAGACTAAAATATTAAATCCCGAAGGTGACATTACATTATCCTACACGGTAAACTCACTATGGATTTTGTTCCACCCATTTTCTACCAGTTTAAAGCAAATATCTGGCTTCAAAGATGAGTAACAAAGACATCAACACCATTTTATAAAATCTAACTTTGTTTTTAAACGTTCTATATGAAATTAAATAAATAAACCATCGGAAAAATGTACATTATTTTGGTGTTTACTAGATGTATCGACTATAAAACAAAGTTATTCATTCATAAACCCTTCAATTAAAATTTGAAACGCATTACCATTTCTAAATTTTGCAGACTCATGCGATATGCAAGATACGCGTATCTCACGTGGCATAAACCCCTATCTCAGATACGGCAGATTATAGAAGAAAGTGTTATTGTTATTTTCCATAAAATTTCAACTCTATAACATTGGAAAATATAAAATAATTTTTTTTCAATGCGATGAAATTTCTGATTTTGTTTGTAGTTTTGTGTCAATCTTGTAATTTGTTAAGTGATTGTTTATCTGTTTTGTTTGTATATGTTTTGACTTGTTGGTATTACGTCACGTAACTATTTTACAGGTATCAAGGACGGAGGAGATGGTTCTGTCTCAGGTAATTAAATGTTTCGTTGTTCTTTATGTTTTGAGTTTTATTTTGTGTTGCATATTGTGTTAAATTGCTGTACCTTCAGGTTAGCTTGGTTGTATATGGAAATCGATTAAGATACTGTTGTAAACGAAGTCATTGACATTTTATACCATTGTTATATAATGATGCAACTTACCTGCTTGACTTAAGGATGACAGTTATTGTGCACAAAAGAATACAACCTTATACAAATTCACTAAATGGTCAACAAAACTTATGGTTTCAGTTTTTGTATTTGGCACAGATTTCTAAAGGGACAAATTCAACCAAATTGAGGTTGTTGTCATTTCAGTTTCTACTCCATTGCCAACTGCATATGATCTTGTAATCATCGTAAAAATTTACTTTTTATAAATTTCAGTTTCTACTCCATCGCCAACTGCATATGATCTTGTGATTGTTATGGATTCCTCTGTTAATCCACAAACCTATAAATGGATGCTTGATTTTGTAAAAGATTTGACAGGACAGTTGGATATCGATGGTGGCGAATATCGTGTTGGGCTTCTTCGATACAGCACATCAGCTGATGTTCAGTTTGATTTGAAAGATTATACGACCCGAAATGATATCAGCCCAGCAGTAAATCTTGTACAGTATCAACCGGGCGAAACAAATACAGCAAAGGCGTTCGAAACTGTAAGAACACAAATGTTCCGACCAAATAAGGGGGATAGGGATTATGCAAGAAATTATATTTTGCTGCTTACCGGAAATGAAGAAAGCTTAGATACAAATGAAATTTGGCGGGAAGCTGAGCGAGTTGAAGATGAAGACATTGGCATTTTTGTTGTTGGAATAGGTTTGAATGATACACGAGAAATAGATGAAACTTCAACTCATCCATTGTCCAAGTACAGATACTTAGTCGGAACAAGAAATCAATTATTAGAAATACCAGGACAGTTAGACTACACAATTAGAGGAAGTGAGTCTAATATTTTAAAAGATAAAATCATTTTGTTTATTAATTAAGCAACTGATTCACTGTTAAAGTTCTAGCATCAATTATTGGAGGCGCCTTTTTTAAAACTTGATCACAATGGAAGTGAATTTTGCAATCGACATTTTGATATTACGTGGGCATGAAATGTTTTCTAGTTTATCTTAAAATATATAAATTTGGCAGTTTTATTTTTGATGCAATTCGAGTTATTTTTGTAACTTGTTTTAGCAAGTGGGTGGAGTAAATATTGTTATACGCCTCAGTCAGGATTCTTTCAATGATAAAGAGTCTTTCATTCTTGAATGCTTAAAGAAGCCACCCAGATAAAACAAGAAGTAAAATTACAACGTAACCTTTATCACGTTAAAATCTTCCTGAGTGGAGTTTGAACAAAGATGATGGAAAGCATTAAGTCTATACCTTAAACTACTTGGTTACCGAGGCCCTAAAAGTGAGTTCAAAAACAAATGTCAAAGTTATGTTGACACAAAAAATAGTTAATCTAGAATTTACTTAAAGCTGATCAGTTTTGATTTTTTTCAAGTTAAAATACATATTAATCCACCAAAAATTCCAATACAACCCTCGAGATTTTGATACAAAAGTGGGTTTTTTGTACTTATTAAACATTTTCATCTATAAGCAAATAACAAAGCTAAACACTAATATACACCATTTAATGTTTCTTTTACTAATTCTATTTCCAGTGCCGGATAATCCACCAAGTGATTGGCCACGTCCAAGACCTAGAAGTAAGTTCCTCATGATTGATTTTGATACTTCAAGACAATATTTTACTTTTATAAATTACAAAACGTACACTTGTTCACATAATGACGAAAATGCATGCATCATTGATTACTATAACTCAAAAACAAACATACGAATCAATGTCTAAATCACAATTTAGAGGCCAAGAAAGAGCTTTGAAACTGACAAGTTAGGTTAAACACTTCACTTTCACCAGGGAAGTGAGGCCTGGTGTTCCGGAAGGGTAAGCACCTCCTGTTTAGCTAGCTATATCCGCCACGGTATATGAGACGGAAATAGCATCACACAGCGGCGGTTTGACTTTGAATTAAACTTCGCCGTAAGCTAATTGCCCAAGCCAAGGCGCAACTGGAACAACGGGTACTGACTAATGACAATAATGTCTATGGACGGAAAAATGATGAAATAACAATAATTGTTGGCGAGATTAAACGTTAATATAGCCCTTATAATACATCAAATTATCCGACGGTAAGGGATCGCGGACATAAAATTTGTAAACATATGTCATTATATAGATCGGATGACCATATATATTTGCAATGTTAACGTTGTAAAAATAAAAATAATAATCTTGTTTTGTGTTTATTTTTCAGTAACAGAACCTCCTCCGAGTAAGTAATTGTACATTGTTTATAGTGTATCAGGTTGTTGACCAGTCAATGTGTTATGGTTTTTTGGTGTTATTAAATATGCTATTTAAATTTAAGTGATTCAAACGAACTACACAAATTTGATTTTTGCAACTTTTTTAGGTTTTTTTTGTTGTTGTTAAAATTGCTATTTTTAAGCAAAGCTGTTAAGAAGTTGTCGAACTTGACCACCCGATTTTAGTTTTGTGAAATGCAAACGAGAAAAAGTAAAAGCAGCAGTAAAAATCATTTCTTAGTTTATTATATCATCTGCTTTGCATGGATTTTGATTTCCAGTTTCTTTAAGATACATTTTAGAAGAGTATCAGTGACCGACATGGCGCCTTAAAACCATCACATAGATTAAGAACTTTAATTATGCGAAAATATATTAATGAAAGATCAAGTCTAAATGTTTTTTCTCTCACTTTCTAACGTGTTATGCCTTCAAATTAGTTTTAGCAAAGTCTACTGATTAGAGAGTCATTGGAAATTTTAAAATTAAAATTTGGTCCGTTTTGCTTGTTTTAGTACATGGTGGTTTTACTACATGGACTATATGGGGACCTTGTTCTCAGACTTGTGGAGAAGGAACACAGAGGCGTTCAAGACAATGTACAAATCCAGCTCCCCGGCATGGAGGCAATGACTGCACAGGATCATATGAAGAATTTCAGACTTGTGAAATAGTGCCATGTCCAAGTAAACTTTTTTTTATAAATCGTTGTATATTAACTTATTGTCTATTCCTTGTGTTATTCATTGTGGTTATCTAGCGTATGACTTAACACTTACTGACGTTTTCGAGAAACAATTATTTCCATTGGGTATTGAATCATATCGGTTCCTATTTCACGTAAAAAGACGTCATTGCTAGTGTTAGCGACGTAAACATTTTACAAAACGTTAAGGGACATTGGTCGCTTGATACAGTGACAAATCCCAGTGTACAATGTTAAAAAATAAGTAACATATTTAATATATATATATATATATATATATATATATATATATATATATATATATATATATGTATGTATATTATAAGCCAAGGAAGTATTTGTCGGATTATATAATGATTATTTGTATCTTGTCTAAAAAGTGACAAAGTCACATATTATGTTAACAAAATATTTGGTAATTTTTATTTTCTAGTTGACGGTGGATACTCAACATGGTCAGACTGGGGTCAGTGCTCTAAAACATGTGGTCAAGGTATCAAAACAAGAGAACGTTTTTGTGATGCTCCTGCCCAGCAATATGGCGGACGTGACTGTGTTGGAAACGCAAGAGAGAGTATGAGTTGCCAGTTAGAACCATGTCAAGGTATGACCAATAAGCTAAATTTACAAGGAGTTGTATTTACTTTTATAATGAATTACGTCAAATTTTAATTTAGATGTTATCTAAGAAAACATTAACATCATGGACAATAATTCAATTGCCGAAAACAACAAGCATTGTTTGACTTAAGAAAAGCATTGTTCATTGGTCAAACATCAAAAAGCAATATTTTATTTAACATGTGACGGGTGTAGCTAGCTAGATAGGAGATGGTCAAACTTTCGGAGCACCCAGCTACACTTAACTAGTGTAATTTCAAGTGTTTGCCTTCGTTTGCCAGTTTCAAAGTTTATATTTTGGATTTAGAATGTAGTTTAGGCATGGTTGGTATGTTTGTGTTTGATTAAGAGAAAGCTTTTCATTGGTTAAAATCAAATTTAATTGCAATAGAAAACTTATATTAATTAGTCACAAAAAAGCTAAAAGGAATTTTTATTGCCCAAGAAAGACAATAAAAAGTAAATCATATTATCTTTCGTTTTCGTAAATGTTCTGTAGAATGATTCTGTCATTTTCGTTCATACTTTGTTGTACTTTGTCGTTTTATTATGTATATAAGCATAAGAATTGTATGCATAAAAATATTTATGAAAAAAATCATGCAAAATATTCCTTGAGCTGATTTTGGTAAAATATATTTTGGTTTTTTGGGTTTCTTTTTAACGTTTTTGAAAAAAGTTTTGGTTTCATAATTTTGATCCAAGCACTACTGATGAGGATTTGTATTCCAAAACGAGCGTTTAGTGCTGTAAAATTAAAACTGGTATAAAATGCGATTTTTAAAAAATGCTCTAAAATGAAACACAAATAAATGATTAATTAAGTCTCAATTCCACGTGTTCATGTAATGTCACAATTTTTAACAAAAGTTAACATTTTGATCATCTTATTAGTAAATTTTGAAGCAATTTGAATTCTGTTTACACATAATTATTCACCATCTTTTTATTCCAATATATTTAAATTCAATCATTTTATCAATAAGTGAAACATAGAACCATTGCAATGTAGGAGTGACCTGTCATTTTTGTAAGCCAAATATCGAGTAAAAAGTTTTTCGAGAACTTTTTATTGTGAAATTGTTAAACAGCACGTGTCGGCTTGAACTCTTTTGTTTGGAGTATTTTGTTGACGTCTTTCTTTATCAAATACAAAATGGAAAGAAATGATTCTTCGCGGACGTTCTAAACCGACTTGTTATTGATGTAACAAAGCCAAAAAAAAGAATTCCATTTATTGCACCCACCAATAAATTCAACTGTATGTAAGACACGTTAGTGTTTACAAGTGTGATGTCATATAATTAATTATTCAAATAACTTATTTACAGAATGTCTTATTTTTCATGTTTTAGTTGCTTTCTGTTGTAAACACTTAATTGGTTTTGTAAACACCAATTAAATTCGTCTTATAAATTCTATAAAAAAACAATTGCCAAAGCAAATTTTCTCAATTTCTTATTACAATGAAAACAAAAAATCGATTTCTTTCATTTTTCAACTTTTATGTTCATTCTAAAAACAGTTCCGGTAACATTACCGCCACCTGTGACAGGTATGTGTTTCTTTGTTCTCATTTGTTTGTTATGTATGTATGTTCTGTTTGTTTTAAATGATTTAAATTATATACAAGTCGTTCACGATTTTATGGCTAAGTGTTTAAATCTATAGAACCATAACTGTAAAGAATAGGGGATTGTGCTTGTATATAATCATGTCATTCCACGCTTTTTTGTCAAAACATACATGACATTAAAAAGAATTGCTGCTGTATACATCGTGAACGACCTTTACTTTAAATTATATTCCAACGCCAATATCAGGCATGTAAGAATGAATGTCTTTATTGTAACCGTGAAACCAATTTATGTTGTTTTTCTGTCCTAGTGTTATGTATTAGTTGATCCATGCATGCAGATGAGTGTTAAATCACTTTTCATTTGTGAAAAATGAAAATGATATAAAATGCCATTCCCAATTTCATTTCAAGTAGTTGTTAACGGCATGACTAGTCTGTTTCATATTTCTTAAAATTTCTCACAGCTAATGAAAAGAAATTCATTCTAAGGGGTTAGTAATATATATGCAGTAAAAACTGTGTATAAAGACAACTCATGATAGCAAAGGCAAATGAACTTTAAAGGCAGGAAGCCTTTACGATTCACAAATGAAACATAAATAGCACATAAAATGGTCATTATACAGTAAATTTTATAACTATTTTATTTCTTTAAACCTGATAAATGCTTGTTTAGCGTATGTGTTTTTTGTGAAAGTTTGTAACCTTTAATATTGTCATGTGTATGAATATCCATATTCTGTCATGCTTGTGAATGTTTTTTGTATTTACTTGTTTCTGTTCTATCTACATTGTAATTTTGCTGTTAGTGGTTTAAAATATAACATATGTACGCCAACGTAATTCTGTGGAATTTTTTAAGAAGGAAATGGTAAGTTATCCAATAACATAATTACCACAATGTCCTATAATCATTAAACCTTATTTTTATTGATCACATCAAAGCTGATGTTCCGAATTTTAGGTCTTTTCAGCAGTGCAATAACCAAAGTCTTCATTGATAATCCTGATTTTTAACTTTGGGAATTATAAGTCAAGCCTACAATTTCTTTGATTTTTAATTTGAATAATAACAGCTTATATCCAAATGAGTGTATTTTAATATCTAAATATAATTGAAATTGATGCTTTCTCAAAATAGTGTGTACAGTACAATGCCTCAAAATGTATATAATTATTAAGTTTTTTGCTGAATAACTGGTGACAACTGGTGTTTCAAGTTAAACCGATACGTAAAAATGTGTTTTGTTGTTTTTATGCATCGAGTGTTGTTGTATTTGTTTTTGTAAATGTATATTGAAAAGAAACGTAATACATTTACTATTTATTGAAAATGTATACTTATACAATATGTAAATAGAATATAATACATTCATAACGATACACTGTTATATCTTAATAGAATGTGGACTCGCAAAGGTTGATTTGGTGTTTGTACTGGACTCTTCAACCAGCGTAGGGCAAGACAACTACAACAAAATGCTGAATTTCCTCAAGGATTTCTTGACAAATGCTGATATTGATTCCGGAAGTATCCGTGTGGGTGTTGTGTCTTACAGTACCGGAGTCCATGTGGAATTTCAGATGAACGACTACACAACACAACAAGAAGTATTTGACGCCATTGATAACATTCCATACAGATACGGTAGTACTAATACTGCTGATGGGCTACTTAAAATGCATGATGATATGTTCACAGCCAGAAATGGCGACCGTGATGACGCACCAAATATAGCTATAGTAATTACTGACGGTGTATCTAATATCAACTCTAGAAGGACCATTCCTGAAGCTGATGCAGCCAAAGGAAAAGGTATCCACGTCTACGTTATTGGTATTGGTCTTACAGATACAAGAGAAATATTCGCCATGGCAACTGAACCAGCATCAGAGAACGCATTTACAGTACAGGGATTTGATGAATTGAGAGGACTAGATGAACAAATATTCTCAGCTATCTGTCCAGGTAGGACTATTTTATATTTCACATTCTTACGATTTTAAATTAATTATACGTTTCTGTCAGTTTTTGGTATAAACGTTGCTTTATCGATTTTATGCCTTACAAATGTTATATGTATCCTAATGAATTTTGTAAATGTTTTGTCATTTTGTATAGTTTCAATACATTGTGTATAGTCATGTGTTCTATTTTATATTACTTGTTTGTTTTGTATAGTCATATGTTTGTATCGTTGAAGTGATGTCATTAAGGTATTTTGTAGGTTTGAAAGATAAACCAACAACTGTAGCGCCAGGTAATTAATTATACAATAGTTCAAAGGAATGATGTCATTTTAAATTCTAATTTAATATTTTAATGTTTAGAACAGTTTGTTTTGTCTTTGTATGAATGTTTGGTTTTAGTTGATATTTGTTTTTAGATGTACCTTATCAATTTTACTGTTTTATTGTTAGTTTCCTGTATGTTACTTAAACTATTTTGTATTATTGCGTTCATGAATTTTTCAAAAAAATACTGGTTCATTTCTCACGCTCACATAAGCCAATCGTTATGTAAACTTCTGTTATTCTTTTTTTTAAGTTTTAAGTTTTTTATGTTTGAAAAAATGGTAAATTCTTTGTAGTCGCTGTATGTAATTCGATTTCATATAACGTAGAATTATTGGTCTTTGGAAACAAAAAGAAATTAGAAGTAGGACGGTCCTATACATCCTGTCGAGAACATTATTGGCCCTACATATCATGTCTAGAACATAATAGTACTATGACGTATTACATGATCTTTCACTTTGGAACTTTACAATTGTGTTATAAGGTTTGAAACGTGAGTTATAGAAATATACAGCTGAATAAAATTGTGTATGCATTAAGCAATAAACATTAGCAAAACTAACATCGTCTCTAACAATGAACAAAATCAATACAGATGTAATATTTGTAAAAACGTTTAATTTTTTATGTACGTTTGAGCATTATTTTTTTTCATTTCAAACTTTAGGTACTGAAGCTCCTCCAACCCCAAGTAAGTGCATATTTCTTAAATGTTAAATATTTATACCTAGTATATCTTTATATATGCTATATATTTATAGCTTCTATATTACCTGCAGATTAGCAACATATTATTATTATTATAAATCATATATATCTTATTCAGTACATTTGTTCATCATTCATCAAAAACAGACACAAACATACTTATCCATGTCTAAACTATAGTTGCAAAACATAGCAAATTAGGTTCCACCAGAGAAGTTAGCTGGGTGTTCCAGCATTCCATGTTTAGCTAGCTACACCCGCCACGTTTGTAATCAAAATTGAGTGTGAATGGAACATGGGACTATGGGACGTGAAATGTATCCAGGGTAACCCCTGATACAGGGATATCATACTTATCAACAGTACTGTGATGACGGCCATGTTACAATTTAAGGACCCTGATAAGATAAGGTTTGCAATATCCCTGGGTCAACAATTAATTTATGAGCAACTTGCTTGCCCATAGTTTTAAGTTGCAGTATGGTAATATGGTTTATTCTTATTCTTACTTATCCAAATAATCAATACTGATTAGGATTTTAAAAAGCAGGGGACATCTTAACCTTGTTTAGTATTGATAACGTCACAAAACACCCAATACCCATATACCTGTTAATAAAGTAAACCCTATTAAAGTAATAGTTACTATATAAAGGCCAACTTCTCTTTCACAATTTTTAATTTTTACGTTTAAAGATTTTTAATGCTGCACATATTAATGAAACATCATGTCTAAGGTCCATACGGTGATATTTATAACAGCATTACTGGGTTTTTTTGTTAATATTGATTGTTTCAATATTTTGGTATACACTGTCATTCATCAAAAACTATACAAATTCATATTTTAAACAGGTTTAAATCATAATCATCATGCCATATTTTATTCATAGAGTTGAAATATTAAAATTTTTGTAGTATTTGAAAGTGAGTCTTTAAATTATTGCGCTGGAGTTGTTTTTCTTGAAAAATAATTTTTTTTTAAATTGAAAAAAAGTATAAAAATATTTATCCAAGATAAAACCACTATATTAGCTTTCTCATCAAACCTTATCATTTCTTGGATAAATATTTTTACAACCAGTTATAAAAACATTTACAATGGTTTAACGATGGCAGTGTATATATATCATAGCAAGTCCTCATTATAGCGACAGAAATCGAGGATATCCATTCATTTATTTAATCATCGTTCATTCATTAATATATATAATCCCGCATGAAGGTCAGCTTTTCAATGCATCGGTAATAAATTGTTATTAAGTTAAATGATAAGGACGTGAGTTTAAATAATATAAACGATATCTTTTGAAAGTCGACGGTGGATACACAGAGTGGACACAATGGATGGCGTGCACAGCATCATGTGATGGCGGCATAACGACCAGAACACGTGACTGTACCAATCCACGACCGCAATTTGGAGGCAGAAATTGTTCAGGATCCGACTCTGATGTGAAAATCTGCGGGATGAAATCTTGTCCAAGTAAATGTTGAAATAGAAACGTTCTATCTAAATGATACAAGACGTTATAACTTTAATAAATTTTCCATTTTCAGTTTCTCATATACATTCAATATGGGTTACCTTGCAAACTACTTTTATGACGAAATTGTCCTGCTTTGGTAACTTGAGTGGTCTAAAGTGTGCGTTTATGGATCACATTCTCTCTCGCTGTCTAGATTCAGGCCCAGTTTGGACAGATCTTAAAGTGTAAATGCAGTGGAGTAATACACAACAGTCAATAGTTTTTTCATTTATATCGAGACAGTCAGTTTCGTGATTGTCGAGAAAGTTGTAGTGAATAGAGAAAATCACACTCTTTATAAGGAAACGAACCGACAAACTGTTTCACATAAGATTATTTAGGATTCAAACCTTTTCATTGAGAGACGGAAGGACCACGCGTTAGGCCACTCATGTATGCTGTATGGCCTAGTATTAGTAAAGGGTTGTCCATACCTTGGTCTTTTTAGTCTTATTAGTTCTAAATAATGGATTTTTTATAATTCTTTGATAACGTTTTTACCGCTTACAGAATTGGCATTTATTTTTTGACAGGAGAAGAGACATCAATTTTATCAAAAATACTAGTACTGGTTTATTTTCCTCAATACAAATTTCTTTTTATCATCTTAGTCTTTTAGTAAAGGATTATATGCATATTTTTTATATTTCATTAAAGCTTCGCTTCATATATATAAGATTATATTTTATATGATCATTTTATATTCTTGAACTAGTAGAACACATCATGTATTATCTTCACCTGCTTATATATTCACTATATGTTCATATTATGGTGTAACGCATATTATAAGTTATATAAGGTTTTTACAGTACAGCCTGTTCAATATGATTTTAACATTTTACCATTATTGTTAAAATCACAATTTTTCTGGTATTGGTATCTTTATTTCATCTTCCACATAATTTCACATTTAAATGCTACATAATATTGTTGATGACATACAATTACACATGATAAAAAGTAGAGGATGCTAAAATAATGACATATGTCTTCAAAACAAGAGTTTGATATCGTCCCAGTTCTTTTTAATTTTGTTTATTTTCTTGGAGCTATAATTATGAAGCGAAAACAATTCTAAATTCCGGTATACTTTTATCACAATTTAACTCGTGAATGTTTAACACGAACTTGCATTTTATAGAAAGAATTGTCTCCGTCAGGGGAATTCAAGAAACATTGATGACGCCAATAGCTTTCGTATAAATGGAATGGTAATGCAATATAAATGTCATGTACTTTGCAATTCAATTAAACTAAATGTTGTTTGGTTATTTCAAAGTAATCTATATACTTCCATAACGGGCCACAAATTCATGTCTTTTATTCCGTTATTTATATCAGTCATATAACTCAAGAAACAAAACTGTCTTAATTTGTTGGGTTTGTCGTGACTAGATGATCAAATTTACCATTACTCCTACGGTTGTCATCAGCTAGTCTATCCTGATGACACATAGGCAGTAGGTGAAAGCGGCAATAACCATATATATATATACATTAATATATCACCAATATATTTTGTTTTACAATAATCCTTTTGATAACTGGATTGGTCGAATGTTACTTCTACCTGTAGGCGTTAATGCCCAATATCATGTTGCTTTATTACTATATCTCTTTTGTTTAGTTGATGGTGGTTTCTCTACCTGGTCTGACTGGGACCCTTGTTCAGCAACATGTGGAGAGGGAACGATGGGCAGACGACGACTTTGCAATTCTCCTGCACCTCAACATGGCGGGCGAGATTGTGAAGGGAGCAGAGTGGAGGTTATGAGTTGCCAATTAGAACCATGCCAAGGTAAGATTAAAGTTTGAATACCACATAAACACGAAAACATCAAACAAATGAAAATAAATGATAAATCAGAAATACGTTTATTTGTCGCGTTAAAGACTAAGGTATAAAGTTTAAATGACCTATTGTCACATCGCCATTATTTGTGTCAGTTCCAAATATTGGGTTTACAGTTAATATGTAGAATTAGCATACATAGTGGTGACTATTCCAGCGGAATAGACTCGCCACTGGATAACTATGTACTGATATTAGTTTAACAATATTTCTCAACGAAATTGATAAACCAAAAAAGTATCAAGAATTTTTAGATCTGCTTTTTGTTTTAATAATAATAGTCCAAGAGATCATGGCTAAAATCCGGGTGAACGAGGCCAAAAGGTTTGAAGGTTGATTCTTGTAGGAAAATATCCCTAGTTACTGAAAACCCATTTCTTACGCGTCAAATCGTTTCCGATTTTTTAATCAGAAACAATTTTTGAAGAAAAGCCTCTGCAAATGTTAAATTTTGGTAAAAAATGAAAATTCCAGATTTTGAAGCATTTTGTGGCAAAAACAACACAAAAATGTTCATTCTATCTTTCATTGTGGACACATGATAGATTAAAATGCAAAACATCCTGACAGTTTTCCGATTTTGTGTCAAAATTTTAAAATAAGCGATAAAATCGATGCTGTAAACTGCGTTTTTATCATATCTACCGTCTTTCGATTCTTGTAAATCTGTTGTTTATGCATTAAATATGACAATCTATATATTTTATAAAGCCTTGGTAGTGCTGTAGATAAAAATGTTACAAAACTTCGGAAATATGGAACCTTATTACCGTAGCAAATTATTATGTTTCCCCTACCCCAAAAATACGAAAATGTCAAAAATTCATTATTTTGGCCCATGCTTGCCGATAAGTGTTTAAAACATATCATTATTGTTTGTTACATCTCCCGTCTGTTCCCGACATATTTATTAAACAATTATATGTAGAGTGCTTGGTGATTTTATATGAAAATTTGCACTTTTCATGTAACAATAGTTTGGAAAATGAGTTTTCATTAAATCATTTGTACTCTACTTCTTGTAATATTGTTATATAGGCATTGAATCTCGAGATTTATATATTTTTGTATTGCCATGGTATATTTGAGTCTGACAACATAAAAAACTATCGGAAATACCGAAGTTTATAGACGAAATTGATAAATTTATTTTCCCTACCCCAAAATTGAAAAACATGTGAAAATCTATTTTTATGCAATATATGCCGATTTGTGTTTCTAATGAAGATTTCGAGCAAAAGTACCCGCAACAATGATAAAACAAGCTTCGAGGATTTTAAATATTTGTGAAATGCTATAGCTTAATGACAGATAGGACTAACTAATACAATAAAATTGCTTATTTTATTCATTTATATGTAAAATGCTATAAGAAAAAAGGAGCTTTGCCTCTTGTATGTTTGTTATTTAGGCATTGAATCTCGACTGTTATCTATTGACGTAATTCCTTGACATATAAGAATCTAATAACACCAAAATCTGTCGGAAATAGCAAAGCTTGTAAATAAGGCCAATAAATTTATTTCCCCTACCCCAAAAGTATGAAAGAAACTTTTTATGCCATGTATGCTTTTGGTGAAGGTTTTAAGCAAGTGTCCATGCAACAATTATGTTTTAATGATTCAAAGTCGTAGCAAAATTATTTTTTTTAATTTAAGAAAAGAAATTATGAAATATTCATATTTAAACTTGATAATCAAAACCAAACATACCAATCCTTGTCAAAATCACAATCCCCACAAAAGTAAAATCTTCGAAACTAGCAAATTTGGCGGGGTGCTCCTTAAGCACCTCCTGTTTAGCAATTACACCCGCCACGTGTGAAAAATTAAGAATACACATATCTTTTCGAAGAACCTAATACTATAAAATAATAATTGCGAATAATGTCATCTCTAGTGAAACATAATGTTAAAATATGGTAAAACTTAGTGTAAGGCATTTCTGGTTATGATTTTATATGAAGCTATTGGATTTTATAAGACATATCTCCATTCGATAAAGTTCAATCAGATCCATGAGCTTTCTAAACCATATTCATTATTACCAAAACCCGTCTATAAAGGATTGTAGCCACATTTTACAAAACTTTGCAATTTATTCTTGTGGAATCATTTCATTTGGAAGTGACCTAATGTACATTGTCGGTCTCCATTAAATCTATTTTAAAAAGTCTGCACACTCCGTTAAATTTTCAATTTCACTTCAAACTGACAAAATTTCTATGTCCAATAACTCCATCTTTGCATCTTTTAAAGGAATTATTGATAGCTATCACAAATTGCCTGGCCATATTATAATGATAAAACAAAGTGGTATTGGACACCTTTCAACCTTAAGCCTGTTACCAGGTGCCCAGTGCCACGTTCTTTTAAGAATACAAGATATTGAGCAGAGACTGAAATTGTACATTAGGTCAATTCTTAATAAAATGATGGCAACAGAAAAAAGTGCAAAGTTATGTAAAATGTGGCTGCAATCTTTGATAAACGGGGTTTTAGTAATAAAAAATATTTTTAGTAAACTTCTTTTGACATATAATCACGAATCATAGGTAAACACTACTACATAATATAGCCGAGGTCATAGAAAACCAGAAAAAAGGAGAATCACGGATATAAGAAATGCTTTCGGATTGAAATGTTTTAACAAAGAATATTTAATATAAACCCCGTAGATACTTATGTTTTAGCTAAAATAAGTAGATATGGACAGTAAAGGACGGATTGAAAAAGTGAATTGCTAACATTACCGGAGTTGCAAAGATCGATGGAACAATGGGTATGATGATATGAGTAAAGTGTTCAACTGACAAATGGAAAGAGATCAATGTTATAAAAAACATTTTTGAATTGAAGCAATAGAGAACTGATTAAATGCGCTGTGTAAATCAGTAAACATAAACACAAACATTTATTATATCACAATAACAAAAACGAAGTTAAAAAACTGGCAAAGTTAAACACGTAAACATTGGCAGGGGAAAAATCCGGGTGCTCGGGAAGGGTAACCGCCTCCTGTCACCACATGTGAAATCAAAATTGAGAGTGAAAGTAGTAACAAGAAAAGTCATTTGAATTCAGACCGTTTGGAAGGAAATTGAACAAACCAATTTATTGTTAGAGATTGACAGAAACCAAAGAAGAGCTGATCATAGTAACCACTCTCTGCCATCCCATCAGGTACTGTTCGACAAACAGACCTGTGTCACCTTAATGTGTCTTTAATCAGTTTAAGAGGAAGGATGTAGATTTATATGCATGTCCAAGTAAATGGTTTGTAATTTTGAAGATGATTTTAAGAATTTGTCCAAAGACTGACTGACACTGCCTTCCAAATGACAAAGTGTTGATTATTTTAAATGTTTAGAGTGCGTAACACTTACACAATTATTTTTGCGCATTGTCTTATTTGCAAATATTTTGGATTTCTATCAGTTGACTTTTAGTCTTTTGCCAGAGGGTTCAGTCGTTGTTTTAATGGTTACGATGTGTTTTATTCAAATGTGGTTCAACATAAAATTCAGTGCCTTTCACCCTCACTTTCCATATTTGACCCTGTATTCTATATTTGTAGTTGTGATCTAGTATGTTTCTTAACTTAAATGCGGCATTCATACTGTAACTTTTCATTTATAGTAATTTACCGAATTGATAGTGTTCTTCTTGTCATTCTATGAATACAGAGTAGAATTTAAACGCATGCATATGGTTCATGACATTGCTTTTTTACCAATCTGAAAACATATCCGTTCACTTACATTTGTACTATTATTTGCATACATGCCTCAAATACTAGTACACCCTTTTGTGGATTCATATGACATTTTTTTATATTTCTTCTTCTAATGCAAAAAGGTAAGCTATGACTTCTTAGCCTGGAGAGGGTTTCTATGTTTTCATATTTTGGAGACGGGGAAATCAGTTGATTCATGGCAGCTACCAAAATTGACATTTCCGAAACATTTTCATGTTTTTAATGATTTTAGTGTAAGCGCATTGAATCAATATCTGATATCTGAAAGTCAATGCCTATATAACAAAAATACAAACAGCGAAGATTCTTTTTTGCCATAGCACATTGAATTGAAAATGAAATAAGTAGGCATTTTTCTATGAATAATTAGACCAATCTGCCATTGAAATGATGCATTTTGTAAATTATTTTGTATCCTTCAAGCTTCTTTTTCCATTCTTACATGTACATTTGCTTGAAACTTCCATTAGAAATACTAATTGTTACATATTGGCTAAAACAGGGTTTTCACATTTTTTTGCAATTTTGGGGTAGGGGAAATAAATTTATTCGCCTCATCTACAAGCTTTGCTATTTCCGACAGTTTTTGGTGTAATTAGACCGTTATATGTCAAGGAATTACGTCAATAGATAACAGTTGAGATTCAATGCCTAAATAACAAAAATACAAGAGGCAAAGCTCTTTTTTTCTTATAGCATTTTACATATAAATGAATAAAATAAGCTATTTTATTATATTAGTTAGTCCTATCTGTCCTTAAGCTAAAGCATTTCACAAATATTTAAAATCCTCGAAGCTTGTTTTATCATTGTTGTGGGTACTTTTGCTCGAATCTTCATTAGAAACACAAATCGGCATATATTGCATAAAAAATGATTTTCACATGTTTTTCAATTTTGGGGTAGGGGAAATAAATTTATCCGTTTCGTCTATAAACTTCGGTATTTCCGATAGTTTTTTATGTTGTCAGACTCAAATGTACCATGGCAATACAGAAATATATAAATCTCGAGATTCAATGCCTATATAACAAAATTACAAGAAGAAGTACAAATGATTTGATGAAAACTCATTTTCCAAACTATTGTTACATGAAAAGTGCAAATTTTCATATAAAATCACCAAGCACTCTACATATAATTGTTTTATAAATATGTCGGGAACAGAGGGAGATGTAACAAACAATAATGATTTGTTTTAAAACTTATCGGCAAGCATGGGCCAAAATAATGAATTTTTGACATTTTCGTATTTTTGGGGTAGGGGAAACATAATAATTTGCTACGGTAATAAGTTTCCATATTTCCGAAGTTTTGAAACATTTTTATCTACAGCACTACCAAGGCTTTATAAAAATATATAGTTTGTCATATTTAATGCATAAACAACAGATTTACAAGAATCGAAAGACGGTAGATATGATAAAAACGCAGTTTACAGCATCGATTTTATCGCTTATTTTAAAATTTTGACACAAAATCGGAAAACTGTCAGGATGTTTTGCATTTTAATCTATCATGTGTCCACAATGAAAGATAGAATGAACATTTTTGTGTTGTTTTTGCCACAAAATGCTTCAAAATCTGGAATTTTCATTTTTTACCAAAATTTAACATTTGCAGAGGCTTTTCTTCAAAAACTGTTTCTGATTTAAAAATCGGAAACGATTTGACGCGTAAGAAATGGGTTTTCAGTAACTAGGGACATTTTCCTACAAGAATCAACCTTCAAACCTTTTGGCCTCGTTCACCCGGATTTTAGCCATGATCTCTTGGACTATAACCTTGGAGTAACCGTAAGCACTACTTTACTACCTTTAATACTGATTTTTTTCGGAGATGGAGGGGAAATTTATTCTAGCTTCGGTATCTCCTTCGGTCCAGAGTAAACTATGATGCACTATTTTACGAAACTTGCTAAAAACATCAACATTGATTGAAGATGCAAATATTATTTACCTGAATTTGCTCATTTTCCTGGGCGTTATGGTCCTTTGTACATAAGTGCAAATCACTGAATTTGCTTGTTGGTCTCCTTTTTTGTTGCCATTGTTTTTTAAGTTATAAAATATTGCTAACACAGATTGTACGTGCAAAAATTGTATTTATGTCATGATATGTATACCGGTATATTGAATTTATTGTCTGTTCTGAAAACAGTTCCAGTCACATTGCCGCCACCTGTTTCAGGTATGTGTGTTTCAGTTTGTTGTTATGTCCTGTAGTGCTGGTGCTGCATTTATGTTATATTGTCGACAACCTTCTTTTTTATTTGTATTTTAATTTGTTTTTTATATATTTGTCTCTGTTTTTATGTTTTTACCTACCTTGTATGTGTTCCTTTGTTATGGCGTTTAATTTTAATTTTTATAATTTCGACAAACATTGTAATAACACTCCTCCACATCGGCTTTATAGTACATGTACATTCTTTTAATCCTATACAATTGCTTAACACAACCTTGTGTTTAGACTCCCAAGAATCGTCTTAAGAAAGTGTTTACGAAGTTTAACTATAACACCAGTTATTGCATGTGTGTGGATGTTTCAAACCAGTATCTTTAATTTGGCTATTTTAATCCTTTAGGAACCCATAGTAAATCTATGCGACATACAGTTTCACCAATTTCTAACAATTCTTTTTCGCCGTAGATAGATGGCGCTTTTACTGAATCAGTAACTCAGATTTAGATAGACTTGAATGTTGTTATGAATCTTTATCTCACTTGATACCTGTTCCGGCACGAAAGTTTAGTTGCTTTCGTGTATGAGAGTCCGGGATTCTTGAAAAAATCTTGAAGATAGGTAGTAACTTTTTCTGCCAAGTGCTCTGTATTAATAAGTTACCTATTATTTTGAAAGAAGCCTTACAAACCAGTGTTGCCATAGTCATGGCACTAAAAAGAGCGCCCCATGCGTATTGCCCTGAAAGCACTACAATGGTTATGGCAGGTGAAACTCGGTATAAGTAAATATTCTTAACTGGAATGTGAAAATAATCAACACTTCCTTCTTTATTTATCATGCTGTCTGTTCAATAAATTTTCCAAGATACAATATTGAAAAACATATATGTACAAACATTTGCAGAAAATAAATGTTTTCCTGTTAGCAAAAACGTGTTGTATTAAAATTGTTAATGTTTATTATTGTAATGTGTATTTCTTCAGTTATTTTTGTTTTGATTGTGTTTTTCAAATGTTGGTAAATGTAGCGTATTGACCTGTTTTGACACAATTTGTTTTGAAATATATTTTATGTCAGTAAAAGTAGCGTTTTGACTTTTTATATATAAAAACTTCCTAAAATTAAATCATTTCATATTTTCATCATAGTATACTTTGTTTTTTTATTAGAATGTGGGCTTGCGAAGGTTGATTTGGTATTCATTCTGGATTCATCAACCAGCGTAGGACAAGACAACTACAAAAAGATGCTGAATTTCCTAAAGGATTTCTTGACAAATGCTGATATTGATTCCGGAAGTATCCGTGTGGGTGTTGTGTCTTACAGCACTGGGGTCCATGTAGAATTCCAGATGAACGACTACACAACACAACAAGAAGTATTTGACGCCATTGATAACATTCCATACAGATATGGCAGTACTAATACTGCTGATGGACTACTTAAAATGCACGATGATATGTTCACCGCCAGAAATGGCGACCGTGATGACGCTCCAAATATAGCCATAGTAATTACTGACGGTGTATCTAATATCAACTCTAGAAGGACCATTCCTGAAGCTGATGCGGCCAAGGGAAAAAATATCCACGTCTACGTAATTGGTATTGGTCTAACAGATACAAGAGAAATCTTCGCCATGGCAACTGAACCTGCATCAGAGAACGCATTTACAGTACAAGGTTTTGATGAATTAAGAGGATTGGATGAACAAATATTCTCAGCCATTTGTCCAGGTATGCCTTTATGTCATTTTTAAATTTTAAGTGTCATTAAATTAACGTATCATCAATCAGTAAACTATTTTAAGTTAAGTCGCTATCCTTGAATTTTCTTAATTAAAAACAATTGTTGTCAAAATCATAATCCAAAACCAAAGTAAAAACTCCAAAATTAAGATGACAACGTGAACATCTACCAAGCAAATGAGGTTTGGAAGGTAAAGCAGGTTAAATGTTAAACTAGCTGTAGAAAATAAAAAGAAGGTAGAAATGTAAGACGTCAAATGTATCAAGAGTAATTATGGACACAGAGACATCACATTTATGTATAATATTCTAATGACGTCTTTAAGGACCTTGACAACTGTAAGCTTGCAATATCTCCCACGTCGACAATTTATTTACAAACAGTCTGCTCCATTGTACAATTATCCCGTAGTGGGAACATGTTCTACCATACCACATTAACTGTGAAACAAATACTTCATAAGCAGGAGAACTAAACGCTTTGGCACAGATTGTCCCCATTACGTTAACATCATACAATGAAACAAGCTACTTAAAATAAGTTGACTACGGATATTATCATAGCCCTCAATACGTTTATGACCGTCATCACATCATTGTTGAATAATACAACGTCTCCCTGGCAAGAAATACCCTGGACATGGATTAATATGTTTAATTTTGACTTGTTAATATACAATTATATTTTACCAACATAAATACAAAGCAGAGATGAAAATCATTATAGTTAGACAAACCTCTGAGACTTGCCGATTAAAAAATTCAGATGTGTCGAATGGCCTGAATTTATTTGTAATAAAACAGATGGTTGTAACTGTTAAAATTTACTATAAAAATGACAAAGAAGCAAGAACACGCCAAACTAGAGCAAACAAACAGATACTGATACCACTAACTACTGACTTTGAATAAGCACCTGATCATATACAAAATCAAATTGCATTAACCTTATATTCCGTGGTATGTTCTTATCAGATTCGAGTATTTTGTGTTTAATGATATTTTGGAAATAAACTAATAAATAAATTGCAAAATACGCATCTGATTACAGATATAACTCTTATTCGAGAGGGTTCTCTAGTAAAACACAAATTGTTTTCAAAATAGAAAGCTGCATATTTTTCGAGTGGAGTTCAAAGGCAGTGACCTTTACTGAAGTCCAAATATCTGCAGAGCAGAATTTATTGGCAATGAAAATATATACGTTTCATTCAGTTGTTTCTAATGTTTTTGTTGCTGAAAAATTTATTGTATTTTTTTTACCTTTGTACTTTTTTGTTAGTTTTAGCCTTTATATACCCTGAGAGAATGCCATATTTATTAAGGGACATGGTGATAAGCTAATGTCCTTTTTATGTGTATTTTAAAGTAGATAGTAAAATCACATTTTGTATTTTACTTTCAATTTCTATGTTATTAAGCTGATATTAACTATATATTCAGATTTAAAGACCATACTGGTAATCTTTATGCTAATTTTTTTCAGGAACCGACGCACCTCCAAGTAAGTTGTTATTACTAAACCTATTTTCGTTTGGCAATACTAGACGGTTGTTTCGAAAACAATATCATCCATAATGTTTAAGTGCTTCAGGTTTAATAGAATGTATTGCCACTGGTCATATAAAAGAGGGAATCTCAAATCAAGGTATTATGTATTTGATACAGAAAAAGTGTGTTGTTTAGTGTATACACTCTATAACAAAACAATTTATGAATAAGTATTCAAAATTAATTTACAAATTATTAATAGTGAATTTTAAACACGAACGACATAAATTACATTTCAAAGAAAAAAGTTTCCAATAGCGGCATTCAGTAAACATTGATGACGCAAATGCTAATAGTTTTCGTTAAAACGGATTCGTAATTCAACAGCTGAATGTTGTTTTTATTTCAAATTGTTTTTTATGTGGATATGATGAGGAAATCTGTAATGTGATGTAGTTTTCTATTCGATAAAACTAAATGCCGTTTGGTTATTTTTATGTAATCGTATTATTTCCGCATGTCTTTTAAAAATTCCTTGTTTATATCAGTCATGTAACTCGTGGAACAAAATTGTCTTGATTTGTTGGATTTATCGTGATCAAATTTACTATTACCCTTAGTACCGTTATTAACTGGTCTATACTGATGACACATAGGCAGTAGGTTAAACTGGTAATAACCGTACATACATTAATATATCGACAATATTTTTTTGTTTTACAATAATCATTTTGATAACTGGATTGGTCGAATGTTACTTTATTACTATATTTCTTTTGTTTAGTTGATGGCGGTTTCTCTACCTGGTCTGACTGGGAACCGTGTTCAGCAACATGTGGAGAGGGAACGAAAAGCAGACGACGACTTTGCAATTCTCCTGCACCTCAAAATGGCGGGCGAGATTGTGAAGGTAACAGAACGGAGACTATGAGGTGCCAATTAGAACCATGCCAAGGTAAGGTTTGAATACCACAGAAACACAAAAACATCAAACAAATGTAAATAAATAATAAATATGGAATAAGTTTATTTGTCGCGTAGAAGAATAAGGTATAAAGTTTAAATGATATATTGTCATATCCCCAGTGTTTGTGTAAGCTCCAAATTTTGAGTTTACGGTTAACATGTAGAATTATGCATACATAGAGGTGACTATTCCAGCTTAATAGACTGGCATTTGGATAACTATGTGCGGGTTATAGATAAACAATATTTTTCAACAAAATTGATGAACCAAAAAAGATTCAAGAATTTTTAGATTTGCTTTTCGTTTTAATAATAACCTTGGAGCAACGGTAAACACTATAGTTTCTTTACTACATTCAATACTGAGTTTTTCGCAGATGGAGGGAAAATCAATTCTAGCTTCGGTATGTCCTTCGGTCCAGAGTAAACTGTGATGTACTATTTTAAGAAACTTGCTGAAAAGCATCAGCAATGATAGCAGATGCACCTATTATTAACCTGAGTAGGTTTGCTCATTTTCCTGGGAGTTATGGTCCTTTGTACATAAGTGCAAATCAAAAAGAGTACCTCCTAACGAATGGTCCTATATTCACTGAATTTATTTGTTGGTCTCCTTTTTTGTTGCCATTGTTGTTTAATTTAATGCATTTGTGTTGTTATAAAATATTGCTAACACAGATTGTACGTGCAAAAATTATATTTATGTCATGATATGTATACCGGTATATTGAATTTATTGTCTGTTCTGAAAACAGTTCCAGTCACATTGCCGCCACCTGTTTCAGGTATGTGTGTTTCAGTTTGTTGTTATGTCCTGTAATGTTTGTGCTACGTTAAAGTTATATTGTCGACAAGCTTCTTTTTGATTTGTATTCTAATTTGTTTTTTATATATTTGTCTCTGTTATTATGTTTTTACCTACCTTGTATATGTTCTTTTGTTATGGCGTTTAATTTTAATTTTTATAATTTCGACATTGTTATTAGACTCCCCAAATTTGGCTTTATAGTACACCCTTACCGCTTTTTAGACACCCAAAAATCGCCTTAAGAAAGTCCTTGCGAACGTTTAACAATGACAATAGTTATTGCATGTGTGTGGATGTTTTAAACAAGTATCTTTAATTTTGCTATTTTAATCCTTTAGGAACCCATAATATGTCTATGTAACATACAGTTTAACCAATGTCTTACAATCCCGTTTTGCCGTAGATAGATTGAGCTTTTACTGAATCAGTAACTCAGATGTAGATAGACTTGAATGTTTTTATGAATCTTTATCTCACTTGATGCCTGTTCCGGTACGAAATTTAGTTGATTTAATATATGAGAGTCCGGGTATTTTGAAAAGACTTGAAGATAGGCAGTAACTTTTTCTGCCAAGCGCTCTGTATTTATAAGTAACATAATTTTTTGAAAGAAGCCTTACAATCCAGTGTTGCGAAAGTCATGGCACTTAAAAGAACGTCCCATGCGTATTGCCCTGAAAGCACTACAATGGTTATGGCAGGTGAAATCTCGGTATAAGTAAATATTCTTAACTGGAACGTGAAACTAATCAACCAGTCTTGACTAACACTCCCTTCTTAATTGATCATGCTGTCAGCTTCTCAAATTTTCCAAGATTCAATATCAAAAATTTTATATTTACAAACATTTGCAAAACAAATGTTTTCTTGTTAGCAAAAATGTGTTGTATTAAAACTGTGAAAGTTTATCATTGTAAATGCTTATTTCTTTTGTTGTTTTTGTTTTATATCTTTTTTACAATGTTAGTGTAGCGTATTGACCTGTTTTGACACAATTTGTTTTCGAATTTATTTTATGTCAGTAAAAGTAGCGTTTTGACTTTTTTTATATAAAACTCCATAAAATTAAATCATTTCATATTTTCATCATAGAATACTTTGTTGTTTTATTAGAATGTGGGCTTGCAAAGGTTGATCTGGTATTCATTCTGGATTCATCCACCAGCGTAGGGCAAGACAACTACAACAAAATGTTGAATTTCCTGAAGGATTTCTTGACAAATGCTGATATTGATTCCGGAAGTATCCGTGTGGGTGTTGTGTCTTACAGTACTGGGGTCCATGTGGAATTCCAAATGAACGACTACACAACACAACAAGAAGTATTTGACGCCATTGATAAAATTCCATACAGATATGGTAGTACTAATACCGCTGATGGACTACTTAAAATGCACGATGATATGTTCACAGCCAGAAATGGCGATCGTGATGACGCCCCAAATATAGCCATAGTAATTACTGACGGTGTATCTAATATCAACTCTAGAAGGACTATTCCCGAAGCTGATGCAGCCAAAGGAAAAAATATACACGTCTACGTCATTGGTATTGGTCTGACAGATACAAGAGAAATATTTGCCATGGCAACTGCTCCAGCATCAGAGAACGCGTTTACAGTGACTGGTTTTGATGAATTGACAGGATTAGACGAACAGATATTCTCAGCCATTTGTCCAGGTATGTCTTTATATTTGTTTCCAATTCTAATATTCAAATGAACGTATCATCAATCAGTAAAACATTTTAAACAGTCGATACACTTATTTAATCAAAAGCAAACATGCCAATCCATGTCCAAATAATAATCTCAAACAAATTAAAAACTTTGAAACTGGCAAATTAAGTTGACGACACGAACTTCCACCAAGCAAATGAGGCTGAGTGATCTGGAAGGTTAAGCACTCAGGTTTAACTAGGTATAGAAAATAAATGGAATATTGAACTATGGGACGTGAAATATATCCAGGGAAATTTTTTATCAAGACGCATCATACTTATTAATAATATTGTGATGACGTCCATAAACCTTTTAAGGGTCTTTATAAGCCTTTGCTTATAAAAACTAACAAAATAAATTTTAAAATACGCATATAACTCTTAGTCGAAAAAATCGTTTTCAAAATAAAAAAGAATAAAAAAAGAAAAAAAAAAAATTAAAGATGCATATTTTTTCGAGTTGAGTTATTGTTCAAAGACAGTGGGTGTTACTAAAGTTATAAATAATTGCAGAATTTATTGGTATTGAAGGTATATATTCGTTTTTATTATCATTTGTAGTTTATGTTTTTGTTGTATAAGTCTTTGTTTTTTGTAACATGTACGTTGTTTACTCTTGTATCTTGTATTGTTTACCTGTATGTCATTGTGTTATTAGGTGTCAAAGGAGGTCCCAAAACAGAAGCCCCCGAAGGTAATACGCCTGCTTTAGTCTGTTTTGTTCTTAGATATTCTTTTGGTTGCAATGTTTTTGGTGATGCAACATAGACAATATTCAACCAACCAATCAACCTTTGTGTGAATTGGTCCATACTTTGATTTTCTTATAAATTATTTGTGAAATGTAATACATGTAGTATGCTTGTATGTTTTGTTTGTAATATGTTTGTTTTGTTCAACTTCTTTTTAATGTTCTTTTTCAGATACTCTTATTTTGTTCCTTGTCATTAGTTATGGTAACAATTGGATACATTTCCAGTTTTATGATGTATAATTTATTTATTTTTAGCTTTAGTTTTGTGAATTTTAGGCTTTACATACCGTTAGAAAATGCCGATGCATGGTGATAAGCTAATTTTCTTTTTTTTGTATTTTAAAGTTGATACTGAAATCACGCTCTCTTATAAAGTTGATAATAACGATATACATTGTATTCGCAATTTAAAAAAAGACCACAATGATAATCTTTATACTAATTTTTCTCTTTCAGGAACTGGACCACCTCCAAGTAAGTAATCATTACTAAACATTTTTTTTCATTTAGCAACACTAGACGACCCTTTTGGAATAAAACTTCCTAACTTAACTAGGTATAGAAAATAAATGGAATATTGAACTATGGGACGTGAAATATATCCAGGGAAATTTTTTATCAAGACGCATCATACTTATTAATAATATTGTGATGACGTCCATAAACCTTTTAAGGGTCTTTATAAGCCTTTGCTTATAAAAACTAACAAAATAAATTTTAAAATACGCATATAACTCTTAGTCGAAAAAATCGTTTTCAAAATAAAAAAGAATAAAAAAAGAAAAAAAAGAAAAATTAAAGATGCATATTTTTTCGAGTTGAGTTATTGTTCAAAGACAGTGGGTGTTACTAAAGTTATAAATAATTGCAGAATTTATTGGTATTGAAGGTATATATTCGTTTTTATTATCATTTGTAGTTTATGTTTTTGTTGTATAAGTCTTTGTTTTTTGTAACATGTACGTTGTTTACTCTTGTATCTTGTATTGTTTACCTGTATGTCATTGTGTTATTAGGTGTCAAAGGAGGTCCCAAAACAGAAGCCCCCGAAGGTAATACGCCTGCTTTAGTCTGTTTTGTTCTTAGATATTCTTTTGGTTGCAATGTTTTTGGTGATGCAACATAGACAATATTCAACCAACCAATCAACCTTTGTGTGAATTGGTCCATACTTTGATTTTCTTATAAATTATTTGTGAAATGTAATACATGTAGTATGCTTGTATGTTTTGTTTGTAATATGTTTGTTTTGTTCAACTTCTTTTTAATGTTCTTTGTTCAGATACTCTTATTTTGTTCCTTGTCATTAGTTATGGTAACAATTGGATACATTTCCAGTTTTATGATGTATAATTTATTTATTTTTAGCTTTAGTTTTGTGAATTTTAGGCTTTACATACCGTTAGAAAATGCCGATGCATGGTGATAAGCTAATTTTCTTTTTATTTGTATTTTAAAGTTGATACTGAAATCACGCTCTCTTATAAAGTTGATAATAACGATATACATTGTATTCGCAATTTAAAAAAAGACCACAATGATAATCTTTATACTAATTTTTCTCTTTCAGGAACTGGACCACCTCCAAGTAAGTAATCATTACTAAACATTTTTTTTCATTTAGCAACACTAGACGACCCTTTTGGAATAAAACTTCCTAATCAGAAGTAATTTAGCGAGTTCAGGGTTATACATTGTAGCACCTACACACATATATAGTACAAGAATTGTGTTAATAGTTCGGTTTTTATAACAGTATTTTGTAGTATTCTTTTTTTATTAAATTTATTTACTAGTAAATTTTATGAAATAAATGCATTCACAAATAGCGAATAATTATCGGTATCTCAGGTGTATATACATTATATTGTATAATACAAACACAAGCTTAATCTTTTATATTCGTTTTTTATAGCCTTGATATGTTAATGTCTTGTAGAAGTATATTGCTTGCACATAAAAATCATAGATATAGCTTATAAAATACAATGTATTCACGTTTAAAAAAATATATTTATTAGAGTTTTTAAAAATATTACAATAAATATAACGTTAAGATCACACAGCTTGTAAAAAGCCGATGTATATCCGCTCACTGACCATTAATTTTGGCCACATAAGAAACATCTGTTAGTAAGATATAGCGAGAGCATTTTCAATATCCCTGATGTCCAATGTCTTCGCGTTTATGGATACCTTGACCATCGAATGATGATATCAACGATGTACTATATTGTACAAACTGACCTAAATAGGTAACAAGAAATTACGAATTTACAAGCCTACAAAATATTATTTTTCACTTCAAACATAATCGATTCAACAGTCTACCCGCAATATTTTATTTGCAGTTGACGGTGGTTTTGGTGAATGGTCACCATATGGTCCTTGCTCTGTAACTTGTGGGACAGGATTTCAAAGTCGCACACGACAATGTGATAACCCTGTCCCACAAAACGGTGGTAGGAACTGCCAGGGCGACTACCAAGAAACAATAGAATGTCTGTCAGATCTCTGCCCAAGTGAGTACCTCATGGTTCTGCATGACAGAGACTCTAGCTCCTAGAAAACCATTAAAACTGGTAGTTTTTAATTATCATAGACTTGCATCATGCCGGAACAAATTCTTAATAAATCATTTACTTTAGTCATTTTGACAGTGATTAAAACATGCTCGATGTGTTTTGATATAACTTATCCTCTGAAACATTCTCTAGGTTAACTCTAGGTATAAACTAATTCATAGTATACATTCTAATTGAAATATATACCGGTAATGTGTAGTAGATATACTAACAAACATTGACGTCCATTTTAACGACATAGCAATAATATAGTATTTTGTGAAAGTACCCTACTACAATGCTATGTACAATCTCAACTACAATAAATATAATTCATTTGCCAGTGAAATCTCCCTGTGAACTTCGGTTCAATACTACCTCCTTATTTCAATAGCTTGTTTTTGTAGTCTTTAACTGGGCAGGACCAAAGTTTTACAATTATTCCCTAACTTAGATTTTTTTAAACTTGAATCTTGAAAATAAGAAATCTTTTTGAATTCTTTATGTTTTCAAGATATTCTAAAATTTATGGTGTCATTTTGAAGATCCATCTTCTTATTTGTAGTATGATAAATGATCGTCACAATTGCCAGACGTAAAGTAATGACAACTTGAGTTGAGGAATGATTGTAAAACAAGATGGCGGGGTGTTTATCTGTTGTTTTGTCCAAAATAATAGGTCAAGGCAAATGATTGTGTGTCAAGAACTGTTCACAAATCTTTGTGTAACGTCTTACACAAGTATCCACAAGCTTTGCGTATTAGTACATTGTCTGCACCAATATCTAAATGCCAGCATGATTAACTGGTTGTATATAAACGGAAGGTTGCACATGACAAAAATACTCTTATGTTATAAAACATTAATTACAAAATGTGTAGGCAAACAACCTTGACCTGTCAGTTTTAGCTTTGATTTTAATATTACGGACCAGTACATTGTTTTAAAGGGAACGCAAGTAATAAAGTAATAAGTTTGTCTACACCATAGGGAAAACATGCATTGTTTATGTATGAAGCGTGAATCCTAACACCACCCATATACCGGGTAGATCATCGTATATGAATATTCCTAATGAAAGGTCAAACGGACTGGTCAATGTTGTTTTCCTATATACACAATAGATTATGTAATTTTACGAATATGTGCACCGACTACAAACAGACAGTTCTTTTAACGGTTTTAGTGCCAAAGTTTTGTTGTTTTGTTTTGAAAATGTTCTTTGGGTGCAATTTTAATCATCAATATTGATCTAGTCTAGCTTTCTGGGGATAAAACACCTTTTTGTTTTGCTTTACTAACTAATATTAAACTTTTAAGCGATTGTTGCGGTTTCGATTTCAATAAAATATTGCGTATTCGTCTTTTGACTGGATACAAACATTACAAAATATGTGTATGATTGACAACAAAATGAAGGCAATGTAACAAGCTTTTTGCTAGCTCACCTGACCATAAAACGTAACATATTGATAGTTAATATTAATCGTTGAGTCAAAATCTCTGCTTAGAATTTGCAAAAGGCCAATTAATCTATATTGCAAAATGCTGGTTTTCATTTCTTAATTGCTTTTTTCCAGTTAATGTAACAGTGCTATTTTTCTCCTCAGAGCTATTAGCTCTGACTTTGACGTCACAATAAACAACCAAAACCAAATCAAAATTAGACTTGACGAGAAGTTGACAGGTCATGTTAGTTTACTGGAATGTAATAAATTTTTTCTTATCAATAATTTTATGTAAGAAAAAAAAATCGGTGATCGTAAAGACATTATTATGCCTAGTGCTAAATTGGATAAAATTGCGATTATCGGTCTTATTAAATAGGTTCAAGTTTTCAAGTTCCACTCGGACAGCTCCGGTTTCCTCGACTACTTCAGAATTAATCGTTCCGATATAAGTAAAATAATCCTAACTTAGTCGTATAACATAATTATTCAATTTAACTTTACATAGCAAGACGTGTAACTAATAACTTATCTTTACGTTTTCTGCCAAACAGTTGGACTCTAACTGCAATCTCGGTTCCCCAATTTATCACTGCTGTTGGTTCTTTTAGTGACTGCGTAGTGTTCTAAAAGTTGCGGGTTTGACGACAGGTCGGCCTACCCTTAGTCAACACATAAAGAATTCATGAATGCCATTTCTGAGACTTGAATACTGCCATGAGCTTACGTTGTTTCCGTAACCATGACACAGCTTAGACCCGGCTACCAATTAAAACAATTATGAACAGTGTTCCATGTAAAGCGAATGTATAGATGTGCATTTCAGTACAAGCACTAAAAATGAAAACCACAGTAAATTCAGATACCGACATGACTTAAAACCATTATTACTACACAATTTTCACCGGACACTCCGGTTCCCTCTACAATCTATGAGCTGTCTTCTGGATAAAAGTTAGAAAATCCTTTGGCGATGCTAGGAACACTCAATTTAGACACTTCGCAAGAAGAAAGCCCACTTCTAACTATCTCTTATGGTTTCTTTATGTGTATTATACGTTTTCACTCTATTTATCAGTTGATGGCGGATTCTCTACGTGGACCGAGTGGGGACCATGTTCTAAGACTTGTGGACCCGGTGTAATGCGCCGACGTCGAACATGTGACAATCCTAGACCACAAAATGGAGGACGCAAATGTACTGGTCCAAGACAGGAAGAACAATCATGTAATCTAGCTGAATGTGAAGGTGCGTATTTTGAAAAAAGTATATATTTTCAATAGACATAACGTTCATGTAATTAAGTTTATTTAATGAGTACGGGAACAGAATGGTCTAAAGCGCACTTGCTTCACAGTGTCTTTTGTCAATTGGATTCGAACCACACTTAGAGTAGACGGATCCTAATATAAAAAACATTGTCACTTTCTTTGCCAAAGTTATTCGGATTTTTTCCGGAAACTCCACTTTCCCTTACAAACCAAAAGCGAGCTTCTTTCGTGTTTTTTTGCAATTGCAAGGTTCTTTTTTCTAATGTAAAAGCCAATTTGTCACTTTTAATTGTTTATTGTTTACAATGTCGAACTGCCTTTTTTAACTGTTTATCAGGATATATAAGCTTTAGTAGACAAAAATAGAACAATTCAAGGACCTTTGAGTCTTAAGGGTAAGAATACGTTATCATTTCTTAGCCTAAACAAACGGTCTCAAGTCGAAAATTATATTCATTTCAAAAGATTTTCAGGCAAACAACATTGACCTGGCCACTTGACCTTAATTAAAAAAAATATTCATATACAATGACCAACCGAATACATGCGTAATGTTAGGATGAGCATTTTAATACATAAAAATGCGTGTTTTTTATGATTTGACGAAATAAACATGTATTTCCCCTTTACATAAATGTACTGGTTCATAATAAATACAGAATATGAAAGGTCAAGTTGACAGGTTAATGTTGTTTGTCTATACAGTAAAATTACATTATAAATACAGAAAAACAGTTTGTTTATTTTTATCAGTTATGTACGTATTGTAAACGTCGGCTCACTTCTACTGCAAAAATCCCATTACAAATGTGAAATAAACAGGGAAATAAAAATGTACTGACGCAACTAAAAGTTATACATATATAGATACAGTACAGACCTGTCGAAAGTTTAACGCTAACTAATTACATATTGTACCAGTTTTAATTTTACAGCACTAGACGGCCGTTTCTGAAAAAAAATTCCTCACCAGTAGTGCTTGGACCAAAAACATGAAACCAAAATTGTTTTCAATGTTGAAAAGATACTGAAAGGGCCAAAATATATTTTACCAAATTTCGCTGTGGAATTGCTTTGCATTTGTAACGAATCGACAATTCATCTCGGCTTCCCGTTTGATATATCCCAGCTTTTCGACATATTCTATTAACTCTCGGCAGCTTTTCGGCCACTACCTATCGATATCGCGCTCACTCGACAGTCGAATTCATCTACTTTTCGATAGCTCAGTCATGAACTCTCGAAAGCTCCGTACAATAAAAGTCAATTTAAAGTATTATCATGGTCTGTTTTGAATATCAAAGACCCCAATTCGCTATCTCATTGTTAGTTAAACTTTCAACCGGTCTGTACTATAAATGACGATTTTTGTACCTTATTGTACGTGCAATATATGATAAAACTAATGTAGCTGCGTAATTGTTAGAACAAACGTTATCACCGTATTTTTTCAAATATCATAAACTCTAATTCGCTATCTCAGTGTTAGTTAAACTTTAGAGAGAGAGAGAGAGAGAGGGAGAGAGAGAGAGAGAGAGAGAGAGAGAGAGAGAGAGAGAGTAATGGTGTTTAACGTCCCAGTCAAGAATATTTCACTTATATCGAGACGTCGCCAGCTATAGGCGAAGGTGCAGAAATTTTGCCTGTGCGTTGCGCTTATGACATTATACAGCAGGGTTCTTTAGCGTGCCAAGCCCACCGTGACACGGGACAAGTTCCCATCCGAAAGAACAGTCACTACCCACTTTCAAGTCTTGGGTCAGACCCGGCAGAACTCACGACCTTCCACTTACGGAGCGAGAACTCTACCAACTGAGCTACCGCAGTGGTGTTATTTAAACTTTAGAGAGGACTGTACTATTTTTATGACACTTTTTGGTACTTGCAATATATATGATTTAACTACTGCGTAATTGTCTTAACAAATGTTATCACCGTCTATTTTGGAATATCAAAAACTATATTTATCGCTCAATAATCTATTTCTTGCACCAAAATAATTACATAACGTATAGCATGTTCGGCAATGAATCAGATACATTTTATCATTTATTATACACCACCCATTTTTGAAACGCGTAAACTTGTAGCTAAAAACGTCCTTCGCACTAGCCGAGATACTAATAAATATGACAAAAATTACAACATTGCATTTTATGCATGTCAATAAAATTTTGTTCAATGTCATTAAAACGGAATAAAGAGGACATTACCCCGTAAGTTATCATTTCCTTTTCTAAGGTAACACGTATTCTGAGTATATTGCTCGTCTGCAAAACACAAAAGTGCGTTGTTGTCAAGGATACATATATACAGCGTTGCTATAACGACAGTCATGAACTTAACAATATAGAACTCAAACACTTGCCCAATCAGCATCCTTCATTTGATCATTTGGTCAAAACAAGCATACTAACCACGGTCCTAATCAAAATCCATAAGCAAACTTAAAACTAAGAAAAGTGGCAGGTTAAGTTAAACACGTAAACTGCCATCAGGGAACTGAGACCGGGTGCTCCGGAAGGTTAAGAACTAAATAGAATCAATACAATTAAACACATAATGTATCGTTTCATTGTTCCGCGAAAACTTTGCTACCTCGCTTATACCCACACCCTTTTGAACTATTAAAATCCATCTCATCATCAAACCCCCTTATAATAAGGGCCTCAGTGGCAAGTGATCAAAAACACGCGCGTATGGATGACGTTGTCGTTTTACCGAAAGAAGGTGGCTTATTAGGACCCCTGTTTCCTCCACGCTTCGAGAACTAAATGTTAATAGTTTTATTATATTTACGCTCTGGTTCTTCCACTGAAATCGAGACTGTCAATGAAGGAAACCGCAAAAGAATTTCGTCCGAACTGAAATGCGACTCTATTGGCATTAACAATGTTTCAGCTGTTCGCGTCGAGATCAAGTTATTTAACTCTAACATGTTCATGTATGCACGGTATGTGCGACTGTGTTTTATGGTTTGACTTGTACTAGCGCAAACTAGGAACGACTTTAAGGCGTTAGCTTACAAAGTCAGCACGTCGCAGACTAGCATTTCGCTTCCCCAGCGATTTCAAAATGACAGGAAAGCCAGTCGACAATCAACCCTGTGTCCAGGGATCTTAGCTACGATCAACAACTGTTGAGTCGTATGCTCAACCGCTGAGCCACCGAGGTGACTATCGATGTCACCTTGATCATAAGGTTTACGGCGTTAAACGAAAACCACGTAAATGCTAACATAATGATAACAGTTACAAGATATTGCAACAACATGTTTTATTTTTATATGCACTAATTAATTATTTTCCACTTATGTATAAAGATCAAAGATCAAATACTGATAATCCTATATAATATATATCTAAATACTTATAAATAATCATGTTGTACTCTTGTCTAACAATGATATAATTTCTCAATCTTTGATCAATTGGACGGCATAAGTATTTCTTTAATGTCACTCTTTAATCAAAACGTTGGCTCGAGTTTTACTTGAAATTCGTCCAATCACTGTTATCTATTTTGATCTTTAACCAAAATTCTATTGGGAGATGAAAATGACAAAAACCAGATTCCTTGATTGCCAGTAAGTTTGGTCTACACAATATCGTGAAAATATTAATTATAGAACAGCTCGTCATTACGATGAAATCTACATGGTATATACATATTTGGTTCGTTTCGTTTATTTCTGGATCTTGGATATCTATATGAAATGTACAATGGTTTATCTTCATATAATATATCACACACATTGATAAACTTGAAGTGGTTTTGCGTTTTTTGATTTCTTATTTTGGAATTCATTAATTTTTATACTGTTGTGATTTTTAACATGCATAATGAATTGTACATACACATGCAACCTTGGAATATGTCTTTGTATACGTATTACTTCTTTTTTTCTAGTGTCGACGCCACCACCTGTATCAGGTAAGTGAAACAATATTTATCATATACAGGTAGAGTTTAAATTAACATTTAAAAGATGAATGAATTTATTATGTTAAAGTTTTATATTATTAGTTTTTCAAATTTTAAATACTTTTGGTAAATTATCATCTAAAGGGGGATGAATTTATAATGTTAAACCTTTTTATTATTAAGTTTTCAAATTTTAAATACTTTTGGTAAAATCAGTAAAACCTCGTTATAATGCCCTCCGTAACTTAATCATTCGACAGTTAGGTCCCCAAGTTCTGTCTTTTATTTTTTTATGTCACCTCGATTTATTGCCGAACCCCCGATAATGCTAAACCTTTGCTGAACAAATTATGAAACCCTCATTATAATGCTCATCGATAAATTGTCATACTTATCGATCGGAACAGAAGTCTGTAGCTTTTTTTCTCCCCCGATTTATTGCCAAACGCCTGTTTTAACGCAAAAAAAATGGCAATGAATCGAGGTTCTAGAGTATTTCAATAAATAGTACAATGCTATTCTACCAAATAATCAACGCATTTATCCAAACCAATACTCAATGAATATGTTTATGAATAGGAAATTGTGTCATATATAGCTAAGTGACGTAATGGGCAAAACAAAATGACGTCATCGGGAGTGACATTAAACAGTGGAGCAACTATACATTGTCGTTTATCATATGATAAACTATGCAGAAAATCACCAGATATGTCACACAATTTGGCATTATGAGCAAACAGTCGATAGTATGTTGTCGAGTAGAAAATAATTTTTTCTTTAAACTTTTCTCAAAAAGTTTTATGGCCGTCATCACAGTATGGTTGATAAGTTTGATGTCTGTGTCCAGGATTGCCCTGCATATATTTGACGTCTCATAGTTCCATGTGCCTTTCACACAATTTTGATTACACACGTGGCGGGTGTAGCTAGCTAAACAGGAGGTGCTTACCCTTCCGAAGCACCCGGCCTCACTTCCCTGGTGGAATTTCATGTGTCTAACCTAACTTGTCAGTTTTAAAGTTTTTATTTTGCTTCTAGATTGTGATTCGGACATGGATTAGTATGTTTGTTTTTGATTTGATATGTAAATTAAAATTGGATAGATATGCTTCGTTTATATAACATGTATCATTTGCCGCTCATTATTTTCAAATTTATTCACAAAAATTGAATACAAACAAACGCTGACAGTGGATTTGATAACACATGGTGCTTTTGTATATATCTTACGTCATGAAGCCTTCATTAACGGACGATACCTGTCATGTGCAATATAACACAGCACTATGTTTATCCTTCGAAAAAATAAATATAGTACGAGAAGGTGTGTGATCGTAATTTGTTATAACATAAATTCTTCCATGACCTGTGTTTTCCTTCATACCAAACATTGGAGAATTATTCTTAGTAAAACAAAAGCTGTTCCGTTTTGCTTACTAACTCCCTATGTACCGACAGGAAGTGTGAAGTGAAAGTAATGTACTGGTAATTTTCATTCATAAAATAATTTTTTTGGAGGTGATGTCAACACCCGACTTACATCAATGAACCTTTTTAGACATAATAGTATGTATTTCCTAGGAAAGATTTCGTAATGCTTGTTGCAATGAGATGTTTTGCTGTTGATGGCAACTTGTGTCCGCATTTCCAGTGAAAGTGATCAGTACGGTGTATTACTAACGCTGATGATCAAGATACTCTCGTGTCAATTCGCTTAAAGCATAGCCGTAAACAAACGCTAAAACCGCTAAACATTGTTGATGAGACGTTTAATCATACCGAGGCATGTAGTTTTACGACCACAATAAGATAAGATATACAACGTTGCAATTGACTTTAGTCTACATCAGACGGTCACGTTATTACCTACGCAGTCAAGATTCGAAAATCGTGAAATTGATATTGTACATTAGCTAATTATTTCTCTTATTGATTTCTATTCATTGTGGCCGGGTCACATCGATTCAGCGACTTTTGTATCACGGTTTTCGCGATTTTAACGATACAGCGTTAATAAATAATGCCGATTTAGGCATCACGTCTGATTAAGATTATTTATCAATGCGTTAAGTTGTTAACCTTAACAAATCGCGAAAAATGATATATTTGATGTGTAATTATAATAAGTTAATGATTTCGCTAACCGACTTATGTAAAAAGTCGCCGCGCCACAATAGTTCGGCGATCTTTGTATGTGTCGCGATGTTAACGATACAACTCTAAATATTGCTTGTTGAGCTTCACGTCACGTTTGATAAAGTTTTATTTAACTTAAAAATATGTTTTTATAGCACCATTACTAAACTAAAAAGGTACCATGCGGGAAAATCAACACTTTTACGCATATGTATTTGAAATTTATCATCTTGCCACTCTTTAAGATATGTTCTTTTTTAATTTCTTAACACCTAAAAACCATTGACAATAACACAAAACACATTCATTTATATCTTATCTGTTTTATTTTCTACACGTGCATATACATGTGCGGTATGCTCGTAAAACAAGTGCAGGGATGTTTACATTTACCATCAAAAGGTTTAATGAACTTTATAGTTTGTATCTAAATGTTCCAACAGTGTTTTTAAATATTAGTTGAATTAAAAAATGAAAAAAACCCATCTATTTATAAATATCAAAGTTTCAGTTTGTTTTATTTTTATTGAAAATAAAACTGTTAAAGTGACCTTATAACGTAATTTAAGTAAGTCTCTTATCATTTATAAAATGCATTTTATATATATTTTCCCTTTACCGTCACTGATAAAATAGAATTTTTATATACAATATCTTAAAAAGTAAACATTTCAAATTATGTTAAAAGTTCGATCATAAAATTGTAAACATACTGATATACGTATACTCCTACTCACATATTCAAATTAGATAAAAGTACAATAATTCAATGTGGCCAAGATCAAAAACAAATATACGGGTCCAAATCAAAGTCCCAAAAGTAAAAACTTTGATAACGGTCGAATTAAGTTAAAAATGCGAGGGAAACGAGACTGGGTGGTCTGGAAGGATAAGAACCTCCTGTCTAGCTAGCTACACCCGCAATGTGTGAAATGAAAAATGACAATAATGAAGGAACATGAAACTATAGAATGTCAAATATTCACGATACGGAGAATCATACTTATCAACAATATTGTGGTGACGGTCAAAAAGTTTTTCAAGTCCTTGATAATCCTAGTCATTTGTACGCATCTTGCTCCGTGACATAAAGTTCACATATCAAGAACAAGCTCTACCATAGCGTATTATATATAAATAACTGTGAAACAAATATACCATCATCAGCAGAAATATATATTGCGTTGAAAAATTGAAATCGTGGGCGGCCTATCGTAACTCGCATTTCCTCTTTGGATTCTATTGCCAATTCCAGTTACTATATTCATCGATATAACAGTTAAAGCATTATCTATATCAAAATAACCTTTTACTGACCGCATATTGACGAATATCTGATTGACTTATTGAGATAATTGTCAGTGAAACACGGATTACAGAACAGGTCTGTCGAAAGTTTAAAAAACTAATCACTTTAAACACTAAAATGAAGTCGGAGCTTGGCTGCTTAATCAGTGGCCGAGATATGGAGACCCAGTGGTCTTAATGGTGTCAAGAGATAGACAACTGCTTTCGAAAAGCTCACTAGTACCACGATATGGCTAACTGGGGGTCGTGATAAGCTGTCGATTCGGTGCTTATTCCTTAGCGTAACTTTAAACTTTCGACAGGCCTGTACTGTATATACATTTTTTACTTTCTAACAATCTATTACAACCTCGTACCTGTCAATCAATTGGTTTTGTGTTAATAACAAATGGGTGTTGTCTGAAACTATAATTGTGGATGGTAAACGTTTGATACCACCACAGCTGTTTCTTATCGTAAATATTTTCTTCTAAGACACGTTGGTGTAAAGGGTTCATTAAAAAGTAAATACGATTATTTTTGATTCCCAGCACAAACATAAAGATTAATAGAAAGATACGTCAGGAATATTGGTAAACAAATATAAAGCTTCAAGGTCAGCTGAAAAGGATAAAATCGACAATCAAAATAAGGCTATAAATACTTGTATTGAGAAGTGAGGTTGTAAATAAAGATCCGATTTAGATTTCATGGGCATGGTGTTTATATTAATGCTTCACCAGCTGTTGTTCAAGTTGGGATGAATTTGAAAGGGTCGGTTGCAATACCCTGCTATTCAATAAAATCGTGTCTCCCTTACAAATCGAGGGTGGTATTGGTGACCGAGTACTTTCGAGTCGCATTGCCTCTCTCCCCTTCTCCCCTTCTTTATATGCCGATAATTTCTTCTTTAGATGATGATAATTATCGGTGTTTAACGTTTACATGTTGGCCAATATGCTTACCGTTGACCAAAAAAAAAAAAAAAAAAAAAAAAATTAGGCGGTGCGCTTGACATGATAAAGATTAAAAAGGAGAATTTTAAATTTTGACATAAAAATGGGTTAGGGTTATTTGAAGTCCGTTTCAAATGAGGAAATTTAAGTAAGGTAGCCGAAAAGGGGATTGAAATTTAGGGAGGGTCCTATGTCGACGAAAACGCCTACTCAACTTCAATGAACATGGGTGTCAAATGGGAACCTTTACACAGATCAATTCATTTACAGAAAAAAATATGCGTAGGAGAAAGCCCATCTGTTCTTGACCCCATTCAAAAATGCAATATAACATATTACAAATTTTAATATATTATGATGGAATCCTTGACCCGTACTGAGAGCAGTTGTCATGGCTACCAATACCTGATGCATGTATGTTCCACGGTGGTTAATGGTTATGTATTTTGTTTCTTTAGATTGCGACGGTCAGGTGGATTTGGTGATAATCGTGGACTCCTCAACAAGCGTAGGTCAAGATAACTTTGACAAAACTCTTAAGTTCTGCAAAGACTTCCTGAACAATGCTGATATCGACTCGGGAAATGTCCGGGTTGGTATAGTGACTTACAGTACTGCGGTCAAAGTGCATTTCCATCTGAATGCTTACAGTTCCAAGGCAGATGTGTTTACTGCCATCGACAACATTCCTTATTTGTATGGAAGCACAAACACTGCTGGCGGCCTAGAAACAATGAGGACAGATATGTTCACTGCAACAAATGGTGATAGACCTGGGGCGAAAAATATCGCCATGATAGTTACTGACGGTGTGTCGAACATTAATTCCCGACGCACCATACCGGAAGCTATTCAAGCCAGGGACGAAGGAATCCATATATATGCTGTTGGCATTGGATTAACAGATACGAGGGAATTAGATGGAATGGCTTCAGAGCCTATAGAGAAGAATCGTTTTGTGGTTGCAGACTTCGATGAACTTTCAGGCTTAGATGAACAAGTGTTTGCAGCTCTTTGTCCAGGTAAGAAATTTTAAAATACTTATACATTATAGGCTTGTTTAACTATGTATGGTGAAGAAGGAGCTCTACTTTACTACAGGGTCTGCAAGTCTCGCCAACTGACCAACGCGACTTTGCGGTTCTGGCAACAGCATTGTCAAATTTCTGCCGTTATATTACTGGGAAAACTTTCATATCATGGATACAATCTGAAAAGATTTCATACGAGACTTGCGTTCCCCATTTTTTATATGTCAATACATCTAGTTATTTGTCGTTATTTTATTCACTTTGCTTCACTTATTATTGCTATTTGTTATGATGAAAGTAAGAATTGAATGAAAGGAAATTTCTCTTTTTCTGTTATAATATAAAAAATTATAATTATCATAATCAGCTATCGTCCAAACATATCTACATGTACTTTTTGGACTAGAGGCTGTTTGAGTTACGTTTTAAGTTCTATATATAAGTGTATATATAAATATCATTTATTATGCCACAAATCATCATTAACCGTCATCATGCTTAGCCAATCATTTTATGTGGCATTTATGTCTCTTTCTGTGTAAAACATGTAAAATTTATGTGTGCACTGCGATTTTGTTGTTTATATAATTGATCGAAAGTGTCACAATGTTAACGTTGTTTGTTGTTGTAACGTTTATATAATCCATGTATATATATCTTTCTTGTTTTCTTGTTGTTTCTCGTATGTGTAAATGTCAGGTGGTCCACGTCCTACAACAGCAAAGCCAGTAGTTACGAGGGAGCCAGAACCCCCGATTGTAACTGTACCAGGTAACGTTATGGAATGTCAGCTTTTATTGTTGTTTTTGTTGTTGTGTTCATTTCTGTAAGTATTTGTTAACTGTTTCATTCCATATAATTGTATAACACTTTTTATGTTTTGTATCTGGTTAAGTACCATGATACTTAACGCCACCGGTACTTCTAAGAAAAGCAACACATTTTATTAAAAAAATTATGAATACACGTGTTTTCCACCAAATTGTACCTTACCCCAATAATGAAATCCACTTAAAAACCGATGTATTGTATACCATTATTGTCATTATATTGAATTAAATTTTCATAAAGGTTATCTAGAACGATGCATTTTTCATTGTATTTTTGTATAAGGAAAACAAAATTATTTTATGCTAAATATTTGTTTCGAATTCCTTTGATAGTTTACAAAACAGCCATATGTAAACGTTTACGTATTATGGAATTTTCTTCCTTTAAGTTATTTTATGTAAAACCCCTACACATGAAACAAAAATGAAAGGTATTAATATAACCTTTGACGCAATATTTGTGTTGGAAACCAAATAAATATCTATTTATATTTATAAATCATAACTTCTGTTCAATTTCATCAACATCAAACACCTTTTGTTTGTTGCATTTCTGTTGTGTGTTTACAAGCTGTATGCCAGTTTTAGGGTTATGCGTGATGTTTTAATGTTTTTGCCTTTACCAATACACAGCTGACTACATCTGTCCAAATCCCTTGGATATTTCAGCAACAGTTTCCCGAATTCCTTTAGATGTGCTTTAAATGTGTTCTGTTCTAACATAGCTGAAATAATCCCATCTAAACCCATCTAAATTTCAGTTGTATTTTTGTGATTTACTAACAAATGTGTGAAGTTGTTTTAATTTTTTTTATTGATGTTGTAACCGTTATATACTGTATATACAACAAATTACTTTGTTTTATCTATTTTATTTATACTCATTGAAATCCACGATGTATTAAAATGTCTGTGATAAAACTATAATTAAACGATGTCAAATTAAACATCGAAATTAAGTGTTAAAATCAAGTGTTAAAAGTGTTTAACATTAAGTGTTAAATGTAAGTGTTCAATATTAAGTGTTAATTATCAGTGTTAAGCTTTAATTGTTCTTTTCTAAATGTTATATATATATATATATGTGTGTATATATGTTTAACATTGTTTTATTATGTGTTTAATTATAAATATATGTTATATAATCACACATACGTGTTATAAATGTCTAACAATAATTGCTGACCATTTATATATTTTATACATGTTTATTTTAATACATTTGCTTAATATACTAGCTATATGCTGAGTGTTTTTACACCAAAAAGCTTATTTTGCTAACTGTAATGACGGTTGTGTATACACCTCTTTTCAACTGCAACTTATTCGATTCATGTCTTTATGTTTAATGTTGAATCCAGTATATAATTAATGTACCTATATAATTGTATTTTATAAATCTATATGTATTATATGTTTAATGTTGAACCTAATATGTAATCCATGAACTCATATTTGTTTTATAATTCATCCTGTTACTAATAGTTATATAATTTTATAAAGTATTTGAATAACCAGTGATTTGTTTCTAGGTTGCCCGGCGCTATTTTTGTCAGAAGTCGGATATATGTCGATAAAGAAATTTTTAAAACCGCGAAACCGCGATTTTCCGTACGGATTTTCGAGAAAAGATACATGGTCGCTCTCGCGTTTTCACGTGGTGCATATAGATAGAACAAACTATTTGTTACCCGTTCTACGACTATAGTGTTCCGGCTCATGTGCAGAATATAACTGTTCCAGGAATATACGCAATTTAATAATGTCACAGAGTAGATGTCATGCATGCAAAATATTTTATTTTGTCATTCCTGTATGGATTAATGTAATTAGAAAATTGTAGTCAATCAACTGATATCAAATAATATATTTACTGGTAATAGTTTTTAGATATTGCCATTCTGTCGTAATGTTTTAAACTCAACATAGTTGACATTTTTGTGACATTTTGACATGAACAGAACCGATGAAACGATGACACAATATTTTATTACCGCAAACATGTATTACTGACGTTATGGCCATGACTGATTTCAAATGTCGTTTCCTTTCTATATGTGTGTAATGTCCTACAATTATGTGTGTATGTGTGTATTGAATAGTATGTGTTGTGTATGTGTATATGTTACTTGGATGTACAATTGTTCTATCTTCACTTTACAATCACACCAACAAATACAAAAAGTTATTATTTAAACAAAACAAACATACCACCAGCAAAATATTAACATATAATATATCGTTTTTTTCAGTGCATAATCCTTGTTCATAAGTATTTATATCATTATCAGAATTTATTATAGGGAGAGATTATAATATAAGAAGTGTGTCTCAATTCATTATTTTTCTAACCTGGAAAAGGCTGAAAATAAAACATGATGTCATATGCGAACTTGTAAATTTGATTATTAATTAATTATAGATTACTTAAATACATAATGCATGCATATTCCGAAAATTTATATACGGGTTAACCTTAATTCCAAAATTAATATAAAATTCTAAACAATTTATAAAATATTATGATATAAATGTTTTAAATTATATATGTAATTTATTCAGAATTGGAATGTGAATTTGCAAGAGTAGACTTGGTCATCATTATTGATTCATCAACAAGTGTTGGGAAGAAAAATTTCAAACTCACTTTGAATTTTGTGAAGGACTTATTACAAGGTTATGACATTGATTCTGGAAATGTCAGAGTAGGAATAGTGACCTACAGTACAGGGGTTGTAGTAAGGTTTCAACTAAATACATACTCTACAAAATCGGAGGTATTTGACGCCATTGATAACATCCCCTATGTGTATGGAAGCACAAATACGGCAGGAGGACTCGACAAAATGAGAAATGAAATGTTCACACCACGAAATGGTGACAGAGAGGATGTACAAAACTTGGCTATTATAATAACTGACGGTGTATCCAATATCAATTCCCGACGGACAATACCAAATGCAGAGGACGCAAGAAGGGATGGAATCTTCATATATTCAATTGGTATTGGGTTGACTGATACAAGAGAACTGGATGGCATGGCCTCTCCACCAGCATCAGAAAATAGTTTCAAAGTTCAAGGTTTTGATGAATTAGAGGGAGTTTCTGAACGTATTTTGCAATCACTCTGCCCAGGTACGACATAGCCACGCATCTGACTCTTTCAATTGTTTCGATGAATATAATTTCTCCTTATTAAAACGTATTGCCTGCATCAGTTTAAAAAACCTCTTGATTTATTGGAGCATTGAAGAGACAAAAAGTCTAATATTCTCTTTTTTCCTCTCACAAGAGATAATATATTAAATCAATATTCCTTTACCTAGTCCTGTACATGTGATTTGTAACAAAACATTCTTTATTCTTACTTCAATTTCTAAAAATCTAATAAAACCTGTATCTTTCATTGACTGTCTATGTGTCTGTTTTAATGTTTGTGTTTTCATGTATAATGTCTTTTGTTATTTGTTGTCTCAATTATCAAGAACCAAGGGAAACAACTCTTCTAACTACCATGATACCGGTCACGGAAAAACCAAGAACAACACCCACAATACAAACAACAACAACAACTACAACAACTGAAATAGGTACTTTAAGTAATGCTTCGCATGTGAAGTAAAAGGTCTTGTTTGAATATCTTGTGTTTACTTTAATTATTCTTTTCTTTTGAAGTTAGTGTACTGGCAATGGAAATGCAACTTAAGATGATAAACCGTTATGTTGCTTTAGCTGAATTAAGTATTAAATCACAGCTTAAATAGTTATGATGGCAATAAAATAATACCGCAATTAAAACAATAATTAATATTTTATCCCATTTGCAAAGAAAAGTCTGGTATACACAAAGTATTACATTATTTATATCGGTCACTGATGAGGTCTACCTATATATTTCAGTAGTATGATGAACCTTATCAGCTTATGTCATTGAAGTGAAAAATATGATGTAGAAGAATGATTGCTGATAACATGATAACTGTCCCTTTGATTAATCATTTATATGGGAACATAGAGTATAATTTTGACATTAGAAAAGAAATTCTTATAAACTTTAAACAATTCACGATTAAATGTCGACTTGATTCGGTCTATTTTGCCGATTTGCCTTCTTGTAAACTTAGTACAAAAATGCTTCTGTGGCTATTTTGCAGCTTGGTAGTTTGAAAAACGATTTTAACTATTTATTTTTTCTCTATTGATACTTGATACGCATTTTTGTTTTCTTTCTTTATTGTTTTCTTTGTCCGTCTTCATAGTGTAACTATTTTATTTAGATTTCTGTTTCAATTCTTGACATAATTTGCTCGATTTTTATTCATTGTTACAATTCGAACCTTCGCTTATTCCAAAATCATCATTTCTATTTTCTGAGAATGTGTATACACAATCATACAACGGAAAAAATCTTACCTTAATAGCGGATATGTCAGTATGCCGCGTGCTTCACAATTACAATAGATTCAAGCAGTAACAACATAGTTTGGGGTACTATATTGCTTATTACATTACTTATTACATTCTCTGGATTCTTCAAAATAAAATTGTGGCCGCTATGCTTCACTGCATTAAATTATTTTTGCTATCACTTTGATTTGCAAACTGCTTTGAATTTGATTAGAAAGATGATACACCAATATAGAATGTCATGTATTTAAGTATTAAAAATAACCTTAACCATTATTAAAGAGAGATTATTACTTAACACATTCATTATTTACAAAAACAGTCAAAGTTTGTCAAATTTATACATTCTTTGATAAATGTAGTTATAATTGTAACTTTATATTTGTTTATTTCAATGGGCATTATCCTGTTTCTTTGTTCGGAACCAATATTTAAAACTGAATAATTTATTAATCTTAATAGCATAAAATTTCGTGTTTTAACATAAGCAAGCAAAGAATTTAAAATAGAATAAGTAGCAAACACAAATAGAATATTATAAAATTTTAAAAAGGAACTATAAAACACATTGAATAATCAAATAAACTGAAATGCTGTAGATATGCGAGTATTTCTGAATTTCTGATCATTCTGTTTTTGTGTGCCATTGTAATAAAGACCAAATAGAGTAATATACCTGTATCTAAATGTTCTTGTGTTTTATGTGTTTTATAGTATTGTATTGTCTTTTGTTGAATGTCTTTATAATGATAAATTTTCTTACAGCTCTCTTGTAACGCACGCAATACAGGTACCATTTATTATTTTCTTTTCGATCATATTTGCCGGCTTAAAAACAGGGATTGCTGTAAGTTTCTGCTAATCCATATAAATAAGTTCTAATATTCGATATCAATAACAACACTTAATTACAAATCTTAGAAAAAATTTAAAGAATTTATAATATGGTTAATGTCAACATAATCCAATACAAACAACGTCTTCAACAGATATATGAATTGAATTATATAAAATTAAAACGGCAACGGTATTATGAATAAAATCGGGATACATACTACAGCTGTACATATCTGTATATCTTAAGAAAAATGCTATTCTTATTTCAGTTACAACACCAATTCCTATAACAATACTTCCACCAGCAGGAGGTAAGCAGACCAGCAAATTGATACGTCACCTCAATACTCTATGTTCTATGTAAATTAGGGTAACCTTTACAACAACTACTAGCAGCATTGCTTAACACACATCAAAATATGTAACCCGCAATAAAATCATCAGGATCATAATTAACATACATACAGTTTATCTAAAAAATAACGAGGTTGCAAACAACTAATTTTTGTATATAGCGAAGTCATTTCACAAATCCTGATTTTTTTGCCTTCAAATTTCTTTATAAAAATTACTGTACTTGTTAGTTTCACACAAAAACTATTTTTAAACGCCAGCCTATCTCTATTATCAGTTTTAATGCAAAACATATTAACACAGTATACATTTCTCAATATAAAATGTTAATTTGCTTATATTACTTCATTCAGAATGCGACTTTGCAAAAGTGGACTTAGTTATCATCATTGATTCATCTACAAGTGTTGGGAAGAAAAACTTTAAACTCACTTTGAATTTTGTAAAGGACTTATTACGAGGTTATGACATTGATTCTGGAAATGTCAGAGTAGGAATAGTGACCTATAGTACAGGGGTTGTAGTAAGGTTTCAACTGAATACATACACCACAAAATCGCAGGTATTTGATGCCATTGATAACATTCCATATGTGTATGGAAGCACAAACACGGCAGGGGGACTCGACAAAATGAGAAATGAAATGTTCACACCACGTAATGGCGACAGAGAGGATGTTCGAAATTTAGCCATTATTATAACTGATGGTGTATCAAATATCAATGCCAGACATACAATACCCAATGCAGAGGAAGCTAGAAAGGAGGGAATCTTCATATATTCCATTGGTATTGGTTTGACTGATACAAGAGAACTTGATGGGATGGCCTCTCCACCAGCGTCAGAAAATAGCTTTAACGTTCAAGGTTTTGATGAGTTAGAAGGAGTTGGTGAACGTATATTTCGATCACTCTGCCCAGGTACGACAGATATGGTCCCAAGTAATAAATTGCTATTCATTTTAAAATAAAATTCAAAATGTTATGAGTTGTTGCGGTTTGAAACAATTTTTTAAATTGATTTGTGTGAAGGAAAGGAAAAGAAAAGATGGTTGTTATTGGTTATTTCTTAGATTTTACTTCCTTTAAAATAATTCATATACAATATTATTCTAATTATGTAAAATATTGATTAAGTAATTGGTTTGTTACTAGATAATTACACCAGCTGTCAGAAACTCAGAATTCAAACTTATTTCATTGAAAGATTTTAGTAAGTTCTTTTCCGTATTTCTAAAACCAACTTCTACTTTCTGCTTTTGTCCTGTTCTGTGTTCTCTTTAATGTATCATTGTTTGTTATGTTGTTTTATTGTATATATTTGTATTGTGTAATTCGTTTGTTTGTTGTATTTGTTGTTTATATTAGTTGCTCCGAGAAGGACTACTGCTCGGGCGACAGAGCCTCCTACTCCAAAACCTACTCCAGAGCCTACACCAAAACCAACTACTAAACGACCACGACCACGAACACCAAAACTTGATATAGGTAGTTTATAAGTTAACTTCTTTAAAGTATTCCATTTCCACAAATTAGATCCCAGCACTACTGATGAGGACTTTTATTCCGAAACTGCCGTCTAGTATTAAAATACTAAAATGTCTTTAATAATAATTACAATAACTACAACGTCACTTGTTTTGTCTTGACACACTGTAAAGTACTTTGTCTGTTGTTTCGGTTCAGTTTCTGTTATTTTAATTTTAGTAATACTGAAACGAAGCACCACAAATGTTTTCATTTGTTCTGTCATCTGTTTATTGCTTCCGATATAATTATAATAATTTTACAAAATATAAAAAAATACTACATATTTGAATTCAATGTATTTTGTTTGCCATTTACATTGTCTGGTTTTGTATTGTTTTTAAATATATATTTCTACTTATTAAATATAAACAATTTATTTCATTTTGTTAAAAGTATAAATATTTAGTGTTTAAATTAAAATAAAAAGGTTTGATATAGTAAAAGCAGATCCCTAAGAATAATCAATCCCTGGTTCGAAACATTATTGCCAAATTTAGCAAGTTGTTGTTTTAAGTAATCTTTACCTCGGTATTGCAATATATGATTTCTTATTTCAGTAACAACGCCTATTCCTATTACGATTCTTCCAACGGCAGGAGGTAAGCTGACAAGAAATCAATCCTTTATACATGATATCGTTTATATATTAAAAGAAGTTTGAAAATTTATAATCCCTAGAATTTTGAAAGAATCTAAAACTTCTTCCACTTAGAACTACCAAACAGCATAATTTCATTTTCCTCTCACAAGAATTGAATAAGAAAATAGATGATTCTTAATTTGGGTTTTGAAAGCGTGACACTATGACGTCTTTATGGAACTATATGAAAAAGTATTATGTCGTTAATTTCCTATATAACGTCATTTACGGAAACATTACTTAAATTTGTTCTACATAAACGGTTGGAATCTGACTGAAATGCTATTTAACTCAGTTGTTTTAAAATGAAAATTTAAATCAGAAACACTGTAACCGCGTCACATCATATTCACTATTTCACACATGTTAGAAATAATCAAGTATATGATGCTTCTGCTTACATTTCTATTTTAGTTAAGGTAAAGTCTGTCCCGAGCCATTAGGCCCATCAGGCCGGAGCTTATCCCGGTTTCGGTGGCGTTAAGCGACTGAGAGTACAAGACATTCCCCTGAATGGGGTCCATCGCAGGGTTAACCCCCAGCATTTTGCTGGTACTTATTTATTTTTCAGCTGAGTGAACTGAAACAACGTGAAATTAAGTGTCTTGCTCAAGGACACAACACATCGCCCGGTCAAGGGATCGAACCCACGACCTTCGAATCATGAGTCCAACGCCTTAACCACTAGGCCACGCGCTTCCGCTTACATTTCTATACCTATTCTCAAAAGATAAATACGTTAAGTCAAAGATTGATAACATTTAATACGTTTTTCAGTATTATTATAATCATACGTTAAACATTTTGCTATATAATTCAAACACCTTATTTAAAATCTATTTAGCATGTGACTTTGCAAGAGTGGATTTGGTCATCATCATTGATTCGTCAACAAGTGTTGGGAAGAAAAACTTTAAACTCACTTTAAATTTTGTAAAGGACTTATTACGAGGTTATGACATTGATTCTGGAAATGTCAGAGTAGGAATAGTGACCTATAGTACAGGGGTTGTAGTAAGGTTTCAACTGAATACATACTCTACAAAATCGCAGGTATTTGACGCCATTGATAACATCCCCTATGTATATGGAAGCACAAACACGGCAGGTGGACTCGACAAAATGAGAAATGAAATGTTTACGCCACGTAATGGCGACAGAGAGGATGTACAAAACTTGGCTATTATTATAACTGACGGTGTATCCAATATCAATGCCAGACGGACAATTCCTAATGCAGAAGACGCTAGAAAGGATGGAATCTTCATATATTCTATTGGTATTGGATTAACGGATACGAGAGAACTTGATGGCATGGCGTCACCACCAGCTTCAGAAAATAGCTTCAATGTACAAGGTTTTGATGAGTTAGAAGGAGTTGGTCAACGTATATTTCAATCTTTATGTCAAGGTATGAAAAGGAACAACCATATTTCTGATTGAATCCAGGTTTTTTTTTTAAATATTTTATAATTCATAACAGTACTGTGAATAAAATTCGAGTCTCGCGAATAAATTTAAACAATATGACATAATCCACAAATGAATAGAACACGCTTGAGTAACTATATATTCCAAGAAATCTTCGTGCCAAATGTTTGCCGGTGCAATTTTTTATTTGAAGTTCTTACTAATATATGTATTAGTTTTTTTTCTTATTTCCTGTTTATTCTATGTTACACTTTTTGTCTAATAGTAATGTTTCGTCATTGTTTCACTTTCTCTTTAATGTTGTTGATGTGCCTTCAATGATCTATTGTTTACGTTTTCCAATGTTTCACTTCTTAATGTTTAACAGTTATCTTTTCATGTTTTTCTTTAAATGTTTCATTGTTGTTTTTGTTATATTGTTTGTCTTATATGAATTGTATTTTTGTTATGTGTTTGTTATTTGTTGTCTAAATTAGTTGGGCCGGTAGTAACTACACCACGACCGACTGAATCTCCGACACCAGAGCCTATAACGACAGCAAAACCTGTAACGGAAAAACTTCGACCACGAACTCCCAAACCGCGAACAACTCCAGAACCTGAAAGAGGTAGTTCGTCTATCATACTGCATGCAACGTTATGCGTGTAATGTCGGCATTTTCGTATCTTACATAACCGCCGTAATCTAATTAATTACAATTTGTGCCCTTTGGTAACAAAACAACATACTCTTAACTTTTGTTTTTAATTGTTGTTTCTTCATTATCAACCTCCCCTGTGTTTGTTTATTATTTTCTGTCCTTATACTAATATACTAATGGAGACCAACATTAAATCTGCAAATGCACAATGTTTGAAATATACATAACCCTTGTTTTTTTTTCTTTTGTGTGTATGTGTGTGCCTTTGTAACAATGTTTATTCCGTCTTTGTGTATATTGTTGTGTTTAATAGTATATATTATTTACATCACATTAATATTTAGAGTATCCAGAAGTGTGTAGTTTTTCTACTAATCCTATTTTAACAGGGTCCGTCAGCATGTCACGCTAAACGTTTGTGTGTTGGGAATGATATGGAATAAGATAATTCGACAGTTCCAATATGTAATTACGTTATTTCGGAAAAAATGCGACGTAAACATATTTCAAATCCATTGGAAATGGTGGTTTGGCAAAAATATCATGGGATATCACGTGACATGTGGGCGAACCCTATATGCAGGGTGAACACTCGGTGACAGTTGAGTGTTGCCATTTGTGATGCGTTGCGTTGATGTGTTATCGTCATATTAATATTCGTTTTGTGTTCATTAACAGTTGTGTTTTGACAATGTTGCAGTGTGTCTATTGAATACAAAAATGGCTTCTGTAATGAAATAAAACGAATTAGTGTGATGCAAAGATGCGTGTTACGTACATCGTTTTGTTGTTGTATTCATTTGTATTCTGTTTTAATTAAAACATAATTAACCAGTGTGTAATTGTATTGTTATTTTGTACCATTGTGTTGAAGTGATGCCTAGATAAAAATCCAATATTACTTCAAACACTTTAAAGGAATATATCTTTTATCTTATTTCTTTTTAACGGTGTGTCATATTTGTATTGTGTTGTTTTTGTTATGCGAATGTTCATTTTGCTTGGAATTAAACCGTTATAAAACAATGTGTGTGCTCCTTTAACATACGTGTTTTGTCATTTGTGTTATAATGTTTTTAGATGTACTAACATGGTTCGTGTGCTGAATCTAAACATAACAAGAAATGCATTGTCATTTATAATTTATTAAAATGTTTTGTGTGTTTAAAATAAAAATGCAATTGAATGTAAATAACGTGAATCAATATAATGTCTAGCATTAATGCTGCAATAACACTATGACTTTTAATGAATAAAATGTTGTCTTGTGACAATTGTGACATGTGCTGAGGAATTTGCTGCGTTGTCATCTTTCTTATAATGTATAACATAATCAATGTATTGTCAATTAAAGTATAACTGTAACTTGTAACTGTACAACAGTAATGTGTTTTAATACTCTAATAATGCTATGGCTTTTGTAATGAAAAAATATTGTTATGTGAAATGTAATGTGTTATCAGATTTATAACCATTTAATCTCATATTTAATCGTGTGTCTCAACTGTCATTGTTGACCAAAGATTTCTTTTAATGTATGTGTTCTAAACACGATTTATGTAATGTCGAAATTGTGTTGTAATGTGAAATTGTGTCGTTATGATTGTGTGTCATCTGTCGTTAATAGTTAATTCATATTCAGTCATGTGACGTACCTGTCTTTGTTAATCAAGTGTTACTTTCAGGCATGTAACATTGGATTCTGCAATATCCAAAATGTGTCGTAATATGGAATCGTGTCGTTATGGACATGCGGTAATGTAATTGTGTCATTTTCTTTCATTGTTCATCCTTTTGAACATTTCCTTCCTAATAATAATCCTGTAATGTCTAAAATGTGCCATAATGTGAAATTGTGTCCTTATGGTCACAGAGTTACGTCATTGTGTCATTGTCTCTCATTGTTGATTCTTTTCAGTGAATAAGGTTTTCTTCTTAATAAAAATCCTGTTATGTCCAAATTGTGTCGAAATGTGATGTTTGCTTAGTGGTTTTTTTTTTCAATTGTACGACGTCATCGTGTCATCTAAAGTTAATTCAAATTCAAAAATGTGATACATATTTCATTGTTGATTAAATGTTTCTTTTCAGGTACGATATATTTCGTTCTTTATAAGAATTGCTGTTTTGTAATTTTGTCATAATGTGGAGTTTTGTAGCTCTGATCATATCGTTTTGTCAATTGTAAGACGCATTCATGTCATCTATATATCAATTAATTAATACTTCATTCATATTCATTCGTGTGACTTGTCTGTCAATGTTGATCAAAGTTTTTATTCCAGGTATGCATTCTTCATAGGAATTCCATTAATGTCCAGATTGTGTTGTAATGTGACGTTATACTGTTAAAATAATATCGTTTTGTCAATAATTTTACTATTATCGTCTTGATTTGAGTCAAACATCTTTTCAATGTCTTGATATTTAATGTGAATTAAATGTGTGTCATTCTGTTACAAATTATCATATGTCATCAATGTTGTTTGATAACTTAATTCCAAAGCACATGTCTTTAATTTGTTATTTTAAAAAGCAAATAAATATTCATTATAGGTTCAGGTTCAGTTTTACAAAGTGCTAACTCATTAATTGTGAGCGAAATAGCTTCCAATGTTCTGCCAGAAGCTTCTTTATTTCAGCACAAGTTTAGCATTATACATGTGTGTAACACGTAAGTATCACAATGTGTTGAATGCTTTAACGGGAAGGTGTTGCTGTACATTAATTAAATGATACGAGATATGTTGAAAATTATGAAACAAGGTGAGTGAAAGATTGAATGGACATTAACCAAAAAATGTGTGTGTGTGTGTGTGTGTGTGTGTGTGTGTGTGTGTGTGATGAGAGAGAGAGGGGTTATTTACGTGTGTTGTTATTGTCCGTCTGTATACATTTTTGTTTATTTTGTTTAACATATCTAGTCTTGTTATGTATCATCATACATTTTATTACAAAGTGATTTTTAATTTTCAGACTGCATGAAGCTTTAGTTAGAAAGAGATAAAAATTGTCTTTATTAAATAATATTTATATTTTTCTTATTGGTTTCTTTCAGGAACACAACCACGTAAGTGTCACGTTTTTATATCTTTCACTTTGGTGAAATTTAATTGGTGAAACCTTAAATAGCGTTAAATGGTTACATATTAATGTATTTTCTATCAATGGAAATCAGTTGAGGTTGTAAATTGAAATTTTAATTAGATATAAGTAATTGTACTAACTTTAGTGCCTAAAAAATTGCGCTAATTTACAATGTGATATTGATATCTACAAGATGAAGCGGATATGTGCTAATTTAAGATTCCTTAAATTTTATTGAGATAAATTAAGTGCATTAATAGTAATATAAAGTTTTACTTTGTCTCAAACCTATAAGATTTTTTTTTTAAATTCGTTTTGTATTTTGTCATTTTTTTTAAAATTGTGAAGATATTGCATATAGTTTTAAATAATTCTCGGCACAGTTTTTATCAACTGAAATTACTCTAGATTACTTTTCAATAAGTTAATTCATTGAGCATGAATTTGCATGCAATTTTCATTGAGTAAATATTGTGATTTCATTTATAATTGTATATGATATTTCGCAGAATATGAAAATTACACATAGTATTGTATTTGAATTATTCATTTTTCTTTTATAGCGACCCCCGAACCTTCTGCTTACGACCTCGTAATTATTTTGGACTCATCCGTGAATCAGCGAACATATCAGTGGATGCTTGACTTCAGTAAGCGTTTGACAAGACAACTGAACATAGATGGTGGAGAATACAGAGTTGGTGTCCTGAGATACAGCACAAACTCAGACGTACAGTTTAATCTGAATGACCATCTGAACCAGAGAAGTATCCGTCCAGCCATTGACCGTATACAACACAGACCCGGTCAAACTAACACAGCCAAAGCGTTCGAAACCGTTAGGACACAGATGTTCCGACCGCAACGAGGAGATCGAGATTTTGCAAGAAACTACATATTGCTTCTTACCGGAAACGAAAAGAGTCTTGACACCAACGAAATTTGGCGGGAAGCCGAAAGAGCAGAAGATGAAGATATTGGTATTTTTGTTGTTGGTATCAACACAGACGACACCAGTGAAATAGACGAGACTTCGACCCATCCTCTGTCACAGTATCAGTACTTAGTTCGTAGTCGAAGTGACTTATTGAAGATACCAGAGCGTTTAGACACCGTTATTAGAAGAAGTAAGTGTGAATTCGAGATTAAAATTAGTTCGGAAATCACTGATCGGTTACTGTAAACCAACTTAACTTTTATTCTCGGCTAAACACTCGCGATTCTCTTAACCAATTCGCGAATATTGACCTTTGCAATTCCCTTAACACAACCATTTCGCGACTACCAACTTTCGCTATTCACTTAACACAACCATTTTGCGACTATTGACTTTCGCTATTCCCGTAACACAACCATTTCGCGACTATTTATTTTCGCTATTCATTTAATACAACCATTTCGCGACTATTGATTATCGCGTTTCTCCAAATAAACAGTTTCACGACTATAACGTCTCGCGATATTGGCTGTAGCTGAATATTTGACATTAATGTTTCCATTTTGAAAACAAGTTCGCGACGATTAACATTAGCAATTATTTTTTTCTCGACAAACACACGAAAAATAATCGCACGTGGATAAGAATGGTTTACATAATCATATGTCATTCAATTTCTAAATTCTGATAACATGAAATATTTGTACTGTTGAGCACTTGGTCCTTTTAAAGTACATGAAAAATTATTTATTATCACATCTTGCTTTTGGAACTTGTATATAAACGACTAGCTTACAGAACTTATCAGTTCCTTAGGTTAGTTTATTGACTATTAATTTATTGTTTATAATTGTTTATTAAAATAATACTAACAAAGATTTTTAAACTAAAAATTATCATTTTAATATGTTATGCCTAATTATTGAGACTGGGTGACCAGAGTTGTCTAAAGCTTGCACTCGTTGATCACGATGTCTTTCAAAACCTAGGTCTGTATAACACTCGGGTGAGATCTTTGTCGAAAGCCGGTGGGTTTTTTTTCTGGGCGGCACTCCGGTTTCCTCCACCATCCAAGAACTGACTGCCTCAAAAACTTCACTCTATTACTTTACTCCACCCTGCAGTAACTACCATATTTACAAAAAACCACATGTCAATTAAAACCAATGCTTCATATTTCAACCAAAAAAAAGACAACCTTTTTTGACAAAAGTCAATCTTTTCTTATTCCAAGAATGTTATTTATACATCATTTTCACTGTTCAAAAAGTAAGCTAGTTCGGAAGTCCTTGCTTTAACATAGCGATAACTTCAATTTTCTTAAACATAAGCTTAAAGTAATTCCTCCTCTATAATGTCTAATGATGTTGTTGTTGAATGTTGCTTAACGTCGCATCAGCAGTTTTTCAGCTATTCGCTACGAGAACAACTTTTATTAATCTCTATGGATTAATCTATGAACAAGTTCGTGTATGCATGTAAAGTGCGAGTTTGTTTTATGGTGTGCCTTGTACCAGTGTGCACTTAGGGCGACTTAAAGATGCTAGCTCACCGAGTCACCAAGCGTACCACTCCCCCTGTGACATTATACTGACTCCAGTTGAATCAGTCAAGGCTAACGGCAAAGAAAATCAACTTTCCCACATGTGGTCTGAGCGCAAATCGAACTCACAGTGGTGAGAGACCCTGGAATTGTAGACTGATGTCTTATCCATTACACCACAGTAATGTCTAATGAGTAATATCTTGTTATCTATTTTCAGTGCCAGACATTCCACCAAGAGATTGGCCACGTCTCAGACCTAGGCTTACAAGTGAGTATATTGTACATTTTAATACAAAATGAATGTTACTCTTCAAATGCGCATTTGTGGTTTATGTGATAACTTAACGAAGCGGGAGACATATGAGGGAGGTATTTCCATGATATAATTTAGTTTACAATTTCAGTCGAACCTGCCCTAAATGTCACCTCTATTTTCACACACAGTACACTTTCTACGCCTGCGTATAAGGGTCAGAAGAATTGTGTCCAAATTGTTCTTTATTCATATCATTTGAACCTGTATATAAAGGCCACCTGCCCATGAAGGCTACTTTTACTGGCTTCCTCGGGTGGCCTTTATATACATGATTGACTGTAAATACTGATTTATGAAATATCGGAAAGATTAACCTTTCGCGATTATCTTGTCTTATTTTTCGAAAACCAAGCTTAAATTGAGAGTTCTTCATAAATCATCATTCAATAATGTTTGGGAATGTGAATAAAATATAAGCAGTACATCTGTCACATACCTTACGCTCTTTCAAATTAAATACGAAACTGTGTACTTCTCCTTCTGTTGATTTATTATCTTAATTCGCTGTCTTTTTCAGCAACCACTATGGCACCTACCACACCAACACCAAAACCTACTGGTTACGATCTTGTAATTGTTCTGGACTCTTCCGTAACCCCTGAGATATATCAGTGGATGCTTAACTTTGTTAAGCGGCTGACTAAACAACTTAATGTAGATGGTGGAGAATTCCGAGTAGGCGTGATGAGGTATAGCACATACGCTAATACACAGTTTAACCTTGATGACCATCTAACCCAGTCCGGACTCGGCCCCGCTATCCAACGCATACAATATCAGCCCGGAGAAACAAATACAGCCAAAGCATTGGAATCAGTAAGAACCCGTATGTTCCGTCGTAGTGAAGGCGACAGAGATTACGCCAGAAATTTCATTTTGCTCCTCACCGGAAATGAAGAGAGTCTTAGTACAAACGACGCATGGGCAGCAGCAGAAAGAGCAGAGATGACGGTATTGGTATTTACGTCATCGGTATAGATATTGATAATACAAATGAGATTGACGAGGTTGCCTCTCATCCATTATCGGAGTACAGATTCCTTGTCCGAAGGGAAAGTGATCTCATGGAAATACCCGGTCAGTTGGACTTCAAGCTTCATAAAAGTAAGTTCTACAATTTTTCCGAAATTAAACAATTCAGTAATGATAAATGTGTTAACCAATTTACTGCCTTTTTATACCTTCCCACAAACTAGTTTGAGGGGATATGTCTGCCAGTTCGTTCGTCTGTCTGTCTGTTTTAAATCGTGTCTTGGCCATTTCTCATAATTTCTTCGGCCGACTGTCATAAAAGGTATGACATGACCTTGACCTGATATTTAAGAATGACTAAACTAGCTTGCTAACGAATACATGCACTGGACCATTATTACACAAAAGTATATAAAAGTCATATGCTATGGAACCACTGCGGTAGCTAAGTTGTTAGAGTGCTCGCACCGTAATTGGGAGGTTCTGGGTTCGAACCCCGGTCGGGTTTGACCCAAGACTTGAAAGTGGGTAGTGACTGTTCTTTTGCCAAGCACTCGGCATTACGAATGAAAGTCATGGTTCTTTCGGATGGGAACTTAAAATAAACGAGGTCCCATGCCAGGGTGGGCTTGGCACGATAAAGAACCCTGCTGTATAATGCCATCAGTGCAGCACACGGGCAAAATTTTTGCACCTTCGCCTATAGCTGGCGACGTCTCGATATAAGTGAAATATTCTTGATTGGGACCATTACTCAACTCATGTTCTATGACTTCTGATATTAGCCACATACTAGAATAATGATTAAGTTTCATTTTTTTTCTTTGTTGCGTAGTGAACGTTAGTGAACTAACTTTTGTATCTTGTGTAGAATGTAATATTTTTTTTAATTTCTGTTGAAAAGTAAAGACAATTGGTATTATCAAACAGAAAAGCTTCATAAGTTAAAATATAATTAATGACTATTAAAATTGCATTTTGAATTTGGTTATTGAACAACTGAATCTTGAACCTACGTTCATAACAAACATCATGTTACTTCTACCCTCTGTCATTTTCTATTGTAGTGCCAGAACGACCACCTCGACAATGGCCGAGAAGACGACCCAGACGACTACACCAGCCCCACATATCCTACACTAAAACCAGGAGAAAGTAAGATAAATGATGTATTTTGTTGGTTTTTTTTAGTTTTTGGTTTTTACGTTATCTATCTTTTCTCTTCAAAACCAGAAAGTAAGTAACTGAATGATGTATCTTGTTTTTATTTTATTTTTTTTTTATGTATTTTTTATTTCATTATAATTATTATATTATTTTATTTCTATTTTATTAATCTTTTCTCTCCACTTCCAAAATCACTACATAACAAAGAAGTTGATAGAGAATATGTGAAGAATATATTCATTTCTTGGTTAAGAACATGCACCCCATCAATTTATAAGGATTTGGTGTAAACATATCAGTATGCAATGGTGCACAGTTTGCGCCATTGATATATAATTAATTGTTTGCTGGAAATTATTTTACCAAGCACAAATATGTTGTCTATCAAAATCGTATTTTGTTGATGTTATTTTCAGAATATTTTTGTTTGGAATCATTATTCAATTTGATTTCTTTATTATTTTTTTTTAGTTTAAAGTGCAAATCGGTTGGTGATATGAAAAATACCATGTCACTGTTAACAGAGTGATTAAACTATTTATTTTTACGTTCTGCTAAAATGATCGTTAGTTTATATTTATTACGATTATTTTTTACTTTAATTTAGAATGTTCGTCGGTTGGTGATATAGTTTTTATACTGGACTCATCTGGCAGTGTCGGAAGAGATAATTTCTACAATGTCCTAAACTTTACTTATAACACTGTTGATGAACTGGACATTGATACTGGACATTACCGTATTGGTGTAATAACCTTCAGCGACAATGCACGTACGGAATTCCGACTGGACAGATACAATAATAAGAGGGACATCGAACGTGCACTGACTCAAGTTCGATACGTCTATGGATCAACACATACCGCAGCCGCCCTTAGACTCGCCAGAACTGAATTTTTCCAACCAAATGGTGATAGACCAAGTAAGCACTATATGAATAGAAGATTCAAAGTACTTTTGTAAAAAAAAAAAGTCCATTTCGAAAGTATTTTTTCTTGATTGCGGGGGGTCTTGGTTCAAACTCCGGAAAGGTATAACAAAGACTTGGAAAAAGGCAGTGATTATTCCTTCGCCAAGCACTTGGCATTTAGAAATGAAAGTCGTGGATCCTCCGGAATAGATCTTAAGAGACAATGTCATGTAGACATAGCATGCTAAAAAACTTATTGCTAAGAGCGCTTTGCACAGGACAACATTTTTCCATCTAACTTGATGATGTCTCAATATAAGTAAAATATTCTTGATTGGGACATAAAACCCAAATCATTCAATCAATTCGAACAGTGAGTTTAATAAATTGATCTTCCAACCAATATCTAAAAGTGGTAACAAATACTTTATTTTAACTATTTCATGTCACCTCTCTCTACGTAGAAAGCAGATACATAGCTTTGAGCTGGTAACCGCATGTACTTCTAGGGGTATTCTGAAATTTCAAGAGTTTTCGTCCAAACCATTTCAACTTTTTGTCGCATGTACCTGAATTCTTGAATGTAGTTTCGAAATCAACATGAAATCAACATGCTCAAAATATATTTGATTTTATTTCCTATTTCCAGATGTTCCCAATGTTGTTGTCATAGTAACCGATGGTGAATCTAACATCAACCACTTGGAAACAATACCGGAAGCTAGGATGCTTAAACGTGATGGCGTGTCTATAATAACCGTTGCCATTGGTTTCACTGACAGAAGTTCCGAATTGATTGGACTAACATCGCCTCCCATCACTGAGAATTTGATCCGAGTTGAAAGCTTTGGCGCTTTGGATCGCTTGAAGGATAAACTTGTTGCACCATTATGTACCGGTAAGCATCTAATCATATTCTTAACAATATCTAGACTCTTTTTGATGCGGCCATGGAAGAGTCACTAGATTGTTTTAATCTATAAAATATTCCAATTAATCTCCAAAACCATTTAGGTATATATAAGTAACTTCAGTGCAGATCTGACGAATATTTAACACGGTACTTACGAAAAGGAGATGAATCTCGACTGCCGAGTTGCCCAAAAATGAATACCTAGTGGTAAAAAAAAACTTCCGAGAGATAATCGTTGCCGAAAAGCTAACCAGATATAGCTAGAAGGGCGAATATGAGCTGCCGATTCGCACTAATTTGTTAGCTTGGTGTTAAACTTTCGACAGGTCTGTGTTGTACTTGTAAGTTATTGTCTTGGTAATTCTTGAAAACATGTGGATAGAAGCATTGCAATCTTGATGTGAACTGCCACTCGTATCGCTATGGTGACATATTTCATACTCCAAAGTCGTGGGTTCGAACCCGGGCCGGGTCTGACCCAAGACTTAAAAGTGGGTAGTGATTGTTCTTTCGCCAGGCACTCGGCATTACGAAATGAAAAGAACCTTGTTGTATAATGCCATCAGCGCAACGCACAGGCAAAATATCTGCACATTTGCCTATAGCTGGCGACGTCTCAATATAAGTGAAATAGTCTTAATTAGGACGTTAAACACCATTACTCAACTCAACGTCTTCTTCATTCTATATTCATATATGCAAAAAATTAATGTTTCCATCTTTCTCTTTTTTCCCATAGACACCGATATGTGCAGTCCAAATCCTTGTCAGAATGGTGGACGGTGTGTTGACGGACTAAGAAGTTATATTTGTCAATGTACCGAAGGATTCCATGGCGAAAACTGCGATAAACGTACGTATCAAAAAATCCATTCTTCATTGGAGTGTACGGTGTCGCTCTGAGAGAGAGAGAGAGAGAGAGAGAGAGAGAGAGAGAGAGAGAGAGAGAGAGAGAGTCTTATATTGGGTTGTGTAGCAGCCTGGACTGGCACAGATGGTAAGAGTAAGAAAAAAGGTTACATTTTACATTGTTAATAATTTTATGTCCAACAAATGCTACTTGTTATATGTAACGACAAGATCTTGCAGTGCTGGAAAACTGATTAGATAGGTATACGTACAATAACAAGATGGCGCCCACAGCAGTCGCAACAATACCAAAATATCTTTTATCAATGTTTATATTATTTTTCAGGATGTGGAGAGCCTGCTGATGTTGTATTTGTTCTGGATTCATCAAACACAGTTGGACGAGAAACCTTCAGACGCATGAAGAGTTATGCTGAACAACTTGTAACAGAAATGGATGTTGAAGTATGCGACATTCGTGTAGGCGTGATGAAATATAGTTCAAGGTCAATGGTACAGTTCCATCTGGGAGCATACAGAGACACCGATACTATCAACAGAGTAATTGATTCCGTGTCGTACACCAGAGGGCGTGCCAATATGGCTGGTGCCTTCAACACTTTGAGAAGGCGTATGTTCCATGGCAACGGTGATCGATCCAACGTAAGAAACATTGCCTATGTATTGACTGATGGCTCTGCTGACATCAATGCTGATAATACAATGCAAGAGGCCGAGTTAGCCATCCAGTCTGGTATTTACATAGTGCCAGTAGGAGTTTCCTTACGTGAAAGAGGCGAAGTTGAGAGCATAGCATTGTCACAAGGAGCCAATGCCATCGAAATTGATAGTGAAGATACATTCTTGACCATGCGTGATGAAGTCCTCCGTCCAATATTCGATTGTAAGTATAGTCTGTTTATTTCGTTATGTCTTCACGATTCATTACTGTATATAAAACACCATAGCACAATGTGTATCACTTTTATTTTTCCTTTTTGGAAGTGGTGACATGGCAATGTCTTCATACCGTGGATCTAGTTTTGGCCCGAGTTTCATAATTACTAGCAAACTAACTTAGCAAATAAGATACTAAAGAAAGTGTTATACGTTTGAATTGATTAAAATGACACCGTAAATTGTTAAATTTTTAAAAAACTAACAAAATTTTGAGGCATCAAAATCCTAGTTTTCTAGTAAGTTAAGTCTTACTTAAGGAATGATTGTGACACTGTTGCCGGTTTAGCCGGTTTAGGGCTTTTTTAATGATTCATTTTTGTATTTAATGCATACAACAGGGATTTGGACTAGTTTCAGGTAATATATGAATTGTTCATGGATACTGGTAATTTACATATATTTATCATATTTATTGATTTTTTTCTGTTTTTCGTGGCCTCGGAGGCCAATTAGTCTGACAGATCACATCGCCTCTAATCACTTAGGCTGAAATCTCACTTGGGCAGATCCTAATATTATGAGAATGTTTGCCCGTTCAATGGTGTTCTCTGTATTGGATCCAATAGTACCTTCTTTTATTTCAATTTGTTTTATTTCTTCTGCGGTTTTAGAATTTTTAAGATATAACTTTTTATGATCCAATTTATTTGCTGTTTTTCTTACAGATCGTATTATCAATGGTTTGTTTATTTTTTATTTTTGTAATAATTTTTATTTCTTTGAACTATTTTTGCAAATCAAGTAGATCAGTTGGCTTACATGTATTATTATTATTATTATTATAAATTCTTACAGGCATTTAAAGTTATAAATCCCGTGTCCTCCGATGTATTGGAATGCAGTTATAATTAAACTACGAAAATTATTATTGAATCAGCAAATTCGTGGATGATCAACCAATAAGCAATTGAACAAAAATAACCAGCACCACCACCCCCGCATTTCAACAAATACGAAATGAAACAAACATATACTTCCTGCACCAACGTGTTTTACCTTGCTCAAAATTTACCCTGTCCCATGCTAAAAACAAATATGTATATATATTGTTATTGCAAATTGCGATGTATGAATGCTTGTATCGTTTTGAGAAAAATATTTTGCCTTTGAAATTCGTTTCATGTATATGATGGTTCGATTTAAAAAGACCGTGTATCGAGGCATTCACCAAAATCCCTGAATGAAATATTTAAATAAGCAAATCTATAGCTACATATCATCGACGAGTTATCGTGAATTAATCGTCGAAATATATACACTGCAACGTGATTGCAACTGAAACACTACTACTGTATCTGATTTTTTTCATTTCGTACTTTTTTAAAAATTTTGTACATCTCTTCTAAACCTATTACATGTACACATACCTCCAGTTTTATAACGTAATTGTTTATTTTAATACTTTAGTTTAATTTTTCTTAATTTAGTTAAATCAATATGCTTAATAGATATATGTATTTTAAAATGTTTTTATAATGATAATAGTCGCCACATTTTCGTATTTTCTATGCATGCAACAATAAGGTCTGTAAGTCTCGCCATGCCACCAGCATAAATTTGAGATGTCCTTGTACAAGATAAGGAAAACCTTACCTTAAATGACGTCACACAACAAACCGTCTTATGACGTTATGGACGGTAACATCAATTGTCTGACAACAAATTTCTTGGAACATTTTACATCTTTGTGCAAGTTCAAAAAGACTTTTGACGAAACCGTGAAAGAACCAATTTTTTGATTATATGAATTACTCAATACCGTAAATCGGTAAAGTTTAGCGATAACTTTATTTTTGCGTATCACGGTAGGCTTTGCACGATAAAGAACCCTGTTGTATAATGCCATAAACGCAACACACAGGCAACATTTCTGCACTTTGCCAATAGCTGGTGACGTATCGATATAAGTGAAATATTCTTGACTTGGACGTTAAACATCATTACTGAACTAAACTCCCATATAGTACAGACCCATAGATACGAAAAGAAGTTGAAGCTCGGGTACCGAATGATCGAGATATAGGCAGCTTAGGTCTTCCGAAAATCTACCGAGACATGACATAGCAGCTGCCAGATATATGTAACAAGGATTCGAAACGAGTTGTCGAATCGGCGTTAAACTTTTGAAAGATCTGTATTATAAGTTGCATTCACCAAATTGTTAAAATCTGTAAACGTGAATGTTATGTAATGTTTACCTAATGTTATATTCTCATTTCATTTGTTTATCGGGAAAATATTAAGTATAAAAGAATGTTTTATCGTTTGAATTAGCTTCACATACGTCGGTTTCTTTTTCTGCTTTAGTGACAGACCATTGTGCAACCAACCCATGCAAGCATGGTGGAACCTGTAGAAATGGTGGGAACGGGTATACATGTTCTTGCGTACCTGGATTTACCGGTGACAGATGTCAGAAACGTATGTACATTATTCATATTTGCATTGGAAGAAAACTAAACCGTAATCAAAAATATTTTACACTCAGCTTTACGCTCATAACTTGTCAACTACATAACATGAAAGTACACATTATATAGTTAGGAAGTGATGGCCTCATGGCGGCTTTATTTTCAATTTCACTTGACTTTTAAAATCATCTTCACACAGTACATAGTCATTAAATTAAATCATGTTTAACATCTATCATCGGATAAATAATAGAAAATAGCAATTTTAAATGTTTGGCTGTGGTCCGTATTGTTTGTACAAGTATTTTTGACACGCCGGAAGCGTGTCGTATATAGTTTATGTATATTTTGACGACCTTTAGCTTGTGTCATCTTGATACTTTATAAAGACATAACTGTTTTTTAAAAAACGATCCACCTACCCCATCGTCTCAATAAAACTAATTGACTAGATCCCTTTTCCACACAGTGTTTTATTGAGAGGTTACATGAAACGCACGCGATAAATTTTACATGAGCAAGAGGAATATAATTACATGTAATACCAGTTTTAATTTTAAAGCACTAGACAGCCGTTTCGGGATACAATTCCTCGTCAGTAGTGCTTAGACCAAAATTATGAAACCAAAATGTGTTTAGGTCACTTCTGTGTTGCCGTAGTTGTTCAATTATCATAATGTTGTTGTTTTTTCACTTTGTCACTTTCAGGTTGTAATGCACAAGGTGATATTGTCTTTGCCGTTGATACATCCCGGTATGCTACTCGTAAAGAATTGAGGAGGGTTAAACGGTTCCTTCGATCTCTTGTCAAACGTATGTCCTTCAAACGACAGGGATTCCGCGTTGGTATTGTAGAATATAACTCAAAAGCCAGGGTCACATTGACATTCCAAAATGGACGAAAAAAGAAAGCCGCATTGGCAGCTGTATCTGGTATAAGGTAGGATGTTCTTTAATTAAAAAACATGTTCAATGAATGAAGCTATATGCCTTTATATTTACAATCTAATTATGACTCTCTTTTGTCGACAGAAGGATATCTTAAAGTGTCAGTAGTTCTGCAATGCATTATGGATACCTTATCTAGTTTATAAATAGACTAAATTTCATGTCTTCTAATCAAGCTGGTATTCTTTCATATCGCTCGGATCACTCGCAAATTTAACATAATCAAGTAAATGTCCACATTTTTCCTCTTAAAATGTATACTAAAAACAGGACCGCATCAAAAACATTTAATTCTGTAGAACGTAAATCATATCGTCCCATATCCACACTTCTAATAATTTCTTGAAGGAGATTCAATTTTATGCACAAAAAATTTACTTGGTAACATCATTTGAAACAAGAAATGAATAAGAACAAAAAACATGGATCTTACATTTTTCAGTTTTTGGATTTTTATTTCAAATTCTACAATGGTCCCTCACTTTTTGTTGTGTATATTATTGAAGGTAAAGTTGCCGTTGCCTTACTTATTACTGCTTTTATGTTTTATTTGATTTTAATCGTCGGGATTGGCACTTGTTTCTTCATCGTTCATCAAAATATGATTTACTGTATGTTTCTGTGTTATTCTATGTGTCTATATGTGTTTTGTTGTTCTGGTCCTGACTTGTTACAGCTGGCAAAAAGCATTAACATGGACTGATATGGTGTGTTTGATTTTTATTTATTGTTCTTTTTGCTATATCTAGATCTCGTGGAGGTGATCCAGACCCAACTGAAGCACTTAGAAAAGCAAATGTGAGGATATTTGACAAGGACGAGAGACGTAATGTACCAAACTACCTGATATTTGTAACAAAGAGCATGAACAATGAGAATAACGTTATACGACAAGCCAATAAACTCAAAATAGCAGGAACCAGGATCATTGGTGTCGGTAAGTAAATCATAATGTACAGTATAGGCCTGTCAAAAGTTTAACACGGAATGGCAACGGATTATTAAAGAACCAGCAGTTCATCTCGCTCCGTCGAGAGCGATATCTCGACAGAGCTCTGCAATTTATCTATCTATCTATCTACCGGCAGCTTTCGACTACTATCTATCGAAATGTCGGTCACTCTGTAGCCGAGCTTCAAATCTTTTTCCATTAGCTAGGTGTTAAACATTCAACAGGTCAGAAGTAAAAGTACCAGGAGTTGGTTATTCAAAGGTCCGTTAGCTTAACCAACTGGTGAGCGAAATTTAGTATCATGTGTATTCAGCAATATTTTTGGATTTCTCTTTGAAAGTTACTTGATATCCAATACTTAATATCAGATCCTTATGATGAGACATTACATTGCACACTAGGAGATGCACAAAAATTGAATCTTAACTGTTCATTGACACAATCTCATAGCAAAGTTTTACCTTTCTTAAATTCTTAAAGCGGGTGCATTTTGATAAAACTTGACATGGACGTATACTGTTTTGCATATTGAAATCTGATTCTTTGGTCATTAAATTTAAGGGAGTTGTAAGGACCTCAATGGCGCAGTGATCTAAAGTGCTCGCTTTTGGACACCAGCGTCAAGTACATGCTTTCAGCATTAATTCATTAATTCATTTTATAACACCCATTTATTCATTTTATAGGTATCGGATTGACGTCATCAGAGAAAGAATTCCTAAGTTCTGCCGTATCATCTCCTGTTCCAAGTTATATGTATAATGTTCCTAATGTACAAGGATTGAACGACGTAGCAGATAGCATTATGGTCATGCTTTGTGATGGTACTGTATTAAACTAAGCTTATAGAGAGCATGTATTTATGTATTGTAGAACAGTGTCATATTATAACGTTGTTAATTTTCTGAATGATATATTGAAAATTATCATCATATAATTTGAATTTAATTTAAGTAATTTATAATGTGAGATCTGTTAAAATGATCTCATCCTAAAACTGGAAGTATTTCAACATCGAATATGTTTGTTATTGGCTATTTAATGTATATAGTCAGTTCGTAATACTAACAGTCGTTCGCAAATAGTCATTCGTGGCCTTGAGTGCACTGCTAAGGTAGTACACCTATAGACGGTGACATCTCGGTATAAGTGAAATATTCTTGACAGGGACGAAACACTTTATCTCCATTGATTGAAATAATGAATATAATATGATTTGCCAGTACACCACGTGGCCAATACCTTGTAGCGTGTGTGCAGAAACAAGATAAAAACTTTTTACTCTCAAGTTTCTGAAATGCGTTTGGATTTTATGAGGTCAACTTTCTGATTTGGCAGATGAAAGGCAGTGGAATGGTTTGGCAATAGTAGTGCCTTTATATATACCGGTAGTTGTCTGAAATGGCACATAAACATACCAACTCATGTTCAAATCAGATTCCCAACTTTAAAAACTGGTTAATTAAGTTACAACACTTGAACTTTCAACAGAAACGTAAGTTCGGGTACTTCAAAAGGAAAACTATTGAAATAAATGTTTCGTTATTGTTTACTATTTTAGAAAGAAATATGTGTGAAAGTGATCCATGTGGTAACCGTGGAGAGTGTGTATCCACACCTGGATCCTACTACTGTCAGTGCCGTCCTGGATACGCCGGTAAAACTTGTCAGAAAGGTACGGATTATTATCACGTATAGTCATAGTTGGAAAGAATTGCTTGTTTTAAAAAAAAGTGTATCTGTAGTCGCTAACAATAAAATGTGTCTTTGTTGGTAATTTGGGTATCGGCTCACATGGAACTTTTTGTAGACATCCGCTTAACGTTGCTACGATTTTGTACCACATGAAACGCAAACAACTCTTTGCTTGAAAATACTAAGCGCTTTAACTATTAATGATACAATTAAAGATCAATACGTTCCATCTCTCTCTCTCTCTCTCTCTCTCTCTCTCTCTCTCTCTCTCTCTGGCACATTACATTTAACAAACGATCCAACAGACACACGTGGTGTTTTATTTTATTATTTTTAGTCATATTAGTTGTAGTATATTTTTCACAAAATATTATAACGTTATAACTGAGGTTTTAAATACTTCTAGCTTGCAATGCTAAAGCTGATGTAGCCTTCCTTTTGGATTCATCTGGAAGCGTTGGTCAGAAGAACTTCCAGAAGATGAAAAATTTCCTGATCCATATGGTTGACGACATGACAATTGGCTATGATGCTACACGTGTTGGTGTAGCCTCATTCAGTGACACAGCTCGACTGGCCTTCTACATGGACGAATACTTGACAAAGGATGACGTTAGGAGGGCTATATCTGGCGTGGATTATGAATATGGAAACACCAACACCGCCTCTGGTATCAAACTCGTCCGGAACCATATCCTAGATCCAAAACGCGGGGATAGGAAAGATGCACAGAATTTCTGTAAGTTAAAGCACTGGAATAGTTTCGAACTTCAACATTTGACTTTTTAAAAATACAATGGGAAAAATAACATGTGACAAACCAGAAACGCATATTGGGATCACAGATAATATAACTTATGATGCTTTAAAATAGAAAAAAGTAGTTTGTAAATGAAAGAATGTACTTGGCAAAACCAAACCAAACCAATTGAACACGAAAAAAAAAAACAATTGCAAGACAGTACAAATAACACACATTGAAAGAACTGTGTAAAACTTTCTACAGACACTGACTTTAATGACAAAACGGTGTTCATTGGAATTCAACTAATTCGACTGAGAAAGAACTCCGATACTCTGATTCATAAACTAAATAGGTTAAAGTAAATGTGCTTAAACCTATAACTTGAGCATTTCTTATAAACCGTAATGACGAAAACTTTGATTATTTGCTAAAAAGCTTTTTGGTGTAATGTTGTAATATCTTCCTCAAGCCGTGCAATACATTCGAAGTTTCAGTGTAATGTTACGGTTCATATGAACAGATGGTTACAATTGAACGTTTTTAATATTTTGCCGATCCTCTTCAATCAGGCGCATAATGTTTAGATATTAATGATTAAATTATTATCAAAGGTGTTTTTATGTTAAGCAAGTGTAATATTAGACTAAGTGTGTCTCAAATGTCTAATTTTTCTTGAATACTTTTTCAGTGATCATAATGACAGACGGGTTATCAAACATAAATGCAGAGAATACACTGAAAGAAGCTGAACTGGCTAAGAAGGAAGGAACGCATGTCATATCCATAGGAATCGGTTCTTTTGATCCATTTGAAATAAATGCCATGGCAACAGAACCAGCGTCTAAGAATGCATACATTATTGACAACTTTGATAGATTATTCAATATATCAGACAGACTTGTTTCTGCTACATGTAGAGGTAATTATCTTTTATATGTGTACACAAATGTATCTGGCTTACCTTTAGGCTTGCCTACATTCTAGGTACAGAAGAGTCTACTTGCACAAAAACCATATGAAGACTAGGTAACATGGGAGCTATACTGTCCTTCTGACAACTATTTTTATTTCATTTGAAAATGTAATTTGTGATATTTTTGAAGATAGACGAGACATCTGTTTAGGACATAGAAAGCCAAAGTGCATAACATTTGCAACGATATTAAATGCTCAATGTTCCTTCCATGTTAATGATTGTATCCATTTTGAAAATCATGAAATATGTACATTTAGATGCAATGTATAATACTGAATTGGATAAATGCTCTTTGATTTAACCCTATTTATGTATGTTGAGATCGATCTTAAAAAGTATGTCAACACAAAATATATAATCTATATCTAGATAAATTGTAAGTAAAATGAAAAAAATAATAACGTTGTTAAAGTTGCCGATATTTCAATATATTTATCATATTTATATATGTTAAATTAACATTGATATATTTTTGTATGTTAATGTTTGTTTCCTTTGATGTATGTTTACAATAACTTCAATATATCTTTTCAGATCCCTCCATTTGTGATGAAAACCCATGTAGAAATGGAGGTGTATGTAAACCACTTATTAACGGATATACATGTAAATGTAGAAACGGATACAGAGGCAGAAATTGCGAGTCGGGTAAGTGTTCCTTTACAACCATCATAAGTAGCTGTTGTTTGGTATGTCAAAATATGCTCGTCTATTCTTTACATTGTCATGTGTGTTTAAAAAACAGCAAGTGTATTGATAACAATACTCGCCGGTAGTTGTACATTTTTTATTACGTTTGCATGCCTTGCACATGATGAAAAAGAATACCAATGCTGCTGTTAAATTCCTGATGGTGGATTCAAAATATGTCTTACTTTACACCAACACCAGAGGTCACTGACAAATGAACATATGGAAAAGGAAAAAACCTTTCTATACAAATATACAAGGTCGATACGTTTGGTTTGTATTTTGTGAGCAATTTTCTTAAAGTAGAGATGTCTTTTTAAGATGTTTCTTTTCTCTTTTTCAGCATGCCAATCCAAGAAGGATATTGTGTTTGTCTTGGATTCATCATCCAGTGTTGGCGAAGGCAACTTCCAACAAATGCTGAACTTTGTTAAAGCTTTAGTCGAGGAACTTTCTGCACCGGGGACAAACAACAGATTCGGACTTGTAACCTACAGCACTGAACCAAACTTAATTTTCAGTCTAGGCAGATACCCAGACCCAGGTACAGTAAGCACAGCAGTTGCTACTACCCGATATACACCGGGCTCCACTAACCGCCGGAGGTCTCCGAACAGCTATGGAAATTTTCACGAACAATTACGGAAACAGACGAGATGCTGATGACGTTGTTATTTTGATTACGGATGGCGAATCGAATGTCCAGGCATATAATACCATTCCAACTGCAGATGAACTCAAGCGTAACAGTATAAAAATACTTTCTATCGGCATTGGTATATCTAACAGTGATGAGATAACAAGAATAGCATCAAGCACTGACGATGTATTCCAAGTAGGCGGTTTTGATTCGCTTACTGAAGTTAAAACTGACATTTTAGACACTTCTTGTAGAGAAAATGAAGAATAGTGAAACATGATATTAAATATTATAGATTTTTTCAGGTATTTAGTCAAAATGAGTAGCGAAATTTTGTATGTATTTTGTAAGGGTGATATACGTCTAGCGAAATCCGGTTTGGTAGTTATTTGCCATTGACGTTTTTTCTGGAACATTTAAAGCGTACATTATGGTATAAGAAAATTAAACTGCATAATATGAAACATTGGCGATTGTGAGTGACTATTTAAGAATGTGAACGTGTAACAGTGTTGAACTGAACAATAACAGTATATGCATTAAAATGATACATTATTTTTATTTTATGCTTTGTCATATATTTAATTTTTCAGTTATTTCCCTTTATTGCTCTTCAGCTTGTAAAAACGGAAGTACAATTTTTGTACAGAGAACACTGTATTATGCGTAATTCATTATATACTTATTTTGCATTATTATGTAATACCAATAACCAATCACTGGAGATACACTAGAAGTTCGACTGGTGTATTGAAAGTTATTGCCAAAATGGTTCTTTTTTAAGAATTGTTCCTGAGCCTTTCTTAAACTAGGAAGAAGCAACATAAATTGCAACTTTTTTTCAACTTTTGGTATTTGATTTTTTTTATACAAATAAAGAAAAAAGTGTGTTAAAGTCGAATTATCTTTGACCCTGTCGGTTTTTAAAATTATCAAAACTGAGTTATTTCAATTTGTTTCAAAAACACGTGCAAGGAAAACCCTTTTGTTAAATTAGGATCATACTTGACCTAGCATGCTTTAAAAATTATTTTTAAAAAATGTCATGAACACTTCTTACAAAGCGCCAATTACTTGATATAAAGTGAATACAAACCATTGTATGTTAGAATACCAAATCGGCATGAATGAAATAGACATAGTGATCATGTGATGACTTATGACTGGTGTACGTATGTCTGTACGAGTGTTCGTGTGTCTGGTTCTACTATGTAGAATGAAGTTTATATAACTTTGCAATATAAATAAAACCCGGTGTAGTTAACTTTATATATCCATGCAGTAGATTACCAAAATGAGATTAGAAAAATAAGTGATTATAACTCAATTCTAACTGATATTACCAGTATTTAGTGTTAAGGCACTTTTTTGAATTTTGTAGAAGTAAATCATTTAATAGTTTTCAGCAAAAAAGCTTAGTTTCTTTACAGACATATACTTATCACTACAGTACTCGGTTTTTCAAATCATTTTTTTTTTAATTTTTGTAGAATTCTGCTTTTAAATAGTTTTCTGTAAAACGCTTGGATTAGTTTTGGCAAACAATGCATAGTATCAAAACAATACTCGTTATTTTGTGAGTCTTTTCAATTTTGTAGGATTTTGCTTCAATTTCAAAATATTCAGCTATTTTTATTATAAAACGCTTGAATTAGTGTTGGTAGTACCACGCGTATCATAACCATACTCAGAATTTTACACTTTGGCCATGACATTTAGTATTAGTTGCTAGGGTAGTATAGCTATGGCATTATGTAAAAGCGAGGTATTTGTATTACAGACACGTTTTTAACCATTGTATTTGTTATAAATTGCCATATAAAGCATTAAAAAAGTGCCAAATGCCTTAATGAGAGAATCAAATAGTGCCTTTTGTGTGTGCGAAAAAAGTATCTGTTGAAAGTCAAACAGTGTCTTTCGAAAGTTTCAAATGGTGCCTTTTGAGAATTCTAATTAGTGTCTTTCGAGATTGCAAAATAGCACCTTTTGAGAAATGAGCATTTTCTTTGTAATTTTTAACAGATAAACTGATTATAAAGTTAATCGTTAGGCTAGCTAAACTTAAATCAAGATAGGATGATATTTTCGTATCAAATGCATAATGGTCTTCCAACTATTATTTTCTGTTGACCCGACATTGGAACCAATGATCAACCAAAACCATACTATTGAGCTGGCAGTTTGAACTTATAGTCACCAAACAGTTATCATACAGTTGAGTTGGCATTGAAACTAATGGTCTTCAAACACTTATCACGCCATTAAGCTGACTTTGACACCAATGGTCACACGACATTTACCATTGCGTCAATTGGCAAGGGAGCCAATGGTCACCAAACATTACTGCTAAGCTAGCATTTGAAGTAATTGACCATCCAATAGTTACCTGTACCCCTCGCTCATGTTTTGAGTTGATGGATTTTGGCGTTGAATCTATATTTTCTGGTTAAATTAAAAATTTTAAAACTAATTCTAGAAATGGTGAAAAACGTGTCTGCTCTAAAACAAATACATATGTACAATGCTTTTCAATTATAACATCGTAGTATATTTATTTTTATTCTTGTAAATAAAATTTTCCTTTTTCACTTTCATATTATACATATTTCATAGTATAAATGCCGTGTATATCATAGATTACGAAGACCATGATATTATAATAGAACAGTAACATTAGGAGGCTTTTACTTATATATATATATATTACATTGTAAATATATATCTTTTATACATTACTTACTAACAGGTTTTGATAATGTATATGTTTGCTATTTTATGCTGTCAGTGCTGGAGAGTTTTAATTAATGTAGCCGAAAATATCTCTGTATTCATTATAATAAGAATCTTTTAATTTTCATCAAAAACATTAAAAATGAAAATAAATATTTGACACCATAAATATTTGACTTTTCTGTATTTAAACATTGCTCTGGCAATGGGATATGATTTTTTCATAGGAATTGCTTCTTCGTTATCTGTGTGCCTTCACGGGTTCAAAAATGACAAATGAAGATGGTTTGTATAAGATTGGCTCCGTTAGATGAGTGTTTTCACAGGTTCGAGCAATGACTATATATCTAACCTAGAGGAAGGAAAGCAGTATTGTTTTATCCCCCTGTCAATATTTTTCACTTATATCAAATGGTCATTTCTTGAATGGCAGAGGAAACAAAGTATCCACAGAAAACCACACTTTCAGCAATCGATCGAGAACTGACAAGAATTTAGACGCGATGTGGTTCTTAAGCACACGTTTTAGACCACTCAAATACCACACCAGCCCTACCTCAAACTCCACCGAAGCACTTGAATGGATTTATTAAATAATATTCAACGAATATTTCAGTAGTCTCCGAGCCATATGGCAGTTTATGAACCGTGCAGTCAGCCCAAAAGTGGTATATGGACCGAAGCGAAGCATATAAGCACCCCAGATTACGCAGATGAAAATATCATGGTAGTCGTTTATCATCGTAGTTATGTTCTTGTTATGAGCCATGTGTTGCGAAATGAAAACGACAGTAAAAGCAAAGTCGGAACAAATCCAACCCTAAAATACCAGTCCATGTCCCAATCACAATCCAAAGCGAAAGTAAAAACTCTGAAAACTGGCAAATTACAAGAAATTCCATCGGGGATGAGAGAATTTGTGTTCTGAAAGGTTAAGTACCTCCTGTAAAGCTAGCTACACCAGTCACATGTGAAACAAATAAGAAAACAGGACGAACGAGATTAATTGAATCAATCACTAGTGCCAGATAGGTAAATCTCAACTCTAGTTCAAATATATTTGGTCGAGAACTAGACTTACGGGGTGACCCGGCAAACATTATTTTAATTCCTGTCACCCGGGGACATTCCACGCCAAGTTTTCTTTGAATTGTTTCAGTTTCAGAAGAGAAGATAAAGGTTTAACCCACGCACGTCACGTAATGTCATAAACTCAGCTGGCTATAGCAAGTCAAGTTAAAAAGAAAAACTAATTAAAGCTCAGTCGTTCTTTCTTCATGAACATCTTACTATTTGTTATCAGTGTAACAGAGACAGTGTCATTGACTTTTTAAAAACATTATATGTCTCCAGGACAACGTTCCATTGTCTAGAATCAAATTGGTCGTTAAAATGTGGGTTTCGTCTAAGACGCTGATATAATCAAAGCAAATTGTTCGCCAAAGGACATTTCAATTGTAAAGTCTTTTCTCATCAGATGTGGCATTACATTGTATTGAATAGCTATGTTGAAACTACGGCGGCGTGGAAGAGCCAAATGAAAATAACTAATTCGTAATTCGAATTAATTTTTTTATTTGGCCCTTCCACACCGCCGTATGAAACAAATGTGTTTTCAACAACGCTGTTTCCCATACACCATGTACACCCCTGTCGAAAGTTTAAAGGTGAGGTAACAAAAGGGAATCGAAAATCGACAGTCGAGATATGGATAGCTAGTGGCCAAAGATGCAGCCAAAAGATGGATCGCAGTTGCCAAATGTCGAAATCAAACTATCGAGGTACAAAGATAGGCTGTTGATTCCGCAATAATTCGTTAGCTCAATATTAAACTACAGCCAGGCCTGTATCTATATTATCCGAGGCAATATTCTGATGGTCTTGTGCTTTAAGATTCAGTTTTCTATCAGCAAAGGGTTTGGGTGAAATAGCACCAATGTGGACAAAAGCGGTATTTACACAATCGCTGTTCATTGCAGTAACCAATACTGGTGCAGGAGGGTGGGTAAAACGCAGTCAAATAAGTTTGCATTTCGGATACGAAAAATAAAGATCCTATCTATACACTAAGAATGTAGTAAACAGACTAACACACCTCTTGCTGGGCACAAATTCAATCTTGTCAGTGTTTTAGTCAATGCGGAAGGAAAGAGTCTATTAAGGTTGAAGGTTGTACAAGTTCCTTCAATCATTAGCGGAGTCTCTCATAACATTTATATCACACTTTTTTATAAACGAATCTTGATATGTTTAACGAAATAAAAACACTATTTATATTAAGATGTGTGGTAATTCTATATGAATATGAACTTCAATAACGATAAACATACAGACATACTGCTGTGAAATCATGTATTTCCGAGGTTTACAAAATTTTTCGTTTTCGATTACATCATGACCCACGAATTTGCATGTCAACGAAATCGTATATGTTACAATCTTACCTTAAATATAAAGAACAAATCATGAAATAATCACCCCAAGAATGGGATTATCTCTCAACTCCATGGAAATAGACACCGCGAAAAAATGATTTCACGGTAGATCGTGTGACATAAAGCTAAAGACAGAATGACAATAATGCATAGGTGATATTATGTACATGTAATATTACACATTGAAATTGTATTTCTTAGATTTGACATTCATAAGCTGCATCAAAATTATATGGTTAGGTAATTACATGTATATATATCAAATATTAAGAGCAATTGAAATTATTACCCAATGAATGGCATTTTCTCTCAACTCCACGAAAATTATACACCGCGAAGATAAAATAGTAGTTCTTGCGACATAAAACTAAAGACAGAATGATAATGATGCAGGGGTTATTTAAAATATTTTTTATGTGCACATCAACATTACACGTTGAAACTGTATTTCTGAGATTTGGTATTTATATTCTGCATCAAAATATATGATTAGGTAATTTAATCACAATTCCTGTAAGTTATCATGACTCGGCAATTCTTTCGGAAATTGTTGTGGACAAATTTTGTTTCTGTTTTTCATAATTATTATTCGTCTATGTTCTTCCATTGCAGCTTTGGTTCTTCTATCGGAAATATTTCTTTGATTTTTCTTGTTTAATCTTCTGTGGTATGACCAGAAATGAAGTCCAAGGAAAGTTAGGAAGACGACTGCGATTGATAGATGCGGTAGCCATAACAGGAAACGGAAGTGACGTCATCGTCTGCTGAAGAAGTTCCGTTTGGCATTATTTACATTCCTTTTTATTGGCATTTGAACTTCTGAAGGCCATCATAATCCATCACTAAAAAGTAAAACAGAAAAATAAAGTATTTGTGGCGAGAATGTTAATGCGACGGTGTCCAACGATAAAAAATAAAGTGTTGTAGTATGAAAAACAATTTATATTATTTGATATTGTGCGCCCTCTATTTTTTATGTGTAGATTAAAACATTGCTATGACGTCATGCTTTGACTTTGTACCGAATTGCCAGGTTTTTTTTTTTTTTTTTTTTTTTTTTTTTTTTTTTGAATGATTATTATTTTTATAGGCACGCAACTCAGATGTTTTTACTATTTTATGACATTTTAAAAATTGATCTATGCAGATGGAGTATTGAGTCGACTTGTTGTAAGTATAACTCACACAAAGCATGAGTTTTAACTCGCTCTAGACGACGCCGGAATACTCTTCACTAAACACAGTGCGAAGTAAATTACCGTCCAATATTAAATTGTGAATTGTGATCCCAATTGACCAAAATCATTATCACCTACAACTGAATGAGGATTTAAAGCTGTATTTTATTTACACAAAGAAGTGCAATGTTTTAAGTTAGAGAGAAGCCTTTAACACTGCTCATTCGGTGAGAGAAATAACAGTTTTCGGCTTCTCTCTATAACTTACAGTAGAACATCGTTCTAATTTCATCGGTAATTTTACAACCTCGCTTATCGTCACAGTAATCTGTTGACACAAATTCTATTTCTTTAGCATAAGCCATCTTCGTATTATTTACCACTTCGGTGGGTCAGTGGTAGAGTACTCGCTTCGTATGTGGGAGGTCGTAGATTCGAACCACTACCAGGTCTGACCAAGACTTGAAAATACGTAATGGCGTGTTTTTTCTTTTCTTTCTTTCTTTCTTTTTTTTTATTGCCGAGCACTTGACATTTAGAAATGAAAGTAACGGGGTCCTTCGGAAGAGACCTTAAAACCGATGTTATGTGACCTGGCAGGCGTGACACGTAAAGAGCACTCTCTGCACATTGCCTCAAGCGCACTGGGATGATCAAAATTTCCGGCACAATACCTTTCGCATGTGACATCTCGATATAAGTGAAGTATTCTTGACGTAACACCCCACTCAATCAATCAAACAATCAACCTTTCAATTTATTACCAAAATTTGGTATAACGCCAAACTTTGATTGAACAAATGGTGACGATCATGGAGACTTTAAATATCACGGATTAAAAGTTGTTTTGATGAAATCCATTATATAATTTGCAGCTTTTTTATCATTTTTCTACAATTCGTTATCTTCAAGATAAGGATCAGTTTCAAACGACGAAAAACATATTTTCACAATAATGACGTTAATTGGTATGTTTGTTTTGGATTATCGCATCATAATTTCAAATGTGTCCGTAAAACTAAAAATATTTTCGACATTTTAGAAGAATATCAAAATGTTTTATGTCAAGTTCCCATTATATGGTATCAACATTTCCGTTTCATGAAATATTTATTATGATAAAACATCACATTTTTTAGATTTCTTGCCACGTTTCTGATACACTTTATCTCTCTTAGCAAGGCTATCGATCTCAATTTACAGTGAGGCCAGACAAAGAATGACATCTTTAGCAGACAACAGATGACATATTCATGTTTTGTTCCGATCATTTTGGAATAATAAAACAGAATATTATAAAGTGTTAGCTTACAAACTAAACACGGATCTATTATACAATCATGTCTGCGAGAAGAGTGGGTTGATGTTGGACAGATCATCTTTGTTTTTTCATAAAATATGTTATTCTCCTATGTTCTTTCATTGCAGATTTGATTTTTCTAAAGTTTCCTTCGATTTTTCTTGTTTAATCTTTTTGTGATATGACAAAAATATAGTCCTAGGGATGTTCCGAAATATGACTGCTATTGATTGATCGATCGATTGGGGTTTTACGTCCTAGTCAAAAATATTTTACTTATATCGAGACGTCACCAGCTAAAGATGAATTGTCAGAAATGTTTGCCTTTGCAATGTTACCATCAACTGTTATCCCTCAATAATCAAAAACAAATATACCACTCCATGTTCAAATCACAATTCGAAAAAATGAAAATCGAAAACTGACAAATATAGAGAATCTCGTGAAATTCTACCTGTGCTCCGGAAGGATAAGCACTTCTGTTTAGCTAGCTATATACCATCTAGGTGTGCAATGAGAGAGAGAGAGAGAGAGAGAGAGAGAGAGAGAGAGAGAGATTAATTTAAGCTTACCTATGAAGATTTCAATCCAAGAAGAGGATCTTTGGAAGGCTCTGTCATTGCATTTTATATATTAATATAAAGCTCAGGGATTCATTAACAATTAATGCTTTAATCCACATAAGATTAAGGGGATATCCCTGGAGACAATCAATGTCAATTTTAGAGGTATCTATATGTCACTCAACGTATCCATTCAGTACACTTGACCTCGAAAAAAATCATTAGCATTAAACGTCAACCGTAAGTCAATTCTGAGACATCTGGTTTTGTATTCCTCACTGATGGTTTGAATGTTGGGCATATGCTTAGACAAAATGTGAATGGCAAAATGTGCACGACATAATTTTGGTATGCCCGGGGACCTTGGTGGCCAAATGGTCTAAATTACCGGCACCGCAATCGCTTCTCACCTCAAAGGGGAATCTAGAGTGATTTATTAATTTGTTAGCCGCAGTATTATTATCTGGTCTTTTCGTGTCAGTTTGTTTGCTGGGGTTTTATTTTCAGAGGTCTTTTCATTGCATTGCCGTGTACGGCACAACGTGTACTATTTCGTGTTTTTTGGTAGCGTAGTTTGTTGCTAGGTACATGTTCCCTTCCTCTGTAGTATCGCAACATACACTTCATGTTTAAGAACTGCCAAGCGTTGGACATATTTAAATTAATAACTTAAGTTTTATAGGAGTTGTTCATTTTGCCGGTCGTAACCATAATTTGGAATCTAAACCATGAACAATACAGTTTAATAAAGTAAATTGAGTAAAAGGAACATGAAACTATGTGACGTCATATATATATATATCCAGAGCAATCCTGGAAACAGAGACATCAAACTTATCAACAATACTGTGATGACGACCATAAAACTTTTTGTGGACCCTCATAAGCCTATGCTTGCACTATCCTTAGGTCAACAATTCACTTGTACGCAGTTTGCTTAGTTGTATAAAGTACATAGTGGGAACAAGCTCTACCATAGCGTATCATTTGTGAGACAAATACACCATAAGCAGGAAGAAGATATTGCTATAATGAATCAAAAACTAACATACCAATCTATGTTCAAATCATAATCTTAAAACAAAGTAAAAACTTTGAAAACTGATACATTAAGTAAAACACGAGGACTTCCACCAGGTTAAGTGAGACCCTGTGCTCTGGAAAGGTAAGCACCTATTGCCTATCTAGCTACATCAACCTCGTGTGACATCAACATTGAAAATAAAAGGAACGTGAAACAATGTTAATAAAGAAGTTATACATTGCACTTCGAAGTTTCCTAAAATGAATTTTGCCATGCTCATAACAAAATATGTTATTCAAAATTACCTAAAAATTGAAATTAAAACCGTTTATCATTGATTCAATATAACCTGATAATGCACCTTGGACAAAAAAAATAATAAAAACGTGTCTGTAGCCATTGGAAGTATTTTAAACAAATTGTTTCACTTAGTCTGTATTTGCATCGAGTTTTTATTCACTATGTATTTAAATTGCTCCCTAGTTTATTTCCGATAAACTCATTTGACAAATAGTGTTATTTAACTCTACAAGATAATCTCCCTATGGACACGATTATCGAATTAATCAACCTATATGTCTCAATTGGCTGTTTTCTCTGATTTTATTTAAGCCAATAATGTGAGATAACGGCATAGAAATGAGGGATATACTTTAGGGTATCCAGATGGTTATCATAATTCTTATACAACATGATATTTATAGTAGAATAAAGTATACTCCAGAGACTGAATTAGACACCAAGCTAACCATAATCTATCTGTACTCCATGGTTTAGTCACACACAATGTTTGAATGCATAGAGAGCTGCAGTCAGTGCCGCAAAGGAATAGAAGAACATTTCACAGATGCAATTACATGTACTATTTCTTTAAAATATTGAAAAGAAATTATCAAAATATTTGATGAATTAAAAACACGCAGCTAGTTACATGTATGCAATTCAAAAAAGCTGGGAATCTATGGTTTTATTGAAAATATTTAACTGTTTATTTAATTTGGTGACTGTGTCATATAGCTTATATCATTTTTGAATGCATTTTATGTTTAAATTTACAAAATGATATATGACAACTGCAAACAGGATTGGTATCAGTATAGCGCCGCATTGTAGTAAACATTGTTTCACGGTATTGTTAATTCATGACATTTTAAATCAAAAACAAACATACTAATCCATGTCCGAATCACAATCTAGAAGCAAAGTAAAAACTTTGGAACTGACATAAAGACCTTTATCGGATCATTGTGGGCGTGGCCGGCGATCCGTAGATTATTAATTAGTAAAACATAGCACAACAAAACCGATGATCGAAAATTAAACCTGACATTTTTCGCAATAGCCAAACATTGAATGACCCATAAAGAATATAAGAACACAAGGTGTACACATCAAAATCATTAATCGACTTATGATAGGGGACTGTACATACTAGCAGAAAATGCCTATCTTAACACGTTACTAATCAGGTTGCCTTGATCTTGTCTCTCGTCTGTAAGATGGCCGTGCAGGCTCCGGATTCTCTATCATTTTTTAACTAAGCTTTCCCTTTACTTAAAACCTGATAAAGTAAACCTAACAGTTTTGTAGTAATTCTTGTCTGATAGCCAAGTAGAAACTGTTCCGTATTCAAAATTGTAAATGATCTCAAACTGGTTATAATCTTCAAATGTACTTGTGTATGAACGCAGAGCAAAATATACTTTTGCTTACGTGAGTAAATTTACATGAGTAAAAATACTTAGGTATGCCTTATGAGTCGTATGAATGGGGCTTAATTGGGTGTCATTTTGTAGATCTCTTTAAGCTATGCGTCGATATATTCCAATTTTGTAAAAACCCTCTTTTTGTAATACAAGGATTACCAAACTTAACAGAAAATCTGTGCTAATCCCTAATTATGAAACTGGAGCCTGCAGTAGTAGAGCCGCTAGGGTTTTGTTGTATTCATGTCGCTAACGATGATTTATTATTTGTTTAGGCTAAAATACTCTCACTCGTCTATCTATCATGACACCATACAAATTAAGAACAGATAAGGAAAATAAAAATTGCCAATTTCTTTTATTTCTCATGGGAGATGAAGAGCGATGCCGTATTGGCTTAGATCTGACATTTAAAACACAATTTACCGCTAATATGCCTTAACAAAATATCTCACTCTTAAACCATTGAAGTATTCTCTCCGTGATTAAACTGAGAGTAGCTTTCAGTTGATAACTTCTCCATGACAACGCTTTCCGGTTTTAAGCTGCAGCCATATCCGCCATCGGGAACTGTCAATTTTATTGCTGAATACAATTTCATTTGAGCACGTGCTTCGGCGTGTTGTGTATTGTTCCGCCAAATTTCCTTTCGTCTTCTATGATAACACCAAAAGTTTATTGCCAGAAACGCAATAATGAGTATCACTAATAAAAAGTATGGAAGCCATATCAGGTCATATTTGGACACGGGTGTTTTATTCGTCGAACTGTCATAATTCGTGATATTCTCAGGAATCATCAGTTGAAGATTTCTACATCACTGCACAAGGTTTCCTTCATTGGTTACTCTGTAAATAAAAAAAACACACAAAAAACTATAAAAATGCCCTAAGAGATTTTGTCTTAACTTTTAGAAGTAATGTAGTTCAAGATCTTTACACTTATACCTATGGTGGGGGAAAGTGAAGTTCCCTGAGAAACCTGCCTACCTCCTGCGAGGAAACCGACAAACTTTCTCACATTAGGATATGTCCCCAGTAGGATTAGAATCTAGGCAGTAAGAGTCGTTGTCAGTGCTCTGCCAACAAGGCCTCCTTTTTACGTCAAGGAAGTACATTCTTGTCTGTTTGGCCAATGTCATTCATGCACGTATCCAAATAGATGGACTGTTTATCAATGTTTGACACAGGTGTTCAGAAAAAAAAATTATGACATGCTCAAACTACACTACTTAAGTTAAAAAAAACAAAATGAATCCGCCCTTCGGTTTTGCCTACATAGAAACGTTTTTATTATCCGCTTACCATATACAGCTCCGCTGCAAGCCTAGGGGCGTCTAAACAAATAGTTCGTAAGAAATGAACTTAGATTTCTTGAAAATTTTATAGTGAACAACTAGATGAACATCTCCAATAAGTCCGAAAATGGCAAGCTACTGTGAAATCACTTAATTTTGTGGTGTTCATTTTTTGTAGTTCTAAGATAAAAAAAAACATTTTGCGTTATTGTTAATTTGTGGTTTGTTGTTTTCTTTTAAGGCAAGTTTGCAACTAATGTACACCTTTTCGTTGACATGTATATTCGTTGGCCGGGGTATCCACATAAACACGCCACGCAAATTAATGATTTCACAGTATTTGGTTCACATTATTAGTAATAGTGTGTTTTATACAAATTTTCAGAGCCTTCTTTTTTAATGTTTAGGACTTTCGAAGCAGCATACTGTATATTGCTTTATTTTCACGGTGTCAAATTTTCGCGGTTTGACGATGACTAGTGTATTCGCCGTGTCATATTTTTGCGTCTTATCTGATTCAAGGAAAACGACTCTAGCAAGATTAATGGGCTGGTAATACCAGTTTAATTTTCGCGGGAATACACTTGGCCGCGAATATAGCGAAAATAAAACCATAGCGAAATGTAAGCATTATACAATACATTTTGGAATCACACTGTTCTTGCACATCACTTTTCCGATTTGTTGTTAGTTCACTGGTCTTGACGTCAGTTGCATAATATACTCTGACTAAAACTAGACATCTCAGGAAACGATTTGTTTATTGCGTGTACACTAGTTAGCAATTAAGATGTTTGCATATTTTTAAGCCAGATATTGTAAATTTAAAATACATCCGTCTTAATTAATAAAAATCAGTCTCATCAATCACTAAATAAATAAATTAGTTAATTAATTAGACGCCAAGAAAACCGGCTGCTCCTGGGGGAGCTAGAGCAGATCACCCAGGACCGGAGACAGTGGCGGGCGGTTGTGGATGGCCTATGCCCCTCCAGGGGTTCAAGGCCTAAGTAAGTAAGTAAGTATACATAGTCGTATCAAATATTTTCTCTACCTACCCATTCACTTGAACAAATATGATGTTAAAAGGGTTGTTTTTTTATTTTTTGATCGACTGTTACCGGATCAGGGGAAAACCAATTCTTTTGTTGGTATCATAGTGTAACCTGGGTTTTTAAAAAACGTTCAGACACATTGAAGCATTATACATGTATAGATCATATATATAAATGTACACATATATCTTTAAATGAAATCTATTTTTATCAACACGGGTACTTATTACAACGAATCAATAACGTATTGGTATTTATAGATCGATGATTGCACAACATATAGGCAACTTAGCTATAATATACATAGTAAGCGTCTTCCTTCATTGATATGTGTTTAAAATCACAACAAAATGGTTCGAAAATATGGAAAAGGGGGAGTCCGTTCAGGAAATACATTGAGGGCTTCCAACAGTAAATTCAACAGGGTGTATAAACGGCAGAGTTATATTGTTAGGAGCACACAGAATACGGACGCTGTAGATGAGGACATTTTAGAAGACTGGTCGGTGAATTGTGATTGGATTGAATACTCGCTGAACAAAAAGGGTAGGTGGGTAATCCCGAGACTGTTAAAAGATCAAATTTTGTACAACAAGGACAATTTCTACGCTGGAATCAGGACCACTCTAAGTGAATCACATAATCTAAAGCGGTCCGCAAGGTGTGTCGAGTTGTGTTCAACCCAGGAAAGGGATAGACATGTTTTACCAAATAAAAAAACGTATTTCAATGTTAACAGTGTTGGAAAAAGTAACAACAGAAAGATAAAGTCCAAATTAAAAACACCTTACATTTCTGTGACAGAAAACATTGACAATTCTAATCCAAGTTTAAAATATGAAGTTGTATACCCTTGTCCGATGTCAAGTTCTTTAATGCACAACCGAAAATACGTAACTGATCATGAAAACTGGAGAGAATACCTGTTGAAGAAGAAAGACGAGAGGCGTCATCGTGATCGTGGTAATGTTTCCAGGAGCAAATATTCAAAATTCAAGGACCAATGCATTGAAGATTATGAGCTCAAATATATCTACCGTGACAAAGTTGACATTGAAAATGAAGCTGAATGTTCAGGTGAAACAGAATACACGCGTGGGTTCTCTGAAGAAACATTTTGCGATATTCTATTCAAAAGGCTTGATGTCAAATCGGAGTCTGGTCAGACGATTTTGAAATTTGGCGATGGTTTTGAAAATGCAAAACAATTAAGAAACAAGAAAGTTTGTAATCATCAAACTAAAAATGGCGACGGCAAGGCGAAGTTGTATCTGGAAATGCTACCCGTTTACGTTCTAATATCGTCTGCTGGTGTACGTCCTCACTCCCTGAAAAAGCAATATGGCGATTCATACATTGAATGCAAGTGTTTCCCGCGTAAATTTGTCATTGATATCACAGACAAAGTATACATTGATAGATCACTTGATTTCGCAGCTTTTGTTGTTTTTGAATATGACATGAACACAGCTATGGATGGAACTATCATGACAGATTTGGACGTTTATAAAGTCTACCTGAATTTAAAGTCCAAATTGAAAACGGTACAGATTAACACCATAGAAGACTTTGAACAAATGGACGTTGATGAAGTTATCCAACGTACTTCGTTTTTTGTGGAAACAATTTCACCGGAATATTTTTATTCACGCATGCACAAAAAGCGACAGCGCGGAGTTAGCAAAAAATTAAAATGTTCTACTTTGGAGGCATGTCTTGGAAAAGAGAATGTTGTTTATTATCCATCTTCTGAAATGATTCGTAAAGAAATTTTCCGCGGTGAAGCCGTTGTGGAGAAGGACACGCCAAGCGAGCTTGGTTTTGACTGCGTTCCGCCGGAGAACTGTCCTGTATGTTTTGAAAACATTATATCCGGAGAGAGATCGGTATCCGCTCTTCAATCGTGTGGACATTGGTTTTGTAATGAATGTTGGATGGGTTATATTACCGGCAGGGCTAGTTTGTGGTACAGTAACTTGACATGTCCTCAGTACCAATGTGATGCCTTAGTCGATCGTGCTACCTTGATGACACTGGTTAATGTCGACTTTGTACAAGATCTTGCAACGAGAGAGCACGATTCTCAAGTATTCATGAACAAAGAAACAAAATGGTGTCCAAACCCAGGATGTGGCCGAGTTCTTAAACTTGCGAATATTTCCCAGAAATCAATGAATGTCAAATGTGTTTGTGGTAGCCATGTGTGTTTTGACTGTTTGGAACAAGCGCATTGGCCAGCTTCGTGTGAAACTGCTAAACATTATGAGACAAAATTAACTCAATCTGGGGTCAGCAATGTGTCGCAGTCAGACTTTGCTCCTCAGTTTACAGTTTACGGAAAGCATTGTCCAAAATGTTTCAGATTTATAGAGAAATACGGCGGCTGTAACCATATGGTGTGTTGTTGTGGAATCAAATTTTGCTGGGTATGTCTAAAACTTACAGCCACACATTCCTTGCCTTATTGTTTGGACACTAATGATAAGAGAAACGCCATTAAACTTCAAATCAGAACATTCATTCATGATTATGTATTGAAATATGATAACAATTCAGAATTGCATAAAACTGCAGTGCGTCATCGTGCATGCCAAAATCCTTGGAAAACGCAGCTTATGAAATCCAACAAATGGATTTTATCCACAAAACTAAAACGCCTTATTGCTCAAAATTTGAGGCCAACGGATTATATCTCCAAATTTGATGATTATCTAGAAAGCGGGACAGCTCAGGAAACAATTGATAAGATTCCCGCCTTTTTAAACTGTATGATAGATCTGTATTTGGAGTTGAACTATATTGCTGAATATACAGCAGTACATTTACAGGAAAGAGTGCACCAATATGAAGTTCTATACTCAGTGCTAGAAAGAATGGATATTCTTTCAGACGGAATTTATAAAATTTTCCAATCTGGAAAACACCAGGACATGGAATTTGTAATTCCAGAACTGTGGGAAATAAAGGAACATTCAACTAGGTGTATTAACAAAATTGTGAAGATTGTGTCATCACCACAAAATAATGGACATAATTCTGAAAGTGAGTTTGAATTCGTATAACAAAAATGTCATCCAAGAGAGCAAAACGTATTTGTAACTTACATTTAAACAACAATGGAATAATGTTGTTAGTCACAAAATTTGACAATTAATTGCCATTAGGTATATCGTGTATAGAGCAACGGCTAATTGACGATGGAACTAAATTGATAACGTGATAACGTACATTAAGCGTATTGCTTGTGGCCTAGGTGGCACTGATATGATTTTGGTCTAAAAGTTTGGCAAATTGGACGCATATTAACTGAATAAGTATCTCTACTTAAGCTAAACCTAAAGTAAATTTGTATGCTTATTGTAGATATTATATTGCTGCTGGGTATCCATATTAATCTAAGTATATTTTCTCAATTTCCTATACTTGGATTGCTTGGGACTTTTTTCTTGGATAGATAACATGTTGAGGGATATCCTTATGTAAAAATAAATTATGCTGCGATTAGTTAAGGGTTTGGTCATTTTTTCGGCTAGAATTACTAGACTATTAAGGTTATTGTGATAATAGTGCTTGTTCAACGGTATTGTTGTTTACTAAATAAATATAAAAATGTTGCAACCATATAACTTATTCTATTTTTCTTTGATGTACATGATCGTTATATACTACAGTCAAACCTGTCTATAAATGCAACCCAATGGAACCAGTAAAAGTGGTCTTTATGGGCAAGTGACCTTTATATACAGATTCAGATACCGGTATTATGAATAAATAACAATTAGGATACAATTCTATCTGCCTTTATAACCAGGTGGTCCTTATATATAGGTGGCCTTTAAGGCAGACTGGACTGTAGTTCCACAATTTTTTATATAACAGTTTTATTACAACGGCTAAATGTTCCCTATGTATTGCACTTATGTGGGATGATGTTTTGTTTCAGACAATTTTAATAAAACATGTGATTTTCAATATCATGGATTACATGAGTAAGTTTCAGCAATAGTACACAAAATCTTTGTAAAGAAGCAAAGAACTTTGCTTCCAGAATAAGGGTTTTCTCAAGACAATCTGGTCCCAATTTCACAATGTTTTTTAAACAAGATTTTTCTTGACGTAAAATGGCCAAATTTTGGCAATCTCTTTTTGAACTTCAAAAGATTTTTTATAGATGACATAAGCTTGGAGTGGTCTTCAAAATGACACCTGCATACCTTAACAATTAGAAAAAATATTCAGTTTTCATTTGCCAGATTTAAGTGAAGGAATGATTTGAAAGATGGACCAGGTGTTCCAACCAACTACAAATCACGTAAAATGTTAAAACAGTCTAGGACCCCAAGACTCAATTTGAAAAAAAAGAAAATAGAATATGTTTTTAAGAAAAACCAATATTTTTTTAAAAATAATAAATGGAAGTTGTATTTCTAGAACTACAATAAACAGTTTGTGTTATTTTGAGGAGCTCATTTTCATACTCTTTCATTTCATATTTCCTGTCGTATGTTTTTTCTTCAGGCTGACCACAACAATATTGAAAGAATATTTTATATCAATGATATGACCATGGCACAGTATAAACGGAATATGTACATTCAACGTTTTGTATGAAATAAGTAAACGTTCTAAGGATCCAGACATACCAGAGTCCTCAGCTGAGCCGTGTTTTTTTTTTTAAATCACCACAGTGCCCATCATCGCCTTGGTTCGAATCTCACATATTCTTCGCTTGACGAAGGTGTGTAGTTATCTCCGGGTACTTCGTTTTCTCCATCCTCATTAATGACCACCTCGATATAAGTGAAATAATCTTTGGGTGTTAAAACACTTCAATGTCGTCTGCTTCAGATTTATCCGTCTATGCTGATAATATTCTGTATAAAACATCAATCCAATCAATATTATATACTATAAAAACCAAAGAAAAAAATAAATTCATTAAATAAAACAAAACATAAATAATTAAGATATCTTAAGTACAGACGAGAGTTAAGATTCCGAAATTAACACATACCTTTTCATGTCGTCTGCTCGAAGTACATCCGTCTTTTGCCTAAGATGGTTAATAATATTTCCTTCAATCAATATAATAAATAATACAGCTAAACGTCTGTCTTGCCATATTCCTTTTTCATACAAATTTGTTAAACTTCTGCAGTCATGATTAAATTAGTTTCCATGGCAACGACAAATCTTGCTAGTCTTATTTAATGACGCTTATATTAGTTCCTTGGTAATTGATGACTATATGGTGATGCCGACAAGACATTTACTTGGTCAGTTACTAAGCCAATATTATCAAAACATCTTTTGTCCATGCCTTTTAACGGAAAAATCTCCACTTAATTTCCTTAAGTACATTGTATGTGCATATGTATGCGCGTTGAAGCATCTGCATCTCCAATACACATTTCATTGGTCACAATCCATAAACGCATACTGTGGTAGTATTAACTAAATTACCACTTCGTACAATCAAGTTCCATTTAATGCCTCAGATGTTTTATCTCACACAACTAACATTTTCGAAGCAACGAAGAAAAATGAAACCACGTCAGCATTATAAGGTTAAAGTTTACACGGCGTTTTTATAATAGAAGATCTGAAAAGCGTGTACTCGACAATATTGCCAATGTATTGTATTAACTAGCACTGTCTAAAAGAGCCCCTAGCAACATTAGACCCAACATAATTATAAAGACCTCAAAACAGACCACAAAAGTGTTCAAGTGTTGATCAATTTCAGCCAAATGTAAAAAAATCTTGTTCTTTTAACTTTTTTTCAAGATGAGACATATGATATACATGTAGCTTTTTGGTGTATAGCTAGCATACTCTTTCGAAGCACCTAAACTCACTTCCGTGTTGGAATTCCGCGTGTTATCTTAATTCGCCAGTTTTCAAAAGTTTTGCTTATGGGATTTCGGTTTTGGACATGGATATGTTTGTGTTCGGTATACATATATAGAGTTAATACAAGTTGTATGAATTAAACAGTTTACCTTTTTCAAATAAACCAGAATAATTTGGTATAATGTTTAATGCCCCCTTTTGTCAATATCGAGAGGTCTATTTTTTCAAATCAAGGTCTGGCCAAGTTTCTAGATTGAACACCGCTCTACAAATGATATAAACAAGCAAACAAGACAAATATATAATAGGATCGCTTATGAGTTGGGTTCAGTTATGGTGTTTAACCTCACAGTCAAGAATGTTTACCTTCGATATCGAGACGTCGCCAGCTATAGGCAAGGGTGCAGAAATTTTGCCTGATGGCATCATACAGCAGGGTTCCTTAGCGTGCCAAGCCTACCGTGACACAGAACTTCGTTTATTTTAAGTTCCCATTCGAAAGAATCGTGACAGTTTCATTTCGTAATGCAGAGTGCTTGGCGAAAGAACAATCACTACCCACTTTCAAGTTTTGGGTCAGACCCAGTCTGGGCTCGAACCCACGACATTCTACTTACGGAGCGAGTACTCTTCCAGCTGAGCTACCGCTGACGTTTTATTATGTATAAGAGTCACTTAACCGATACTATTCTAGTTATTCTTAACCAAAGTTATCCACTGCTGTGGATTCTCGGTTATTATTTTACATATTATGCCAGTTTTAATTTTACAGCACTAGACGGTCGTTTCGGAATACAATTCCTCATAAGTAGTGCTTGGACCAAAATTATGAAACCAAACTAGTTTTCAAGATGTTGAAAAGATACCACCCAAAGGACCAAAATATATTTTATCAAATTTAGCTAAGAAAATACTTTGCATGAGGGAGTATACCTTAGCTTTTGAGGAATTTCAAATTTTATCATAGATTGCTATTGATCTTTGATCTCTGCTATAGCTTGCAACTAGGTTCGTGCTTCCCAAATCTGCTGCAAATGGATATGGTTTTTTCAACACCATTAGTGCGACAGACGATCTGTGAACATATGTGAATGCCTATCCGAAATAACATATTTTCTATATATTGCTAGTGATTTTATCTATATGCTGGTGTTTTTTTAATCACCCGTTCCCTGTTTCACAATTATTCCCTAACTTAAATTTCGCAATTTTGGCAATCTGTTTGGAACTATGGGTATGCTTTTTAATACATTTTTCCAGATGTTAAAAGCTTGAAATAATCTTCAAATTATTACACATCTTAACAATTCGCAAAGTTCAAGTTTGACAACTTCGCCTATATTGGGTGACGCCTCGATCTACTGTGTAAAATAGTCTTGCGTGGGACATTAACCTCCATTCAATAAATACTCAGTTATGAATGATGTTTTTCAATGTGTTTTTAGAGTTAAGAACTATTGCCTTAAGTTCTATTTAAACATCTCATGTTGTCTTGAAAATGTAGAATCAGATTTCAAAAGCAGCGCAGTGCACTTAAAGTATAGTATTTTATTTTACCAAAGGATCATTTTCAGTGGTACATTTATGCCACTCAAACATTGCCACTTCACCAACTCTAAACAGCCTTGAGACCTGAAGAGCGCTGTTAAAAATTGTTACTGGATACGATGTAGCTCTTTCACACTGTTTTGTATAACAATACTGATTCTCTAATATTACCTTGTGTATCACCACTGACAGCTGGTTACTGTTGCTCCCTGGTGAGCACTGTCCTGCATGACCACGATGCCATGACTGGATCTCTGGTTCTCCAAAACCAGCATGCAGGACACTGCTGACAACTGTAACTTGATTTGAAGTAGTTTCTCGGGTCAAGACTACTTCTCTGTATGACACTGTTGATAATTGTTGTAACATAGTTCTGGTGTCGTTCCCTAACACTATCCTGTGGGACACTATCGACAACTGTTACTGTAACTGGTCTGGCTCTCTGATACTATCCTTTATGACGACACTGACAATATTGCCACTATATCTTGAGTGGTCCCCAAACATTGTCCTCTGGGACACTGCCAACAACTGTTACTTGCTCTGAATTAAGTGGCTCCCAACACTGCTATGTGGGACACTGCTGACAACGGTTACTGGGTCTGAAATGGCTGCCCGATGATACTGGATAGACTTCCAGTGAACTGTATGTCTTTTTCATCTGATGACGGAATTCGTTATTACAGCAAATACACTATCAACAGGTTTTTAATCGTTTAAATTGAAATTAACTGTCAGTCAGATCAGCACCGGAGTAAACGAGACAACAACTTGGTTAGCAAGTTCAAATCACTCCCGAGTAGATTCTGTATGGGTAAGTGCCTTCTGAAAAGTTTGACGAATATCATCAGGAATCTCAAGACTCGGATTGGGAATTGTTGACGGTATGTTGAATTTTTTATATCATCCGTGAGAATTCACTCAACTTGAAAAGTCATTTATTAGTCAGTGGTCGTCTTTACGAATATAAGTGAAATATAATACGTACACTTGGAATGGGATTTTTTTTTAATTTATAAACAACTAAAATTAAAGTTCATTTAAAATACCACAACTAACTTGTAAAATCATTATCATTATGCACCTATCATTTAGCTGCGCTCTCAGCGTAGGTCGTGCCTAGAACTCATGTTATTGTAGTTTATAGAACTCGGTTTTAAATAAAAATACCGATGTGTGCAAAAAGTATTCCATGATTCGGTCACTATGTAAAATCGTTGACAATCATGATTTGACTCGCATCAGAGGCATATAAAACCCTTTTATATGTCTCTGCTAACATAAATTGATTTTAGCTGAGTACTTTCTAAATTCACACAGCGAGAATCACTGGTTTATATTTCTAAGATTTTAAATACAATGCTTCGAAATGCTTCGAATGCTTCGAAAACAGAGAAACGTTCAAAATGGATTTATGATATGGTGCGCGTGGTACAGTAAGGGAAATACACAAAACGAAACACCGGAAGTCTGATACCGGAAGTAATCCAACGCAGCAATTTTTGCCACGTTGAGGCCATTTTGGATCTCCAAGCGAAGAAAAACAACTTGTCAGAATTTGTTTAAACGTACGCCACTACAGTAATGGGTGGATCGTACAGTTCAGAAGTTCCAGGTGGTGGTACTGAGGGATACCATGTCTTGAGGGTAAAGTCTTTAACTTGAGTGACGCGATTCCTGAAAAAAAATCTGAAACGTAAATTTTAAAATTGTGCCGGTTTAAACAGATTGCAGATCTTTAATATTTCTAGACCAATTTAATTAAGCGAAACCTTTATCATATTTTGTCATCGTGTCTTATCCATAAATAGTTTAAGTGTGACAACACCGTGTTTTATCCTCCCAGTGACAATTACATCTTGTGTTTGTATCAACTATGTAAATCTAACAGCCATAGGTCAAACACAAATATTTATGTTCACGAAGACACATGTCTCTGATATTCCTGAGAAGTACAGATAATTTTTTTACACAAAATTATTAGAGCTCTAGTTATCTTCCTATGTGTATATAGTCATAACTGAGGTGGCATTGCCAATGTGAGGTCGAGTACTTGGTGTACCAAGAGGTTGTAACATTTTCTTGCCCTTCTGGTCCATACCCAATACACTGCAGAAGCGTGTCCTAGGTCACAATATTTGTAAATTGTATGCCTGACAGTATGAAAACAACCAGTCTATGTGGGTGTCAAATAGAGGCATGATTCTCATCTTGAATTTTCAAATGCAGTACCTGGACTCATGAACCTGACCTTTTCATTTAAACACATGGACAACCTCAACATCAATACACATTGGTGATTGGGACTGAGAGTAACAAGACAAATTTGTTCACTTGTTTTTCACAGATATTTAAATTTGTGGGATCCTATTTATTGCAAAAATCTTCTTCCAATTAAAAATGGATGTTATTAGTGTCTACTTTAACATTCTTTGATTACAGATAATTGGAGAAATCTAGCTTTGAAATAACTAAGTTAATACACAAAGTGTTAGGTATTATGCTTCTCATGACTTTAATAGTGTCAAAGCGATTTATTCTTTAACTCAACTGGTAGAACACTCCAGGTTGACATTGAAGAGGTATTGGATTTAAAACTCACAGAGACGAGATTTTTTCCCCTGCTATATATTTGGCATCCACGATTGGGGTACCAACTTGATAAATGGTTATTTTTTGGTTGCAGAGAATAACATTGTTTCTAGAACTTTAACAACATGTGTTAGTGCTTCATGAGATTTTGGAGTGACTGAGATATTTGAATAGGGATGGATATATATGTTGCTTTACAAACAGGGGTTTGAGGAATTTCTCTAACTCAATTAGTAAAGTATTATTTTGGCGTACCGGAAGTAAATTTCTAAACTCTCCAAAGTTGTTTCTCTGCTACTGTCATTGGTTTACACCCTACAGTATCTGTACTTTTACAGATAGACTAGTTAACTCCAACAATATTCTTTTCATTGTAAAATTTTAAATTCAGGTTAGTTAAATCTGAAATGTTTGACAGCTTATTGAAACTTGAAATGTTTTTGAAATATTGGTTTGTTACAATAATATTTTGTGCAATGTTTTAACAGAACCATTTCATTAAATAGCATCTGTGTCAATGTTTACAGATTGTTGTAAACGTGGAAGCCTAAGTAATAATCAATTATGAGTGTGATACTGATACACTCCACTAATTAGAAATATGATACAGTAGCAGGTGTATACAGTTAATGTCTCATCTGGTAGTCTTTTGTTTGTTTCTGTGTGTAAAAGTTTCAGATACAGTCAAACCTTTCTATAAAGGCCACTCAAGGGAAGCAGTATAAATGGCCTTTATGGGCAGGTGGTCTTTATATACAGGTTCAAATAATATGAATAAAGAACAAATGGGATACAATTCTACTGGCCTTTGTAAGCAGGTGTCTCTTATAAAGAGGTGGCCTTTAAGGCAGGTTGGACTGTATATATAGAAGTCCTAGTTTGTTTAAAATTCAATTTATAAGAGCTAGTTACTCTATGGATGAAGCTTAGCTTTTTTGCCAGAAGAGAAGCTGTAATATCATAGTGATAAATAGTTTTAAGCGTGTCAAATTTCTAGACCCAGCTGCTTGGTTCCAGGAAATATTACCTGGTAATATGATTATCCTGGTTTCTTGTAAGCTATACATGTACATATTGAAGGTTGGCTTTCTAATGTTGGTAATTACTTTTTTACCTTGTATTGATCAAAATCATGTAACTATTTTTGTTAGAGTTAATAAAATGAACGGTTAAACAAGCTTTCTCCCAGTAGGATCTATCTTTAGTAGAATTTGAACCTACCAATAGTAGAATTTGAACCTACAGGTAGATAATGAGAGATACATGTACTGTCAAAAGCAAATGCAAGCTATAGTCATTAGACCACTTAAAAAGACTGAAAAACTTAACATATGTACTATATATTTTTCAGGTACAGGAAGGATCTCCAGGACATAAGGCTGGTTTAGAAGCATTCTTTGACTTCATTGTTGCAATAGGACACACAAGGCTGGTATGTATAATGCATTGATACTGTGGAATAAGTTTTTGGTCAGCTTGTTACAGGTATTCTGTACAGTAAAACCTCATTATACCTTATAGTACATGTACCCCTTGGTAATTTTGACACCTCACATATATCAAGGTAGCCAGGTTTGGGATGGTGGAGGAAACCAGAGTATCCAAAGAAAACCACCAGTCTTTGGCTTGCATTCCATGCAAACTGACAAACTGTCTCGCACTAAGATATGACCATGTGGAATTAGAACCTAGACAGTAAGTGCATACTTTGGACCACTTGACCACCAAGTCCAGTAAGTGCATACTTTAGACCACTTGACCACAAAGTCCAGTAAGTGCATACTTTGGACCACTTGACCACCAAGTCCAGTAAGTGCATGCTTTGGACCACTATGTCACTAAGTCCAGTAAGTGCATGCTTTACACCACTTGGTCACCAAGTCCAGTAAGTGCATGCTTTTTACAAGGCAAGTGTCGAGGTTGTGAATGTCTTAATATTCCTATGTCAAGATCAACTGGAATGATTCTAAATCATAAAATATCATGATAAATTAATAAAATGCTGTGATCTAATCAATTTCATGTTTGATGACATATTACAATAAGACATCTATCTGTTTGTTTCTTTCTCGTTGATCATAGCAAATGAATGGTTCAATATTTGTTAGCTACATCTGTTACACCAAATGTAAATTGAAACTATGGGCAATAGCTATACAACTGATGTTGTAGTATGTATATGAATATATTTCATTTGAATGATATTCATATGCAATTTCATTGATTGAATTTGCAGTGAAAGTATTTGTTTTTGTTGCCGTGGTGTCTTACTTTCTCATCAGAAATGATTCAGCTGTTCATGGCAAGATTAAGTTTATTAATCTCCAAGGATAAATTTAATTAAAACGGGTTTATGTATGCATAAGGTGTGTGAATGTGCTTTATGGCCCGCCTTGTACTAGTGCACACTCTAGGTGACTTTAACCTGCTAGTGCACAGAGTCAGTACACCACAAACTTAACACTCCCCCTGTCACATAACAATGAAGGTGGATGGACCAGTTGATACTCCTTCCTCTTAAGTGCAGACAAGAAAGCAGTAACTCAAATTTTAAAGCCTTATAAAGTAATACATGTATATCAACTGGCTGGGGTTTGAACCCAAAATACAGCCAGGCACTCTACCATCAGCTACTTAGTAAGTCATGAAAGTATTGAAGATAAGGTTAATTATTAAAAGTTTTATTCTTCTTTTCAAGAATCAAGACAATGACACATTGAAAGATTTACTGAAGGCCAACATTGAAAAACCAGTGAAAATGGCAGTTTATAGTAGTAAAACACAGAATGTTAGAGAAGTCAGCATAATGCCAAGTCATAACTGGGGAGGACAAGGCCTTTTAGGTGTTAGTATTAGGTAAGTACAAGGCATGAAATAAGTCCCAATCTTTTTGCCTGAAACAAGTGAAAATGGCTGTTGAGGGTAGAAATGGAAGTTCTTCCAAAAACCTAAGTTTAGTCAGGTTTTCTTAGGATTCAGATTAGACATGTTCTCTTTTACCATTTCCCTTAGCATGGTGAAATTGCACATATGGTGTTATAAAATCAATATCGGTTTAAGAAACTTTATAAATCTGTTACAACATTTTGTCTGGTCAGCAAATTTAAAAACCTGTTACCAAGATTAACATCAATACAAAAGAATTTCTGTGGTTGTAGGTATTTGATTTGACTTAATCCAAGTCGTGGTCACTCACATATCAAAGTCCACATCTAGATATTTTTAAAAGTGATTAACAATTGGTTGGATAAATGTTGTTTTTCATTGATCCAACTGTTTGAAATCTGACAGTTTTTCTTACTAATCTCAAGAATAAATCTGAACACATTATGTTCAAGTGTTTATGACCTGCTGTTATATATAGTATATTTACCAGTCGATACATGTGTATACACAAATGGCAACTTCAGAGTGCTTATACGCTTGCCTGATTTTATGTGAAGAATACATTTTTGCTGAACATCTTGTGACTTCTTAATGTTTTTGGGTTTTTTTTTCAGATTTTGTTCATTTGAAGGTGCAAATGAAAATGTGTGGCATGTTTTGGTAAGTTTTAAAAGTACTTTTAAATTTATCTTGTTGTCATGTTGAAAGAAAGGCTAATATTGTAGCATCAATTTATATTACAATTTTCTGCACAAACTCAATCATAAGTCAATGTTTGGTAAGTGCCACCTATCACCACCTTGGTTCAAATCCTGCTGGGACACTTCCTTTTTTCTCCCTCATCGCAAAACTGATTGCATTGATTTAAGTTAAGTAAACTTGACCTAGGCAGTAAAACACTATTGCACCACTCAACTCCATCATAGCTTTAAATTTTGAAATCTTGAAAGTATTTTTTCCTCAAGTCAACAAATTTTGGGCAAAGGGCAATTTGACAATATATTTGTGAGTTTCCTTCGAAAATATAAAAGGATTATCATTATGACTTGTGAGATTTAACATAAAGTACCTTGAGGTTTGATAAAACTATAGTTAAAGCTTTGAATTCCTAAATAGCATACTCTAGTTTTGTTTTGAAATATTTGCAGGAAGTTAATCCTAATTCTCCAGCAGATTTGGCAGGACTTAAATCTAACACAGATTATATCATTGGAGCAGATTCTGTATTACATGAAGTAAGTCTCTTTCTTTCTCTATCTCTCGGTGTTCACTTTCCTAACTGCACTCTAAAGTTATGCATATGATCCATAAGTCTCTCTCTCTCTCTCTCAATGTTTTTGAAAATTGTTCACATTCCTGTCTAGTTTCAAGTTATACAACATGATCAATACATGAATTGTTTTATTAAACACCGAGAGCAAAAATTTTGTCAAATCCATTAGCGTAGAAAACTGAGAGCCATTGAGACCATTTTGAAAATATTATTTAGAAGCACAATTAAACATTGATTCAATGTCACCATTTGTTCAGTCAGATTTTGGCAATATAAATTGCTTTGGCAATAACTTGAGGGATGGTTTTAAAGAAAATAGAAACAAAATTGATTTTGAGAAAACAGAATAGTATGGCAATTTTAAAGTAAGGGGTGGAAATGTTATTGAGAGTTGAAGGCATTATAACAAGATTTTACTGTAAGTACTGTTAGACATCTTTAAACGGAATGATATGAAGAAAGCAAAGTCTAAATCTCTTGATTAGTTCCGTGCTGCTTTTTTCCGGCATCAACTACACTTGGTATGGCGAAATTTTAATGTAGTGAATGCATTCTTGATTGGAATATTTATTCAAATTAGATTTATTATTTATGAATTGTATGTATTTTACAGTCAGAAGATTTATTTACTCTCATAGAGTCACATGAGGAAAACCATTGAGATTATATGTATACAATACAGATAGGACTCATGTAGGGAAGTCACGTAACCCCTAATGGGGCCTGGGGGAGGTGATGGAAGGTAAGTAGGATGATGGGTAGTAAAATGGAGGTGATGTTAAAGTTCAATTTGAAAAGTTAGTTTTGTAGATTTAGTCTCAAAATTGGTAATATACATGTATCATGTTCATTCACTAAATACATGCATTTTAAATATCCTCAACATCTGCTGCATAAAATATATCAGGGGTTGTCTCAGGCACTCTAGCTTCTCCACCACATCAATATTAATAATGGTGAAATTCATTTAACTGGGAACATATTGCAACCCTTTCAATAAATTTAAACAGAAGACAAATTCTTAAGATATGAAGCAAGTATGGAGTTATGTGTATTGCAAAAACATAATAAAACGTAAACTTGGTAGAAGTAGGCAACTTACTGGATAAATTAATATTGGCACTGATTGGCAGGCTGCCCAATAAACCATGCTCCTAAAAATCGGCTTGGCCCTTAAAATAAACACATTTACCATTTATACTACACATTAAAAATTCTATCATTCCTGGCAACAAACTTGATCAAAATTCAAAAGTAGCAGAAAGCAGTCATTGCCTTGCTGGCTTTATTGAAACAACTGATATTAAATAGAATTTTGTTTATTAACAGTTGGGTTGTGGCATTGGGTATGGGTATTTACACAGAATACCAAAACGTCAGTTCCCATCAACAAAATAGACACTAACATAACAGCTACTACGTACCCAGTACACCACAGAAAACTATAGATGATTTGCGGAGGTTTGTGATTATAACTGATTGTTTTGAAATGATATTTAAAGTTAATGTCAAACATTTCAGATACTGTAAAAGGGATATTTCCGCAGGATGAAAATTTCGCGATTTCTGAAAACTGCATTTCACGCGCGTGTAATTTTCACGTAACCAATATAAGTGGGTGTATATTCTATAATATGATGTATTAACCTGTATGGTAGACATTTTCGCGTGGGTAAAATTTTGCGGTAATTCTTAGCGAAAAATTTCCCTTTACAGTAATGTAAATGAACATAACAAGAAATTGCAGCACAGAAACCTGTTTTAAAAGAAGGGTATCCCGAACAAGACGAAAGTTGGGTAGCTGTTGACATTGAGATTAAAGTTTCTGTTCTCCATCAAATGCCCATTTATGCTATCTTGCTATCTTTGACGTTGAATTGGATATGACATGCTGTGCCTTATATTTCAATCAGCTCTAAAGAATTTAGTCGATTCAATTGTTTTGGCATGTGTACACACACAAAATAAGTTAAATCTATGCAAATTTCTCGAAGTTGGGGGCCCTTTGAAATTTTTCCTGGCTGCACTCTTCGTTTAATATGATTGTAAGATGGAATTGTTTCTAGATTATCTCATGGGAATGTGCTAATTTTGTCCCAAATGATAACCCTGAGACAGAGATGCCAACTATTAACGGATTCTCGTAATATTACGATTTTATTACTTAAATTACGGTATACGTAGAGGTATCAGCAATTACGGCAAAAACAGAAATTCCGGTCAGGGGTTGTTTTCGTTAATCAACATGGTTTTTAGAATGAAGTCAAAATACAAAATAGGCAGTCAACTGGCATCGGGAAACCAGTTATAAATGACGTAATTGATTTACGACAGTAAAATGGCGTCAACTTCTGCTGATGATGATCCTGGTACACACCGAAAAAAGCAGAAAATCGAACAGATGTTTGTATCAATTCAGAAATGGCCAGAATATGTCATTATTACTGACAAGGTACCCAAAATTACGGAAAACATGAGCTGGTATTACTGATGACTAAGACAGGGTTGGCATCTCTGCTGAGATTAAAATACAGTAAAGTTTTTTTCATGTGATGTACAATATTGTGTTAATGTACTGTGTATCTTTTTTGTTGTAGGTTCCATTAAGTAATTCACCAGTTGGTATTACACAAGGAATGGCACATATGTCATTTAATACAGGTAAATATAGGAAATATATATATATCTTAATTGCTAATGTTGGAGGTTTGTGTTAAATGAAATCTAGCTGAATAATATAGCTTTGTAAAAGAAATATAAACATCACTCGAATCATAGATAAATATTGATATTTTAATTAAAACTAGATATTTTTATACCCCCTGCAAACTAGTTTGAGGGTGGTATATAGAAATCACCATGTCCGTCTGTCTATCTGTCCACCCGTGTAAATTTGCGTCTGGCCCATATCTCATAGCTGCTTTGGACGACTTTAATAAAACTTCACATGAATAATAATCTTCATGGTCCAAATGAATGTGTGTCATGACCTTGAACCAAGGTCATATCAGAAAGGTCAAATTTATTGGAAAATATTAAATGGGGGGGGGAGGGATTTGACTCTCAAGAGACATTTCTAGTTTTTAATAAATATGTATAAATTGTTATCTTCTGACTAAGATGTCTGGCAGACAGAACTAGATGTAGCCTTGTTGTTGTATTGTGTACATTATTGTAGGTTTTGATAAAATTATAAAGACCATAATATTATGTCTTGTGAATTAAATAATCAATGAAGGTTGTTTTGAACAGGTACTCCAACCATTCCAGTTATGAAACAAAATGATACAGCAGCATCAGGTTCTGGACAGAATTTCCCGTTACCTACTATGCCAGGCGTTGGTGTCACTATGCCATCAAGTAAGTAATGTACTAGCACAAGTATAATTCAGTGTAATTAATAACTTGTCAATTCTGACTAGATTTTAAGTGCTTGATCAATATCAATGATCAGTTTCCTTTTGGTGGAAAGAAATAATGGGCAGAAAACAAGGAAATCGTACAAAATATGACTGCCACTCTTCTGTTCACTAGATGCAGGGCATGGTTGTTTTTTCGAAACTATGTATACCCAGCCCTTTCAACAGAGTTTAAAGTAGCCGACAAGTTTTCTGGAGTAGACAGCAAATTCAGTTGTAACTCTATATAAATGTAATACTGATGAATGAAAGTAGGCACCAGACAAAGTGTAGAAATACCAAAGTAGACGACAGGTTTTGCTGGTTGCTGGCTTCTATTGAAACCGCTGTATACCTGACACAAAGTTCAAATTAGATACATGCAATGGAAGGTAAACGTTCACTTCATAAAAACTTAATTCAACATCTAAAATTTCACATGATTTGCTTGGTTCTCAAGAATCATTACAAGACATTGATTTTTATTTTCAGACAAGCAGTGCTGTATTGTTAAATTTAAAACACACATTGCACTTTGTCTGAAATTAAACTGTAAAAAACAATAATTTTATGTTCATGAATACAGTAAAATTGAGGGACACATCTAAGGAAAACATTGATGTTAGTTTTTCAATATACAGCAGTGATAGGCAAGATGGCAAAGTTTTAGATGGGTATTATATTGTATTATTTTGTATGTATTTTCAGCTTTCCCTCCTCCCGGAAGCATGCCCTTACCAAATCCTTTATCAACGTTACCGCCATTAACAACACCTATATCAATACCGGGGATGCCACCTGTATCATTACCTCCCTTGTCATCGTTACCAGGAGGAATGCCTTTACCTGCAACTCTACCTGGTAAGTCTGACATTACATTGATAGGTAGTGTCGAACAATCAGAATTGATCATCAGAAAATGGTTGGTGGAATAAAAGTGATTGATCATCAATTAATCAGAAGTTTAAGATTTTAACATCAATAGAGTGTATTTTCATACATAGCCTTATATTTATGTCTTAAATTCACAATTTTGAATTTTTTAAGGACACCCATGATTGGATATGGACCCGTTGTTTGTGGATTTCTCTTGGTAGTTTCTTTATGCTAATCTGTATTTCTTTCTACCGTTTGAACACCTTTTGATGCAATGTACTCTGAAAAATGATGGTTGGTCAAATGGAAGCCTTGACTTTGGTCATATTTCATCAAACAGCTTATTGATTAAAATAAGACTAAATCTAACTTTTGCCAGTTGATGTAATAAAACATAGAGTTACTTCTCTTGTCATATATGACTTAATGTTGCCAGTTGAATAAATATAAGATAGTTATCCCTCTTGTCAAATAGGACTAATTTAATGATAGAGTTATCTCTCTTGTCATTATGACTATAAAATAGTTATATATTGGCAGTTAATAGATAAAAGATAGAGTAATCTCTGTCATCAAATAAGACTAGTTCAATGAAATAAAAGATGGAGTTACCTCTCTTGTATTATATGACTAATAAATCCTCTTGTCAAATTCAATGAAATAAAAAGATAGAGTTTTCTCTCTTGTCATTATGAGAAATAAAAGATACAGTTATCTTTCTTGCCATGTTCATGTATGAGTTGAAAAAAATAAAGTTTTATTGGTTGGTATTCCTTGTTCTTTCTGTGTTACATTGGTTTTATCGTGATTGTTCTTTCTCTCTATTACAGGTACAGCAGGTGGGGCAGCTTCAGTCCCAGGAATGCCACAAGTTTTACCTATGTCCTTACCTACTCCAACCCCTATATCTAATCTGCAGGTCGGAATGCCAATGGGAACAAGTGCTTCATCTTTTGATTCAACATCAGCAAGCAACAGTGTGAACATAACAAATAGCGTAGCAGCCTCATCAACACCAGTGGCTTCTCCGGTTGTGGGCGGCCAGAATGTGGCACCTGTCCCTTCAGAAGCCACGGCTGCAACATAGATCTGAACTTATGATTGTTAGCTGGACGTTTAGTTATAAATTCTTTTTTTCTTATTTATGAGAAGATCTTGATTTATTTGATGAATCAATGCAATATATATTTTGGTAATTACTCTTTTTTTAAGTTCGTTAAAGTGCACGAAAGAGGAATGAATTTTTATTACCATAGCAACCATAGTATTTATTTACAACATCTGTCTTTGATTACTCAATAATAGACTGTGTTTAATCCGGAGAGCTTTACTATAACAATTGTTGATGAATATACAGTCATTTATGTTAGAATTTTAAATTTTAAAGTTTATATGTGAAAATGTTACCATAGTAAATGGTTTGATTGGAAGTGATGAAAAATGATGAATGGCCATATAAACAGGGCTTGTGTGCCTTACTGGGTGTAAAAGTGAACTGATATTAAACAATAAAAATCTGTCTGTTAATTACATTACCATCAACATGCTAAAAATTGATCATCACCATACAGAAGAGTTTTTTCACCGATTTATTGCTTAAAGCTTATTATTTCTACCCAAGTTTGATGTATAAAACATTCTTTATTACCAAAAACAAAAAAAGGAAAGAATTCTCAATATTCCATACTGTCTTGAAAAAAAAAATGAGTGAAACACTTCATGAACAAAAATTTAAGTCATGACTTGCAACTTGGTGGTCGAAAGTGCACACTTGCAAATAACGGCTTGTCTCGCCACCTGTGTTTGAATCCCATTCTTGCAAATCCCACTGTGAGAAATTTGGAGATTTCCTTCAGGTTTTTAGTTTCTTCCTGACCTCCATCCCAAAACTAACGGCCTGGATATATTTTGCGGAAATATATAAACCGAGATATAAAACATTACTAAACTTTCATATAAGCCAGTGTTATTCATCTACATGTATGTGTAAAGTATTATATATTGATAGAAGTTTATTGTACACAGCAAAACTTGTGAGTGAAATTTTGATATTTTGAATTAAGTTCAGATGTTTTCAATGAAAATTGGATATTCTGAATGATGTTTGAATATTTTGAATGAAATGTGGATATTCTGAATGATGTTTGAATATTTGAATGGAATTTCGATATTTTGAATTAAGTTGAGATTTTTTAAATGGAATTCGAATATTTTGAATAAAATTTGGATATTCTACATGATGAAGTTAGGATATTATGAGAATCTTATTGATGTATGCACAAACACACACTTGTGAAGTAAGGATATTTTGAGAGATGATGTTGATGTATTTATGAATGTATGTTTTTTGATTGGTTATATGAGGGATCATTTATTTAAGATGTACATATAACACAATTTAGTAAATATATTGTGTTTTTATTTTAAAATTATATTTCTTCTCCATTTTATCATTTGAATACTTGCATGTATTATTTCTCCTGTATGCAACACCACTGTTATAGCTCAGTTGGTAGAGTGCTCACTTGTAAGTGGGAGGTCGTGGGTTTCGAGTCCCAATCATGTCTGACCCAAGACTTTAAAGTTGGTAGTGACTGTTCTTTCGCCAAGCACTCGGCATTACAAAATGAAAGTCATGGTTCTTTCGGATGTGAACTTAAAATAAACGAGGTCCCTGTCATGGTGGGCTTGGCACGATAAAGAACCATGCTGTATAATGCCATCAGCGCAACACACGGACACTATTTCTGCACCTTTGCCAATAGCTAGTGACATTTCGATATAAGTGAAATATTCTTGACTGGGACATTAAACACCATTAATCATCTCCCCTGTATGCTCTTAAAACCTAAGCATACACAGTTCCTCTGACCGCCTAGGTTCAAAATATGTTAAAAAAAGATCACTCACTGTGTGAGACAGATTGTCAGTTTGCTTGCCAAAGGTTGATGGTTTCCTTTTGCAATCTGACTTCCTCCACTATAAAAACTGACTGCCTCAATAGAAGTGAAAGAATCTTAACTGAGACAAACTCCACTCTCTTCCCCTGTAACAGAAAGAATTATTTCCCCTGTAGGAAAACAGGAGACCATCTGTTTGTTTGGATTTTCATCAGTTTTCTAGTTGTCTGTCAATAGTAGAATTGATGGCCTTGCATATTGTTCCCATGTTCTCCTGCTTGCCTTATATCTTGAAACCCTTCCTATTTTCTTACAAGAAGTAACCCTTTCTCTCGGGGAAATGGCCACAACTGCTCCAAGAATAAAGGAAGTGAAGTGCAATAACCGAGTTTTACACTCCAGATGGTCAGGTTTGGGTGGTAGAGGAAACTGGAGTAACCAGAGAATATCACTGAACTTCAGCAAGTAAACTGACATACTAGTAATAAATAGCGAAAATGGTAAAATTTAGGAGCCATGGACTACTGGACCCTTCCAATGACAATGGCTTCTTGTAAATGACTGGCTTAAAAGAATTGTTGAATATACAATGAAATCTGCTGTATTTGCCATCTACCCATTGTTTTCAGGTCTGTTTGCTTTACTGTCATATTTCATCCGAAATAATCGCTATTCAAGGCCACCTGCCCATTAAATCCGTATTTCTTGGTTCCTCATTGGTCTTTTTAGCTCACCTGAGCATAAAGTGCTCAAGTGAGCTATTGTGACCTGTCTTTGTCTGTCGTGCGTCGTCTGCCAACTTTTGCTTGTGAACACTCTTAGAGGCCACAGTTTTAGTTATATCTTCATCAAACTTGTCCAGAACAATGTTCAGGACAAAAGTTAAGTCAAGTTCGTATATGGGTCTTGGGTCAATAAGTGAGTCACTAGGTCAAATAAAAAAAAAAACCTTGTTAACACTCTAGAGTCCATAATTTTTGTCCAATCTTCATATAATTTGTTCAGAATGATGTTCATGACCAAAGCAAGGTCAAGTTCGTATATGGGTCACGTTGGGTCAATAAGTAGGTCAAATCATAGAAAAACCTTGTTAACGCTCTAGAGTCCATATTTTTTGTCCAATCTTCATTTAATTTGTCCAGAATGGTGTTCAGGACAAAAGCAAGGTCAAGTTCGTTTATGGGTCATGTTGGGTCAATAAAAAGGTCAAATCAAAGAAAATCTTGTTAACACTCTAGAGTCCATATTTTTTTCCCAATCTTCATATAATTTGTTCAGAACGATGTTCATGACCAAAGCAAGGTCAAGTTTGTATATGGGTTATGTTGGGTCAATAGGTAGGTCACTAGGTCAAAACATAGAAAAACCTTGTTAACACTCTAGAGTCCATATTTTTCGCCCAATCTTCATATGACCAAAGCAAGGTCAAGTTCGTATATGGGTCATGTTGGGTCAATAAGTAGGTCACTAGGTCAAAACATAGAAAAACCTTGTTAACACTAGAGTCCATATTTTTGTCCAATCTTCATATAATTTTTTCAGAATGATGTTCATGACCAAAGCAAGGTCAAGTTCGTATATGGGTCATACTGGGTCAATAAGTAGGTCACTAGATCAAATCATAGAAAAACCTTGTTAATACTAGAGTCCATATTTTTTGTCCAATCTTCATATAATTTGTCCAGAATGATGTTTATGACCAAAGCAAGGTCAAGTTCGTATATGTGACATGTTGGGTGAATAAGTAGGTCACTAGGTCAAATAATAGAAAAACCTTGTTAACATTATAGAGTCTTTATATTTTGTCCAATCTTTATATAATTTGTCCAGAACAATGTTCAAGACAAAAGCTAGGTCAAGTTCATATTAACTGATAAAGAACTCATGTTAACCCGCTATTCATGAAATTATTTGAAAAATGTGTAGAATTCAATTTATTCTCAGGTGAGCGCCCAGGGCCTCATGGCCATCTTGTTAAACAAGTGTTACTGTAAACAGATCCACCGAATCACGGAATTAAGTTTCGAAAATCCAACAGTAAAGAGGCAAACTGCATGGTGTTTCAATATTTTATCAGGCATTAAAACAAGACGTTGGCATGAGATCGTAGATTCGAATCCCCGCAGAATCATTTATGAGACTTTAAATTTTGAAATACTGCTTTCTCGCCTTGCGGTCGCTTTGAAGAGGACAGAATATTGACCGGCTAACCCGATGTCGGTGTAATGTGACTGGGGATTAGAACGCTTGCTTCCGACATACAGACTGTGAATTATCACATTCAAGTTACACAGAGTAAAATACGACCAACACTAAAAATAATGATCTTCAAGGAATAGAAAATAGGCTTATATAAGTCTACAGTGTCGGCTTCTGTTGCTGCTCATCCCACTCCGACTTGTATCTTTCATAGCTATAATCGGGTGAAATGAGGCATCAAGTTACAGTGTAGTTTGTTAAAACTATGTGGAACCATCAGAATTTTGACATTCATGAACCGCCACCGATACACTCAGCTAGTAGTGTTCGCTTCGTGTTTGGGAGATCGGGATTTGAACTGCGATTGGGTCTGACCAAGACTTGAAAATAGGTAGTGATTGTTCTTATTTCAAAACATTCGGTCTTTAGTAATGAAAGTCACAGAGTTTTAAAGAAGAGAACATAAAATCGATGTCCTGGGTATGTCACCGTAGGCGTTGCAAGCTAAAGAACCTCACCTTCACATTTCTCCGACACACTGCAAAAAGGTTAAAAAATCGTCTGCCACTTCACCTGTACGTACCTGGTGACGTCTCGATATAAATGAAATATTTTTGTCTGGGATGTAAAACCCCGATTACTGTAGTAAATTGTCTTGTGTCGTTAATCATTTGGTGTTTGTTATAGCTGGATTACAATTTCTCACTGTTAAGATTGAAATCAAAATATTTAACTTTTGACATTAAGTTGGTCGATGAAATCTGTCTATATATGTGAATTTATAACGCTATACATAAACAATAAAATCGTTAACAATTCAGGTATTGAAATCGACAGAAATAAAGGAAATGTACATTGCAGACCTGTCAAAAATTTAACAATGGGCTAGCGAATTGGTGCCGAATCTGTATTTCATTTCGACCAATTGTTAGCTATATCTCGGCATTTTTATTTGGGGGGGGGGGGGGGGGCAGTTGTTGACTATCGTTTGGTAGCGTTTCTGTCGCTAGTTATCCATATCTTGACAGCCAACCGCGACTCCTTTTCGTTAGCTAAATGTTAAACTTGCGACAGGTCTTTACTATTTCATTAACTCTACACACTGTAATGTTTTATTTAAAACTCGATTTCTCAAACCTTCATATATATACACACACAGTACAGACCTGTCGAAAGTTTAACACTAAGCTAACGGGTTAATCGGTAGCGCATCTCCGCCCGGCCTAGTTAGCTATATTTCGACAGATGAGATACCTATCTCCCGGAAGTTTTTCATATCTCAGGCACTCTGCAGTGGAACTTTGGCACTTTTTCGTTTGCTCAGTGTTAAACTTTCAACAGACCTGTACTGTGTAAAATGGGGTATATCATTTATAAGATTTAAAATGCATGAATGGGGATTTAAAATTGCGAGTAGTCTTCCTGTTAAATCTTGTCCTATATAAGTATAAAAGTTAATCTTTGAAAAGACTGATCTGAAATGAACGTGATCACTACCGGTAACTAAGGACGCTTTCGATGGGTTATTATAATCCTCTAGGCGGATGGATTAATTCAAGAATAGTTCGTGATTTTAATCTTGTTGTAATAAACAACAGTGATTTAATACATCTCCGGAATTTGTTTATAAATTAAGGTCGATTTTATATTGAGGAACTTGTTTTAAAACATAGTTTTAATAGTTCAAAAGAAATGAAAAAGTGAGATTTTTTTAATATAATCAAATTTCCGCCTATTGATCAGAAGATATCAGGGTGACAGTCCTTTATTGTGACGCAAACATCGAGTAGGTAGACTGGGTTTATTAATTAGAATTGGGCGTTATTGACTACATGTAGGTGTGAAGAAATTGATTTGAATTAATGATTTTCGTTAATAAGTCAAAAGTTCCTGCAGATATTGGTATAATTATGACTTGATTAAATGTAGACGACCTGTAACCATTCGGAGAAATATTAGCACGAAATAGGTAAGTACAGTTATAAATATCATAATTTTAATAAGTTCGTTTAATGTTGTCATATTAAATCACCAAAAGTAGAAGTATAAGTCTGTTTTAAATAAGAAATATTTAGTATCACGCACGTAAAGTAATATATATATGAATATAGAAAAATGAATAGAGCAAAATGGAGTGAAGTAATGGGGTTTTGCGCCAAAGTCAAAATACTTAAGCTTTTATAGTTCAGGCGGTAACTTCTAAGATTATGGATGGTGGAATGTCTTAGAAAACAAATAAAATGCTGATCAATAAAAGCATCAAATATATATGTATATTGTGCAGTCTTAGTCATGTCTCCAATCGAACCGCCAACATTTAGTCCGCCGCGTTTTTAGAATCTTTATGGAATTTCACAAACAATCTTCGCGTGGTGTAGATGTGACATTGTCTCTTCGTACCTTGATCATGTACATGGTTAGGACAATGAATTTCTTACAGTTGAGGTTTGTTTGGGAGACACTTTTGAAATGACAACCCAGTTCAGTTAAACATGTAAAGTTTGCAATAATTCGTCTTTGCTCGCTTTCTTTATCCACAACAAAATTAAAACAAAATATCTAAATATATTTAATATGCACATGTACATAACAATACATTAAATTGATGTACAGTATAACCTGCCTTAAAAGCCACCTATATATAAGGACCACCCGCTTATAAAGGCCAGTAGAATTGTATCCCAATTGTTCTTTATTCATATCATTTGAACCTGTATATAAAAGCCACCTGCCCATAAAAGCCAATTTTACCGGTTCCCTTGGATGACCTTTATAAACATGTTTGACTGTACATTGAACCAGTTATAACGACTGCCTCTTTTATAAAGACCACATGTCGCTTAAGACCGACATTTTGAGGCCCCTTCGCTTCATAAACCAAAAAAAAAACTTTATAAATGATATAAAGTCCATATTTCTTAGGTCAATTGGTGACCTTTTACAGGGTTTACTGTATGTACACAAAACTCAAAATAATATTTTAATGTCACAAACAGGAGAGGTACGTTGTTGGATGTTAAGTCGAGTTACTGAGTTAAGATGTTAGCTTTTATTATTAAGATATCAATGTTGATATATGACGATTTAATTCGTGTGAAAGTTATTGATTTTTATAATTGTAAAATATATTTGTGAACTTAAGTTGAACTAAAATCTGTCTAAATCCAGCTGTGTCACGTTACATGGCGTTTAAATATTACATTGAAATAACCACTTAAGTTTTATTGCATTTATTAAATCTTATATGGATTTGTGTGTAAGTTTTTAAAGTTAATTGATTTAAAAAATATTGAATGAATTGGTTTTAGATAGAGATCAATTGAAAACCAAGTAATTTTCACTTTCAAATCTGTGTTGGTTTAACTAAGTTTTTTTTTACTTTAAATACACATTTATCATGAATTATTACATATATATATACACAATACGTGCTTGTCTAATTTCTAACAGTAATCTAACAAATTAGTGTCAAATCGACAGCTCATCTTGCCCGCCCCCCCCCACCCCACCCCCACACCCGTTACCTCCATATAAATATCTAGTATCAAGACAGCTCTTCGCCAGCTTCTATATATCTCTCGGCAGTCAGCTATTGGGGCATAAGCAGGCTATCCATGACTTGACAGCTCGACATCCGGACTTTGACTCCGGTTGTTAGCCCAGTGTTTCTTTACTAGATTTTATTAAACATTTGATGTTTCGTTCGTGTTAATGGTCATGGCATAATTATGAATGTTCTAAAATGATTTGCAATGGTTACTGCAAATTGTTAGCTTTGAATGACAACATACCGCTACGATTATATATGTATGTATGTTAGTGGTACAGTAGATTCCAGTCGTGTTTTGAGTTTCTAAGAGTGTGTTGGCTATTCTATATGTCATATACCATTTTTTGAATTTAATCATAAAATACATTCAAAAAATGGTATATGACAATATATTGTCATATACCATTTTTTGAATGTATTTTATGATTAAATTCAAAAAATGTTATATGACATATATGTAAGTTGATCTTGGGCAACTTTTCAATAGATGATGCTATAAAAAAATTAAGTTAGTTTTAAGTACTTTAACGGTATCCCTGAAACTAAATACACTTCAAGTTGGAAGAGTGCTTGCTTTACATGTAAGAGGTCCGGATTTGAACCCTCACCAAGTCTGACTAAGAATTGAAAATTGAAAGGAAGTGACTGTTCTTTCGCCAAGCACAAGGCATTTAGAAATGAAAGTCACGGGGTCCCTCGGAAGAGACCTTAAACAACAATGATACGCTAAAGATACCCCGCCCCCTACATATTGCCCTGGGAAGGTAAACTGTCTGCTTCTTCACTTATAGCTGGTGACGTCTCATTATAAATAAACAATATTGACAAGGACATTAATCCAAATCAATAAATCATTCAAATATTTGTAATACAACTATTGTTGTCTATTTTCAGCATATTGTCAAGATGAGTTCTATGTACTACAAAGTGAATCCTCCAGCAAACCACGCTACACTATATGGATTTAAGAAAGTTTCCGCCAGCGAAATACACGAAATAACTGTAAGACTAGCAAGAAAAACATATAACAGACACTTAGCAACATCGGAAGAACAAAAACGAGTTCATAACTACGAAAACCTCCGGGAACAAGTAATATGGCATCGAACACCATCCGCATGCGCAAGACGAACTTCCGTGCAATCGGGAAGATGTCACAGTGCATCAAGATTATCGGACAGGGAGATGCAGAGGTTACTACGCCGGCTAATGAAACCGACTGAAAGTATTTTAAATGCAAAAAACGATGTTGGCGATAGGGACAAAGACGTTAAATTAGGAAGGATTGTAAGATCGACTTCAGAACTTGATGAAAAAAACAGCAAAATCAGTTTCTAGGTTAAGCAGACCAACTACAGCATCCCGAGCAAAATCCGCGACCTCGTGTCATCTGTGTTACGATCATCAGAATAAGGGTAAAGATGAACCCTTGGACGTTTTTGATTACGATTACGCAGACGATAAAACGCTACCGGAAGAGGAAGTGCAATTTGTGACTGAAAGAATGCTTCAATCGACATGCGTAAGTGCTGGAACTCAGAAAATATGCGCAAAAAGTCCAGCACAACTTGACGAGGTCAAAATTCGGGAACAGCTCCCTCTTGTGAGTGGTTTACGAAGAAGTAAAAACGTTAAAGAAATTGTGAGCCGCTTATATCCACAACCTAGGTATAGAAGGGCTCCAATGGCAACCCAAATTACTGTGTATTGAGTCTTCTTTAGAAACGGAACATTTGATGATTAATTTTAGTTGGTCTTTTCGAAGGCTTTGAAAAAATATAATATTGCCTCTTGTCGGCTCTGTTTTGATGTGCGGAAAGTTGATTGAAAGGCACTAAACACTTCCAAACTTTCATTAGGAGTTTCAAATTTCACACAAAAGAAGAGTTTGCCCAAGTTGGGATTTAGGTAGGCCAGTCTATCCGAGAATTAGTTGTATGTTACTACAATCGATGGTAGATAGTTCGGTCTAGGGCTATATCGGTATCTTTTGAAAGTGTTCGCATAAGACGGTGTCGTAGTTCTATGTAGCTATTATTAAAAAGACACGCCGAAACATCTTCCTTAACGATGGTTTTACTATTCATAAAGTAACTTGCCATCGTCAGAGCAAAAACTGTTGGACCTACTAAAATGGTAGTTAGCGGTCCGTACGAAAATACATCATAGTTATATTCTGAAATCATTAAAGACAATTGTTAACTACACGTATTTATGCTTTATATTGGTTGTACATGTATTTAGTTTGACTGTGTGGGACATAGTAATCATTCACAATTCATTGGCCTCATCCAGGTTCACTAGAGATACATCATTTGGTCGTTTACAAAACAAGACAAAAGCCTCTTGAATGAAACCGATTGTAATTAGGTGTGCTACCGCAGTCAAGAGTCTTTCCCTTATACCGTGGCGGTTAGTTCCGGAATAGCGTTTTGCGTCACAACCAAGATTCTTTCACTTATATCGAGGTTCTGGATTTTAGAGGTCATCGGAGTTCCTGGAGAAAACCACTGACCTTCGGCAAACTAACTGGAAAACTTTCTCACACTAGGATCACTTAGGTGGCGAACAGTGCAGTATACGCTTTAGACATCTCATCAATTAAGGCCCCACCCCGGCCCCAGACAATATCTTGAGACGTTTTTGTATTGTAAATTTTATTAAATGTGTACAACACAAAGCTGTTCAGAAAATCGTTTTTATTCGATTACAAATTCAATGTAATGAAGATGTAGTACCTGCTATATAAAACTTATGAAATGATATATACAAAATGAAATGCTATGGTATATAAGTCACCATTGATTGATCACCACGCTATTGTATAGTAACTACTAGGAATTCCATAACCATGTTGGTTTGTACGGTCTGGTATATGTATTACTTCTGCTGGTTTGTTGCAAAACTGAGTCGCAATCTGAAACACAAAACATGTTCAAAATGTTAAATTATTTAAATCTTCATATATACAGAATGTTGCAATTAAATGGTGTACGGATTAAGATACATTTCATTTGCAATCAAACCAATATCAACGTACTATTTCCATTTAGATAAAACATTTACATTTGTATATTAAAAACGTTTAATCGTGTTGATTTATCTGTTATAGAATATTGCATGATGTACAAAGTTGGGCACATTTGGTCCATAACAACAACAGTTCAGCGGACTATTTGTTGATTTTCTTCAAGTTACAACTATTTATGAGACTAGTTTATTCAGAAAGACATCTTCATGTATATTATTTATTTATTTATATATAATTACTTTCGCTTACAATGATGTATATTATTAAAGACTAAGAACGTCTTGTTGATTATAGAATATATGAAGTGTATTTAAAGTGCTCATTGAATCTTTTATGGTGACCGTCTAAATTTATTTTCCAATAAAACAGAGGGCGGTAGGTTTTAAATTAAAAATTACTGTAAACATATTTAAATTCGCGTGTATTTATTTTCGAGGTATATGAAATTTATACATATCCGTGTAAATAAATTTTTTGCGTTTTTTAATATGCACTCTTAACACAATAGACATAAGATAATTTCCATCCAGTAATATTTTTTTAGCAAATGTCATCGAAATAAGCAAACATTAGTACACCACCAAAATAAAAACGTTTACAGTATTATTATATCAGGTGCAAGGTTCTTATCCAACTGTTTTCTTGGACCTTTCTATATTAAATGTACAATAATTAACTATTTACTGGTAAAAGTTGTCGTTACTTGTGATGACATGAACTGCAGAATAAGTTACGTTACAAAAATGTTTATCATGAAAAATATTAAAATTAGTATGACTTCACATTTAATGCAGTTCAGTAAGAAGATAAACGAATGGATGCTTTTAACATTTGATTATAGTTTTTGCTTTGTTAATAACAAGTAAAACCGTGTGATAAAAACGTACCTTAATTTCCTGTACCCCATTTTCGTTTACATTACAGTCAACAAACGAACCGTAAATACCGTAAGTTTTACTGCCAACTGCGGTATATGGTAAAACCTTGTCACAATTATCAATGATCTACAAAAAGAGAAAAGAAAAGGTTTTTTTAAACATTATAATAAAACTATTATCAAAATAACGTTTTGACACTTTTTTCACTTTGATACTTTGCGACTTAAAACAGTCACTGGGATGTTTAAATTTATTGTCTGAGTATTGATCAAACAGAAATATATGAATGAAAGTTCAAAACACGATCCCCAAAACAGAGTAAAACTTTGAAAACTAGAAAAATAAATTAAACACGCGAACTTCCACAAGGGATGGGACCTGGTTCTCCAAAAGTGAAATCGACTCCTATCTAGCTAGTTACCCCTAACATGTGTGAAATTAAATATCTAGGATAATTTTGGATACAGAGGGCATTATTCTTATCAACAATATTGTGATGACCGCTATAAACGTTTAAGGGCCTTGATAAGGCAACCATTTCTTTGTAAGCATCTTGTTTCGTTGTGTCATGTAACACTTTTTTGGATTTAATCATAAAATACATTCAAAAAGTGTTACATGGCAGTTGTATAAAGTTGTCTTAGCGGGAACAAGCTGTGTAATAGCAGATTAATTGCGAAAAAATACACCAGAAGTACGTATATCGCCGCATAAAATGGAAAGTTGGAAAAGATATAAGGTATTCATATTGCTTCAAATGTAGGCTTTCTTGGGTGTAATTATTGAGATATATGAGGTACAAATATGAAGCAGAATGTGTCTGTAAAAACAATTGGTTTCACAATTTTGGTCCAAGCACTTCTAAATGATGAAGAATTGTATTCCGAAAAAGTTGTCTAGTGCTGTAAAATTAAAACTGGTATAATAAACAGTCCAACCTGCTTTAGAGGTCACCTCTATATAAAGGCCACCTGGTTATAAAAACCAGTAGAATTGTATCCCAATTGTTCTTTATTCGTATTATTGGAACATGTACATATAAAGGCCACTTGCATAAAGGCCACATTTATGGTTCCCTTGGGTGGCCTTCATAGATAGGTTTGATTGTATTCATAAAACTATTGAAATAAATGGATATAATAGAAACATTGTACCTTTCTCTTTTGAACCCACTGAATGCGATGTGGGACAGCGTCACATTGCTCTATAAGAAAGTTATGAGAGTCTGCGTCCGAACTTCTAGTACACGTCCTATTACGAAGATACGTTTCCTCTGCTAATGTTTGTAACACGCCGAGTTTATCACACGTGTGTTCGTCTGAAATAATATATAAAATATAACAAAATGATTTTTGAGCAATTTACAACAGTAATAATTATATATATTTACAATATGACTGTACCTCTCTTCGATGAAACATACAGCAATTCCCATGAAAGACAATTGGGGTCATGACCCTTGATGTGTATCAATTTTCCCGCATTATTGCGTCATGTTCTGCACAGGGGGGCAGGTGGTCTTGCGAGATACGCCGATCTGGCATGGCTTAAAATCCTATCTCACATGAGCAGGTATATGAGAGAAATAGCGCCAAAAGTTAATCAAATCAAAAATTTATTAAAAGAAAGAATTGTAAATATAAATATAATAAATTACATTTCTGCTCATGGTATTTCAAAGGGTATGCAAGATAGTGTGGCAAGTGCCAAAATGAAGGGCTCTATTACCCTTCAAATACCATGATCAGAATGTCATTTCTGTATCAAAAATATCCTTGTTATATCTTACGCCCTATAGTTTCATGTGCCTCAAATTCATTCCCTTTTTATGACAACCCCCCCCCCGCGCCATGAAAATGACGGAGACATAGCGTTCCCAATGTTTGTATGTACATCACAGAATCTATATCCCTCTATAACGTTTGTATGAAAAGAGGTATCAAACAAAATGATATGAAGGCCAAGTAGTACAAATGGACACTGTCGTTTACGTACAAATCTATGCACTTTCCCAGATAGCAGACTAACGTTGGGCCAACGTTGGCATATTGTTGTATGGTTGGCGTTGGCTAAACAATGTTGGGCCAACATTGGACCAACATAGGATTTCTAACGGTTGGTTAAACAACACTGGGCCAACATTGGACCAACAGAGGTATTCAAACTGTTAATCAACAACATTGGGCCAACATTGGACCAACATAGGTATTCTAACTGGTTAAACAACATAGGGCCAACATTGGACCAACATAAGTATTCTAACTGTTGGTTAAACAACATTGAGCCAACATTAGACCAACATAGGAATTCTAACAATTGGTTAAACAACATTGGGCCAACGTTGGACCAACATAGATATTCTAACTGTTAATTAAACAACATTGGGCCAACACTGGACCAACATAGGAAATTCTAACTGTTAATTAACAAATTGGGCCAACATTGACAAACATAGGTATTCTAACTGTTGGTTAAACAACATTGAGCCAACAAGACCAACATAGGAATTCTAACAGTTGGTTAAACAACATTGGGCCAACGTTGGACCAACTAGGTATTCTAACTGTTGGTTGAAACAACATTGGACCACCATTGAACCAACATAGGAATTCTAACTATTGGTGTGACAACATTGGGCCAACATTAGACCAACATAGAATTTCGAATAGTGGTTAAACAACATTGAACAAACATTGGCCCGATATACGAGTAGTAATTGTCGGTTAAACATCATTTGGCCAACATGGGACCTGGCCAACATGGGACCAACAGATTCTAACTGACAGCTTGACAACATTAAAGCAACAATGGGTCAACATATGAATTGTAACATTTGGTCTGACAACACTAAGCCAACAATGGGCCAACATATGAATTATAACTGTTGGTCTGACAATATTGGGCCAACAATGGGCCAACATATGAATTATAACTGTTGGTCTGACAACATTGGGCCAACAATGGGCCAACATATGGATTATAAATGTTGGTCTAACAATATTGGACCAACAATGGGCCAACATATGAATTATAACATTGGTCTGACAACACCAAGCCAACATATGAATTATAACTGTTGGTCTGACAACATTGGGCCAACAATGGGCCAACATATGGATTATAAATGTTGGTCTGACAATATTGGACCAACAATGGGCCAACATATGAATTATAACTGTTGGTCTGACAACATTGGACCAACAATGGGCCAATGGTAAACAAACATCCTAATCCATGCCCAAACATAAAAACTGTTGTTCTTACCACATTTGCCAACAAACGAGGCATAATTCCACATTTCTTTTTCCCAAGGATGCATTTAGGACCAAGTAGTACAAATGGACGCTAACGTTATGCATGGCTTGTACATGCTTTGATGGTATTATTCTAAGTCCTAACTTAAAGTAACTGTTATAATTTTTGATAAATTATTTACAGGAAATAAATACATTATGTCTATCAATTAAAAGATTAAATGAAAATATACAAAAAAAAAAAAAAAAAAATCATAAATACAGTACACTGATAAATTCAACAGATACCATTGAATCACTAAGAATTGCCTTTGATACCTTTGATAAAGACATTTTTTCACAAAATTTAATTGATATTTTTTAATATTGTCAAAATTCTTTCAGATTTAAAAAAAAAGGATTTTCGTATTCACAATGACGTCATGAAAATTTATACTGAAATAAGGAGTTTTTTAATGACACATGTAATTCATGTGTAATTTCTGAATTACATGTGCGTGTTTTCGAGCTTGGTGGTTTTCAATCACTTTTCTGGTCAATTTTCAATTATAATGATTTTTTCACTCCAGTCAAAATTGTGGCTTTAACTTTACGATTGTGCGTCTGTGCCCAAAACCATATTTGTTAATTATATCAATAATTAATATTTTATTGTTAGTTAATTTGATAAAATAGATAAACATGCTTATATTTGAATAAAACAGCCTAAAGGAATGCGAAAATTAATTAAAATCATCAAAGGGATGTAGTCTACACCTTGGTCACTCATTTTGAATATCCACCATCACAAAAGTTAGGTTTTTAGTTATATTTGTTACAACCTTAAAAAAAACAACTTCCTCTACTTTTTCTCAAACAGGTGAGCTTTTTGAATGAACAGCTGGGTTAATGGTTTTCATCCCAGTTGGGTCATGTTGAAAGTGTGGTCTAAATTGGTTAGATGACATAAGGCAAATCTTCATGAATAAGAAAGGGCTGTGCTCCACTCCACCCCCTTCTTATTCATAAAGATTTTTCTTATTGTCATCTAACCAATACTAAGTGGACAGGTTTTGATGGTATTAACTTTACCTAAGATGGTTTTAAAGTTTAAAAGAAGACCTGGACAACAGTATTACCAAGACAAATATTAGTAGTACTCTCTTGTAAAGACTGAAGTTTAATTTAATTATGTAAGTATAATTTTATTATACTATATAATATCTCTCTCTCTCTCTCTCTCTCTCTCTCTCTCTCTCTCTCTCTCTCAATATGAAAGTATGTATGTGCATTATATTCAGCTACTTGTCCAGTCAAGCTTTGTAATAACAAACTTTTTGATGTAAGGATAGGAACCCCAGATTTACTGAATTGAAATTTATTTTTAATGGTTTAATGCCCTAATTAATACCATCGTCAATCTGCAAATATGCATAATTATATTCACAAGGTTTGCAGTAACTTAAGTTAACGTGAATATAATATTTGCTAATAAAAAATCTGTTTAAAAGACTTTTTGTCGAAAATCCAAAGTGACCTGATGCCAATTTGACTTTAATGTTTTTCATCAGAGTATCTCTCTCTCTCTCTCTCTCTCTCTCTCTCTCTCTCTCTCTCACACACACACACACACACACACACACACACACACACACACATTTGTAATGTCAAACACCGGTCTTGAACACCTGTTTTAGCACTTTCATTGTACAGAAATTGTAACCCCATGGGCATGAATGTGTACATATTAAGTTGTTTTAATTATTTGGAGGAACATTTTTATAACATAAATTTGTAACATTTCTTTGAAATTCTCCAATTGATTATAATTATATCTTTATTTTAAGATGCAATTGTAAAATGTGTGCATTCAAGTGGCCTATATTTCCTCAAGTTTTTTAGAATTTCGTTTTAGATTATTTAACATTTTTGATTGTGAAATGAAAAAAAAACATGATCAAGGCCATTGATATTTTCAATTGATTACTTAATTCAATAAATGGGAATATATTAACTTCACTGCCATAATATTCCGATTTTAAGTATTTTAACTCAACTCAACTGAATTTAATACAGTATTAGTAAATCTTTGAGGTACATGTATAAAACAAACTATATTACCATAATGAATTATATTTTTCAAAAAGACATTGATTAATTAATTATTTATTTATTTAATTATTTATTTATTTTTATCTATTTTCTGTTATGAGTCATTTAAAAATTATTTAATTTTCCATGTTTATATGCACGTCCATGTACATTTTAAATAAACTGGTCATAAGCCCTGCGATGTAGCAAAATACCCAAACTACAGTACAGACCTGTCGAAAGTTAAACACTGAGCTAACGAAAAGGAGCAGAAGCTTGATTGCTGACGTGTTGATATATGGATAACTAGTTGTCGAAAAGCTGCACAGATATAGATAACTGCATTCGAGAAACTTTGAGATACAGGTAACGAGGAATCGAGCCGACTCGGCACGTATTTCTTAGCTTAGTGTTAAACTTTAGACAGGTCTGTACTGTACATATTGATTGCGATACTAAGATTACATATCGAATAGAAAAATACCTGCATATTTTTAGAGATGGTAGTATATATAGTTGTTTCATGTCATTTAACAGCAACTTATATACAAATAATTTCGATCTTAATTACAGAAGCTGTTAGAAAGAGAGATTATGTGCAAGTGCGACAGAAAATGAAATTGCAAAAACTGCAAAAGTCTGGTTCAGATTTGCATCCGATAGAAATGGTGGCAGAAAAAACAGGATAAACAAAAATAAATCAGATATGTGATTTAGATAATAAAATAATAACCAAGATCAATAACTGTAGAACTGAAAAAGACACTTTAAAGTTTTGTGATAATCTGTATAGTATTTACTTTGTAATGATGTTTTGTTTGGTTCTGTTTGCATATTAATAAAGTTAAATTTATGTCAAATTTTTGTACCTTAAATTATTGTAAAGAAATATTGTTAGTATTGAACCAGCATCTGTGACATTTCATTGGAGACATTTAACATAATTAGGATATATATGTTTTCACTGTCTTTGTAATTGTCACTAGATCTTACTGGATCATCGTTACTTTTAAAATTCAAAGAAATTAAAAATGATTTTCGCAGATAAGCTGGGCAGTATTGACAGATATTTTATCGCCAACATGTTTCAAATGTGGATTTATCGTCCTTATATGGCAAACAAAGTTGTCCTAACATATCTTGCCTGTCTGCCCAATGAAGGGCCACCGTTGGCTGCCATCGTTGGTCCAATGGTGGCAACTTATATTGGGTCATCGTTGGCATTTATGATTGGTACAACGATACCAGATAAATAAGATAACGTTGGCCCAACATTGGCAGGTTATTTTGGCCCATTGTTGGCATTTATGGTTGGTACAACGATGGCCCGATGAGCAAGATTACGTTGGCCCAACATTGGCCAGTTTATGTTGGCCCATTGTTGGCATTTATGGTTGGTACAACGATGGCCCGCTGAGCAAGATTACGTTGGCCCAACAATGGCAACTTACGTTGGCCCATTGTTGGCAGTTTATGTTGGCCCATTGTTGGCATTTATGGTTGGTACAACGATGGCCCGATGAGCAAGATTACGTTGGCCCAACATTGGTAACTTACGTTGGCCCATCGTTGGCAGTTTATGTTGGCCCATTGTTGGCATTTATGGTTGGTACAACGATGGCCCGATGAGCAAGATTACGTTGGCCCAACATTGGCCAGTTTATGTTGGCCCATTGTTGGCATTTATGGTTGGTACAACGATGGCCCGATGAGCAAGATTACGTTGGCCCAACATTGGCAACTTACGTTGGCCCATGTTGGCAGTTTACATTGGCCCATCGTTGGCATTTATGTTGGGTACAACGTTGGCCCGATGAGCAAGATAACGTTGGCCCAATGATGGCAGCTAACGTAGGGCCAACAAACCCAACAACAACGGGCCAACGTTGGCCCAACATATGTTTGCTATCTGGGTTGATGGTATCATTCTAAGTTTTTATTTAAAGTAACAAGATATATATATTATGGACAAAGAATGTGTCAAGTGCTAAATTTTGGTCCTCAAAGTCTTTGAAATTAAAATTGGGACATTTTCATCAGTTTCCGCTCTTTAACTTCGGTCAAATAAGTGATATATTTATCAGATATATACAGTATGAAAAGAGGGTTTGTCGCGTACCAAATTGGAGTAGTTAAGGTCCAAGGACCATAAACACTGAACATTGCACATTTCATCCGTTTCCGCTCCAAAACTTTTGTATAAAAAGAGGTATTAATGCGACATTAATAGGATGTACAGTGTGGTAAGCGGATGTGTTGCATACCAAATACTGGCGTCATCATGGTCAAGGTCATAGGATCATAAAAAACTTTGGAAATTGCACCATTTTATTGATGATTACACAATAATTTGGTATCTTTGTATTTGATCTTATGATCTTTTTTTTTTTTTTTTTTTTTTTTTTTGTTTTTTTTTTTTTTTTTGTTTCTCATTGCTGATTACCAGACATTGCTTTTAAATGTTTATCAAATTACACAAACAAAGTATGTACGAAGTTTTAAGTCGCAGAGACTGAGTGTAAAAGATTGAAATTATCTGCATCCAACACTCTACTTTTAAACAAAAGGAAAGGGTTAAGATTTCTATGAAGCCTCTAGCTGGTGACATCTTGATACAAGTAAAATAATCTCTTGAGTGCTAGAGTATATCCCATCTAATCATTCTATTATAAATGAATCGGGAGCACATGTGTCATATTGACACTTTACCTTTGTTGATTAAGTGGCGGTAATAGCTAGCTAAGCAGCATGTGCATACACTTTCGGGGCACTCGGTCTCATATACATATTCCTGATGGAACTTCACATGTTTAATTTAATTTGCCACTTTTTCAAAGTTTTGCTTAATCTATGTTTATGCAATTTTCTTGATTGAATCGCGCAAGCAAAACAATGCCACTAGAATCGCGTCAATTCACGAAATTGAATTTAAGGTTTGTCGGAATAGTACCTATTACGTGAAAAGTATTGTTCATTTTCCCCTTACTTCTTACCCTCTTTATCCACTATATGTATTTCTTTAAATTATACTGAGTCTGACCCTTGTGTTACAGTCCAACAACTTATTTGTGTGTTACACTACTCACCTGCTGATTTTACTGTCGTCGTTGGTATTGGTTTGCTAGTTGTTGTAACAATAGGTTTTGGAGTGCCGGACTTTGTTGAATGATGTATGTGGTTTTCATGTCGGTTTTCACAATGTACTTTGCCTATACACCCCCAGCAGGAAAAACATTCCTTGTGTTCATTTGCATAATTCCAATCACCAAAGTGTTCTGCAAAGTAAATAAATGTTTTTATTTCATTGTGAGAAAGTTTGTCAGTTCGCTTGCCGAAGGTAGGTTGTTGGGCACTCCGGTTTTCTTCCCGATTCTTGACCTGACCGCATTGATGTAGCGATGTATTATTAAAGACCAAATAAAATCACCAATAATAATTGTTAGTGCATTACGTTAGGAATAATGTTACTGACACGTCCACGATCACAAATCTTATAATCAATTGACACAAAATGTGTTTATCCTTTCTCGCCTTGTTTTGGTTGTGTCTATCATTTGCTTGTATTTTGTCACGTTCTTGTTTCCGTTGACTTATGCAATTAAATCATAACTGATTAATTTTTTTAAAATGCAAATGAAATTAACCGTGCAGATCGGAAATCGGCTAGACATTGGGGGAATCATGCACATTGCAAAAGGTTACCGCAAATATGGAAAGTAATGATTTGTTAATTATATGTTAAGTGTTGATGTCATCTGAAACGTAAAAAGTTTCACAATTAAAGTGGTATTTCCCGCTCTCGTGTAACACAATTTTCACTGCAAAATTAAAGTAATCAAAATACGTCCTTTTAAGCGTTTTGCAGAATGGTCCAAATCGCCGGGGTAGGCGAGGCACTAAAAGTCGTATAACAGCTTACCAAAGAGAAGGAAAACTCTGATTCCAAACCCAGGCAGGTAGACCATGTTAGCCTTGACAGGCAACTCGCCTAAAGAGGGAAAACCCGATTGAAACTAACTGCTCCCCCTCTCCTATGGAGGTTTGGGGTTTGGCGTAGGACCAATCAGTCTACTCAGTAAAAAGAAACTGATTGCGGAAACCAATGATCTTCTTTACCGAATTGTCCACAAAGAGAGATGGAATTAAGTTGAGCCAAATCGCCCTTTTATACCGTCTCTCACAGTATAGATTTAGATCATTCGTTTGAACGAAATAACCGAATCGTTCAAACGATTTTTTTATTTGACCCATCCATGCCACCCCAGTAATTATTGTACTTACCACAAATACATGTTGTACACAATGCTTTGTTTGTACATGGTATCTCTTCAATGAGGAACCTCTTAAGTCTGTCTGTTAAATAAGTTAAAAATTTGTTAAATAAGATTGGTATTTTAAATGAGGCCTTTAGATAAAAAAGCCTTGTATATAAAGTGGGGGGGGGGGGTTGCAGCAAGACAAGCTTGTATATTTTAAATGGGATTTGCATCAAGACATACAGGATCTCAGCAATGTTCATGTAAAATTGAATTATTTTTTTATGCAACGAGCCTTGGTTGTTAAATTTAATATTATGTAAACACGAATGTAAGGTTCTATTTATTTTATAATCATATCAATGGAAAACTCTTCTCGTGAAAATACAAACTGTCTTTATTATAAGAAAAGAGTTATGGAAACTTAAAAAACAATTGGACCATGGATAAATTCGGGATAATTTATAATATTGAAACCAATGGGAAAATGCGTAACGTGACTTTTGACATGGATGCTTACTTGAACTGTTTTCCGTGTGTTCTTGACAGGTCTGAATGCTCATATATTCCTTAGGGACGTATCCAAACTGAAATAAATTGCAACAGAAAAGTATAAAATTTTCATAAATAAAGCCATTAATCCACTTTTTAATTACGACAAGCACGTACTGGGAACATTTCATTATGCCCAACTGTTTGTTGTTCACCATCCATTGTCGATCTGAACACGACATATGAAAAATGTCCGAAATGGTTAAATGGTCGATTTCTTTGGATCTAGCCATGTGTTTTTGCTACATTTGCCACACACACACACACACACACCCACCCACACACACACACACCACACACACACACACACTGTTCTAATGTGACCCCTATGTCCACAAACGGCTTCGTGATCTTGTCCTCTAAGATAAGAACTTTACTCGTGGCCATCCTTGAACCACGAGGATCATTTGCGTTACGTATTATGAAATTTCTAAACATTTACGAGTTATTGTCCGGACAGTGATAAATCACTACCGGATATCATGCATGTAGCTAGACAGAATATTCTTACTCTTCCGGAGTATCCGGCCTCACTTCCCAGGTGGAAGTTCGCGTGTTTAACTTAATTTGCCGTTTTTCATTTTTTTTTTACTTTGGTTTTGGTTTTGGGATTGAGGTGTAAATATGAACCGACAAATATACAAGTCTTATTAGAAAAAAACCAATAAGTTTATCCATTGACATTAATCCGTGTGGGAAAATGAATTTTCCTTGCCGTTGGCCTTTTGGTTCACCTGGTATCAGTATAATGGACAGGGAGGGGGGTTGTACGCTTGTCTGCGGCGTACTGACTCTGTGAGCTAGCACGTTAAAGTCGCCCTGAGTGCGCTCTAGTACAAGGCAGACCATACAACACACTCACATTTCATATGCATGCACAAAATTGTTCATAAATTAATCCATAAAGATTAATAAAATAGTTCTCGTCGCAAATAGCTGAAAAATTTCTGATGCGACGTGAGGCAACATTCAACCAACCAACCCAATCAACGACATTAAAACCTGCAAACATTTACACTGGACTTACGTAATTTTCTTCAGCTATTTTTATCCATTGTCCCCATTCCTTTACATGATCAAATGAAACACAGTCACCTTTACCAAACTGTCCAATTTTTGGAGACGAACTATTAGCATACATGTGTATAGAACTGTCACTTCTTGCACAAATACATCTATACCCACTAGTTACGTGAAGGATTAACCCAAATACAGAAATACACAAAATCCACATCTTTGCAATTCTGAAAAAGAGACAAATTGAGATTAATCGTTTGAGACAAAAAATTGTTGTGCACTAAGAGGTTATATGTCGTCAACGTTGCTGATAAGAATGTACAAAAACCAGTGCGGTGTTAATTAAGATTTTGACATTAATACTGCTATAGCTATTTCGTTTATTACGTATAGATACAATAGATACATGCACACTTGTATTTAAAACACACACATTGTGTTTAACAAACACATATATGGAGAGTATTGTGTTTAACACGTTTAGATACATGCACAATATTGTTTTAAAACACACATACGCGCACATACAACATACACACAAACATAAAATGAAATAAATACAATTAAAATTATTACAATATATTTAGTTATGACATAACACATAACTCTTACCTAACGCATATTCCAGAAAGGTGAATACAGTTTCGATGTTTATTGAACCCAGTGTCTTAAAACCATTTTGTATATAAAGACGATCTCTCTTATATATAAAGACGATCTCTCTATAGAGCCCACATTTCTGTCGTTTTTGAATTTCTATTAAAATAATGCATTCAAAAACAGCTGCTGTTTTTGAATGCATTATTTTAATAGAAATTCAAAAACAGCACATGACATTTCTATACTTTCGTAAGTGCTGTATAGTTCAATATTGTATGCTTTGTTACAACATCCAATGAAATCCGAACTTCGGAAGTTAGGAGTTGCAATTAAAGCGTCAAGAAGCTATATAGGCCAAAAACGTTTATTAAATAAAATGTGATTTACTTTGCAACACGTGTTTTTAAGAGATTATGTTTGAACGTGAACATGTATACGACAATTTCAAAATGCCAACAACTCCTTTACAAATGTTATCAATCTTTTCATGCCTTTGTGAAACTGATACGAGAATCTAATCAAATAATTCAGACTTTTCATGTCATATGCTATTTTTGAATTTTTATGAAATAATGCAATCAAAAGTAGCGTATTGTCATGTACCTTTGTTATTGTATTGATTACAAATTATACCAGTTTTAATTTTACAGCACTAGACGGCCGTATTGGAATACAATTCCTCATCAGTAGTGCTTGGACCGAAATTATAAAACCAAAATTGTTTTCAAGATGTTGAAAAAATTACCAAAGGACCAAAATTTAGCTAAGGAAATATTTTGCATGAGGGAGTATACCTTAGTTTTGAGGAATTTTCAATTTCAAGTAACTGCATAATGATAATTTTAAATAGGGTATATGACATTACGACAATGATTTTTTTTAAAATTTGTGTACGTATTGAATGATATATTTTTAATGGTATATGGCAATAAGATAATTATTCATTTTAAATATAGTGTACTAACCTTTGAGCTATATGGACGGTTTATTAAATAAAATATTCCAAGGACTTGAAGATAAATATATGAACTAACTGTTACCTAAGTAATTTTCAAGAATCACGAAACCCGTGTACTGTTATAAATACAACGTGACCATTATCAAACGCTAACATTCCCATCAGAGCTAATCTTATCTTATATATGACGAAAATGAAAATAAAGGCAAGATCATAAATGAGTCCGAATGTCAAAATCGACAAGAACAACATGCAAAAAAAATTTAAATTAAAAAAAAAAAAAAACCAACTCGACTGAATTGAAATTGTTAGAATGTTTATGTTGAATAATCACACCTTTCCTGAATACAATCACATAAGAATATTTTCTGTTGCAATTACTTTGAGGTTTGTTCCTATTTTTTCATGAAAGTCACGGTTCTTTCGGATGGGAACTAAAAATAAACGAGGTCCCGTGTCACGGTGGGCTTGACACGCTAAAGAACCCTGCTGTATAATGCCATCAGCGCAACGCACAGGCAAAATCTCTGCACCTTCGCCTATTACAACTGGCGACGTCTCGATATAAGTGAAATATTCTTGACTGGGACGTTAAACACCATTACTCACTCTCACTCACTATTTTTTCATGGAACGACTGAACTAGTGTACATATATATATATATGTAAGAATGAGAGCATATAGCAGTGGTATTTTTACATTGTTTCATTTCTCAGAAATTTGGGCCTTATATGCCAATATGTGTTCGAGGGTTTTTAAACTCAAATGCTAACCTGTTTTGAAATATATCATTTTAAATTACCTTTTTTGAGACCTTGACATTTTGTCTGGTAAATATATCTACTTAAAACGTAGTACAATGTACATGTATATGTTACCTATTCATTAATCAAGTACTACTGCACTTAGTCCGAAAATATCTTTACTTATCTCTTACGTGATGATCAATAACAATGTTTGGAAAATTACGTTTAAATTTTCAATTTTAGCATTAAACTATGACAGATGACAACGTTGAATAGTTGTTACATGACTGAATTGTTGGAGACCCATTTAATGGTGTTATAAACATACCACTAGAGACTTCCTTATTATGTCCAGTGACTGTTCGAAGCAGGAGTTTTACAAACGATGGTCCCATTATATTCATTATAAACACTACTCCAGATTTATGTTGAACTCGGTGGCCAAGTGGTCTAAAGAGCGCAATAACGGACCATGGCGCCTCTAACTGCTTGGTCTCGATTCCAACTCGAGGCTGATCCTAAAGCAAGAAAGTTTGTCAGTTTACTCACTGAAGGTCCTTGTTTTTTCCGAACACCATCGTTTAATGACCGCTTTGACATAAGCAAAAAAAAATGCGATTGACTTGGGCTTAAAACATCATTTCTCCACGTAACTACAGACACTACAAATGTCAGAAATAGTACACTTGTTAAATATTGTAAATAAAAGGTTAATATTTTTCCAAATGTCCATATTTTTGCATTGCAATGTGCACGTTTACAGATGTAGAAAATGCCAATTGCAATAACTACCCCTAATACAGTCCAACCTGTCTTAAAGGTCACCTCTATTAAGGACCACCTGCTTATAAAAGCCAGTAGAATCGTATCCCAATTGTTCTTTATTCATATTATGTGAACATGTATATAAAGGTCACCTGTCCTTAAAGGCCACTTTTACAAGTTCCCTTGGGCGGCCTTTATAGACAGGCGTGACTGTATATAACATCAGTGAAACTATTTTGTAAACCAAATATTGAAGGATATAGGAGGAAAGCTATGATGGGATTTACTCCATATCTGGAGACAATTTCCTAATAAACACAGAAGAGTGGTTTGTATAAAAACATTAACTTACCAAGGAGAGTCTGATTTCTGAAAATAGACCAGTAGAATACTTCAGATGAACTTTTGATATACTAAATTGCCAGTGATTTAGAGGCTGGTATATCAGTCGAAATGCCTCCCGATCCCAAACCACTTTTATCAAACAATGGTGAGGGCATACACCTAAAGACCTTTAAACTTGGCGTTAAACTAAAGATTTAATCATTAAGGTCATTGTCAGCGAGAATTGTGAAATCCCAACTTCCTGTAATGCCCCGATCACACATTCACGGATAGCCTCGCCGATTTCACAACATGGGTGATCCCGGAAAAGCCGAATTTTTTTTGGAGGGGGGGGGGGTTCCAAAAAATCTATGTAATTTATAAACACCAAATTTAGGAATCTGAAAGTGAAATAACATAACATAAAAGTTTCCATAAAATCAAACTCTAGATAGTAAAAAAAGTGTCTTTATATAGTCATTAGATAATTGATTGGGGTAGACAGACTTTTCAAAGAATGTCGGTTAGTGTGACGATCCAAATTATTATTGATTTATGATATTACTAGATCCGTGTTAATTTACAGAAATAGACGTCCGTTTAGGAATCAAATTCATCATCAGTAGTGCTTAAACCAGAATCCTGGAAATCCAAAAATAATTAAGATGTTGACATGAGAAGAATAGTAGGACCAGAGGTATTTTACCAATTCCACCTAAAGCAATAATAAAACAATAAAGCTTAGCTTAAGTTTCTAAAGGAATTTTAAATTAAGAAGCAGATCACAATCATTTTCTTAACCTAAATCTAGCAAAACTGTATTATTTAAAATTTTGTTATTATTCAAGATATTTCAAAATTTAAGGTGTCATTTTGAATATCACCCCAAACTTAAATTCTGTATTCTAGTTTTGACGACTATTTTGAGCTCCATAAAATATTGTCAAAATTTACTAGATTTAAGCTTAGGACAATCTTAGCTAAGGAATGATTGTAAAATTGGGGCCAGATAATTTTTATGAAAAAAGCTTATTTGAAAAACACTATTATTGCCTAATGGGCTAACGATATCCATGAGGAGGCGTAGTCTAGAATTCGAAGTTCAGTGGTTGTGACGTTAATAAATTTTTGCAATTAATACTAGACTCCATTTCGCAATTAAATTCCTCATCCGAGTAGTGCTCAGACCAAACTAAGAATTGAAAAACTGTCATGTGCATGCTTGGTATTTCAATCTGTGTTGTAAAAATTGACCACAGTAAATTTAACGAAGTCCAATAGTTGAGAAAAAAGTCTTTCAGAAGAATGCCTTACAGTTGTAAATAACATACTTGAGTAAAAACAATTCTCTAATAGATATCAACGATGTTTTGATCTAATTTTATAAATAGACAAGTATGTTAAAGGTTATCTTGTGTGGCTCAATCTAAACTATGTTTTGGCTCATCCTTCCGCCTTTTGACCGTTCATTCTAAGTAACCTGCTTAATACGTATGAACATAATGGTAAACAGTAAGTAATGGGTTTATTGTTTGGCTAATATATAATGGATTTAGTGAAAAATAATGAAAAAATTGGTTTCATAACTTGTATTCCGGAACGACCGTCTAGTGCTGTAAAATTAATACTGGTATAATATTTGTTATACTGAATACGGTCTGCACAGGCACTGGCGTATAATGTTCAAGTTAAACCCATCATTTCATTTCTTCCAACGTATGAGTTGGGAAACATGGACCGCCACTGCCTTCCCATTAACATTAATGTGTTTCGAGGCAAAAACTTTACATGAAACCGAGACTTACATGTTTTGTTAAAGATGGTTTACGTTGCTACATGTTTTCAATCACGTCCGTATTGGCACCTTAAATAGAGCTGCGGTGTTGTTGATAACCAAAGAAGCATCACATTTGAAAAAAGAAAACTAGAAAAGACGCTTTTGTAAAACTTGGCTTATTGATGCTGACAATAAACAATGTCAAGTTGATTTATTTATTAAAAGTGTCAAGCCATGGATGACGTGCACAGACAAAATAAAAATAAGGTTGGTTAAAACTAGATACTCATTAAACTAACCATTCTTGGATGGTTGAATCGTACTCAAAAGTTTTATGGCCGTCATTACAGAATTGGTGAAAAGTATGAAAATTAACATACGGCGAAAATTACTGATTTCGCAGTATTTTAAAAAACATTTGTATGGTTTTATACTTATCTATTTTTCAGTTGAAAAGACGCTCGCTGTGCTTACAATTTGTATGGTGACAATAATTAATCAAGCAAGTAAGTTGACAAAATGAAGTTTAGATCGTAAAGAAAGCGGTCTTGATTTGAAGTCAATATACCAGTTGTTGCAACAATTATTGCAAGAGTTGTTGTTAAATTAAAATCCGTTAAAAGATATGTTTATCTACATCAATCTACCTTCTGGTACCTTCTGGTAGAAGGCTTTATAAAGCCTCTTGCACCAGTTCTTTTTCTTCCTATAATTTCAGTGCGTCATGCTTGGTCTGGTTGTTGTGTCTTCTTTGTAGTTAAACAACTGCTTTTTAGTTTCTATTAAGTTAAAGTCTGTCCCGAGCCATTAGGCCCATCAGGCCGGAGCTTATCCCGGTTTCGGTGGCGTTAAGCGACTGAGAGTACAAGACTCTCCCCTGAATGGGACGCCGGTCCATCGCAAGGTTAACCCCCAGCATTTTGCAGGTACTGATTTATTTTTCAGCTGTTTAACTGGAACAACGTGAAATTAAGTGTCTTGCTCAAGGACACAACACATCGCCCGGTCCAGGGATCGAACCCACGACCTTCGAATCACCACTCTTCGTTGTATACTTAGTTTTTAGTATGATGGTTAGATAATACTCTTTGAGTATTCTAGAGTGTATATTGTCAATACCTGGTAATTTATCTATCTTAAGATTACCTAATTTTTTCTTCATTTCATCATAGTCTATGTATAAATTATTTAATTCTGGCACAGCTTTACACTCAATTTCAGTCATTATTATTCAGATCAGTCTCTTTTGTGAATGCTGAACAAATAAATCTCCCAGTACATTAGCATTTTCTTCACTATTGCTTGTTACAAACAGTTTACTGCTATCTTTATTTAAGTCAGGTATGAATTATCTAGTTTTATTCTTTGTTTCTGGACATAATTCCAGAACTTCTTAGGATTTTCCTTGACATCTTCTGCTATCTTTCGCCCCTCTAGTTTAATGTTCCGTCAACTTATCCTTCTTAATTGATTTCGCACTTTGTTATATTCCTTTTTAGCCCCTTCGACTGGGTAAACTCTTATTATCCATAGTGTCTGTTTCTTTTTGTTTTTATTTTAGTTTTTCTACCCATCAGGCACTTATTTTTGTGACTTTTTTTTAGAGTTATCTAACTTTATTTTCACTTTTGGCACACAAGAGTCAACAGCATCGCAGATTTTTGTTACAAATGTAAACCATTGTTCCTCTACATCTTCAATCAAGTCATTCCATTTTATGTCGAGCATATTTCTCATTACGTTCTGTCTCTTAACAATCCTAAATTTAGATACTATGTGAATGTCATCTATCCTAGTGAGCTTGAAAGAAAAGATACGACTAATTCCTCAAGTTATAACAACGTGATGACTTTAAGTTTTCTATTGTCAACTTGCCTTTTCTATGCAGCAATATACCTCCTTCTCCTGCTTATGGTGTATTTGTTTCCAAATAAATACGCTATGGCAGAGCTCGTTCCCACTACAGGGACTTCGTTCAACGAAGCAGGCTGCTAGCTCATAAATTGTTGACCCAAGAATATTGCAAGACTATAGGCTAATCAAGACCCTCAAAAAGTTTTATGGCCGTCATCACAATATTGTTGATAAGTATGTGGTCTCTGTGTCCAGGATTGTCCTGAATATATTTGACCCCCATAGTCCTATGTCCCTTTCACACAATTTTGATTACACACAATTTTGTGGCTAGCTAAACAGGATGTGCTTACCTTTCCGGAACACCCGGCCTCACTTTCCAGGCGGAAGTTTACGTGCCTAACCTTACTTGTCAGTTCGAAAGTTTTTACTTTGCTTCTGAATTGTGATTCGGACATGGATTAGTATGTTTGTTTGTGATTTGTTATAATCAGCCTTGTCATATTTATACCTTTTTGTTTGCTAGGTATCCACTAAATTCAAAGTTTATGACATAGTTTTATAAATTCTTTGAAGACAATTTGGCCAATTTGTATCTGTACATTATTTCCATCATCTTTATTTATTGCAGCTTGCTTAGCTTGTTTAAAATGTGAATCCGTCATAAGTCCCAGGCATTGCCACCAGATTGACATCTGTCATGACAATGAGGTAGGATTACGTCATATATTTAATCAGAAATGTTTTAAATTATTAAATTATTGAATTATGATCAAGTATCGACATACAGTCAAAGTCATGTTCTAGTTACATTGCATTTCTATATAGAAGGAAAAAACTGTGATACCATACAGTATCACACGATACCACACTTTTTCAATGTAATAAGAAGTTCGTTTCGATCAGTTCTTGATAAAAGCTTAATTGCCGAAGTATTGGTAAGATGAAAAATAATTGAATATTTTATCAATTAATTGCCCTTTCGGGAAATTCCTTGTGAACAAGAAATGTTTTACTCTAAATTACACATATAAGTTTTAAACCGGTTAACATTGGCGTAATATATTCCACTCGAGAGGATGAGTCGCATATAAAGTCGCCCTGTGTACGCGCTATTACAAGTCATACCATGAATACACTCGAACATCTCGCGCATGTACATACCCAACTAATGGTTGAATTAAATTGCTTTTTCAAGTCGGTAAATGAATGAGTAAGACATAGATTTCCATTTTTACTTCTTTTGGCGCAATTTGGTGTTTTATAAATTACAATATGTACCAGAGATAGAGTTTACTTAGGCACACAAAAACACTATTATTAATCTTCATATGCGCACATTGTATTTGTGTATATGTAATGTTTTTTGTGGCACTTTTCATTTCCCATTTTATTTACATGATGATATATTTTTTTGCTTGATATAATTTCAAGGTGTGTATGGTAGAAAAATATCAAAATACACTCCATGAAGATTTGTTCAATGTTGGATGCGCACCTAAATCGGTAAGTATTTTATGCGTTTTTTACGAGAATTGTTTGTCTTTTCCGGTATTGTAAAACAAAATAAAAACAACCAGTTGGTTTATCCATTTTATAATTATTCAATTGAAAGCACAAGACGTTCGGTTTTCAAAAAGTGTCAGTTTTAAAATTAACCAATATAAAATTATTTGAATACTATTGTTCATCTTTAATGTTTAGAGACAGTCGCTTTCATAAATAACTTTCATACTTTTTAAATTTTTGAAACCTAATATTGATATTTCATTTTAAAAACAAAAAGCGCATCTAAAAATATTTTTAGTTTTATTTTTACTTTTTCCGTCATTCTCCTACATAGAGAAAATTTTACATTTTCACTAAAATCAGCTGTTATATATTCCCTTGGTGACCCAATATGCATATATTAAAAGGTTCAACTAAGGTCAACAATTACAATGCAAATCACTTATATTACACTTGTTATTGGAATTGGTTTTCACAAAATATCCATTTTAGATGACATGAAGTATGTAATTTTAAGGTTTTGAACTGTTTTGATTTGTAAAAAAGCATTAGGATCACTTTATTTGAAAGTGAACAAACCGATTAAGTCGATGACACAGGCGTGATTCAGGCGTGAATATCAATGTTTTAGAACATGGGGTCCAAAACGGGTGTCTTAGTTCTTAGTCTAACCACGGTATTTGCAAATTTGCTGATTTTTTTTCTCTATATACAAAAATAAATGTAATTATTTCAATTTTTCATGTATTTTTCCTTGTTAGTATTTTTTGTTTTTAAACACAGATGTTGTGGTTATTTTTTGAGACACCAAATCATAATATAACAATTTTAGTTAATGGCTGTCTCTAAGTATAAAAGACGAACAATAGTATTTTTGCAATTTATATCGGCATTGAAATTAGCTGTTCTAAGTCATTCTATTTAATTAAATACACACTTCATTAAATCCAGCTGCTACTTTGTGATCTACGTAATATGCTGTTACTTTCATAGGTATTTTAATCCCTTAAATGTAAAAAACCTATGCACAAGACACCAGAAACAGCATTCTCTTGTACAATACTTGGTCAATATGTGGGTGACCGGATTTAAATTTGACCAATACTTGGAAGTTGGTAGTGAACATCTTTTGCAAACATTTAGAGATGAAAGTCAAGGGTCCTTAAAACAAATACCCCGTGTCACGGGAGAGGCAAACTTACTCTCTCTGAACAATGCCTTGGTTGTAATTCAAAGATAAAAATTCTATAAATTTACCTTTAGCTACTAAAATATTCTTGACTGGGACGTAAAGTCACATTAGATCAGTCAACAAAAACTGTGTGTATTTAAAGGTCACCGGTCACCAAATTTATCAATTTTGTATTTTGCATTCCTATGGGTAGAATAGTCAATATTGATGTGCCTGACGGTTTCCCACGCCTTACATTTACCTGTAATACACTAAAACCTTACCTAAACGAACTGCTAATACTCGGTAGTTTCCGACACCGCTCGTAACTTTCCGGCGACCTAATTGATGACGTACATGGTGTTAAGCTGCTGAGGAAAGACACATTACCTATTTATGTATCCATATATTACATGTGGGTCTGTGTGGTGTTTTGAAGGGTTTTAAAGTTTGATATCAAGTCAAAATGATATATTTTGTAAAGTTTGGATATAATAAAATCACAATGACCGATGAACATGTTTTTTCCACAAAATTCAGAACAAATTAAAGCCAGATTTACACAAGTCCTTCTTGCAGCTTTTTAATTGTTTTGAATGTATTCAGATTAAACATTACGAGATAAGTCAGGGAAATAAGAGCTGTATAGACAATTCAAATTATTATGAATGAATTCAGTCAAATATATACATTTTACATTTTAAACAATTTTAATTTTCAAAATTAATTTAATTCCGTTATTCAATCAGTTCACCAATTCACACGTTCAAACAGAGACGTATGTTCAAATTAACTAATCTAATTTAACTTTAATTTATTTGATTTTCAAAATACAGCAAAAATGACAAATAACATTTACCGGGTATATCATATAGATATACGCACGTGCCAATTAATGTTGCATATTGTAAGGTAAACTCTGTTAATTACAGGTGGTGGATGTCTACTTCTAAACAGGATGTTTCCTAATGTAGCATATTGATAATCTCTTAATTACTAGTATGTAAGGGGTGTAAATCACACTTTGAACGATATTAATTTATTGTGAATAAATGAAAGAAAGTTTCACTCGAGTTTTGAGTCCTTAGTTAGTCGAGCATAATCCCACTGGTATCACATTTTGATGACGTTTTTTTCATCCCATCAAAATTAAGCGTAATTAAGTTATTATATGAAAATTATTATTTATTTTTTATTTTATCATGGAAACAGTAATGATGATGATGATGATGATGATGATGATGATGATGATGATGATGATTAAACTTACTGCAAATAAGAATAGGAAGCTATTGAATTAAAATTGTTTTCAGATTTAGTAATACTGGGGTGAAATATTTTATTTGAGAGACAATAAGAAATTATTTTTTAAACCTTTATTTTGATATTTTCGTTGTACAAAAACTACAGGTCTTGGACCCAGATTCTACCCGAAAACGTGTTTTTTTTATTCATTACATGGGTAAATAATAATAATAATAATAATAATAATAATAACTCTTTGATTTTAATCTAAAAAGGAATTAAAAATGGGACAATTTCTAAAACAAATATGAATTAAAATCAATTTGAGGTCATAATATAGCTGTACTAGAGAGAAGAAAAGATAAATAAATACATCTAAAAGAGATATAAGAATAATTAGAATGATATTAAATATTAATGAAAATAAATATGAATAATATTTTAAACAAAAAACAAAAATGTGTGTTCTTTTTATTAATTCGTTGTGATAAATAGATAAAAATAAATAAATAAATAAATAAATAAATAAATAAATAATGTAAAATTATGTTTTGTAAAAGTATTAGTAAATAGTATATCATACTTGGAGCAAACACAAATATAGTTTTTTTTTCTTTATTTGTTTCTTATTATGTTTATTTTTTATTTATTTTTTTTTTGCTGAAGGAAACTGAAATACCCAATGCTAAAAAATAAATAAATATACGAAAACACTAGAAGTTATTTCCGATAAATCTGGGTAATAAATGCAGTTCACTATACAAGCTTCATTTACTAAATAGCTGGGATAACACCTTCTGCGTCACTTCCGGTTTTGTGCCCTTTTACTACCAAAGGGAGATAACACCGTTTTTTAACAGTTTCAGGACTTTAATTTACGCAGTAGAAAAGGACAGAAATGATTAAAAAATGTTATTTGTGGTTAAATCGACTTTTTATGATGTAATCTTTCGGAAAATAGTACTAAAAAAAATTCGGTTTTTGGTGACCGGTGACCTTTAATGACTAGTATATTTCTTTATATATTAGAATATATCTTTATTTTAGTTCTGTTTTAATACCAGTGTAAATGATGTACTTTATCGGACACAGTATACAGATGGCGAATCAGTTAGATCTACGCATAGTTCTTGTACTCAGTGCTGCAGTAGTGACTTATGTAATTCTGTTGGTTGCAATGAACAAGGTAAATTGAATTATGTTGTTAACATATTTTCTAAAAATTCTTCGAAACTTTCTTAACAATAAGCAATTTAAAATATGGCAATCGATAATTTAATAAGCTCAGTAATTTTTAAAATATACTTAATTGACACAAGAATATGGGGATACAGTCAATGGAACCTGTTTTCGATCCATGTTGAATGTCGGAGAGATAAAAAAGTAATTCTTGATTTTCTTACACGACAAAACCGCCGATTGTTAAAATTCTGGATAACGTAAAATAGTATTTTGAACAGAATTATTTGAGTTAAAATTGTTATTGCCAACAAAAAACCGGTCTGTGTTAAAATCACAATCCAAAAGTTAAATGAATCTGTTATATGGGCATCCACTAGTGAATGATGCCGGGTGCTCAGGAAGAGTAAGCACTTCAAATCTGGCTAACTTTACTCGCCACGTGTGAAATCGAAATTGAGAATGAAAGGAACATGGACTTATGGAACGTCAAATATATTCAGGATATGCTTAATACAGAGACATCACACTTTTCAACATATTGTGTTGAAGGCCATGAAACATTTTAGTTTAAACAATATTTATTTGAAAATCAAATCAATAACGTAATGAAACAATTTTACAATCAGGATCCTGGAACAAGAGTAAAACTCTTATATTAACCAGTTTTCTGTAATAATTATAGATAAAACATTTTGAAGACCTTGTTACCAATTTGATTGTAAGAAGCTTGCTTTGTACTATAAATTCCCATTATATTTATAGGATATCCAAGCCAGAGAGGACCATTATGTTACAACTGTCGACAATCAAGATCCATTTCAACCTGTGATACTATAACAGTTTGTAATACCGATGAAGTATGTTACTGTATACATATTTAAATAAAAAACAAAATAGCAACAGTACCAAAATAATGAATCAATAAGCCATCTTCAGTATGATTTGAGAATTTCATCTAGTCGGTCACTGTTAAGTCTTAATGAAAATAACAGCATTAACAATTAAGGTACTAAAAAGCGTTAAATGCATTCTAATAAAGATTGCCAAAGCAAATACACTAAGACTTAGGTTTGTTGCCGCGTTATATCACTTGTAAAGTCAGACTAATGATCTATTTTTATTTCAAACTTAATTGTGAAATCGCCACTAAACATTTCATATTATCTGAAATCCTAAATCTGAACCAAATAACATTTGAAGCTATCGCCTTTGATCATTTGTATGAGCGCAGCAAAATATAAATATAACTCTTTACGCATACATGTATTTTGTTTAGACTTTGATTTAATATACTAGTATTAATTATGCTTAATTCTGCTTTCTTTGAGGTTAATGTTAATGTCTTTGTTTCTTTTGTTGGATATTGAATAAAAAAAAAACACCAATTCACGTCCAAATCACAATCTCAGCTTTGAAGTGGGAAATTAAGTTACACGTGGAATGGTTTGATGATTTCATCTTTGTTTCCTTTCTAGGTTTGTCATGTCTCACTATATGAAGAGTTCGGTGAAAGATTTTATACGACATCTTGTCTTTATCAAATAGTAAGTATATTATCTATTGTTTGGTTATGTGTTTTGTTGCTTTGGCTATTGTTATTCAGCTAAACTATACTTTCTTTTCAAAGCAAATATTTATATTGACTGCTTCTATTGACAAACACGTGCGTCGATTTATATTGAAATAAAAACAAACATACTAATCGATCTCCAAATCAAAACCCAGAAGAAAGCAAAAACGTTGAAAAAGACAAAATTAGGTTTAACACGTGTACTTCCACTAACACTGCTAATGAATGGAGGAACACACTAAACTTTTAATCCAGGTAACCTTTTTTCTTGTACAAAAACCGTAATAAGAGGGTACTGCTTATGAAATCAAAGTCTTTTATCCACCCTAAGATCATTCTTGTTTATCTCTTACCATTTTTCAGCATTGTCAATCCAATAATGTAAAATGCCATTTTTGGTAAAAGACACATAGAAAGTGATAGTCTAAGGATGATTTGTGAAAAGTGTTGCAATAAGGATCTTTGCAATAACAACTGTAAGAATATATAAATATAATTTTTTCAAATTTTATCGACAAATATCTGAAATCTAGTTTTTGGTAGCATCTTTGCGTTTCTTTCGCGCGCGCGCGCGTGTGTGTGTGTGACAATTGATGGATAAAGTATCAAGTATCGGGATGGAAAAATATACCCTGATACCTTAACAGCCAGGCATAAGCAGGCTCTTTTAATGTCTACCCTACATACTTTTACTAAAGGGAACATTTAATTAAACTTTTATTTTAAATTGAACTTCAACAATGACAAAACCAATATCATTTTGTCAGCCATGACAAATCCTTCAAATGGACATTTGCGTACGCCTTGTTACAAGTAATAAATGCTTTTAAGGACTGAGGAAAAATATCATGTGTACACAGAGAATCCTTTGCGATATACCATGAATTGGATGGGTATAGTATCTTAGGCCGAATTATCAGTCTTTTTCATGAAATTAAAAGTAATTAACTTAAATTATCTGAGACAGATAGTTTGGACCTGTACTGATAATCTAGAAGACATTTATTTTAAAATTCACATGTGTAGATGTTTGCGGAATCAGTAGTGCTGAAATAAAAAGGGACTTGAAACTCGCCACTGAAGACTATTTTATTCTTTACAATCCCGGTCAACAAAAATCTTTTAATAAGCAGTCTCCATGTGTTCATTTTTCGTCTTTTCGCAGTTCGTTAGTTTTTTGTGTCTACAGTTTATTATTCTGTCTGTTGCGAAAAAATCCCACACAACATTCTACATTCCAAAATTAATTTAGTTATTATTTTTAGGAGGAGCAGCATTACCAGACAATTTAATAGAAACAACAAAAGGTATATTATTTACTATCGGAGTCGCTCTGTTTGGGCCACGAGTTATAGAAAAACTAATAAACCTAAATAAAGTTTGGTATTTTTCATTTACTTGAGCTTCGTGGTAACGAGGAATTGTTATGTGTGCATTCCAATACAATATCTCTACAGAGAATAAAAGGTTGCCACTTTATACATAATTATAGATTTACATACTTTATATATTGTCTCAAGAATAGTTGCATTGACTTTTTCAATTAACTAGATGATAAATCTAACAAGTTCAATTCCAATATTATAATAACTAGTTCAATATTAAATTTAAGCATGATAACTACCAGTATCTTGTGGTTAAGTTGAATTATGTAAATAATAAAACTACGGCTATTTTACTTTGTACTTTATTATTATTATTATTTCCAAAATTTGTATGGATAACTTATACATATAAAACGTTGACGGCTCGTTATTTGATAAAATTAATATTGACACTTCAACAGCAATTTTTAAGACACGGGTACTGTAGCTATTTAAAATTCAATATTGTGATATCATGTTTTAGCCAAATAAGATACGAATATAATGTTTGAATTGAATAAAATATACAACGGAAAGCAGAAAAAAAGATAAACCGAGTTTAGATGAGTTCAATGACAAAATGTGCCAGATGGTGTGGTGATAGTAATATTGGGAGATACAAAATACACTTTTCTTTTATTACCAATGGTCCTTAAAATCGCATGCTTAGTATTCAAATGTAAAACAATTTAATTTAAGTAATTGATATTTGTATGTTTTATTATATATTACTTTAATATAGCACCAATGGCCAGTGTGACTGCGACAAGTATTGGGATTACATCGGTTAAACCACCAGGTATGTCAAGGAAATAATAATGTCGTCATATATAGGAAAGTTTAACATGTATTATTTTCTGTTCTTATGTTTCTTTGGTAGTAATCATAACTTTATTTAAAAGAAAGAATCCATCCATAGTTTCGTATCTGGTTGCAACGTATCGTTAAGCAAGAAAAGTACCAGTCTATGTTCAAATCACAATCACAAAAGCAAAGTAAAAATTTTATTTACTGGCAAATTAAGTTTAACATATGAATATCTACCACACAAAATTATCTAGATAGTATAATTGACATAATTCCCTGGTCCTAGTATCATTTTCAATTTTGATATAGGTAGCTAATCAAAAACAAACATTTTGTCCGCGTCCGAATCACAATCCAGAAGCAAAGTAAAAACTTTGGAACTGACAAGTCAGGTTAGACACGTGAACTTCCACCTGTGAAGTGAGGCCGGGTGTTCCGGAAGGATAAGCTATATAGGATGAAGTTGCCATTCCCCAGCAAAGGCCTAACGTCATTGGTGGAAGTTCACGTGTTCAACTTAATCTTCCAGTTTTTACAGTTTCATTTCGCTTTTGGGATTGTGTATGGAAATTGACCAGTATATTTGCGTTTGATTATCTACATTAAATGCTAATTGTCTGCATTTCGTGAAGTGATCGATGTTTTGCTACAAGGCCTGTGTTATTTATAAATGCTTGAACTCCGTTTACAGTATTGTTGACACGTTTGATGTCTCTGTGTCCAGGATTGCCCTGGATATTTTTGACGTCTCATTTTCATGTTCCTTTCACACAATTTTGATTACACTCGTGGCGGGTGTAGCTAGCTAAACAGGAGGTGCTTACCCTTCCGGAGCCCCCGGCCTCACTTCCCTGGTGGAAGTTTACGTGTATAACCTAACTTGTCAGTTCCAAAGTTTTTACTTTGCTTCTGAATTTTAATTCGGATATGGATTAGTATGTTTGTTTTTGATTACATCAATGAAAAACCAATGAAAATTGTTTCAACAAATCAAAAGTATCATACTCAATGGTTTAATTATTTATATGTACTAGATTGGTTTGTCTTTTTCATTCCCGTAATTACACTCAAGTTAAATTAACGACCGTTTGGTAATAATATCAGGTTTATTCATCATTAAATGATTTTAGAATGTTATAAAGCTAGTAAATTCAACTGCCCTTGCTTATAATAATTCGGGTTACAATTGTTTTTATTAGAATTTACAGATACCAAAGGAAAGGAGTTTTGGTTCACATTTCCTGAGAATTACCGCACCAATACAGACAAAACCTGGAATCTTTTTATATACATTTCTTCAAATACGCAGCAAGAAAACACGGTGAAGGTATACAACAACAGTGGTTTTGTAACATATAGATTTAACGAATCATTAACAGTTCCAATAGACAGACAAATGCAACTTTATCCCAACATCATTGAAGAAAAAGGAATAAGAGTAGTGTCCGATAGTAGGGTGTCTCTGGTGGGCTACAGTACTGCAAACTTTTACTCATCTGATGCGTTTGGCATTCTGCCTCTTGACGACATTGGTGTTTCTTATATTGTCATTTCATTTCCGACCGACCCTAGTTATTTTAATTTTGTTAGTATTCTTGCAGTACAGCCTGATACAACAATTCAAATTACTTTGAATACTACTTCTGGTTCTGTTACATATAACGGCCACCAATATTCAACTAATGATACATTTGAGGTGTATATGAAGCAGTTCAATGCATTTCAACTATCACACTCTTATGATCTTACCGGCACATATGTTAAGAGCAATAAGCCTGTAGTCGTGCAATCTGGCTGCACATATGCAAATATTCCTGGGTATGATACAAGTTATTACTCTGTATTTTTACCCCCGATTTCAAAATTAGGAACGTCTTTTATAATGCCAATATTTTTATCGGCGAATCAAACAGTTATAGGTGTTACGCCAATCTCAAAACTTACTACAGTTAACTTTACTACTGACGGCAAAACCACAGGGTTCCAACTGACTGGAACAATTCCATTATATGTACCTGTGTCAAAATCTGCTGTTATAACGTGTTCAACACCTTGTTTAGTTGCCGCTTATTCTTTATCTAATGTTGCCAATTTTACCTGGAATTTGATAACATTAGTTCCATCACTTTCCCAATACTCACGAAATGTCACTTTTATAACACCTCATGACACCTTCCTCAACTATTCCCACTATATTTCGATAACAATAAAGTCGTCAGATGTTGGGAGTCTAATGGTTGATGGAAAAACCATTTTCTCTTACAATCTTGTATCAGATAGGGTGTCACTTCACGGGGAGAGCTGGTCTGTATTATCTTTGAAAATAAAACGTGGCCAACATTCTATCAGCAGTTTTAAAGATATATATTATGGAGTTGTTGCATACGGTCTTCGATTGAGTTCAGCTTATGCGTTTCCAGTTGACATGAAATTTGACTAAAATTTCTCATATCCGCCCATCTTTACCAACTAGTATGTCTCAACAGCCTATGGTCACTCGAAACTAGAGATTTCAAAATCTTTGTTATCTGTGTTAAACTGTCAATAGGTCTGTAGTATATACCCTCTCTCTCTGTCTCTCTCTCTCTCTCTCTTTGGTGATTAGATGAGTGATTTAGATTTTCCAATAGTACCATGACGACACTACTGCATATATGCAGTTAAGAAGTGTATAACATACTTGTTTGTCCTTTCTTGTTCCATCTTCTTTGGCTGTTTTATTATTTACTGGTATTGTAATGTTGAAGGTTCTCATGCTTTTGGTTTTCAGTTGTATATTTCCTTCTTATACTTTTAAGATGAAGTTCACATGAATGCCAGCTTTGTATAATTATTTATCATAGAATTATGTTCATAATTATCAGTTTCAATTTTCATACATGTGGGTATTTTTACATGTTTCAAAACCTTATTACATACTAATTTCCACCATGAAAACGTATATAATTATGCGGTTCGGTGTTATACACTAGATATTAAATACTGCAAAAACTGTCTGTAAAGGCGACTAAAGAATACTTGTTTACGTGGCCAAGTGGACTATATAAATGTTTAAATAACACAAGTGAAAACAATCAGTTAAATTCACTAAATTTTAAAACAGTTGTTATATAATTAAAGCAGGTTTGACTGTACTGTAGACACATTCTTACTTCATTTTGAACCAGCCAAAGATGTGTAAAAAAATTATAATTTCTATAATTACTACATGTTTTTAAAAAAGTTCGAAAAAGCTAAAAAGGCTTTTTTAATGTACATGTCAATTTTGTACATGTATTATGTATATTGTGTATAGTTCTACTTTCTGCTGATAATTGTACAGGCAAACAACATTGACATGTCCGCTTCCCCTTCCATATTCATATAGAAAGATCTACACATTACATAAGTAGTGTTAAGATTTGCAATCAATGAATGAAAAATAACTTTTCTAAGTGTCTAGACATATGAATGTTGCCTGTGTTTCTTATACATAAATCTATTTGTCCATAATAAATATCTAAATAAAAGATCAATCGGATTGGTCAATGTCGTGTGCCTATACAGTAATACATTGGATGCTTTTTAAGCCACATTTTACCAACTAAGTACAAAGTTGTTATACCTAATTAAACAAATTATTATATTGCATATCATGTTATTTTAACTATTTCATTTTGCTTTCATGAATTGTGCAAAATATTGTTGTTTTGAAAAGTATTCAAAACCAATTGTAAAGATGATTTTTGATATATTAAATCATATTAACAAGCTTAGTATATATGTTTTATTGTTTTTGAGAGAATCTAAATCAAAATGGCCATGGATCAACAAAAATATTAATTTACCAGTTTTCAAAGTATTTACTTTCCTTTAGGATTGTGCTTTTGACATGGATTGGTATATTTTTTTTTATTAATTTAAGACTTCTTTCAATTTAGAATGAGGGACAATGGTGTGAAAATTACTATACCTGTTTAATATTGCAGCACTACATTACTTTTTCGGACACCATTCCTCATCGGTAGTGCTCGGACAACAATAGATGGACAAAACTTATTTTAATTTTACCCAAAGCAATGCTTTTAATGATTAAGCATAGCTTAGTTCTTTGGGTAATTAAAAATTTTTAAGGTTTTTTGATTAACAATGATTATTTCATATCAAAATACAATACCTCCTGGGTCAATCGATATCAATCGATGTGCTTAGTTCACCACCAGAGATACCAGCCCAGTTGTTGTTATTATTACCTTGGATATATTTGACGTCAAATAGTTCCATGTTTCTTTCATTCCGAATTTATGTGGCGGTTGTAGTTAGCTAAACAGGAGGTGCTTACCTTCCGGAGCACCCTACTTCATATCCCTGGTTGAAGTTCGCGTGTTTACTATTAAGTACTAGCTTCAAAGGTTCTACTTTGCTTCGGCATTGTGGTTTGTACATGCATTAGTATGTTTGTTTTGGATAACAATGTTTTAAATATGTTTTAATTTTGCAACACTAGACGGCAGTTGAAAAATTAAAGATTTTTTATACTTTTAACATGCGATTCAGTATTATACACAAGATCTCTAAATATTTTTTTTATTTTTTTAAAATCTACGTTTTGTTGAGGCAAGATGTAGAATAGAGTGAAAAAGAAGCCCATCCAAAACCATGCTTTATATGCTCTTTCAGTGATGTATTATGGGTATGCCAACGTTAAATACAATAAATATAAAATCAACAACCGTGTGTGTATGAAAATGTCATCAACTCTTTCCAATTGTTCAAAGACCCATATTTCAGGAACTTAATCGTGACATGGCTATAATGAATGGTACACCATTATTTATATTTACGGTGGTAGGTTATTAAAATATTGTGGTATATTTTACATGTTATCATTTAAAAGCCAGCTTCAAAGTTTTTACTTTGTTTTGGGATTTTTGTTTGGAAATAAATTGGCATGTTTGTTTTTGATTGACCAAAAACACTTGATACCGTTTTGTCATTATTTATTGCAAGTTCAAATGCAGGAAGTTTGTAAGTAATCTTGATTTGTTTTTGTCTTGTTTTATTAATGCGTTAGTTTGTTGTTTGGTTTTCTTGGCTGTATTTCATAATATCACCCATGTCTATTTTAATTCAACAATCTAACGTATACATACAAGGTGTAGTTTTATTGGTTGGTAAAACAAAGCTTATTTTTAAATGTACTTAGCGGTGGACTAAACATCCCCACCCCTAACATCCCAAACCCCTCCCCCGAGGATATCGTTAATCAAAATTATTTGCTTCGTAAATTTTAAAATGATTCCAAAACTAAGGTGTGCTTTATTGTTAGAAGTATTGCCTTGGGTGAATTTGGTAAAATAAATTAAGGTCCCTCTTTTTTTCTCACTTCGACATTTTATAAATATTTCAATTTTCATAATTTTGGTCCGAGCATAACTGATAAGGAATTGCATTCCAAAACGGCAGTCTAGTAATGAAAATAAAAACAGGTTTAGTAACATTTATTTATGACAGTATATGAAGTAAAATGGCTGACGATAGTTCTTCAATAATACCATAAGTACATCAATAACTTTAACTTTAGTGCCCGTCCAAAGTCAGGCGTTTTATAATCAGTGACCCAAATATGTATTTTTCATTTATTGTCCTTTTTTCTTCTTCCATTGTGTCTGTCGGTAATCGGTAATGTGCACTATCTATCATTTGATCAACAGGGAAGTAATATACAGTTTATCTTGTGTGAGCGAAAATGTGTTTAAGAGTTTAAGTTTTAACAGCTTACTATCCTGTCAAAATTCATTAATCTTTGAGTAACAAAAATGATAGACTCAATGGAAAAGGGTAAGTCGTGAAGATTTTTGACACATATTACATATAAGTTCATTATATTCGGGAGTATGAAAGGAATGCAAGAGCGTCAAATACTGAGATACATAAGCACGCGGTAAGGACTTTTCATAAAACTATTACGGAGAGCAAATAGGTTTAATGCAATTTAATCTTTAAAAACATATGCCGCCTGGGTTTGACTAACCTACACAGAATGTTTTAATTGTTGATAACTATGTCTCAATATACTGACACCTTAATTGAAAAGTAATTGTGTTCTAATTTTAGACGTTTGCTGCCAAATAGGTATATTTTCCGTTTCATCCCAAATGCCAAAATACTAGTATTATATTTTGCGAGTTTTCCTTCTTTGATAAAGTTTTTTTCTTCAAATTGTTCTCTTTACAAGATCCACTTGTACGTTCTTGTTTATGAAAATAATTTTCATATTAAAATAATATCTTTATTAATGTTCAAAACATTGGTCTTCTGGAAAAAATAGGTAATAATGTTAAAATCGGGAAAATTAAAACTTATCTCACTAAACATACAATTTACTATACTTTAACACCATTAATTATTAACACTTTGCAATGATTTCCATAAATGTGTTTTGAGTTAAACAGCTGAGAAAAGGGTATTCTCATATTTAACATAAGAGTCATTGTATACATATATTTTGAAATAAAATTTCGCATTTGAATTTTGTACTTGTTTCTTACTATATTATAGTTGTCCAGAATTCAAAGTTGTTTGTGAGTATGATCATCATTGCGTTTCTAGTAGATCATGGATGTAAGTTTTACTAATATATATTATACCAGTTTCAATTTTCTGCTCAAGACGGTCATTTCGGAATAGGATTCCTCATCAGTAGTGCTTTTACCAAATTTGTGAAACCAAATTTTAGTCAAGAGGTTAAAGAAAATATTCAAAGGACCAAAATATATTTAACAAAATTTAGCTAAGGAAATACTTTGCATGAGGGAATATACCTTAGTTTTTTAAGGATTTTCAGATTTTAACTAAAGGCAAATTTAGACATGGTATATTTCTGACAATACAAAATATTGAGTTTGTGATATCCTCGGGGAAACATTCATCCATCGAATAGACTTCTATTAATTTATATCTGATAATTTGTTTTCTCCATAATTTCAACACAATCAAACCAACTTTAAGACCACCTGCTTTTAGAGACCAGTCAAATTTTATATTAATTGCACTTTCTCTGTGATATTAGAACCTGTATATAAGACCCACCTGCTCATAATCGCCTTTTACTGGTTATCTTAAGTTGGCTTTAATAGACAGGTTTGACTGTATTATATTTCAGCTGGTTTAACTTGTTTAAGATGTGAATCTGTTATCAGTCCACGACATTGTCACCAAATTGACATTTGTGAAGATAACGAGGTTAGTTAAATCAAATTGTTAGTTTATATTTTTATGAGAGTGCATGCAATAGTGTAGCATGTGTATGTGCGCATATGCATCATTGACGCACATTTCAAATTTCTGTGGGTGGACAAGACAAGTTTTTTATGAAACTATGTTAATTTTCAATTTTGACATATATGAAATTTTAATTCCATTCCTTTTAATGTCCATACACACCATTTTAAAGAAATGTGTTACAAGTACTATTTTGAACTCTTAAAATATATATTGATCGAATTTCACAAGAAGCGTTGTTGGACGAGCACATAATTTTAGAATATCTTTTCTAAAAACAAAATGTATTTGACAAAATCTGACATTTACAATTTCCCCGGTACCTTAAGTATATAGTAGTATCGCGGTCATTTTAAAGACGTTTTAGAATTGCGAAAAAATATTCAACTTTATTCAGTTTATAATCTTTCTAAAATTATAGATTTGACAAAAATAATAGTATCGGAATAATTCTGCTATAATATTGTAAAAACTACTAATTATTGTAAAATTCTGGATAGTACTGAATATGTAAAGTCCTTTGAAATATCCATATCTCTTAATGCAATGACTCGTAAACACATTCAGGTAAACCATGTAACTCTTATAATTTACAATGTTGTTTTGCCTTTTAAACCTCTGTGTTAAATTGATTAAGGTATGTGTAGTAGAGAAGTATCAAAATACACTCCATGAAGATTTGTATAATGTTGGATGTAAGCCTAAATTGGTACGTATTACTCGTCACCATTATATGTACGCCTGTCAAAGTCGGTAGTATATTGGTATACAAATATCCGCCTGTCCATCTGTCCTCCACATGATGCATTGCAAGTTATTAATGTTAGGTTGAGTTGTTTCAAACTTCACTCAACTGTTTCTTATATGTATTCTTTTTGGACAATTTTCGATATTTTGTTCTGAAATTATGGAACTCAAAATTTTGCCAATTTTTACGTATCGCAATGTATCTAAGGGCTGCTTTTGATAAAAGTTTAAATAACACGGATGAAAGGAATTGGGGTAAATCTTTTCTGGCCGTTAGCATATGCTTAAAATAGTGTTTAAAATAGTGGTAGTTATTTGAAAGTAAAATTTGATGATCTTTGGGAAATTCAAATCAAAAGTATTTTGTTTAATTGTATGCATTTTAACGATTGAATGATGTTTTAAAATACTCAATAACACTACGTTCTACTTACCTGCATGACAGTGAAGATATCCAAAACAAATCCAATATACACAAAAAAAGTTTGTTATCGTCCACTTTCTTGAGCCAAGCCGTAACTGGATATTGCTATACATCTACAATATCTGTAGTTATGATGTAGTTTTCGGTATGAGGATGAGTGGTCATTATATATCCTTGGCCACATATTACATGGTGTGCACAAAAAGATTTATTGTTCTACAATTGTTTACAATATGTAAAATCCCAAGAACGGCAATATTTTGCCATGCACATAGTTATTATGTGTTATAAAAATAGGTTGATATAAGTAGCAAATATTTAACTATATTTAAGTTTGACGACATTTTATACATTTTTCCCAATATTCAATATAGCAACACAATACAACAGATGTAATGTAATCTTAGCAAAACGAGTTGAAAACAAATGATTAACTCTATAGAATATGTTCTTAATTGGCATAGCTACATCCAACGAAAATGGATTGTTACATATCTTAAAAATATTAAAATTAAAATATTAAATATATATTTCAGCTCTGTTTCAATGTCACTACAAATGGTGTGTCACAATATCCACTCAGTAAATCAGTTAAATCTACACGTAGTTCTTGTACTGAATGCTGCAATAGCGATTTGTGTAACTCTGCAGGATGCAACTCACAAGGTAAAGTTCTGTCTTCAAACAAACAATAAATACCACCCTCGCGAAAATATTAATAATATTATTATTATCATTATTATTATTACAGCAAAGGTATGGATAAATACATTTCAGATTTGATAAGATAGAGTTAGAAAAAGAAATTGAATGCAAACGCCTTTTCAACAAATCACAGACACATTTCATTGGCACAAAATATCTAATTAGTTTACTCATCCATTTTCCACTCTGCTTATCCTTTTTATCTCTGGTTTTCATTTAAATCACCCAGACCTTTGAATTTGCATGCCATGTAAAACAGTGTTATCAATATAACAACGTATTAGATGTGTATGTCAGAAAGCTACAGAAATCATAGGTTGATGGGTAAAAAACTTATTACGTTATTTCTATTAGGAGGTCGTATTTGACAATAGGTATTTTGTAGAATATCATCCTTGAATTCAAATTAATTTAACAATCATTGTTTAAGTTAGAGAATAAAAACAATTTGCAAATATATGACAATTAAACTGATTTAAAATGTATTTGATATGAATGCGGCGTCTTTAAAGACAAATCGTGCATGTGCATAATTCCGTTGTTCGTTTGTTGAGACTATAGACTCCATTTGAAAACAATTTTCAAGAGTTAAGAGTTTACCACTAACGACGTTACTAAACTTTAACTACAGAGATGCATAATAAAAAACATAATTGTGAATTTGACGGTACTGTAGATTTATCAAATGAATTTATTTACTGAATGATATAAAATGCAGGACTCCCAAGCAATAGAGGACCAATGTGTTACAGCTGTCACCAATCAAGATCTGTATTAACTTGTGATTCGATTGCAGTGTGTGATACTAATGAGGTATGGTATATCGATAAAATCATACAAAAAACATGCCGATCTATATTCAAATCACAATCCCAATCCAAACTAAAAACTTCAAAACTGCCCAATAAGTAAAACACGTGAACGTCGAATGGGGAAGTCAGACAGTGTGCTATAAAAGAGTAATGATCCCCTGTCTAGCTAGCTACACCCACCACGTTAGAAAAAAGATAAATAAATAGAGACAATTGATATGAAATTAATGAACAATATGGTGGTATCGACCAAGAAACTTTTAGGGACTTGTAACTCGAGGCTTTCAACATCCAACAGTTAACAATTTATCTCAGCAGATTCAAATTTGTTCCGTACTTCTATTTACATATTGGCATATGAACATGATATATTACCGCAGAAAATCATTTCTCAAATCATTGGCATGGATATCAACAACGTAATCTAGAGTGGTTGTCTTTTATCAATTGAAGAAGTAGCATTTGTCCAAAAAAGTGACTTGTTATCCATGGTATTAACACAATAAAACTGGTTTATAGTTACCAGATTTTTATGGTATAGAATATTTACCAATTTGACTTTATTACGTTTTTGGCGTGTTTGATCAGACACACAGGCAAGCCGTTTTAAATGTTGCTGTTATGGTCGTTTGTCTTTCCGCTGTTGTCATGTTTTTGTGTTTTTATGTAAATTATTAAAAATTGATGTAGGTATGTCATGTTGAAATAATTGAAGAGTTTGGAGAACGATTTTACACGACGTCTTGTGTTTATCATAAAGTAAGTACTGCATATCATTTGCGAAATGAAATTATTGCTATATCATTTACGTAGATCAGTATATTCTCCACATATTGACAGTAACTTTATTGGTAACTGTATTTATTACTTATATTGTTGATAAGTTTAAAATGAATAAGTAGATAGTTTCAAAACGTCGTCCAAACATGGGGCATTCTGTAGGTTATGTGCTTATGATGAAACCCCGCGTTCTTATAATTCAAAATAAAATATTAACGTTTTCAACTCCATGAATCAGTTATAATGTAAAAAATAACTTTTACAGAAAGAAAATAGACTATAAAAAGACGCCTATCTTTTCAAAGTCCAATGAAGTTTCTAATAAACTCAGGGTGACATGCTTCCTATGCTTGCAATTTTCTTGTATATACTATGTCTTTGAACTTCGATTTATGTCTTTATTCATATATATTGTTTCCATATACATTTCGCTCCTTTTTTGTTCAAAACCTTGCATTTATTTGTTTTATTATTTTAGCTTTGTCAATCAAATACAGGTAATAACGTATTTGGTAAAAGAAATATGGAAATGGACAGCTTAAAAGTACTTTGTGAAAAGTGTTGCAATGAGGACCTTTGTAATAATGAATGTAAGATTGTTATCAATTATTTTATGTTTTTAGCATATCTATCAACATCAATATGCAATGAGTAAATATATAACTGATTATATATTAAAATTCATCAAATGAAGTGTTTGAAGTTATATAAGTATGGTTATACAATACTCTATAAGATAGAGAATCAAGTCGGAAATTAAGTTGAACTTCCACCAGGGAAATCGAGCTGGTTGCTCTGGAAGCATAAACTCCTCCTGTTTTTCAAGCTACATTAACCGCATGTAAATTAAAATTGGAAATAAAATGAACTTGTAACCATAGGGCCAAAATATATCCAGAATAATCTTGAGAACTTGTGAACAATACTGTGATGACGCAATAAAACCTTTTGATGGGCTGTATAAGCCTAGACTTGCAATATCCCTGAGTCTACAATTTATTTGTTAACAACATGTTTCTTTGACTAAAGTTTCTGTGTGAGAACTAGGTCTACCAGTAACGTATTATCTGTGAAAGAAGCAAACCATAGGCAGATATATGTTTTTTAAAATATTTAAACCATCCGACTAAGATTTTTTAAATGGTAAAAAATGTAATAATTGTTTATTAACATTGCAGGCGGAACGCCATTACAGTCTTATATGACATCAGCTACTACAGGTACGTGGTTAAATGAATTTCTACGGCATCCTTACAATGCTTTTTAGAAAAGGACCAGTCAGTAAAGGCTGATAATATCTGAAATGAGTCTTGATGTGTCAAAATTCAATACACATATTTAATGGAACAGGTATGCTTGTTTTTGTGTCGGTTTTTGGTGATTTAGGTTTTTACGGAGCTACTTGACAGTACATGTTTTTCTGTGTATTTGGCATGTTGAAGCGTGAAACCGCTGTTGTTTGGAATACATAAAATAAAAGTTGAGAAGTTGTTTGAACCATGCAGTTTGATCGTCGAAAAATCAACATGGTTATCGAACCAGATATGCTTAAAAACTTTTAGGTAAAAGGTGCTGAAACCAATCATACAAAATAAATAACATATTTTACCCCAAAGACCTTGATATGCAACCATTTTTCAACAGAGTAGATGATATTTTAGCCATTTTAAGTCTTCTCTAAATCGTACCTGTCAGAACTGTTTAAAATATCCATCTGCAAATAAACTAACAGGTGAACGATACTAGCCCTGATAATCCTACCTCCTATTACCTTAATGTAATAATTTCCATGTTCAAATCACACTCCCAACACTGAAGAAATTTTTTTGAAACTTACAAGTAAAACACGTCAACTTCCATCATGTTATTGAAATTAACAACTTTCATTATATTTTTCTGAAATTTAATGTAGACAATTAGTTAAAATAACAATTAAATCGATGACAGTTTGGCATATTTGTGTGATGTTTCTGTGTTTAAGGTTCCCCGGAGATATGTGTGGCGTCTTATGACCCCATGTTTCTTTCGTTCTCGGTTTAAATTTAACATATGGCAGGAGTTGCTGGCTGGTGGAGGTGCTTACCCTTCCGGAGCAGCCTGCCTCGCCTCCCTAATAGAAGTTCACATGTTTAACTTAATTTGCCAGTTTCAAACGTTTTACTTTGCTCTGGAATTGTGGCTTGGACATTGATTGGTATGTTTGTTTATTATTATATTATATAAAACACATATTTCAATTTTTCTAGCACATATGACCAGTCCTACTACAATCAGTGCTGGTACTACACAGTTTAATTCAGCAGGTATGTTATAGAAGTGAACGTTCAGTTTTACTTGATTTGGTTTTTTTTTCCATGCAATGAAATATGACAAAATTCTATATTTGTATATAAGACAACCGTACTTTCTCTACACTAAATTAAATATTAGCTCATATCAATATGTACATTCCGTTGTCAGTTGCTAGCCATTTCATATAAGTACATCACTAAAGTTAAGTGCTCTGCTAAAAAATTATCTATTATTTCTTAAAAGAACTCGGGAACATATTTCCATGTATTCGTACATTTGTAAAGTATGTGCCTTCAACGGTATCAGTTGATCATCATTCCACCATTTTAGTGTTTTAAGTTATATATGTAGCTAGCGAAACAAGGGGTGCTTACCCCTCCCGAGCACCCGTCCTAGCTTCCCTGGTGGAAGTTTACGTGTTAACATAATTTGTCAGTTTTAAACTTTTTGTTTTGCTTTGGAATTGTGATAAGAACTTTGATTAGTGTGTTAATATTTTCTTCTAGCCATGCAATCAACATTATTTTGCGCTAAATGATGGAATGCTTGTAGTTATATTATCAAATACTAGTACTCAAATAAAATTATTAAAGACTAAATGTTGAAAAATAGTTATGTCATGCGATAATAATTATAAATTTCTATCAGATTTAGTTCATTTAAGACCATTGTTTGAAATATTCTTTTAATAAAGTCCATAAAATTGACAGCGCCTTAATTTTAGAAGAAAAGCAATAATGTTTAATAGCGGTGCTGTATGTTTTGGTATTTACAGGGAACAAAGGAAATGTATTTTGGTTGTCGTTTCCGGAAAATAGCCAAACACAGATAACCAATGATTTCCACCTGATTTTATATATTTCCGCTCGAACAGAAAGTGAAAAAACGGTGAAAGTATACAACAACAGTGGTTTCGCAACTTATACATTTAACAAATCATTAACAATTGAAATAGACAGGCATAACCAACTTTTCCGCAATATCATTGAACAAAAGGGAATAAAAGTTGTGTCTGATAGGGCCGTTTATCTTGTAGGCTACAGTACATTTAATCTCTTTTCGTCTGCCGCTTTTAATGTCATACCCTTTGATAACCTCGGTATGTCATATATTGTTATGTCCTATCCTCCCGCTAATGGGTCCATAAGCTTTGTTAGTATTCTTGCAGTACATCCCGATACAACGATACGCGTGACTTTAAATACAAGTGATTCTTATACATTTAACGGTCGTCAGTATAGCACTAATGCTACATTCGAGATATATTTGAAGGAATTTCATACATTTCAAGTTTCACATAATCACGATTTGACCGGTACACTTATTAAAAGTGATAAACCGGTGGCTGTGCAATCTGGTTGCAATAATGCTTTACCGAAACCAATAGATATTAATCAGTATTCTGTATTTTTACCCCCTATAACAAAATTAGGAACATCTTTTATCATGCCTGTATTTTTATCGTCGAGTGGAACATTCATGCGCGTTACACCTGTCTCAAAACTTACTACAGTAAATGTTACTGCTGGCAGCAAAACCACAGGGTACCAACTGACTGGAACACTTGAATTAAATTTACCTGCGTCAAAATCTGCTGTAATAACGTGCTCAACACCTTGTTTAGTTGCTGCTTATTCTTATTCTAATGTTTCGGGATTTACCTGGGATTTGATGACATTAGTTCCGTCAATATCCCAATACTCACGAAATGTCACCTTTATAACACCTCATGACACTTACCTCAATTACTCTCACTATATTTCGATAACAATAAAATCGTCAGATGTTGGGAGTCTAATGGTTGATGGAAAAACCATTTTTTCATACAATCTTGTATCAGATACGGTGTCACTTCACGGGGAGAGCTGGTCTGTATTATCATTGAAAATAAAACGTGGTCAACATTATATCAGTAGTTTTAAAAATATATATTATGGAGTTGTTGCATACGGTCTTCGATTGAGTTCAGCTTATGCGTTTCCAGTTGACATGACACTTGATTAAAATTCTTTATGCACATGTTGCTTGATGATAACTTTATTGTTTGTCTTTTGTATTCCTTCAAATTTCTCAAAATCTCCCTTTCTTTCTTTCTCTCTTTCTTGTAATCAATTAAAGAACCATAATGTATATGATAGAAGCATGCGTTTGTCTCTTCTGGTTTTGATTGGTTTTACCATTTGCTTGTACTATATCGTATTTTGGTTGTTGTCAAGTACACGTTTTGTTTTTTTTTTTTTTTTAAATGTCCTTCTTTTGAAAATATTATTTCAAAGGAGTTTGGGAAAATGGAAAAAATATTTTTGTGTAGATGAAAAATTTATATAATGAGTATTTTGTTTGTAGTTTTACTTCTGATACAATGTTATATATTTGTAATAAACTGTTGCTTTTATGCTGAATTTGTACCAGATAATTAACAAATTATTGTATCAAACACAAAATTACCGGTCAATGTCCAATACAAATCACAATTACAAAAGCAAAGTAAAAACATTGTGAACGTCTACCAGGAAATTGAGGTCAGGTACCCTTCGGTGCTAGAAATGAAATTTGAGAATGCAAGGAACTTGAAATCATGGCACTTCAAACATGTCTGGGACAGAGAGACTTGATATTATCAGCAATATAGTGAATGATAAAATAAAAAGCAATACAGAATATTGTATATTTATATTGTATATCATGTTATTTTAGCTATTGCATTTTTGCTTTGATAAACTGTGAAAAAATGTTGATTATGACCATTCAAAACTATTTGGAGAGATGATATGCTTTAAAAACAAAATAAAAACACATAAATAAGCTAAACAATTTATACTTTGTTATTATCAAGAAAATTAATTAAAGAAGATTGGATTTCATACGTATATACTAGTAAATGGCCATAGATCAACAACAAATACGATGTCTGTCATGTTTTTAAAACATTTTAAAATCATCAAGACCATCAAAAGGTTTCATGGTCGTCATCACCATACTGTTGATAAGTATGATGTCTCTGTATCCAAAATTATTCTTGATATACATAATATTTTACGTTCCATAGTATCATGTTTCTTTATTCTCAATGTTGATTTTACACGTGATGGGGAAGCTAGCTCAGCCGAAGGTACTTTGCCTTCCGTAGCACCCGGTCTCACTCCCCTGATGGAGGTTCGCGTGTTTAACTTAAATTTGTCAGTTTTCATACGTTCTAGTTTGAGTTTTGGATTATTTGAACATGTTTTATGCTATATTTGTACCAGGTAACTACCAAGTACTTACACCAAAATTACTAATATAATAGAATATTGTATATCATGTAATATTTATCTATTGCGTTTTGCTTTGATGAACTGTAGAACTTTTTTTTATTATTTCAAAAAGCATTCAAAACTATTTGAAAAGATAAATTAACTGAGCAATATAATCTTTTGTTGCTTTAAAGATTGCTTTTCTCGGATCAAAAAGCGAATGTAGTGTCTGTAATGTTTACATTTTCAAAATTCTCTCTTTATGCCAATCAGGCACTCAAAACGTTTAATCCTGAAAATATTTGACGTTCCATGTTTTTTTATTCTCAATGTTTATTTACATGTGGCTGGTATAGCAAGCTAGACAGGAGGTTCTTACCTTTTAAGAGCATCTTGCGTCACTGGCCTAATGGAAGTACATACATGCGTTTAACTTAATTTGCCATCTTTATTACTTCTTCCTTTTGGGACTGTTATTTGAACATAGACCGGTATGTTTGTTTTTGATTGTATCTGTCTGTGATTCAATGAATAAAGGTTACTTGTATATGTTACAACTGTTATTGATTAATGTGTAATAAGTTTCTTAATTCTTAATTTGATTGATCAACACTTTTGTAGTTAAAATTTTGATCACTAAAAGGGCTTACATATTTGTTTATTTTCAAATGCAACACATCAGGTGGACATTCAATCAATATTTAAGATTTTTGCTCCTCGGTTTTCAATTAAGATATGAAATGTACACAAATGATTGACAAAATCACGAGACACTGTTCGCCAACGATTGACAACCAAAATTATATCTTCAAAAAATTAATTGGCCATTTTTATTTTTAATAATAGTTATCTCAAATTCATTTTAAGTGCATTCCAGAAAATTGAACATAACTTGAGAAAGAATGTCCTAATTTTATAACGTCATTTTTTAGCCGTCACAAAGTATGGGTTTCGCTTGACATGCCACATGCTTACACCAATTTGCTACTAGTTCATTTTCACCCAATATCACTTTTGGTATATTTTAACATAAAAACTACATTTCAAAACATTTAATTTATTCCAAGGTCATTGGTATTACAATCAATAAAATAATTAAAATATTTGTCTGCGCTTTGTTTGAAGAACTGACGTTATCATTTACTGACGCAAACACGCGTACCGGTGCGCCACTTCCTTGGTAATACTTAGCTGCTGGAGCATAAATCATTGCTCCTGAAGCTGGTATATCATCTAGGTTCGCTACACTTTCTATCATAACTATATTATGCGCAGTAGCCAGTACATGTACTGGATATTTATGTTCCTGTGCTGGGTCTGTCGAAGGTGTATCAACTCCTAGTATATTAATATTTCGATTCGAAATTAGCCATTGAACTGTGTCAACGTGCCATCCAGGGAAGTGGTAGGACATTGTATCGTTAAACATGTCTGTTCCAAAGGCTAGATTAACATTTCCCCAGTACTTATCCCAGCCTGAGTTCATTATAACTACAGCTTTTTCCGGAATTCGGCCATGTTTACTCTCCCACTTTAACAGATCATCCACAGTAACAGCGTAATCTCTATTTTTAGCAGCTTCAGATTTGACGTCAACCACAACACCTGGACCCATCAATTTATCTATTGGCACTTGATGTAACCGCCATCCGGTCTTTGAAAAGTGTGAAGGAGCGTCTAAGTGGGTCCCCATGTGTTCTGGAGTACAAATGTAGTTCAACTCCATCCTATAAAAATATGAATAACATATATTTTGGTCTCATCGAGTATAATTGGACAGCGATTACCACTTTGTAAAATCAACATGTAAACAAACATCCTATGAAATTGACAATTAAAAGTGAATATTGATTGGATAATTAGATATAACGCTAACCACCACACAACTTGAACACCTCTAATTTCAAATAATACTCTACTAAAAACATCATTTCCGAAATTAAATGTAAAAATTGCGCCCCGTGCCTTCAAACTTCATGGCTTTAGTTACGCACTAGATAAAAAGTTATCAAGGGCGTCCCAATGTGATAATGAAAACAGATATGAAAAGTCCATAAAGGTGTAAATGAAGGAACATTGTGCTATAGATTGAATATACAAGACCTTCGTCAAGCGAGATGACCAACTTTCTCACTATGTAGGATCTGTGCCTGTGGAAACCAAGGCTTTGAAACATAACCCGAAGCATTAACTCACGTGGGCACCTAGATAATTAACTTGCAATGTAATTGGAAAGCTCAAATTTGATATTCTTCGTCGCGGAGAGATGGTATAACTATTTTAGTATTGTTCTTATTCCCCAAACGGGACCAAGTTGTCTATTTAAAGCGCGCGTGTACGAAACGGAGCGTCTCTCACCGCCTAGGTTAGAATCCCACTCCAGATAGCAGACTCTAGTAGAAGAAAGTTGATCAGTTCTCTTGCCGCAAGGTTAGTGGTTTTCTCCGAGCACTCTTGTTTCCTCCACCATCCAAGAACAGATATATAAGTGAAACAATTCTTGACGAGGCGGAGGGGAAGGGTGAAACCCATTACTCAACTCCTCTCATACTTACCAAACATTGTCATAATATATTCCTCTCCAAAGTATTGTAGAGTTAAACGGAGGGTTATTGGCCCACGTGAGGGCGTGTCCGTCATGAGTGTGAGTAAGATCAACATACTTCACAGTGTGACAAAGTCTAACTACACATAACACAACAAATACTATAGTATAAGTACGAGCAATCTGAAATAGTAAAAAAAAATACCAATGTTAATTTTAAAGTACCAGGCGGCCATTTTGGAATACAATTTTCCATAAGTAGTGGTTGGACTAAAATTTCGAAACCAAGTTGTTCAAGATGTTGAAAAAATATCCAAATACCTTAAGCTAAGGATTTATTTTTGCATGCGGGAGTATACCTTAGTTTTTGAAAATTTTCAAATTTTAACTAGCAGTAAATTTAATTTAGACAATAGTATATTTCAGTATACAAAAGTATTGCCTAGTGGGTTTATCAAATATTTTGGATACCAATTGAATTCTTAACAAGTATTTAGTCTTTCCACTCCATAACAAATGCCATTGTACCCACAGTCGAGATGGGGACGAGTACCTAAGGCTTTAAATTCCTAAGTGTCCACAGCTGTGGGTTCGACCCCAGTCGGCCTCAATTGAAAATGCTGGTTTTCCTTGTCGTAAGCCTTCACTGATTCACTTGGTAACAGTATAATGGACTATTGGTTCAGTACCAGTATAATGGACTGAGTGGCCTGTGGTGTTTTCGACATTGTGAACAAGCATACTAACAATCTAAAGGCCGCAATAAGTGCGCACTAGTAGAAAGAAAGTAAGTTAGAAACACTTGCACAAACGGACATACCATAAGATGTTATGCTTAAATTAATCTTATAAAAGCAACTATGTCATCGGCCGACACACACACACACACACACACACACACACACACACACACATATATATATATATATATATATATATATATATATATATATATATATATATATATATATATAGGCGTAAAACTCCGACAATCGTCGTTTCGTCAAGAATAGCTGAAACATTGCTGATGTGACGTAAATCACATTTAACCAGCCACCTTTTCAAGGATTCGTTATAATTTATTGCTTGGTTACTGTGGCTTAACATGTTCAGTTATATACTACAGTGCAGTCGATAGTTTAACTCCAAGCTAACGGATCAGTGCCGAACAGCTAGACTGCTTATGCTTATTTCGACCCCTCCTCAGAAATACCTCATCATGATCAGCAGCTCGGTTCCTTTTCATAAGCTGGATTAAACTTTCGGCAGGTCTGTACTGACTTCATTTCAGCTATAATTGAGTTTAAGTTAATTAAATGCACAAAAAAGCGTGTCTTGCAATATTCGCTCAGTATCAACTCTCTTCTACCAAGTAACGACCGCCTTCAATAAAATGCTCTCTCTCTCTCTCTCGTGTGTGTGTGTGTGTGTGTGTGTGTGTGTGTGTGTGTGTGTGTGTGTGTGAAACATAGACGTGAATATATATATTCTGGTGAATAAAATAAAGAAAAAGACAGCTATGTGTTCATATGAAAATCGAAGACAAGAGAAAACAATATAAAAACTATACCTTTCTCGTTGTCATTTTCTTATATAGCCATGCAGTGACCTTTAACTTTTAAAGTTAATAACTACTTCGGTTTTCGGAATGTAAAGTTAGGACACAGAAATGACTTTATCACCACGGTACAGATAAAACACCAACATATCGCAGAATGGAAGTGTCGGACAAGGTCAAGAGGATATGGTCATTTGTTATGCTTTTGTTTTATCAATACCTTATCACATTGACTACTGTGTAGGCACTATAAGGGTTTGCGTCGTCATATTATAGATTTTTGAATAGTATAGGAACTTTCAAATACTTTGGATGCCGAATCGATTTATTAACAACTAACAATGTAGTTCGATCCTATCCCAAAACAAATATTCGTAGTCATGTTGCCTATCTGAAAATTTTAAGACCAATTAAAGACTTTTGGTTGATCATCATCAACAACAACATTGAAGGACTTATATGAAGAACGGAAGATAACCCCCGCACTTTAAGGGCGTGTTGTCATTATTATTTTTTATATTAAAAAATATGACATATTAAAAAAATTATGACAGTATAGTTGTATTCATAAGGAAGTGCAGTATAATGTCCTTAAAAACAATATGACACGTAATTAAAAAAAATTCTATTAAAAAGATCAATCAATTACGACATCACTTTCAACTTCACTTCATTTCTGAACACCGAGTTCTTGACAAAAGAGCAGCCACTACCTATTGTTGAGTCTTTGTCAGACCTCGGCCGGGGGTTTCAACTTAAGACCTCCAACATACGGAGCGAGCACTCTACCAACTGAGTTATAGTATTAGTAAAGACACAGACAGAGATACCAGATACAAGACATGAGCACTACTCAAGTTCTAATTCAAAACAGTTTTACGAATAGTAGCGTGTGTCCATATTGAAAATAATATAATATCCTGATACAGATAAGGACTTGGGTTTTACTTTCTGGATTTTTTAAAGTGTCAACACATACAGATTTACGATGTTAACAATGGTAACATTGTACACAAAGGCAAGCCCAGAACATTCTATTTTACATTGAATGTCATACACATGAATTTTGTTTACAGTTTAATATTTGTTTATTTCATATTTTAAAAATAATAATAAAAAACCATCAAAAGATTAATGGTACCAGTTTTAACAGAAAATACTTATCTTTTTTTCTCGTGCCACTAAAGTACTTCAATATTGATAGAATTCTCGCTCCATATGTGGTAGGTCGTTGGGTCAAACCACTGCCTGGGTCTGACCAAAAAATATGTAGTGGCTGTACTTTCGCCAAGCACTCGCTATTTAGAAATGAAAGTCACAGGTCCTTCGGAAGAGACCTTAAAAGCCGATGCCGTGTCACGGCAGGCGTGGCACGTTAAAGAACCCTCCCTGCACATTGCCCCGTGCGCATTGTAAAGGTAAAAATTTCTGCTACTTTTACCTATATCACGGATGTCTTGGTGAAAGTGAAATATTCTTGACTGGGAAGTACAGCTTCATTAAATCCATCAATCAACAATAGTATCGACCTGCGTGTGTGGCTCGCATCTTGTTCTTCCGTATGTCTTTTACACGCACTCTTAAAAAACCCACACCGCCCCCACCCAACCCCATGGTCACCTGATCTCTTGCTTTATCCTTACGCACCGCAGGCAATGGCAGATTTTATTTGTATTCCTAAATCAGGGAGTATAAAGCAGCCCATTGGGTCACTTATAATGTCCTTTTTTCATCATTATGCAATACAGTCAAGCCTTTAATTAAAAACTGTCGTTATGGACAGATGGTCCTTATATATAAAGGTTGAAACATCGTGCATAAACACGAATTGGGATGAAATTTTAATGCCCTTTAAAAGCAGGTGGTTCTTATATGCAGGTGACCTTTAAGGCAGGTTCGACCAGTCCACAGGGGCCAGATTCATTGTAAAATTTAAAAAATACCCTAGTATATACTATTTTATATACTATGGATATTTTTGAAGTAAGAAGAAAAAAGAAACCTGCCTTTGGCAAGCCACCTGAAAAAATTCTCGCACTTCATTAGGGACATGTCTATTGAGAATCGAACTTAGGCGGCGATACGCATTGTGATCCACAAGGCTCAGAATTTGAGTTTCTGGAGTTTGGTTGATAAATTTGATCTTGACTTTTGGTTCAAAATCTAGTACGCTGTACAGAATGTGTAACAGTTGGCCACATACATAGTGCCTGTAGATAACTCTGACTGGCTTCATAGCAAAATATGAAAGAGTTATCTCTCTTTGGTACATAAACCACTTCTGAAGTCTAATGGGCACGGTGGCAAAATATATCTGTTACAGTGGTGCATTTTGGGGGATTTTAGATTTCATCTTTTTAATAACCCCACCTCTTTTATAATATTAAGGTATCGGATGGCCGGAGCGGACGGTCTAATGTCGGTTTACTGATCACATCACCTCTTACCTCGAGATTCTATTCCCGTTCAGGCATATCCTAATGCTACGGGAAGTTGGCAGTATTTCCTTTATCATTTCAGACCCGAGAGCCTCGAGATAAGAAGGGGTTAAAACGCCATCACTCCACTATTTAATATTTCAAAAAAAATGAACTCAATTCAAATGACCTTGCTAACGATAGCAATCTTGTTTTATCAACCATGCAAAGTATAATTAGGTACAAATAAATATTTATATCTGGATCAACATTGACTCAGAAAAGTTATACAAAACACCATGACCACAGCGTGCGACAAAACACGTACCAATAATAAACAACGTGTCTTGTCTCATGTGAATTAAGTTTATTTAGAACTAACTTATTATACGATGTAAAACGTCGGTCGCAGTCAAATTGTTTAGTAAACAATATGCTAGAACATGGCCCTGGAAAAACTTAAATTTTTGTTGCATGCATTTAACATTCTCCAACTAGGATCTGTCTGAGTGGGATTCGAACCTAGCTAAACGGCGACAGGAAAGCAGGTTTTGCTGAATAGACAGTTAGTCTTGGTAGTGATGTGAACGTTATAGCATGTTTTACTATACAGACAGGTGGATTTTATATAGAGGTGGTCACTTTAACATGTTTACTGTATAGACAGGCAGTCTTTATATAAAGGTTGAGGCAGGTTTTACTGTATACGTGTGATCTGTATATTGAGGTGGTCGCTATACATTTGCAGTCTAGTAAGAAGTTAAATATTATGCATACATTAGTTCATTGGAAGCTAAGGAATTTGCATCATATAAAAAGGCTGAAACTGACAATGATTTTAATTGAATAAAAGTTGTTAATACTGCCCATTGTCATAATCAAATGTCATGTATATAAAAATAAAACTGGGTAAATGATTCACTCATGGCAATTCCCCATCTCCTTGAGGTGGCGGTAAAATCACCATCATGTGTTGTGTGCCGGATAGGAAAAACTCATTGATGTACTAGTATATACGATGCATCACAACATCCCCAGCCAGCCGACATAGTATGTATACTATCTAGGTAGCTGTTATACTTATATAAGTACAGACCTGTCTAAAGTTTAACACTGAGCTGACGAAACGGAGTCGGTGCTTGGCTTCAAAGGGGTCAAAGTTTGGGTAGCTAGTGAAAGAAAGCTGCCGAGAGATAAATAGCAACTGTCGAGATTGCACTGTAACTATCGAGATACCGATGTGAGCTGCCGATGAGCACTAATTCACTAGCTTAGTGTTCAATTTTCGACGGGACTGTACTGTATATGTTTACATACAACATCTGTGAAGCTATTTGTTTTGCCTGCCTGGATAACAAGTTTATTGTTTCCAGAAATGGATTAAGAATAAGAAGTGATGTGTGCGTTTTTTGTTTCTAACATTTGTTCACCAAGGCCATCTATCCATAAGTAATATTACTTATATAATACCACTATATATTTAATGTTATGATCAAACACCTTGAAACACGTCGGTCCATTTCAAATCACAATGCCAAAAAGCAAAGTAAAAACATTTGAAAACTGACAAATTAAGTTCAACATGTGAACAGCACTGTGATAGCATCCTCATTATTTACTATATTTTTATAGGCCTATACTTAGTTGGTATGCGGAAAAGGTTGAAACCGATCAGATGAACACTCCAATTACAATTTTGGTTCAAGCGACTCAAAACCTCGCCATCAGATTCCGCCAATTTCATTCAAACAATGACATCAGGCATATTGAACCATTTGACACCAATACATCAAATTTGCATGGGAGCATGTCCCCTGATCCCCCTCCCCAAAAATGTCTTTGGCATGAAATTTTATTCTTATTTGAATCCACGTCATATTCACTGGTGAACTTTAACTTACACCAGGGAAGTGAGACAGGGTGTCCCGGAAGGGTATGCATTTATCAGTAAGAACCTTCTGTCTAGCTAACTGCATCCGTCAAATGTGAAATTGTGATAGTTCCAACATCATCAAAGATATTTTTCTACACTTAGTAGAAATTGTGTGCATCAAAAGAGGAAGTAACTCCATGCAAATTTCTTACATTTGTGCACCTTTGAAATAATGAATTGTGTATAGTTTTATATGTTTACATAACTAGACCTATATATATACATATATCATCTCCATGTGGCTTTTATTATTAAAAGTCCCTAATAAAACAGACAAAATGGTTTAATTAATGTGTTAATTATTCTAATAACCTGTCACTATAATGTCACTTTGTAGAATTGCTTTACGTCATAGAAATTAATAAATATTCCCAGGAACTTTTTTGGAATTTTTTATTAAGTAGCGACTAAATATAATCCGTCGCCGATTTAAAAGTGGAAAACTCTGGCAGACTCTGGGACAGTTAAATATCGGAAGGATTATAATTATAGTCATATGTTTGAGTTTATTTAATCTTGGGTGAATAACATTAAATACCGAACTGTTAATTCTGCCATTAATCTTAGTTACAGGTTAATACCATTAAATTATATTGCACGGAAATCCTATGTACATAAACAAATGCAATTGCACTTCCGAACACCAAAAGGACAAGCTGTGAACGGATTTAACCTATTCTTAAATTGCAACGCAATTATCGGTGGTCATGACAAGAACATTGTATTGTGCTTGTATTGTACTCGGGGTTAAAAAAATCATTAAAATTTCAACAAGTCCTAAATGCAAAATTTTATGAAAACCTTGCATATATATAATTATGCAACTTAATGATAATTTAGGCATTCCTGTCACAAAAACTACCTGGCCACGGCCAGTCCTTCTTCAAAATTACCCTTCAACAGTCATGCTTCAAAACCTACCCAGTCCTGCCTTAATGATTACACAGTCAAGCATGCTAAAATTCACCCAGCCCTGTCTAAAGCTAACAGCGTCGGACTGGCAGGATGGAATATTCCCGGGTTTTGATAGTAACTTGACTTTTGTCAGTTGATCTCTGTAATGGTTTTAAAGGGGCAAGATACTGAAATTAATAATTTAATATAAGGACTTGTGCAAGTCCAGCGGGATGGTTGTTCAACTCCTAATCTACATTACTTTTTCCCACATTTAGTTATTACAGTAAACCATCTATATGCAGGACACCGTGATTATTAAATGGGGTTTAACGTCCGTCAAGAATATTTCACTTATATCGAGACGTCACCAACTATGGGTAAAGAAGCAGAAATTTTTACCTTTGCAGAGCGCTCAGGGCAATGTGCAGAGATGATTTTGCGTACCTTACCAAGCTCCGAAACAGCGCCTGTTCGGAGCTTGGTACCATGCCTGTCGTTTCACGGGGCATTCCGAAGGACCCCGTGACTTTCATTTCCAAATGCCGAGTGCTTGGTGAAAGAACAGTCACTAAATATCTATTATCCAGTCTTCGTCAGACCCGAACCCCTCTGATAATTATCCAGACAATTTATTAATTAAAATTTTATAGAAATATTTCTCAAAATTGTCTTTTATCAGTGCAGTGATCGAGTTTTACGCTCAAGTCCGTGGCGATTCTTTCGCTATATATAGTTCATGGAGGTGGACAATCAGACAAAATCCAGAATAATCGGTCAAAATCCGCAATAATCAGAATATTTTTACGGTAAATTTTACGGAGGCAATATTGTCTGATTATTCCGGTAATTTTTTTTAAATTACCGTAATAATTGGACATTTGCCGGAATAATCAGACTTTTACCGTAATAATCAGTCTTTTACGGGAATTTTTTCTGAAGATTCCGAAAAATTTACCGCGAAAAAAATAGTCTACTTATTCCGGATTTTGCCTGATTATTCCGGTTTTCGTGATCACCGTATTCCCGATTATTCCGAATTTATCTAGTTTATTCCGGATTTTGGTCAAATGAACAGTGGGCCCTACTTTATATGATTTTACTTATGCATCATTTAAAATAAAAACAATCATCGTAAGCAAATACAACTTACAAATAATTACTAAACCCGTTTAGGAGTTCTCGTTTCAACAAGTCTGTCCCCATGCATGGATGCAGTCCGAACCGGGTCCAAGAAACAGCTCAGTTACGAATCCAAAAGCTGCATCCACCAACTGACAGTCAACTGTTAGACTGAATTTAAAACAACAATAAGATAATAAATTTATTTCATTTTATTTTATTTTTAAATGCTAACATAACATTACAAAAAATAGATCTATATAAATTCATTATGTTAATTACCACTGTTATATGTTATTCCATCGACAAAGATAGAAATATTTTTCTGGAACCATCCGTAGGCATAAAGTTATTGTCATCGTCTGTTTACAAATGTTATTTCTGTCCGTGTTTACCAGTGGTTTTCCTACTTTTTGTTTAGAAAGAAAATATACCCATTTCTCAACGGTAAATTTCCATGATCAGAGGTCATGTGACAGTAACTTACATAGTTATAAGTATATGCTATAAATAGTAACAAAAACTTGGCCAATGACCTACTTTCTGCAAAGATTTGTTCACGTGAATCTCTCTTTAAAATTCCACCAATCAGAATGAAGGAGGGAAAACGATCTGTTTTGATTAGTCGGTTCTCTCACGATCATTCCTACTACACGTGAATGAAATAGGTTTGTCAACAAATGCATTGATAATGTAACATTTCGAAGAGTTGGTTGAGAAATCCTACATGGCATCAAATGAGTTCTATGGCGTTCATTTATTGGCTGGAGGGTGAGATATTTATGTTTTATTTCACCTCATAAATATTTTATTGATTTCATGTAGCATTTTTGATTTTCATAGCTGATTTATTCAAAAATTAATGCGAAACATGCTCTCGACAACCCAACGGATTAATCCCCTTGATCGTTGACCCGGCCTGTCTCGGCCGTGTTTACTAGAAAAAATAACACGTTGTGCATGTTGATAATATTCTATAACGTGTTCCTCAAAATTAAATATTGTAATCTTTTACATGTATTATTACGACTGTCATTTAAAATGTATGAATCTGGTGGGTGAAACGCGTTGCATAACATCAACATGGGGGGGGGGGGTTAGCGATCATGCATGTTATGTAAGGTGTAGTGCACTGATGAAAATTACAATTGTTTTGACAAAAGCCAAAGATATATTAAAACAACGACGAATTTGACAAAAAAAGAAACGATGCTTAATTTTTCGTCATTTGCTCATTTTACTCCCCCCCCCCCCCCCCCGATCACCATAAATTATGAAACAAAATCACCTTTTCAGTTTTACCCATTGATTGCAATTTAAAAAAACAATGATAACAATATATTTAAATTGCTTATATAAACTTTGTTAATTAAAATGAAAATGTCATATAAATGTTATGTAAATAAACAATCCATGAATCTTGTGCAATTTTATATGGGACATGGAAAAGCATAAATTGGGACATGTTTGTCCTCGGGCACTGTACGAGTTGACATGTTTTCCTCATTGTTTGATGTATTGTAAGCCTTGTGAAGAATGTAAATGGGGATTTAAACCATCAACTGTATAATTTATCCATAAAATTAAAACCAAATTAACCAGAAAACTCCTTGTCAAGTTGTCTTTTAATTTTTATTGCCCATGCCCAGCTAAAATTCCAGGATTTGAACTAGATTTGTTACCTTTACCATATTTTTTGCCCCATTCAACAGTGTATTACCACAATGAACATTGCACTTATTCAGTAAATGCAACGGCAAATGCCACAATTTATTAATGTGGATAGTACTTCACAATACATAATAATAATAACAACAACAAAACAATGTGGCATGTCATCAACTTGAAATCAACATAATTTATACAAGAAACGGGTATAGGTTCATTGCCTTTACGAAATACCAAGACCCATCTTGAAAATTTGCTGACAAAGGAATAATTTGAAGACTTAAAATGTCATGTCAATTTGTGTATCAAAATGCTTTTAGTAGAATCAGACCAAGTCCTAACACACATAGCAGAAAATTTGCTGTTTATGGTATCAATTATACTAAAGAAAAAATAAAGGGTAGAACATTGTGACATGTGCAATTAAATTTGATGACACTCCAATATACAAATTATTATTTTTGTAGATTTGAAATCGTGAATAACATTGTCATTGCCATTAATAATCCGTATAAGCCTTTGGAACCTGAAACTGATGAAGCATCAATTTCAAAATAGTTTATAATGGAATCTACTGGTTCTACACTTTGCAGCAAATTTGCCATTTATGTTATCGGCAGTATGGAGGAACAATGTAACCACTAACAAGGGGGTAGTACATGCACAGTTAAAATAAATGAAATGAAGTTTCCCTCAAATGCAAATAATTATTTGTTTGAATTTTGAAGAAATCCATGATGCTGTTATTAATATTTTGACTTTCCTTCTTTATCTTGCAGTATTGGTGGTACAGTTGGAGCAATACTGACATGTCCTTTAGAAGTTGTGAAAACCCGCTTACAGTCATCAACGGCTAAATTCAATCCTGCATTTGAAGTGCAGGCGTCAAATTTAACTACTTACATACATAATACCCCATCTGTGTCTAACTTAAGTATATATACTAATGTAGGGACTACTGAATCTGCACTACAACATGCAAAGAGGAGATCTCCGGAACTTATATCATGTCTTAGGTAAGTTTATGAATTACTTAAAGAGCTGCTGCTTCCCTTTTATTTAGGCACTGGGACTGGTCCCTTGGTACTTGAAAAATAAAGAATTTTGTGTAATTTATTTTGGAAAAAACGTACAGGTAATAGGAAAAATTATAGGTTAAGCCTTGGGAACATGAGTTTCTTTGGCCCCAAATTATTCCCTTATAACCCTGTATAACAATTGAAAAAGATGTCATTCTAAAATGTCCTATGAATATTTTCTGCTGTGTTTGGTGCATTGCTAAAAGATCAGTTACACTTGTTTGGTTGCTTTCAGACTTGCAAAAAAAACAGCAACAATTGAATTTAATTCTATAAGGTTTGTAATTCAAACCCCACTAAAGAATTGCTAAGCGGTGGAGTCAGATTTTTAGGTACCTCTCCTTTAGTTCTATATTTTTCTCAGGCAAATTGGTTCAGATTTTTATTTGGAGTACTGTTATGTTTTTCTTTGTGATATATATAGTCCTTGCAGAGATGAAGAGAGTGAAAATGCACTAGTAGTACTATAGCAAAAATTTCAAGAGGATATATAAAAATATTATTTGAATTTATTTCTTTGTATTTGCAGACAGATCATTCAGGCGGAGGGTGTGCAGGCCCTGTTCAAAGGACTTGGTCCAAATCTAGTCGGAGTTGCCCCTTCACGGTAAGTTGAACATTGTCAAAAAAAAAAAAAGATAGTTTATCTGTTAAATCATCAGTTTAAAAGATATGAGAGATATTTCAACAAAATGTTGATTGTTATGTTCAATGTTTCTGTATTAATTCTGTTTTGATACCTGTACCAAGGGCATTACAGGTCACTGGCTGCAATTAGAATTTACTGTACCAGTCAATCGGTACACATCATCCCGCTCCATTGGATTCATACTAGCATATCGGCATACAGAAAATATTGATGGTTTTTGACCTCATAAACATGATGCTTCACTTAATGTTTAAAAAATAAATTCTTTACACATAATAACATTGCGAGACTTGTCTGTAAAATTTTATACAAATAACATATGCTGAGAACCTGTATTTGTGGCACAGTGACAAGTTGCTTTATATCCTTACTCAATAGATGTGAAAGGAATTAGAACTTGGTGTTGTTGGAAAATACCTATAACATAATAAGGATCATGTCATCCAGTCTTGCCCTGAAAAATACTATTTGATAAGGTGTTTTATCTTGTTTGACCTTGGTAAATACAGTTAACAGAGTAACAACTTAGTCATTTTGGAAATATTCCAAACATGGTACAATCATCATCATCATCATCACCTGTGGTGTAAATATAATGATGAAGGTGCTTAGCACTTTTACTGTTATTAGAAACTGTTGAATGTAATCATGTGTAAAAATAATTCAAAGATTGTTAAAACATAGTACTTTTCCTTTTCCCAGTATTAGAAACTGTTGTCAGTAAGGCAGTACTTTTCCTTTTCACCGTATTTGAAACTGTTGTCAGAGAAGCTTCTCCAAGCTGAATAGTGTGTAAACATATTTTGGAGATTGTAATGGTAAACAAGATTACCTGTACGTTCAGACTAAAATTGTTTACTAGTATGTCGCTGTTGATTTCTGATAAAATTTATCCGAAACTTATGAATTTATCATATTGGCGTGTTGTAAAATATAAACCTGTAGTCAACCAGATGATATTTATTTTGACATGAAAATAAAAGTTTTTTTTTTTCTATGGCTACCCATGAAACACAGCTGTTTTAAAACTTTAATGCATGTAGGCAACATGACACATGACCTCCAATTTATCTGTCATTTATATTTACTAGTAGACTTGTCATTGATTGCTCCAATTTATCTGTCATTTATATGTTTGTCATTGATTGCAATATATAGACCTATGTTTATCAAAAGCTCAAGATATAAAGGTTTTGATCATTAATAAAAGCAATTTTAAGTCTGTATAAATACTACCAGTAGTTAAGCAACTCAGGGCTTTAACTAGTTTAAGAGTCAAGTGAAAGCCGTGGCTGAATGTTTTTGAGTCTTCATTGTATCAACTTTATTATTTTGTCTAATAGACTAACACTGGCTCTTCAGTCTCATACTGTCATCTTGGGACATCAGAGATGAAGCCTACCTTAACTATTTTGAGTTAAGGGGCCCAGCTCACTTCATTAAGGAATTTGTAATAGTAATAAATAGCTAAAATATGTAAACATGAAGGGACCCAAACTGATTTTTAGTAGCCATTAGCTACTGGGCCCCTGCTAATCTTCATCCATGAACATGCAAAATCTTGGGCTCAAAAAAGTAATATGAATATAAACCTTACCAGTATATACATTACATATAATTGAATATATGAAAAGGACAGTTACCGTGTTAAATTTTAAAAAAAGCATGAAGGTTTTTAAATACTGGACTGGAAAATTCTTTTGATTTTAAACAAAGGTATTCAATTATTCAAATTGAAAGTAAAATTAAAGGTTTTTCTGATATGAATGTGTAAATTTAATAGCTTGGATATTACATATGTTTTGTAAACACCGCCACATAATAATATTGATAAATGTTAATTAATGGATGTGGTAATGACCTTGCTAGGACTAACCCAAAAATAGGCACTACACATTCTTGTGGGGGAATTTTTAGGTCAAGGTCAGTTTTAAAGCTATCATACTTCTGTTTTAATAATTAAGGTTACAGACAGATATTGATCAGTTATTGTTTACAAGGGCTACCGGTATATGTATATATAAATCGTATCTCATCCACCTCGTGATATTAAAGTCTTGTTACATTGCCAAGATTTAGTGATTTACATTGTGTTAACTGTAGTTGGGGATTTTAACTTAATTAATACTGAATTGAATTACATGCATTCCTCCTGGGTTACTGTACAATGTATTTAATCTTAAATAATGGTGTTGTACTTATATGTTAAATGATTTGTAAACAAAAAATCTTGTTACCGACCGGAAAAAACTGGTTTGGACAATATGTTTTAACCTATTTTACATTGACTTGATTTACGGTAGTATTCATTGTACAGGAATGAATAAAAAAAAAAAAAGTAGTCAATGAATCTGTGCCAAAAAATTTAAAAATAATATTTGTTTGGGTAGTCTACAGTAATAAATTTATGCAATGCATTATTTATATATATAATTTATATATATAGTAATATATGTGTATATTGCATCATTGTTCATTTGAAGCATGTTTTCATCTAGTGTTTATAAACAGTATTGAAACCGGAAGGGTTTCCATTTGTAAAAGTGTACTCTTCTATTAAAATTTTATTTTTTAATTTTGATCCATAAATGCCTTAAAATCACAATTTCAAACCATAAAATAATGTTTAATATTTTTTTTACATAAAGGGGAGGGGGGAGGGCAGTGTTGTTGTTGAAATAAAAGGAAGCTTAACCTTGACACTTAATAAACCTGTAGTGGCTGATATTATTATGTCAACACATTTCCTTTTCATTATAATAAATTAATAATATAACTATAAATTGTTATTTTCTTTACTGTTACACGTTGATTGCATGAATTAGCAGTCAGTATTCATTGCTATTCATTGAATCACAAAGCAATAATCAGTTTATTCATGACATAATATATTGGTCGTAGAAAACTTTTTTCTTAATAAATTGTCTTCAATAAAAATGAACATCCTCATTTGTCAAAAGTAAATAGGGAAATAGTTCATAATTTATGTTAAAAATTGAGTGATGTAAAACCGTAATAATTTTAAATGGACCGATACTTAACATTTCCGTCTGTTATTGTCTTAGTAATATTTAAATTTAATGGTATATAAAATACACCTGTATATATGCTAATAGTAAAATTGAGTTGAATCCCTTAATCCACAGATTTTGATCAAATTTGGCACACAGACAATGTGCCAAATACCAAATTTAGGTGTATAGGTCTTTGAATTGGCCCCCAAAGGTTATGTTGGGAATCGGGGAGGGGGTATTTTAGTTCTAATATGATCTGGTCTTTGTTCAGGAGCTTAAGTGGTAAAATGTGTATTGAATGTAGTGATAGTCACCTGGTTCTCTAGACTTTGGGTGATGGGGATGTTACATACCGGTAATTGATTTATTGTAAATTCACAACGTCAACAATTATTGTTGTTTCTCTCTTGCAGGGCAATCTACTTCTTTTCATATGCAAACATGAAGAAATACCTCAATTCTAGAATGACCCCAGACACTGCAATAGTTCATATTTGTTCTGCTGTTAGTGCTGGTAAGTACATTTAGCTTAAAATATATATAAATGCTGTGAAAGTATACATGTCTGGCTGATCGTTTGTCAGCGGATTTACTGTATTAAATAAAAATTTACAATTGAGCTAGTTATTAATCAAACTTAAAATTGAGCTATCTTACAAAAGGTTGCTTTACTTGTCTACCAGTGACTGTTAAACCTGCCTTCCCTTGACTAAATGTCCTTGGATTTAGACAGCATATTTTGTTGAGGTTCTTTTTGTATGGATGAAAAAACTTGAAAATTCATACCAGAAGATTAGGTCAGACTGTAGCCAAAATTGCCATGGGCTACAAATATCTGAGAATATATTCTTCACAAAGTAACTTATTTTATTAAATTTGTAAAACAAAGACTTAAAAAAGGTCTATATTTTCACAAAATTTTGGAAATTGTGCTACTAATAATTTTGAAATTGTGGAAACCTAGAGTTGATATATCACACACACACACACACACACATGCACGCACGCACACACACACACACACACACACACACTATATATATATATATATATGAAGCCCGTTTAAGAAATCCTTTTTAGTTGTTTGAACAACTTTTCAGAATTATAAATGGGTCATACATGTATACTTGGTCACTGTACACTACTACAAATGCTCGTAGGTAGGATGAATAATCTTATCAGTTGTGTTATTGACATTGGTATGCACACATTGGTAGACTGATAACCTGGTTTAAATATTCAGTCACCTAACAGTTTTAAGTTTAAATATTTAGTCAACTTACAGTTTTAAAGTTCAAATATTCACCTACATTTTGGTTTGCATTGGGACACGGAATTAAAATGTGTAGTGTAAAAAGGAGAAATACTGCCTGGTACTGTGGTAGATACACTTATGTACTTGTAGAAGTCAGGAAATTACAAAAGTTGTTAAAATGTATAAGCACAAGCATACCTGTCCATGTCCAAATCACAGTCCAAAAAGCAAAGTAAAAAAAAACCTGAAAACTGGCAAACATTGACAGAATAAAATTGTATATATGTACCATTTATATTTAGATAAATGGCATGGTACTGCAAAAGGGGTGTGCAGTATTGCCAGTATATTGCAGTATGGCAGGATCAAAACATTATATCAGTATACAAAATAATAAACAGTATAATAGGAAATTTTAAAAAAAGCATTGGGTAACTTGACAATATATTGCAATATGTATTGCAATAAATTACAAAATATTGCAGTAGGTTTTTCTACCCTATACCCATCCCTATAATGCAATTGTTAGAGCGCCCCTTCTATCAATATGTAGTTTTACTAATACTTCATCATTTAAATCTAGAGTATGGTTAAATCTTTATCATATGTCATATCTTAAAATCAAACAGAGACACAGTTTCATCCATTCATTATAATTTGAAAGTTTTGCATTATCTATTTGTTAGGTATTGCTTCAAGTACAGCCACCAATCCAATTTGGTTCGTTAAAACAAGATTACAGTTGGACCAAAAGTAAGTCTGAAGTATAATCTGAAGTTTTCTTACTGGTATAATCCTAGATTATTTATTTTTTATCTTGTATAATGAAATTTCTGTCAACTCCAACGGTTGCTGAAAGTTTCGTTATTAATGAAAACAATACAATTTCTGTTACTGTGCCATATTTTATAAAGTAAAGTATTACAACTTAAATATAACTTAAGTTTTTACAAAAGTGAATGAAGAGGTTTAGCTCCTAGAGATAAATCTCGATTTACGCAATATTCAACTAGGATTGAAAAGATGATCAAGAGTTGACCATATACAGTATTTTTGTTGGGCCTGAATTAAGTCTCAGAGACTCGAGAGCAAAAGGGTCTCGTGTCAGGATTGAACACTACTAGCCATAGCTTCACATCAAGATAAGGAGGACCAATGAGTAGAGTTGAGTAAAGGTGTTTTTCACATTTGGCAAGATTCTTTCTCTTACATCAAGGTGATTAGTTCTTTAGCTTTGGGGTGGTGGAGAAAACCAAGAGTGCCCTAAGAATACCACCAGCCTTTGTACTGACAAAGTTTCTCACACTAGGATATAGGCAAAAGACACATATACAAAAAAAGAAAGGGTGTCTGGAAGATGCCTTATCTCATTGACGGCCGTTAATGTTCACATCTTGAAATTAAGTTCTGTCTGCAGACGTGCAACCTGTAAATTGTAACAAAAGTTATAATCTTTTACTAATTATCCTTCAAGCTCTTATAGAAAACATTCAAATTATGAGCAAATTTTGAACTCTGCATATGTTAGTTCTTCAATCATGGTAACTAACCCTTTTGTTTCTTTTTATTTGCAGAAGAGACAACAGTCTAACGTGTTATAAATGTGTGAAGGATGTGTATAAAACAAATGGACTATTAGGCTTCTACAAAGGCATCACAGCTTCTTATTTCGGAGTGGCAGAAACTGTTATTCATTTTGTGATTTACGAAGCAGTGAAAGCTAGACTGTTGGAATATAGTAATCGTGATATGGAAAATGGTGACAATAATCCCACACATTACAAACTTAGTGACTTCTTTAAGTTCATGTTAGCAGGAGCTACTTCTAAGACTTGTGCTACTTGTATTGCTTATCCTCATGGTGAGTATTTTCAAGTTGGATGTATCGTCGGGGACGGAGGAGGGGGGTTGTATTTTAATCAGGATTCCGGACTGCAGTAGTGCTTATGATATCACCTCTGCTGATTACAATGGTAAAATATATTATAAAATTATCTGGATTTTTAAGATGATTTAACAGTAACAATTCATGTCAACTTTAAATTAAACTACAAAAATTTTATTACAAGCCCAAATACACTTTAATAGAAATGGGATAGAGAAAAATGTATATTGTATCACAGTATTAACACGGTATGTCAAATACTTAAATCACTTTTGTATTTCTGAAATATTGAAATATATGTAATTTGATTGATTGAATGAATTAGGTTTTACGTCCCAGTCAAGAATATCTCGCTTATATCGAGATGTCACCAGCTATAGTGTTTCTTTGAGTACCAGTACATGTGTAATTAACTATTAATATAATTTATGTGTAGAATTGAAGTAGTAAATTGTATGAGTGCCTAATCAATCCCCATAAATTTAAAAAAGAATTAAATTAGCATAATAGACTAGGTGTCTACTTCATATTTTCTGCCAACATTTTTTTGTCCACAACTTATCTTGGATCTGTATGAAACTTCAAAAGAACAATCTTTGGGTGGAGTAGATGTACCTTTTTGATAATGCACATGGTTTGGGATTTCTTTGGGATGCACTTTTGAAACGACATCCAAATTCATTGATAACTTGTTTTATTGGTGATTTATGATTTATTCTGTTTATTATTACAGAGGTGGTCAGAACAAGGCTACGAGAAGAGGGAAACAAATACAGGTCATTTTTACAAACACTTTTACTAGTCGCAAAGGAGGAAGGGGTTAGGAACTTGTACCGCGGACTTAGTACCCAACTCATAAGACAGATACCAAATACTGCAATAATGATGTCTACGTATGAAGCTGTGGTCTACTTGTGCTCAAGGTGAAGGGATTAACAAGATCTACAGATTCCATTTGTATGACAAGATCAAAAATAAGAATTTGACGGGTTCTTATTCAAGTCAGAGAGTGAATCTATCATATCGTAATCCATCCTTGGTTTGGCCGTGTGTTCGTCGCAAGATCAGTTCACGGAATCTACTGCTGGTTAGAAATATGAGGAAGGTGCTATTGTTAGATCTGATGTTGGGATTATATTAATCATTCAGGATATTGAAATGTACATGTATGATGATTTGAAGACACTTGACGGGAACAATATTACGGTACATGATGTAGTATACCTGTATTGAAACATGACAAGTGTTCATGCATATAACATAACATCTTTAATATATGCATACTCGAAATATGAATATGTAAACAGTGAAACGAACACAAAAAAAGACTTTTCAAGTTTGCTTTGGGATTTATTCTGACCGTTTGTTTTGGCAATTTATGGACTTAGTGATTTATTAAAACTGTGTAAAGATTTAACAATTCTATTTTGGATAGGATCACAAGAAATGCGATTTATAACACTGATGTAAATAATAAATGGTTCTTTTTTCGGAAATCTGTTTAAAAAATTCAAGACTTTTTAAAAAATCTGTTTAAAATAAAATTCTTAAAAAATAGTTACTACTATTGAAAATTTACTTTGAAGAAGAAATTTGGAAATTTGAACATTGAAATTCACATCTTTTTGACAAAAATTCCTGTAAATACCAAAACATGCCAAATTAAATCCTTGCATTCATGACTTTGGTGAGAGAGATTAAACTGCTAATTTAAATATACTTGCACCTATATTCCTTAAATCAAGATCTGGATGGTAAAACTGACATGATAGTGTTTGGATTATTAAAGGGCTTTCATTTATTTACAGTTGCTGTGAACATTTACGTTGTTCATATCACCTGTGTTGCATTTACGAATCATGATGTAAAAATGTGCTATGAGATGTGGTTGTGTATGATGAACTTATCAAGCATGCTACAGTGTAGTCGCTAGATAGGTGTGAAAAAAATATTATTTTTGTACAACAATAATTATTGCATTGTATTGTATCAATATCACTGGTCAATTAATAGATTTTTACAGTAAAATTTTTGTTTTTGTGAATTTCTGAAACTTATAAAATGACGGGTGTTTATTTTGTCAAAATGATACTATTGTATTTGATCATACTAAATTCCAATTATTTAACATAACAATTAAGTCACTTGGAAATTAATATAAACAAAAATTTAAAGAAAAAAAAACTTATTAAAATTTTTGACATTTTAATTAATCATCAACCTTAGTTCTTGGGTAGTTTGGATTTACATGTAGCTTAATCAAAGATTGCACACAAGACCCACAGACCGTTTTGTTTATTTAAGAAACACATTCCCTAGCTGTATATTTTGTTTTTACTTTAAGCACTCCAAGAGGCTGTTTATCAATGTTTCAATGTGTACCCTGATGTGGTATAGGTGTCTCAATGTTTCTGTGATAAATCTGTAGTTTTGTTTTGTTGTAGTTTTTTCAAAATGGTTTATTATGTTAAAGATTTGTTGTTTGTATAATATGTATGTTTACAAAGCATAATTGATGCGTCAGGTATGTTCTAGGACAGAACTCAAAACAGAAAGTGTTCTATAACTTAGCTGAATGTTTCATTAAAAAGAATTGTAAGTGATTACTCCCTGCTGTAGGTCTATGATCAGCAATGAGTTGGATGTCTTCTTTTCAAATCTATCTGTTTATGAGGTATCTTTTTAAAATCTTTCAAATTTGATCTAAATACATGTTTTCAATGTTTTTGGTACTGCATCCAGGGATCTTGGAATTGGAAAAATAACTTTATTAAAATTCTTTGATGTAATTTTGCGGAAATTATGTTTGCCAAATGTAAATGTAACTTATTCAAACTTGGGTGAAACTCACTGAAATGTTTGGAAAAGTAAGGGGTTTGAACTCTTGGAAATGGAATGGGACCTAATTTAAATTTTATGAAAGGTGTGTAAGGAGATAACTACTACAACAATTGTTTTCAGTCTTTCCCTACTGATTTGTAATTAAGAAGGACATTTTAAAAAAATCATTCACACTCGGTCTTTATCAGAATCCATGTCAAAATTTTGTTGTACCAGTAATAAAAAAACTGGTCAAAGTAAATCAGGGAAGGCTCTAGTAGATGTCTTGAACATGATGGAAAGATTTCAGTCTAAGGTTACTGTACATAGAAATTTCTTGTAAAAGTTGCTTTGATTAAAGTGTTCTGTTATGATTTGATTATTTATTAGTTAAAGTGTTTAAGTTATACATGGACATCTTGACATAATTTAAAGCGCTACAACATTTGACATTATTGTATGTAATTAGTGTGCCAAATATAAAGAGTTACATGTGTTTCTTTTTTTAGTTCTTTTCTATTGACACTCGGTACAACTGAAATTTGTAAACACCTGTTAATCTGAATTTTTTTGCAAGTAATTGAAAATTTATAACAAAAAATATTTTGAAATAGATGCAGGTCAGTGACTAGCCAGTATGCATGTGGTCATCTGTGATGGAAAATATAGAAAATATGCTATATACTCAATGTCTTGGCTTTGTTTTCCAGTTTTTCAATTAAGTGGGAAAATGTGAGGTTAGATTGGAAATAAAACCCTTTTCTGAAAAGTTGTTGATACAAGTTCTCTCTTTCTGTCTTTATTTACTCTCTCTCTCTCATATTCTCTCCCTCTCTTCTCTCATATTCTCTCCCTCTCTTTCTCTTGCACACATACACACAACACACACATTCATTCTCTCTCTTTTTCTCTTTATCTCTCTCTCTCTCTCTCCCTCTCTCTCTCTCTCTCTCTCTCTTATTTCTACAGTGTGCCAAAAGTCTATATAACACATGTATATAGTGTATTTGTGTTCAGGTGAGTGAGACCACATATAAAAACTAAAGTTGTTTTGTAAATAAACATGTACATAAGAAGTCTTGAAATAAATAAAAATTGAGAAAGTATTTTGTGTTTTATTTATTTATTTATTTTTGAAGGTCAAACTGATAAGAAAATATTTCAACAAATCAATATCAGCATGTACTGAATAATATACCGTACTATATATAAAATAAAGTATGTACTGAGTAATATACTATATATAAAATATAGTATGTACTGATTTGTCAACAAACTGATCTATGATATTGTATGGGTACTAATTTTAGCAGTATATCAATTTTAGCAATTTTCCTGATCATGCAGTCGATCTAATGATGATGTTAATTCACTGCCAAATTATATGCAGTCACTGCCCACACAAGTGGTCCATGGGATTTACATATTGTTCTAAATCCACATGAATTTACTCATAATATATACTGTATTTGCGCTAAAATTTTAACATCATGGATAAATTAATAACCTTACAGTATTACTTTATCTATGTCAAGTAAGCTGCAAAATTTGCCAGTCTAGAGGCATTAAATTTGTGTAGTTAGCATAAAAAATCTTGATGCTATTTCATGGCTGTGAATGGCAGAATTTGGATCCCTATTGTAACTCAACATTGAACACATTGGGTCTGGAATGCTAGTACTTTATCTAGGTTTCCATAAATTTAAAATAATTAGTAGTCAAATTTCCAAAATTTGTGAAAATATAGTCCTTTTTGAAGTATTTTTCCACAAATTTGCTACAATAGGTTATTTTTTGAAAGAAATCCTCAGAAATTAGTAGTCAATGGCGATTTTGGCTACCAGGAATGGAAACATAGCTTTATGAACACCTGATCTTGATTAGATCTCTCGTGGTTATACGAACTTGAACACTTGGCTTCCCCATGCTAATACAAGCTCGAACACAATGTTTTTACTGGTCCCTCATGCTGGTACAATAATCAACACTTTAGCTTGACTTTCCCAATCATGATAGTGCAATGTTGAAAACTTGGCATTGACTGAATGTGTTGTTCCTTGCATTAATTCAATTTCTCATGCTAGTACAACACTGAACACCTTGCATTGATTGGATTTTTCATGCTAGTACAATGCTGAACACCTTGATTGATTGGATTTCTCCTGCTAGTACAACACTGAACACCTTGCATTGATTGGATTTTTCATGCTAGTACAACAATGAACACCTGGCATTGATTGGATTTTCCATGCTAGTTCAATGCTGAACACCTTGCATTGATTGGATTTCTCATGCTAGTACAACACTGAACACTTGGCATTGATTGGATTTTTCATGCTAGTACAACAATGAACACCTTGTTTAATTGGATTTTTCATGCTAGTACAACACTGAACACCTTGCAATGATTGGATTTTCCATGCTAGTACAACACTGAACACCTTGCATTGATTGAATTGTCCATGCTAGTACAACACTGAACACCTTATATTGATTGAATTGTCCATGCTAGTACAACACTGAACACCTTGCATTGATTGAATTTCTCATGCTAGTACAACACTGAACACCTGACATTGATTGGATTCCTTATGCTAGTACAACACTGGACACCTTGCATTGATTGGATTTCTCGTGCTAGTACAACACTGAACACCTGGCATGGATTGGATTTCTCATGCTAGTACAACACTGAACACATGGCATTGATTGGATTTCTCATGCTGGTACAACACTGAACACCTTGCATTGATTGGATTTCTCATGCTAGTACAACGCTGAACACCTTGCATGGATTGGATTTTTCATGCTAGTACAACGCTGGCATCTTGCATTTATTGGATTTCTCATGCTAGTACAACGCTGAACACCTTGCATGGATTGGATTTTTCATGCTAGTACAACGCTGGCATCTTGCATTGATTGGATTTCTCGTGCTAGTACAACGCTGAACACCTTGCATGGATTGGATTTTTCATGCTAGTACAACGCTGAACACCTTGCATTTATTGGATTTCTCATGCTAGTACAACGCTGAACACCTTGCATGGATTGGATTTTTCATGCTAGTACAACACTGAACACCTGACATTGATTGGATTTCTTATGCTAGTACAACACTGAACACCTGGCATTGATCGGATTTCTCATGCTAATACAACATTGAACACCTGACATTGATTGGATTTCTCATGCTAGTACAACACTGAACACCTGGCATGGATTGGATTTTTCATGCTAGTACAACACTGAACACCTGGCATTCATTGGATTTCTCATGCTAGTACAACACTGAACAACTTGCATTGATTGGATTTTTCATGCTAGTACAACGCCGAACACCTGGCATTCATTGGATTTCTCATGCTAGTACAATGCTGAACACCTGGCATTCATTGGATTTTTCATGCTAGTACAATGCTGAACACCTGGCATTGATTGGATTTTTCATGCTAGTACAACGCTGAAAACCTGGCATGGATTGGATTTTTCATGTTAGTACAACGCTGAACACCTGTCATTCATTGGATTTTTCATGCTAGTACAACGCTGAACACCTGTCATTCATTGGATTTTTCATGCTAGTACAACGCTGAAAACCTGTCATTCATTGGATTTTTCATGCTAGTACAACGCTGAACACCTGTCATTCATTGGATTTTTCATGCTAGTACAACGCTGAACACCTGTCATTCATTGGATTTTTCATGCTAGTACAACGCTGAACACCTGTCATTCATTGGATTTTTCATGCTAGTACAACGCTGAACACCTGTCATTCATTGGATTTTTCATGCTAGTACAACGCTGAACACCTGTCATTCATTGGATTTTTCATGCTAGTACAATGCTGGATACCTTGTATTCATTGGATTTTTCATGCTAGTACAACGCTGAACACCTGTCATTCATTGGATTTTTCATGCTAGTACAACGCTGAACACCTGTCATTCATTGGATTTTTCATGCTAGTACAACGCTGAACACCTGTCATTCATTGGATTTTTCATGCTAGTACAACGCTGAACACCTGTCATTCATTGGATTTTTCATGCTAGTACAACGCTGGATACCTTGTATTCATTGGATTTTTCATGCTAGTACAACGCTGAACACCTGTCATTCATTGGATTTTTCATGCTAGTACAACGCTGAACACCTGTCATTCATTGGATTTTTCATGCTAGTACAACGCTGAACACCTGTCATTCATTGGATTTTTCATGCTAGTACAACGCTGAAAACCTGTCATTCATTGGATTTTTCATGCTAGTACAACGCTGAACACCTGTCATTCATTGGATTTTTCATGCTAGTACAACGCTGAACACCTGTCATTCATTGGATTTTTCATGCTAGTACAACGCTGAACACCTGTCATTCATTGGATTTTTCATGCTAGTACAACGCTGAACACCTGTCATTCATTGGATTTTTCATGCTAGTACAACGCTGAAAACCTGGCATGGATGGATTTTTCATGCTAGTACAACACTGAACACCTGGCATGGATTGGATTTCTCATGCTAGCATAACACAATTGGGCTCTTAATGCCAGTACAAGTCAACACTGAACGCCTCGCCTGGACTGAGTCCCTCTTAATAGTTGCCGTTGCTGGTACAACGCTCCCCTGGTGGTAGTATTGTGTTATAAGTAAAATGAGTTTGGAGATGTTGCCATTAACGGTCGATAAATGTATACAAGGTTTCGGAAAAAGACTCCAATAATAAAAATGCATAGACTCTTTCTTTTACACAATTTAGACAAAATTAACGGTTTTGATTATGTGTATTGAGCATTCTTTATTTATTTTCAAACATGACCTTACAGCACTGATAAATACATGTTTACAAACCATACCGGTCAACCAGAGGCCAATATGTCAACTGCCCTATAAATTGTACATGTTGTATTCTAGCAGCCAGGTGTAGTTAAGAGATATACTAGTGATTTACTACGGCTCCGGATCGTTTGGGTTTCTGGTAGACTGCTCAAGGACCTGAAGCCGGTTTCACAATCATCCATTGACTAAGATTTTCTTTAACTTGAATCTGGCAAATTTGAAATCTTAATAATTTTGCGAATTGTTAAGATTATTAAGGAGTTTAAGGTAACCTTTCAATAATATATGTATTTAGTTTCGTCAAAAATGTACATTCGTAGTTCCAACAGATATTGCCAAAATTGCGAAATTTAACTTAAGGAAAACCTTAATTTAAGAACGATTGTGAAAATGGAACCAGAAAACGATGGGTTTCCAGGTTTCATCCCCTACTAAATTTCAAGGTCTATAAATATGCCTTGTTTACATGAATTTTAAGCATATCGCAGTATAACATACAGAAAAAAAACCAAATACATGTAAATACATTTTTTAAGAATGCAATATTGATTGGACACGCCAGAAACCATGCAGATTCCATCATATTTAAAGGTTAATTTCATTTTAAATTTAAGCGAATATTGCACCGCCTTCATTTTTGTATCGTGCACGTTACCTTCAATCACGTGAGGTCAAAAAACTCGGTCGGAGACTTTATGTATAGGTCAAACGGTCATGATTATAGAGCAACGTGTATTGAATAGGAATTTCTCGACGAAAACATAAACACAGTCCTTGAATCTGTTATAGGGTCAAGGGTCAATTAAGGATTAATGTTGACTTCTGTGTAATTTTACTCTGTTTTGCATTATTGTTGTTGGTGTTGATGATGATGTTGTTGTTGTAAAGTTGTTTATCGTCGCACCAGCAATTTTTTTGCTATTTGCAACACAAACAAGTTTATTAATCTCTTATGACTAAAATGACGAATCTAAAAACAACACATGAGGTGTGTGTGTGTGTGTGTGTGTGTTTTATGACCTGTCTTGTACTTGCGCGCATCGGGGTAACTTTGGAGTTGCTAGAAGTTAGCAAGTTACAGAGTTGCTAGATCACAGTAAGCAAGTTACAGACAAGCATACTACTCCCAAAATCAAATTAACCTGACCCCGGGTGAACCAGTCAAAACTCTGATCTCGATAACGAGCGTGAAGAATCAGCATATCAAATTTTAGAGTCTTGGGAATATGACACAACCGGGGTTTAAACCCACGACCTCACGCTCTCGAACATTTTAAATAAGTTTGTCAGTTAGCTTGTCGAAGGTAGATGGTTTTTGCTTGGGCACTCAGGGTTTCTCTACTGTTCCTGAAATAACCGCTGCGACGTTAATAAAAAAATCTTGATCGTGACATAAAACCCTATTGCTGACTCCATTCTCCTAATATTAATAGTAATATTGTAACATAATTTCAGAGGATAGTGGTGCAATATGTTTGTCTAATGTGCAGACCGAACTATTTGTCTAATGTGCAGACCGAACTATCTGTCGCTCCGTAAGTGTGAGGTCGTGGGTTCGAACCCCGACCGAGTCTGACCTAAGACTTGAAAGTGGGTAATGACTGTTCTTTCGCCTAGCACTCGGCATTACGAAATCGGAAAGGTTCTTTCAGACCAGGTCCGTGTCACGGTTCTTTCAGACGAGGTCCCGTGTCGCAGTAGGCTTGGTACGATAAGGAACCCTTATGTATAATGCCATCAGCACAACGCACAGTCAAAATTTCTGCACCTTCGCCTATAGCTGGCGACGTCTCGATATGGCGACGTCTCGATATAAGTGAAATATTATTGACTAAGACGTTAACAAAATTACTCAACTATCTGATTCGATGATCATCGTAGAATTATCAAAAAGTAACTCACTATACCATTAAGGCAGATGGTTCAGCTTATCTAGTCATGATGCCTGCTTTTGTGCATTGTGTATAAGGTCGTCCTTTTTGGATGCCCTTTATTGACCGCTGGTTGTCAAAAACATGGAATAGTTTAGGAGCCATCCAATATAACTATAACCACACGACTGGACATTAACTCCCGTGCTCGTCCAACATCGGGGATTTTATAAGAAGTGGTCACAATGTGTTTTATTTTATTTTGGCTGTCACTATCATTGTTGGGTTCTTGAGTGTGTTGAGTTTTTAAGTACATCGCGTTTTTCCAGTTGTAAATTTCTTTTATTTCTTTCTACTGTATAGAACTTTGTCTTTGGCTTTGATTTAAGCTTTTGATAACTCTGTCTTACTTAGAGCTTCGGCATTGCTAAAATTACGAGTTCGAATTAAATTTCCCACGTTTTACCAGACATACATTCCGCGAAATGCATATAAAACTGATACGAACATACTTGAAAAAATAATAACAAAAGTTCAAAGCGGGTCTCTACTACTGAGTTTCTGAAGTTGGTCATTTCTTTTCTCTGCGGTAGCTTAGATGGTAGATTGCTCGGTTGACCAGCCGCATGTGGGAGGTAATGGTTTCAAACCCCGGTGGTGGTGTGGCCAAGACTTGAAAATAGACAGTGACTGTTCTTTAGCCAAGCACTCAGCGTTAAGAAATGGACGAGTTCCCGTAATTTGGTATACTTAAAGAAATAAGTTTACTTTTCATACACCCATTTCTTGGAACAGGGTGTGTTATGGTAATGTTTTGTCCATCCATAATAATTTGTCCAGGCTACTCCTCCAACAACATTGACGATATTTTTGCTTGCTTTTTTTTATGAAACTACTCCTGTTTTAGTATATCTGGTACATGATTACCATGCTATGACATTTTGTGCTTCAGAATAGGAGGTAAGACTGTGCAGATTTCTCAAAACTGTGCCTCTGAAATTTTAATCATATTTTGCCACCCATGTAATAGTCCGCAAAATTGTAAATTGGCATATCTAGCTATGCCAAGCGGTCTTCTTGTTGATTTACACAAAATCTATTTTTGAAAACTTGTCAAAATGACATGAAATACATAAAACTACAAAATAACATATATATTTATATATTAATATATTTATTTAGATTGGGGGTATATAAAACATTAAGCTCAGATCACATAATAATAATAATAATAATATAATAATAATAATAATAATAATAGACAAGAACCTGCTTATTAACATGCTAAATCTGTGTATATAATCTCAATTTCTCCAAAATTTAACACCATTTACAAATAACAAGGGTAAATTTAAAGGTATAAGACAAAGTGCAAATCATAAACATTACCCAAATTACACAAAGAGTTATCTTTTTCCTAATTTGCATCTTATTTTAAATTACTGTGCAGATGAACCAGTTTCTGAAGGCAAATGTACAGTAAAAATCATTATAATGCCCTCAATAACTTCACCACTTCATTTATTGCCACAATACTTTAAAGTCATGGCCAGCAGTCTTTTTCTTTTATGTTTTTCAATCTAAGTTTCCCGTGATTTATTGACAAATCCTTTTATAATGCCAAAATTTTATCTGAACCAATGGTGATAAAAATATTTATCTAACATTAGACTAGTTTTTCTACGTGCACTTTCTCATTGTTACGTCATCAGGGAGTCTTGGATTTGTCGATCAAAACATAGTTCAGTGGTTTTCTGTGGTAAAATGTAATTTTTTCACATAAAGTATTGTTTTTTTCATTATTTTAAATAACCTAATTGGAAATGTTAGATCAAAATATTATATACACAGTGTGTATGTACAACCCTTCGTATCAGGTCTTGTCCTTTTTCGTAGCTGTATCACTACTCGCGACTCATAGTGATACGGCTACGAAAAAAGGACCAAACCTGATACTGAGTGTTGTACATACACACTGTGTATATAATATGTATGTATCAAAATTAATCTGCAGTCGAAGGGGAGATAATTCCATGTCAACTAAGTTTTTGGAACAGGCTGTGGTCAAAGGGGAGATAACTCCATGATAAAAATGGTGACTAGACAAGCAGACAAAATTTAAACAATTTCTAACACAAAGGTATACAGATAACAAGGGTTTATATAATATCATAACAAACATAAATAAAAAAGCACAAGTTTTACAAATTTGAGCAGCATTGGAAAAAACTTATAAATGTTTTTAAAACATTTTTCAATTATTCAGATCTTGTATTCATTCATTATGCTATTGGGAGAGCACAAGTTTTACAAATTTGTGCTGCATTTGAAAATATATTTTTTAACAAATTAATTTTTAATCATTTCGATCTTATTTAGATCTTTTTCCTTCATTATGCTTCAAATATTTCATAATATCGATTCAACTCAGAAAATATTTCAATCATTCGACATCTCCTCTGCAGAAATTTAAAAAATCTTAGGTACACAACCCCAATAGCTAAACTTTCCACTGGCATTATTACTGGCTTCTATTGGAGAATAATTCTGTCCAAAAAGCAACAAATTGCAGAAGAGTGCAAAAATTACTATATTTTCATGATATTTCCATGTAACTCTAATAATTTTTGTCTGCATGAAAACAGAAAAATATTATACAAATATACTGGCAGTATCATTACATTTGAGTCAAAATTTTTGTGTAAACAAGAAATAAAATCAACTTCAAAAGTTTTATTTTGTTAAAATAAGTGATAGACTGATAATACCGGTACATTTGTAGCATGAAGTAAAAAAACCATTAAAATGAAAAAAGAAAAATTAAATAGAAAATTAAATAAACTTTCCAAAAGTTTTGTTAATAAAAAAGGTGAGTGTAGTAGCAACATGAAATATAAAAAAATGTAATTTTTGTGTTTTGAAATGAAAAAAAGCTTTTATCAATGAATACAGGAATGTAATAGCAGCTGTATATAATACCGTAAGCACTAACAATAGTCAGTGTCTGGGGATCCCCTAAAACATTACTGCTGCAAACATAGGCTGTTACTATACACAAGTGGACAAAACAGTAACTTTTGGAAGGAAAGCTATTATAATGGTGACACAGATGTGACATGGAAAATATTTTTATATTGAGTGAACATACAATAGTATTTATGTGAGCATGCAAAAGCTTTCACATGAGCCTACAATAACTTTCATGTGGGCATGCACGCAATATCAAAAATATTTTTCATGTCACATCTGTGCTGCCGTAGAAGACAGTTTACAAGGATGTGTATTGGAAACCTAAATCCTATACTTTTTTTACTACCAAATGACAATTCAAGATCAATTTTTTTATACAATAATAAATAACACTTTTTATAAAGTATTGAATTTTCAAAATATTCAAAGGAATGTTTTTATTTTGGTCATAAACAACAGCAGGGGAACGCCAACCAAAAAGTAGCTGAAAATTGTCCTGTGGCCTCTGCACATACACACCATATTAATTTACATAAAAATTTTAACAATCATGTGGATATAGAATCCTTAATTTAAATGTTTCATCATCAAATGTAAATAATTATAAATACAATCTTAAAATACTTCAATTATTGCAATGTAAAGTATGGTAATTCTTTTGATTATTAAAACAACTGGCTTCAAATTTCAGCATAATTATTTTGTAAATACCTCTAAAATCCCATAATAACATTAATTACAATTTCTAACTGACAAACATTAAATAATATCCAAAAATGTATCTAAAGTGTTACTTCTATAACCATGGCAGTACTCCAGCATCAGATGTAAAAGGATGTTAAGCTATTTCCATGAAGATGAAAAACTAAATGTACATGTGTACAATTAATTACAGATGTTGAATATTCAGGGACGCTTCAGTCCTAGAATAAATTATCTACATTGCTGAATATTTATCAATTTTTTTTCCTTTGAAAAAGGTAATCTGGACAACTTATAGAAGTTGTTTTTAACCTACTTCAATGTGGTTAGTATAAAACAACTACATGTATAAGGATATCTAGGTTTTGTGTATGCAAGTTCTAAAGATTTACACTAATTTCTTAATTGGTTCAAAATTTAACCAGAAGTGAAGGTAAACCTCATGGATAAAAGAATACAGGTGCTTATATATAAATAATGGTCTGCCTCCTTCTGAATGGAGCCTCGTTGGTCAAGTGGTCTAAAGCAAATGCTCACAGTGCCTCTCAACGCCTAGTTCAAATCCAAACTTGGTCTGATTCTAGTGAAATATATTTGTCAGTTCACAAATTGTTGATGTGTCTATTTCAACCACCCTTCTTCCATATGAGTGAAAGAAATTATCTTGAATGAGGCATAAACCTACATCAGTTTGTTTTTTTTTATGCAAAGCTAAATTAAATATCTCAACTTTATTTAAAAGTAAAGATGAAAATTGGAAGACAAATATGCATACTAATACTGGCTCTGGTTGCTTTGACGAGTAAATGTGTCGGAAAACTTAGTATAAAGTTAATATCAAAAGTGAAATCATGGCAAGTATGTGCTTAAAATTTATTTTTTGGCAGATATGGGTTAATATATGCATTGTCAAGTGCAAATCCTGACAATATAACTTCAAACTAAGATTGTTTATTTCTTGAAAAGAGAAAACAAGCTTCTTATTAAATTAAATCAAAATATTACTAAGTAAAAAAAATATCAATATTGAATACTAATCCATGGCACTTAAACATTTATATGAATGACAAATTTATGTATATACCGTAATTCTACGAAAATGTATCTAAGCATAAAATTTATGAAGTTTTTTAAAAATAAGAAAAAAAATGCAAATTCTAACATTGACCAAAAAAAAAATTGTGAGTAATATTGCCGAGTCACTTTTAATATCTTGCAGTAAAAGAAAAAACAGATTATGAATGGTAAAATTAAAGAAGCAAACTCAAATACTTAAACAGACATACACAAAACAATGTTTCCTGATTTTATCACACCAATAACTCAATTAATCTTTATACACAACTTATAAACCTGAGATTTGGAAATCAAACACTGATAAATTTTGTTCACCAAAGGCTTGAAAGACAGAAAATTTGTAAGGTTTATTTAGATTACTGAATTTTTCTAAACTACCGGTACTAATATTGGATTCTGCAGTGTACCATAATGTCTGCTTTTTGTAAAAAAGAAATTACCACTGAATTAAAATAATTATAATTAATAATACTTAATAATGGGAATCACAATCACCTCTGTACCGCATGATACCCACTAACATTTGTGTGAAACAATTACCATCAGCTATGGAATCATATGAATTTATGTTTTCTCGTAAAACAGCTTTATTCTGGGAATTTGTGATGTAAACATTTTCTATAATGTCCCACACAAATGTTAAAGCCTGTTGGTCATGTGGTATAGTGGCAAACTCCATTAAAACTGTAAATTGATTTAATTTACTACATTTAATGTATTTCAAAAAAAAAAAAAATAAATAAAGAAATTTGTACTATTTTCGCAATGTGACATCTATGTGTTGTATATGAAAGTGAATGAAGCAGATCTCAAAATTAAAAAAATTAAAAAATGAATTTAATCTGATTCAAATCAGCTCTTGTATTTTTCTAATTTTCTTTTGATTTTAACACTGTACACATAACAACTAAAACATACATAAGAGTAAGATCATTTAAACATGGCTGCCTTCTCTTTAAACGCTGCTTTTCTTTGTTTGGCTTCTTCTGCTTCTTGTTTCTTCTGTTCTTGTTCTTCTTTAATTTCCATCTCAAATTTCTTATCAGCAGTTTGCCTTTCAATCTAACAAAACATAATTCATAAATTAAATACAGTCAAACATGCCTTAAAGATCACCTCTGTATAAGGACCACCTGCTTAAAAAGGCTAGTAAACTTGTATCCCAATCACTCTACTGGGTATAATTACTATAATAATGTTATTTGAACTTATAAAAAGACCACTATAGAGGCAACATTTACTGATTCCTTCGGGTGGCCTTTATAAACAATTATGACTGTACAAGTGAAGTGTAGTGGAATGATGGTGTTCTATGTACCCAGTTAAGAGTGTTTAACTTAAAAAAGTAGTCAGTTCTGGGACTTAAGAGAAAGAAACCAGGGTACTTGGAGAATACCATCACAAACTTTAAGGTAGTCAGGTCTAGTATGATGGAGAAAAAACCAGAGTACCTGTAGATCATCATAGACCTTAACTAAATGGACTGACAAACTCTAGGATTTTTCTTGAGTGTGACTTAAGCCTTAAACCTGAGCAGTGAGAGGTACTGTGATCTGTTTAAGCCAATGTTTTAAATCACTTAGCCACTGAGGTCCTAAATTGAGTATAATAAAAAGCAAACATACTAATCCATATCTAAGTCACAATCCAGAAGCAAAGTAAAAACTTTGGAACTAACAAGTCAGGTTAGACACATGAACTTCCACAAGGGAAGTGAGGCCGGGTGCTCTGGAAGTGTAAGCACCTCCTGTTTAGCTAGCTAAACACACCGCGTGTGTAATAAGAGATTCAATTTACACTAGTTACCATGTTTTATCTGGTCACTGCAGTTTCCTCCACCGTTCCTAAACTGACTACATTGATATACGTAATAGAATCTTAAGTTGGAGCGTAAAACTTCATTACTCCACACTTTTAATTTACACTTTGGATTATTTAAATATGCATTTCTTTCAGTGAAATAGCCCGATTTCTAACTTTGAGATTCCAATTTTGAAAAGTCATGTACTAAATTCCCCATTCACCGTTTCAAAAAAGTCAGAAAAAGCCCTGACATGTACATTACCTTGGCTTCAAAGAAATTTTTAGCCCCTTTCACACCTTCAGCGTCTACATCTATTTCAGTTAAATTCTGATAAAGATCCAACAATCCACTACCAGACTCTAGTTCTCCGGCATTAGCTTTACGGAATATCAACAAAAACTGCAATAGAAAAGGACAAAAAAAATTACTAGTACTCAAAATTATGTATTGTCATTACCAATACAGAGGTATTTTTGAATTTGAGTCTCAAATTTAAATGGTGACCACAATGACAAAATTGACATCAATATATACATGCATCTTAAACAAATGACCTTCACCTTTATCCATTAGCATGCGCTATAATTTTCCTTAAACTGTCTTGATAATTCAGTGGATAATGTCTTAAAAATCCCTATGGACATCAATTAAGTTTCTTAAGCAAATCTTTCAGAGCACTAAGTCTCTCAGTCAGGTCCCAGTTTCACAATAATTCCTTCACTAAGAAATCTGGCAAATTTGAAACTGAATAACTATGTTCGTTTTCAAGACATCCATCATTTGAAAGATCATTCTAAGCTTATTTCAGTCAAACCTTTATATAAAGGTCACTCAAGGAAACCAGTAAATGTGGCCTTTATGAGCAGATGGCCTTTATATACAGGTTCAAATATTTTAAACAAAAGAACAATTGTGATACAATTTTACTGGCCTTTATAAGCAGGTGACCCTTATATAAAGGTGGCTTTTAAGGCAGGTTAGACTGTACATCTATTTTTTAATTTTGTTTTCAGTACAATAATAGCTAAATTCAAGTTCAGGAAAATCTCATTTAAAGAATGATTGTGAAACTAGAGCCTAATATATTCATAATGATTGGTTTTTGGGTTTCTTTTGTTAAGTGTAGGCCTGTATATATGGAATGAACTTCAAAGTATCTTAAAATCTTGAAATCTTTTATTTTCTTTAGTTAAAGGTAGTTATAGCGCAAACACATAAATTGTATCAAACAAAGGTTTATAGAACAAACTCATTGCAGATGTTAATATTCTTAAATAATTACCCGTAAAAACAAGAAAATAATGTCTTAATTTACATAAACTGTTGAAGTATAAATTAATTTAAAATGCATTCCATGTATTACATAATATATATCTATTATAATACATCCCTGATATAAACAATAATATATTTGTATTACTAATATCCTGAATATAAATCTGAATACACATATGTATGACTCATGAAAAATTAAAGGTAAACATCAACATATCCTGACACAGTTTGTGTATAGGTAAACAAAAATGACCTGTCTCCTTGACCTTTCATTAGAAATATTGATATAGATGGTCCACCATATACATGGGCAATGTTAGGGTTTGCAGTTTATAGATAAACAAAGCAAGTTTCCTCTGATGTAAGCTAATTAAACACCTCTGTTCTGTATACATTAATGTACAGGTCTACAGGACCATCAAAAATATTTAAATTTAAGGTCAAACCGACAGGTCAATGTTGTTTGCCAGTATATGTGATGTCTTATTGTGGTCTTATTAGGTAGATGAACAATAATGCCACAGGGCTTGGTCAGTGTGTGTCACATTAAGTAATAGGAGTGGAGTGGAGAATTAGCGTTCTATGTCCCAGTCTAGATTCTGTCACTTGTATCAAGGCAGTCAGTTCTTGGATGGTGGAGAAAACCAGAGTACCCCAAAACACCTACCTTCTGTAAACAAACTTTCTCACACTAAGATTTGTCCAAATCTGATTCGAACCTTGTCAGTACATGTGAAAGGTACTGAGATCTATAACTACATGCTGCTTCAGACCACTTGGTCATCAAGCCCCTTCCCTGTTCCCATTAAATAATAGGGATAGTCCCTATACTGTCTCAATTAGCCCTCAAATATACCCTAATTACACGTACATACATGTATTCCTTTGGTCCAGGATGGTCCATGTTACTAGGCCTCAATAATATTGCATTATAACCCTTGATCTTCAGGAGTCAATCAAATTGATATTTTTTCCATTTTTAAGAGTAAAGTTATCATGGTATTTTATGGCCCAGTCAAAATTATTTAATTATTTTGAGGTGGTCAGTTCTAGGATGGATAAAGAAACCAACGAACATGGAGAAAAACCACCCACCTTCTGCAAAGCAAACTGACGAATTCAAAATTCTTCATGAAATTCAGCATGCAGTCAAATTTTGAATTACAAAGATTTAAAAACATGGGGTCATATGGAAGTCTAAATTTGTGTATTCAAGGTCTTGGTTATGGATACAAATTTTTACATATCAGGAAAAACAAGAGATCCGATGTGAATTGCAAGTAATACCTGAATAGTGTTGCAATGGGGTTAACCACTGTACCACGTGATCGACACCCTTTAACATTTTTACGGAATTATTATTTCTATAAAATATGGTACATTATCATATCAGTTCATATATACCCATAAAAACGAGGTTATACCAGGAATTTCGCAACTGGGACGTTTTCCAAAACATCCCACACAAATGTTAAGGGGTGTTGATCACATGGTCCAATGGTGAAACCCAATTAACAAAACCAATCCAAATACTTCACACACAATCATTTCCATGACAACACACAAGGACAACTGCACATCTGCTATATCCCACATTTCAGGTCAGACATACAGAACTTTGGATGTTACCAAACTCGGGTAAGGTTGACAAGATTATATGTACTTATAGTTGTTTTGACTGGGTTGTATAAAATAAAAAGAGCCGATGGCGGTTCACTCACCGTTGGTCAATAAATCATGACAGTGTGTAAAAGTGCATTACGTTAATTAAATTGTGAGGGATTGGTATGGATCAACATAAATATATTGGAAATAACATATTCTGGTTAAATTACCTCTTGTATGGGTTAGTGAAATTGGTTTATAGTTTTTGTTGATAATATTTGTAAATATACAAACTATATAATCATACCAATTTGGCTTATATATCAGTCTGCAAGAGTACATAATTCCCTGTAAATGACATATTGACATGTATGATTTATATAAACAAGACCAGCTTAGCTCACCTGCACATCAGGCCCACCACAACATTTAACCAAACCTTTACATTAAGTCAATCACCCTTACATTTGTTGCTTTAGCTGTTATTCATGACAGTGGAGTTGATTCAAGTACTCAAGATTCTCTCACTTTTATCAAAAGTGGTCAGGGTTGTGATGGAGATATAAGGGAATTTTACGCCCAAGCTAAAATTCTTTCACTTACAAGACAGTCAGTATTGGGATTGTGGCACAGAGTAATGTTTTATGAAGATTCTTTCACTGATATCGAACCGTCAATCCATGGATGGTAGAAGAAACTGGAGGATTGTAGAAAAACAATTACCTACAGCAAAAGGAGTGACAAACTTTCTTACACTAGAATTTGGCCAAACTGGATTCAAACCTATAGACTGTGAAAGGCACTGTGACCCATAAGCATATAGTTTAGACCATTAGGTCACTTTGTGACACTAGGTGCATGACATAAGCTCGTAATTTAAAAAGGATCAAAGTACTGAAAGTACTGAAAATCAACTGGACTGCTATGAAATAGGATGATCATTTCAAGAAAACTTTATCACTGAAAACCCATGTAAAAATATATATGGTGACTATTACAAATTAAGGCTTAAATTGCAAATGAGGTCATAACCTTGACCTTTGGGCTAAAATAAAACAATTATATATAATATATATGTAAATATATAAATATTTTCTTATAAAATAGATCAATAATATTTACCTCTCTAAAATTAATTTTATCATCATGATCTTCGTCGACTTCTTTGATCATTCCTTTCAGTGATAAGTGAGTCTGTGGGACTCCTAACTTCTCCATCATCAACTTAAGTTCCATAAAGTCTATAAATTTATCTTTACCTACATCATATCTACAAACAGAAAAAACGAGTCATAAATGAAATGGGTTACCATCTCAAAAGTGTAGTCCCAAACGGATATAACTCATGTGGTATACTACATGTATTTTAAAAGTGTCCCCCAAATGGAACCCAAACTAGGAAACCCCCAACCATGTGCATGATCAAAATACAAATAACCAATGTCACATCTACCCATTATAACAGTATATATTTCTGCATGTGGTATACTACATGTATTTTAAAAGTGTCCCCCAAATGGAACCCAAACTAGGAAACCCCCAACCATGTGCATGATCAAAATACAAATAACCAATGTCACATCTACCCATTATAACGGTATATATTTCTGCAAGTTCTCATCTATAGCTGGCGATATCTTGATATAAGTAAAGATTGTTCCTTGGAAATTTCATAAAGATCTATTTAAAAGTTTTCAAGAAAAATGGCAGATAAAGTGTTGGCATAAGATATGGAGTAAACACTCTATGTCCCCTGGTCCCTTCGTTTGGGAGACATTAATTGTGTATTGACTGCATAAAATTTTCCATTCACAAAGAAATAACAACATGCTCACAATCTACTCAATGCTATTAGGCCATTGTATTGGTATATATTTCTGTGACCCTTATCTATAGCAGGTGATATCTTGATATAAGTAAATTAATCTTTACAGGATTTTAAAACCTTAAGCAAGCAATCAATCAATGATGATGGTAACTGATTGAAAGTCATAGCTGAATATCTGGCCATGATATTAATAAATTTGAAATAGATAGTATCATTAAGGACAAATCACAACAAAAATGATAAAAAGTACAAGCATATATTAAAGAGTGGAGTGGAGTAATGTCCTAGTTACTGTAAGAACCACTGTGACTGTGACAGTGAAATTCTCTTCATATCTATAGAAAATCAAATAAATTTAAACAAAGTTTGATATTTTTCACTTACTTGTGCCCAGTCGTAATAAGATCTGTATGCGCATCCGCGATTGTCATAAAGTATGTCTGTAGAAAGGAAAATGTTGGCGGTATGGGGATTTTACATACGCGAAAATGACGATGTTTACACCGGAAGTGATGTCCTTGGTAACGTTTTACGTCATATGCGCGACAGAATCCGCCATTTGCATGGTTTTTCAACATGTTAAATCCCCATAGCACCAACGTTTTACCCTATGCAGATATATTGTGGGCTAATCGCGGATGGGCATACAGATTTCCTGTTACGACTAGGTACAAGTAAGTGAAAAATATCAAACTTTATTTAAATTTATTTGATTTTCTATGGATATTAAGAGAATTTCACTGTCACAGTCACAGTGGTTCCTACAGTAGAATGAATTCTTTGGTTTATAATGAAGAGGTCAACACTGGGATGGATGAGAAAAACAGTATCTGGAGAAAAGAACTTGGCATTTACCAAGCAAACTAACAAAGGTGTGCACACTAGGATCTACTCAAGTGAGATTTGAACATAGGCAATGGGAGGTGCTGTAATTTGTAGCCATAGACGTTAGACCATTTGGGCATTGAGTTTATGGGCAATGGACAAAACAATGCATGAGAAAAGCTCATCTTGAATCTTTGCTGAGTAAGCTAAAAATACTGACAGGTAGGAATACCTACCACAACCAAAAATTTAAGTAAATTTCCTTAAATTGAGGAAGATTATCAACCAAACACGACCTATATGGATTCAGGAAGTCAATTTTTTTTACAAAAGATTTCCTTCATATGTTAACTGAATTTTACTTCTGATTTGTGACCAGTGTTGGTGATCTGCTTAATATGGGGCCAAAAATTGGCCCAAGTCCCTAGTTTCCAAACTTGTATTTTCCTAAATATTTTGGTGAATTTTCCCATGTTTCCTAATTTGAATAGATTAAGTACACAGTTGTATATTTTTCATAAATTTCTATTACATGTAATCATGTATAATTGTATTTCCCCATTAGATTTCCCCCACATCGCATGAAATGGTGCTTGTTTTCCAAATCCCAAAGGGCCTTACTCAGACCCAGTGCCAACTGCCAACATAGGGTGTGACAACCTTGGTGACATCATTCAAATTGCAGTTTAGATGTACATGTACCTCTAATGGTCTCAGAAATGAGACCTGCCAAAACCAAGCACCTTCAGAACTGAAGATTACATTTTTAAAATTGGACAGGTATTTAGTTTGCACAAGTTGCAATAATTCTTGAAACATTATTGAAAAAACTCTGATTATTTTGTCAAATTTTGGCATTTTATACAAGTAACACCCTCTAGGTTTGGATGCTGCGAGTCCGAGAGCACTCACAGGTGGCCGTCCTTGGTGGCACCGGGGTTGAGAGTGCACCCACAGCCTGGGGCGAGGCATGTTACACTATACCAACTTGTGGACTCTGCCTTTTGGCAGAAACGAACGACAAAAACAGTAAACTATCTATTTACATGGTTTATTAATGTCAAATTCTCCTTCCACAGAGTCGGTTGTCCCAAGTCCAACTCTCTTCTCTATATATATATCTTTACATTACATACATATTTATACCATTTAAATTGAATAGAACACAAAGTTTTGTAACAATAAATCTGATTGGATAGATCAGGTTATAATCTGTCGTTAACCTTTTTGAAAACATCAACACATGTAGAAAATACTTATTATATAACCAAACATGACAGTTTCTTATAATAATTAATCCTTCCTAAATATGGGGACATCAAAGTCCACTTGAAATGTCTACTAAATACTAAGAATGAGTAAAAACAAATAATCAGTATGTACGGTGATATAATTAATCCTAATCCTAATGCTTCTATTCCAGGTAAATCAACATTAATTTACACCTGGAAATAAGTGTTAAGAAAAGACTAAATTCTTATCTAAATATTGTAATGTTTTTGGATAATTTGTTAATACCAAGAAATATTTATCAGAATTTCATATTATTTAATATATATAATATTTTATATTTATATTTTATTTGATATGTTCTTTTGCTTATAAAATCAAAACTTATTTTAACATTGATATTAAAATACATGTATACTAAATGAGCTCTGTGACACAAGTCTTTATGATCTGCTTTGTAGTAGTCTGCACTAATGGAGACCTTTAGAATGCTAGTACACTTGCCTACAATGTCACTGATAAAAACGCAGACCACTACTGTAGAAACCACTGTGGCTGTGACAGTGAAACTCTCTTTATATCCATAGAAAATCAAATAAATTTGAATACAGATCGATATTTTTCACTTACTTGTACCTAGTCGTAACAGGAAATCTGTATGTGCATCCACGATTAGCCCAATATATATCTGCATAGGGAAAAACGTTGGTGCTATGGGGATTAAACATGTTGAAAAACCATGAAAATGGCGGCTTCTGTTGCGCATATGACGTAAAACGTCACCAAGGACATCACTTCCAGTGTAAACATCGTCATTTTCGCATGTGTAAAATCCCCATACCGCCAACATTTTCCTTTCTACAGACATACTTTATGACAATCGCGGATGCGCATACAGATTTCCTGTTACAACTAGGTACAAGTAAGTGAAAAATATCAAACTTTATTCAAATTTATTTGACTTTCTATGGATATAAAGAGAATTTCACTGTCACAGCCACAGTGGTTTCTACAGTAGGTCCAGGATACTGGTCAGTCAAAACAGTGAAGTGTAGTAATGGTGTTTTATACTTTAGTCAAGATTCTTTCACTTATATCGAGCAGGGTTCGTACAGACATTTGGACTCCAAATTTAAGGACTTTTTAGGGTCTTTTCAAGGGTCTTATTTGCAAATTTTAGGCCTAATCAGAGGGACAATTTTAGCCAAAAAAATATTGGTGCAAAGGCAATTAAATCAATAAAACAATTACTTACATGTCCATGGTAACAACACTTGAAATGGAGGTTGAAGTTAGGCATTCAGGAGGGCCAGGTACCTTTAAAATTGCTCATTTTGAAATGGAGGTTGAAGTTAGGCATTCAGGAGGGCCAGGTACCTTTAAAATTGCTCATTTTAACACAACTTATTAATTATTTAATTTATTTATATATATCAGTCTATTCTCAACCACTTAATATCAAAATACAGACACCCAACTGGCCAAATTCAAGGGCTTGCTTTTTAGGGCCTTCAGGATAAATTCAAGGACTTTTTAGCATCAGACTTGTTTTTAGGGTCTTTTTAGGGCAAACCTCAAAATTTAAGGACTTTTCCATGTATGTACGAACCCTGTCGAGGCAGTCAGTTCTAAGATGGTGGAGGAAACTGAAGTATAAATATACAGAGAAAACCATTGACTTTCAGCAAACAAACAAACAAACTTTCTCACACTAGAACCCATTCTGGGTGGGATTTGAACCTAGTTTTTAGGAGTTGATGTGATCCTCAATCGTGTGACTTAAACCACTTGACCAATGGAAAACTGATTCAGCCAGAAGAGACGCATGACAATGAAAAAGACAACAGGTGGGACATCAAGATTCAGGCAAAGGGAAGAAAGCAAGTTTATGTCACACAATAAGTAATTTACTGACACATGTTACAGGTGAATTAATGAATTAAAATCAATAAACATATTGATTATAAAAAAAGTAACAATTATGAGATCATGAGTCAGACTCGGTATTCAGGTGTCTGACTCAGACTCTTATAGATACAGGTAATACTTAAAATACCTGAATGATTTATAATGCATGCTACAGATTTTCTTAAATCGTAAATATTTATAAAACGGAAATTTAACTTTCATGGATTTTATCTTAATAGAATATCAGCAAATTATATGGGAAGACTTCCATCTGTATGCTCCATTTAAATTTATTTTCAACTATAACAGTATTATAATGATAGAATCAAGTCATTTTGTACATTTCTGTGAGAAAATATTTTTTCAAAAATTTTACACAGAATTTAAAAATGGTGGGGTAGGGGGGTGAAAAAGGTGGTCTTACCAATTATTCACCGAGTACAGGGCTTCAATCAGCATTTGACCGATAACATTTGTTTTTGCTTCTTAGAAATTGAAATTGACTTCCAACTTTCAGGGATAATCAATTGAATTAACAAGGTCTTTTTTTCCAAGACAGTGTTAGGCCCTCTGGTCTGTAAGCTCATTTTAAACCACTTGGCGACCAGGGCCCTAATTCAGCAAGCCTAAAATTTGTTTTTGGGTCTTAGACATTGAATTTGACTCCAGACTTTCAAGAAACTGAATTTATATGGATTGTCTTTTCAGAGTTTGCAAAAAGTCAATTTGATCTCTGAAATTTAAATGTCAAGTGAAATTCCCTGTCTCCAGGCTATAATATAAACAAAAATTGAATTTTCTTGTGCTTACACATTTTGTTAAAAAGGTGTTTAACTTGTAGTAAAATATCTTTTTAATAGATATAAATGATATTTCATGGTCCAGATGTTTTTTTTTTCAAATGTTTTCCTGTTTTTAATTTTACAATCCAGTTATTTTATGGAAAAAGTGCCTTAATTACAATAAAATCCCTCCATAAAATTTAAACCTAACTTGCCACTACAGTTTTTAAAGTCAGTATCTCTTTTGTCATTTAGATATATGTATGACCCCAATACCCCTTTATAATGCATAGACTTGCTGAAAGTTGGTGTTTTTTCTGGGTACTCCAGTTTTCTCCACCACTGCTGTACTGAATGCCTCGATATAAGTGAAAGTATCTTGACTGGGGGGTAAAACTCCAATACTTCACACCTTTAAAATGCCATATTCTGACCACAAATTACTTGATTGGTTTAAATCCAAGTAAGTATACTAGTAATTCATTTACATCAAGACATCACCAGCAATAGCTGACATGTAAAAGACTTTGACCTTTGCAATGTGCTCAGGACAATATGTAGACAAGGTTCTTTAACGTACCAAACTTGCGATGACACAGGGTTTTTAAGGTCTTTTCCAAAGGACCCCAATGGCATTCATTTCTTTAATGCTGAGTGAATGGCAAAAGAACATTTACTACCCATTTTCAAGCACTAGTCAGACCCTGAGTGGGGTTCAAACCCAGACCTCCCTCATACGAAGCAAACACTCTACCAACTGAGCTACCGTAGTAGTTCTGACTGGAGAAATTGTGGTATAATAAATTGAAGTTTTACTGTATAATGAAGGAATTTAATTTGTCAAATAATGATTTATGTGTTTATATGTAGAGTACTGGTCTGTTTATACCGTACAGACCTGTCCAAAGTTTAACACTAAGCCAACAAATTAGTCCTGAATTGAGAGCACAATCTGGATCCTTGTTAGCTATTTCTCAACAGCAGCTTTATATTTTGCAACAACTTTTTGGCTACTATTTAACCACATGGTGGTCAATCAACATCTGGGCTTGGGCTCCTTTCCGTTAGCTCGTTGTCAAAATTTTGATAGGTCAGTACCTGTAGCTGGTAACAGCTGATTATCTTCAGTAAAACCTAACACAACTGACATAAGTTTATTCATTATTATTGTCTGAGAGATAACTTAATGGGGCTGTATTTATAAATTAACAGTTGAAATCTACATCTGGTAGCCATGGTGAATCAGGCTACCACGGTTACCCTGTACACACAGACAGTAGTTAATACTGATTAATTAAAGAAAATTTATTGGTTACTTGGTCATAAAATATATATGTGTTTTATTTGTTTACAGAAATAGAAAATTATATACATGAAACATAAAAATAAATTCTGTAATTGGGAGATTTATTAGCCAAGAATGTAGTTGGTGGGGTCAATCTGACCCAGGCCTTGTAAAATGGGGGTTATAAATTCTAAAATGGGGAAGCCACATAATAACTCTAGCCAATTTATTTGAAAAGATCAGTATTAGAACATCTACATCATTAAAAAAAATAAAACATGTACATGCCATATGTCTTGTAACAACTTTTAAATCTATAATATAACCAGTTGGATGAATGTCAATAAGCAAAATAAAATGAAATTAAAAAGAAGGAAGAACCAGATTTACTTGAGACTCAACTAAAACAGGAAAGAAGGGTAATTTTTGGTCCTTGTTGGACAAAACTGCTGTTTTTGGGCCAATGCCTTAACAGCTCTTCCTAAATTTAACAAACCTAAGGGAATCAATGACAGGCTCTCAACAAGGCAACATCACTCTGATAATTTTCTGTTAATATTCTTGTCTTTACATCACTAGCTAAATCCTCTAAACAATTTCAAAACTGAAACCCATATTACAGGGGTGGTGGTAATTCATAATTCAATATGAAATTTGAACTTATTATGTAAAAGACAAGAACAATTTCTTGAAAACAACAGAGAGAGAGAGAGAGAGAGAGAGAGAGGAGAGAAGAGAGAGAGAAGAGAGAGAAGAGAAGAGAGAGAGAGAGAGAGAGAGAGAGAGAGAGAGAGAGAGAGAGAGAGAGAGAGAGAGAGAGAGAGAGAGAGAGAAGAGAGAGTGTTAAATGATGTTTAACATGTTTAAGTGATACCCATGTTACATCACATTTTTGTGGATGGAGATATCCCTATAAAATTCAGCTTTTTGACATTATAACTTGACAGTTATTTTAGACCCATGAACTTAATTGTGAGAGGAAAAATAATCTATGCTTAATAATGGGTATAACAATTATGAATACCACTTGACCATGTTAACTGGCTAGCCTAAATGTATCAAGATGTGGAATATAAAGTTGAATGAGTTCCTAATAATATTATTAATAGGGTTTTAAAAATAGGTTAAATTAAGAGTGTAATGTACTAATATAAGTTCTTGCCAGACTGAATTTTGTACCCAGAACCTGAGAAATGGAAGTCCAGGACAAGAACAAAGTGAAGAGAAGTGGTATGTAATCTTACCCCCTTATATCTGTCCCTGATAATATGGTATGTATGCATGTATCACTTGCTCAGATTGCAAGAAATTGCAGGATGTTATGCTAATTTTCAAAAATTTTCTGGGGACCATGTCCCCACAGACCCCCTAGCTTACCTTCTGCATCAATGAAAAAATGGACCCCCTCCCCACCTTTTCAAAATTCCTGGGTCTACTACTGAAGGGTCAGAGAAGTGGGCAGCTAATAGCTAGAGCTACAGGACTAGTTCGACCATACATTAGCCCCCTCCCCATTTAGTATTTTAAGAAGTGTATATTCTTAGTATTTAAGTACTTCTGCTGTTATCAATCATTTAAAATTAATCGGTTGTCAGTTGATAGCCGATCTACACTGCTGGCTTGTACAAATAAAAAATGAGTTTCAATCATTATTTATCAATTATAATCACATAGAATTAATTTGGAGATCATTCTTAGTTCATTTGTAAATTACTCTTAATTAATTTTAATTTGTAAATCAGAGTTTACCTGTCCCCCTGATAATGATTATACATCATTACATTCAATTAACAATGTAATTAATAAGTAATTAATGATAATGTATTAATGATATATGCAAGGTTTTGTTCATCCTACAAAGATTCACAACATTCAGCAACATTTGTCACATAAATTGTATCCTGGCCATTGTCTAGAGTAATACATGCTACCACTGTCCAACCATACCCCCCTATTCTATTGATGGAAGGGGGAGGGTCCTCCGATCCTTACACTTACAACTTTAAATCCAAGTAACAAGGGGGGGGGGGTGTAGGGTTTAAATACTACTATTAGCAACAATATCAACTATTTTTACTCCAATCGCCGTATCTTTGTTTACAAGTTTACAAATCTTAAATTCAATCCACTTACTTATTAAAAGTTTTTTGAAAATCTTGTATTTGCTTTCGACTAAATTCTTTGAACTCTGTGTAGGGATTCCATACTTGTGTTGAGCCTTGTATTCCGTCCAATTCACCTTCGTTGATCTTTTCACGCCTCTCGAGTTTTTTCGCCAGCTCGTCTGTAGCCATTATGATATCCTATTTCTCACTTACACGAAACAATTATGAACTAACTCCAACACATGTCAGCCACAGAAAGTAAAAGTCGCTTCCTGGTTTACACAGGGATTTCCGGGTCACGTCATACGCAAGGTCAAAGGTCAAAAGAGGATTTCCCTCGGTAGATTTAAGAAAGGGACTTCCACACGATTTGAAGACTGATTTTAAATATTAACAAGACATCATGCTTTTAAAGTCTCTATCTATTATCTAATATATTTATGAAGTAAAGATAATAAATAATGCAAATAACTGGAAAAGAAGGAAGGTTGACATATGAAGGAAAACACCTTAATTACTGCAAAACGCTGACTGAATGGGCATAGAGGCGGTTTTACTGTTAAGATGGTCATTTAAGCAAGTTTTACTGCACAGGTGGTCTATATGTAAAGGCGCTCGCTAAGACAGGCTTTACAATACAGGTGGTCTGTATAACAAGGGTGCTGGCTAATACGTACAGGTTTTACAATACCGTGAGAGGTGGTCTATATAACAAGGGTGGTTGCTACAACAGGTTTTACTGTACAGGTGGTCTGTATTTAGAGGTCGTCGCTACAGCAGACTTTACCAGACAGGTGGTCTATATAACAAGGGTGGTCGCTACAGCAAGTTTTTAATACTGCACAGGTGGCCTGTATATATATATAGAGGTGGTCGCTATATATTAGATTTTACTGCACAGGTGATCTGTATATAGAGTGGTCTCAGAGTCTATATAGCAGGTTTTACTGTACATGAGGTCTGTATATAGAGGATCTCGGAGTCTAAAGCAGGTTTTACTGTACATGAGGTCTGTATATAGAGGATCTCAGAGTCTAAAGCAGGTTTTACTGTACAGGTGGTCTGTATATAGAGGATCTCAGAGTCTAAAGCAGGTTTTACTGTACATGAGGTCTGTATATAGAGGATCTCAGAGTCTAAAGCAGGTTTTACTGTACAGGTGGTCTGTATATAGTGGTGGTTACTATCGTAGATTTAACTGTACATGCATGCGGTCTATATATAAGTGATCACTAAAGCAGAGTTTAATGTCCATTTTGGTTTTTATATAGAGGTGGTCGCTATACCAGGTTTGACTGTGCAGATGGTCTATATATGGGTATTGTCTCTAAAGAGGTTTTACTGTACAAGTAGTCTATACATGGAGGTGGTCTCTATAGCAGGTTATAATTTACATGCGGTCTTTATATAGAGTTTATTACTTTAGTAGATTTTTATTTACATTATGGTTTTTATACAGAGGTAATTGCTATGACAAGCTTTACTGTAAAGGTAGTCTATATAAGGAAGCGGTAGCTACAGCAGGTTTTACTGTATAGGTGATCTGTATAAAGTGGCGGCTAAAGCAGGTTTTACTGTACATGTAGTCTTTAAAAGGTGGTGGTCGCTATAGCAGGTTTTACCATACAGATGGTCTGGTCTATGTAAGGAGGTGGTCGCTATAGCAGGTTTTACCATACAGATGGTCTGGTCTATGTAAGGAGGTGGTCGCTATAGCAGGTTTTACCATACAGATGGTCTGGTCTATGTAAGGAGGTGGTCGCTATAGCAGCTTTTACTGTACAGGCGGTCTGGTCTATGTAAGGAGGTGGTCGCTATAGCAGGTTTTACCATACAGATGGTCTGGTCTATGTAAGGAGGTGGTCGCTATAGCAGGTTTTACCATACAGATGGTCTGGTCTATGTAAGGAGGTGGTCGCTATAGCAGGTTTTACCATACAGATGGTCTGGTCTATGTAAGGAGGTGGTCGCTATAGCAGCTTTTACTGTACAGGCAGTCTGGTCTATGTAAGGAGGTGGTCGCTATAGCAGGTTTTACCATACAGATGGTCTGGTCTATGTAAGGAGGTGGTCGCTATAGCAGCTTTTACTATGCAGGCGGTCTGGTCTATGTAGAAGGTGGTTGCTATAGCAGCTTTTACTGTACAGGCGGTCTGGTCTATTTAAGGAGGTGGTCGCTATATAGTAGCTTTTACTGTACAGGCGGTCTGGTCTATGTAAGGAGGTGGTCGCTATAGCAGCTTTTACTGTACAGGCGGTCTGGTCTATTTAAGGAGGTGGTCGCTATAGCAGCTTTTACTGTACAGGCGGTCTGGTCTATGTAAGGAGGTGGTCGCTATAGCAGCTTTTACTGTACAGGCGGTCTGGTCTATGTAAGGAGGTGGTCGCTATAGCAGCTTTTACCGTACAAATGGTTTGGTTTATGTAAGGAGGTGGTCGCTATAGCAGCTTTTACTGTACAGGCGGTCTGGTTTATTTAAGGAGGTGGTCACTATTGCAGGTTTACCGTACAGATGGTTTGGTTTATGTAAGGAGGTGGTCGCTATAGCTGCTTTTACTGTACAGAGTCTATATATGGAGGTGGTCGCTATAGCAGGTTTTACTGTACAGATGGTCTATATATGGAGTGGTCTCTATAGTAGATTTTACTGTACATGTACATGCGGTCTATAGACAAAGGTTATCACTAAATCAGAGTTCAATGTTCATTTTTGGTTTTTATACATAGGTGGTCGCTATAGCAGGTTTAAAAATACACGTATAGTCTTTGCATAGATGTGGTTGATTGCTATTTTGGGCATTACTATACAGATATGTTCATTGAAGCAGGTTTTACTGTACAGTTAATCTTTATATGGGGGTGGTCGCTATATAGCAGGTTTTCTATAACTTTTTTATATACGAATTAACCAACTACTGTATTTCGAAATCACGAGATAACTTTTTCAATATGTCACCCTACGGGCTCCGTAGAAAAAACATCACCAGACTAACTGTTGAAGGATTTTGATAAAATTTGCATACTATTAAGAAGAAATACCAAGTGAAAAAACAAAGTGCACAAATGCATAACAAGTTAAATTGCTATTTTCAGATACGATTAGGTTGAAGTAAGGAACAATATATGGCGGGCCAGGCTCGATGGTCAGAAGGGTACTCGGTGACTAGAACATACAGCTAGTATTATTGGGAAGATCTCAGGTACGAGCCTTTTCCTGTTACATTTGGGGCCCGTCCGACCCTGGAAAGTGACCGACCAACATGTTGTCCTACGGGTGGATTCTGGTGGTTTCAAATCAATGTAGTTGGCCGGGTTTGATGGGTCGTCGGGTTACACGGTGGGTAGAGCATTCAGGTAGTATTGAGAAATACCCGGGTTCCAGTTCCGGTTGGAAGGCATGAGTTTTGGTAAGATTTTGTCGGATTAGTTCGAATCCAATTGGGATCAGATACAAATACTATATACCATTTTTTCAATGTATTAAATGATTAAATTCAAAATGGTATATGGCATAAGTGTGGGAAATTTTGACAGTTTGCTTGCTAAAGGTAGGTTGTTTTCTCCCGGTACTCCGTTTTCTCCACCATCCATGAACCGACAGGATCGATATAAGTGAAAGAGTCTTAACTTGACCGTAAAACTTCATTACCCCACTCCACTCTACATAATTCAATACAATGTGCTCTTTACTTCCAGACACGTTTTGCTGTTCTGACCTTGTATTTTCAATTTTTCAATTTTTCAATTGTAGCATTATTAACATTTGAACTGATAAGTGTATACTCGCTTTTATTTTGATACTTCATAATTAATTCAAACCTTGTTAGAGGTTGTCAGCGTATCTGAATGGCGTCTTTAATGGGAGGTCACGTTTTATAAGGTAAAGTAGCCCTTCACATAAGATAGGATGGATAGGTAGTAACAATTTTCTCAATTTTATCCATTATTTCATCATTATGACATAGTCGGTGATGTTGCACTTAAAAGGTTGCCATTCTCAAGGACTAGCAATGGAGTCAATAGTAGTCGGAGATGTCCATGATACAAAGGGTACAGTATTCCATTTCTTTTAGTTACTGTCACTTAAAGTTTCGTGAACACTGAATCATTTATCAACAGGACTCTGATTTGTTTAAAATATGCAAGTTTTCGGCTCTGGTATCCGTTAGTTTCTTTTGGTACATTTAACTTATCGAGCCAAAATGGTTGAGAACATCATCTACCTTCGGTGAGCAAACTGACAAAGTTTCTCGCATGCGATTTGTCCTAAAAAGGCGCTGCTTGCTCGCGCTTTAGCTAGGCCACTCGGACACCGAGCCTTTGCATAGGAAACATTCAGAGTAATTGAGCAATAGTATTATTGTCAGAAATAAAACATTTCAAAAGTAACACATGTCATTTTATGAAATATCTATTTAAACATTGACACATCTTGCAATGAAGGTGAAATGCAATTTTTGGGAACGCAACTTATGTGTCCTTGATTAAATAAAGTTCAGAACGACTAAATGTTCAGTCCAGGTCCCAGGATCACGAAAATACTTAACTTATTTTCAAAATATAACTTTTAACTTAACTTAGTTAAATCCAAAAAAGTTCAGTATAAGTCGTGATGGCAGGACCAGGTACTTGTCGTAGAAAAGTTAAGTTCAAATTTAGATTTAATTTTTAAAAAGTTAAATTTCACGGTTTCGTGATTTATTTACTTTTTAAGTTTTTTCTTAACTCTCAGAGTTAAGAAAAACTTAGATTTAATTATAAGAACCAGCTTTTAAGCATTGTTCGTGGTTGCGGAGCCAGTTCGTCAGAATAGCTGAGCAATTGCTGGTGCAAGAGTAAAACAACATCCAACCATCAATATGTCCATGGAATATTAAAAAAAAAAAAAAAAAAAAAAAAAAAAACCAAACCAAAAAACAGTACAAAGACCACTTAGCGATTTTGATTCAGACCTAATTTCTTCCTCATTCTTGAAAGCTCCAGGTAAAATTTGGGATATATATTGTTTGAAATTTCGGATTTAGTCTAGTCTCTTTTTATTGTTTACAGATGGAGAAAAAATAGCTGGTGAAATAAATAATGGATACGAATTTAGTAACAGTTTACACCTTCCAAGCTTGCCCAACCGAAAAGGTTCCAATGTTTCTTTCAACGACAGTCTAGATGTTTTACACGAATTTCACCGGAAGCGACCGGTTGCTATGGGTTACGTGGAAACAGAGACCTGGAGAGAGAAGTATACCTCTTGCCGATGGACAGTAACATACTTAGTGTTTACTTTCTTTACCATACAAGTCATTTACATACAGTGTATGAGCATGGCTCTAGTTTGCATGGTTAAAAATCTGACAACCAGTGCCAATAGTTCAACTTCGGATTTTGCGGTAACTTATTATTGTTTTATTTCACTGTTAACCTCGATTCATTGCGACAAATTGTTCAGTAAGGTTTTGGGAATTATAAAAGGCTTTGGAAATAAATCGATGGAAGACATAAAGAAATCAACTTCAAAATACTGTGGCAATAATGGAGATGACAAGCCATCGAAGGACGCCATAACGAAGAGTTTTATTGTACTAATAAATATTAACATTTATGAACTTGGCTATAATGTTCCCCTATTCCGACAATTTGTTCGAAGAGACCCCATAGTACATTGTTAATTTGTCCTTTGGTTTGATATTCCTTTTGACTGAAAAACAAAAGTCTATTAGACGTTTGGCAGTAGAATTCTTTGCCCATTTCATAGCAACTTAATTGAAGTTGAGTATTGTTATGGCGTTTACGACACGTTTTGAAAGGTTCTTTTACCAAGACAGTCAGTTCTGAACGGGAGTACAGGGAGTAAAAATGCGAACTGACAGTTTTTCTTGCATTAGGAATAACCCGAGTGGGATTCGATCCATAGATAGCGAGAATCGGCCACCGAGTCCCCAGTTACTAGTTTTTACTACCTTGTTCTGTGATAACATGTATATAACAATAGTTCCATGTGATGGTTATGATTTTTGCGAAAATTTACTAGCATATAAAAAGATAAATCAGAATTAATTGCAACTTTTCAGCTAGAATAACACATTTTTTTTCGAATTTAAATTAGATTATTTTCCTTTATAACAGGACCACTACGTTGATTGGGATACAAAAGTTCAAGGACGGGTTCTGTTGTCATTTTTCATATTCTTTCCTGTTACGCCCGTCTTATTTGGATACTTTTCTGGGAAATTTGGCGGGAAATATCTGGTGGTGATATTGACAGCTTCGATGTCCATTTCAAATATGTTAATACCGATTTCTGCTCATATTCATCCATACAGCGTCATGGGACTGCGGGCGTTTAGCGGAATATGTGCGGTAAGAAAATTTTAAATTGATATTTAGAAGGTTTGACACTATTGAAAAATTGTTTTGAAATATAATGCACAAATATTTTACAAAAGGAAAAATGTTTTAGTTCTTAAATATACATGCGTGTTAAAATATTGGGTTTTGTGAATAAATATTTTGATTGAAGAACACTTAATTTGAAATAATTTTGTTTGAAGATTTAATGCTAAATATTTCATTTAGCTTGACTTTGATAATTAATGATTGAAATTTATGAGAAAGTGTGGAAATATTTTTGTTTGATTAATTATGGTCCATGCATCATCGTTAAGTGAAGTATACATTAGGTGCTCATATTGCCCAAATATAGAAGTAACAAAACAACCGAAAACATGTACTTGGCAACAATCAACACAGGGAACACAATACAATGCAATACCATGACAACAAAACAAGAAAAAACAAACACATATTTGGACCACTGTCTATAAAACTCTCAACTTTGGACGGGTACTGCAGTAAATGTCCAGTGGTCAAAGAATTAAAACTTGCACTTTAATTTCAGGGTGGTGTTTTTCCTACTCTACTAGATGTAAATTCAAGATGGACTCCTTTAAACGAAAGAGCTCAAATGACAGCTTTTGTTTTCTCAGGTAAGTAATACAATGTACATATGGACACTCTGGTGCCATATTATTGAAGTCAGTTTCTTTTTGTCTTTCGTAAAAAAGATTTTCCACATATGCAAATATCAAATTACACGAAATTTTAATTTGATGAATCCCCAGTTTCGGACACTTGGCAAAAGTAATTTTGAACACAAAATAGTAATTTTGACATAACAGTAGGACAAAAAAGGAAATTGTACAATTCTAAAATGCACAAAGCAGTAATTTTGACATTGCGGAACGACACAAATATTGAAATACGTTTCGTATTTTCTTTAATTGCATTGCAGTATCATTTGACTTTTGCAGGACTATATCAATTTGTATGCATTTATTTTATTAATGACTTACCGTCGGTGAGCTTCCACTTGTAGTGCTAGTTACCAAGCCAGAGAAGTGTCATAAATAAAGTTGTAAGTATAGATAATTTCGTTCTTTTCCTTCATTTGTTTTTATTTAAATCTGAAATGCTTTTCTTCTTCAGCACAGAATTTTGCCACTATACTTACAAACACAGTTTCTGGTTTTGTATGTGGGATACCTATACAGGGAGGATGGCCTTTTATATTCTATATATTTGGTAAGCATTTAAATGTGTCCTCTTCTAGAAAAAACTTCCTTGAAGGCGATATATTGGAGCGTGATGCAGCATATTATTACAATTATTTCCTTTTCAAGATTAGAGTAATAAGAGGGTTGCTTAATTAGGAATGATTAGATGTGGAATGGAGGAATAGTGTTTCACACCAAAGTCAAGAGTGTTTCATTTACTAGTATATCAAGGGGTCAGTTCTGAGAAGATGGAAGGAACTTTCGACCTACGGCTTTCGGTCAGCGAGCTTTCTCAAACTAGGATCTACTTGAAGTCATTGGAACCTTGGCGCAAGCCCATGCTTTAGACAGTTCAGCCACCAAGGCTCTAAATGCAAAAGGACCTCTATTTGCTTACAATTGAATGCGTTTATACTCATAGCGATCGATTATTTTTAAACGTTTGCATTAAAACCCATTTACGATAGAATTATTTTGTATGTTGCTTTTGTCTTTTGAACCCTTCTATTGCCAATAAAAAGGGATTACTTTTTGGCAAATGTCTGAACCCAAAAAATTCCACCAATTTCAGAATTGTTTTTGTACGGTTAAATTATTATTTCTAGTTACGAAATTGGTTCAACCGTATGAAGAATTAATTAAAGAGTTGGCACCTATCAAAAAACTCCAGACGCTTCGGTCGTTTCTTATTCCTGAATATTTGTCTTGTCATCTAACTTATACTTTAAGGCGTGATCATCACGGTTGTTTAGGCTATAGCCAAGTAAATGTTTTTCAGCAGCTTTTTGTTTTTTATTAAACATAATGCATGAGATTACTTTTAATTTAGGTGGGTTTTCCTTGTTATGCATCATACCTTGGTTGGTATGTGTGTATGATTATCCCATGGATCATCCGCGGATTACAGCTAGAGAGATTGGTTACATTGACAGAAACCGTAGACAAAGTACCAGTAGTAAGGTTTGTTTGTCTTGGAAATAAAAAACAGATTAAATACATGTTTAAAGCTGATCTTTCACGCCCACTCACATTTCAAGGGGAAATGCAAATCCCATGTGCACATCTAGTCACTTTCGGAGAAGCCAAATTTGTGCCATATTGAAAACTTCGTTATGACTGACTAGAGAAGCATCTCCAATCAAACCGAACATAATAGTGGTATTGTCGATATTTTTCATGGCACACTGTGCTTATCCCATTTTTAGAACCCTTTATTTCTCTTTTATCTTACTAAATTTAAGCAACGTTATTAAGATTCATAGAACTTTTCTATTAAAAACTGCATTTGTAATTGTCTTCTGTAGTCCCAAATTCCACCAAAACATTTATTAAATCTTATGTCATGTTTACAATAAAATTAATTCTTTTTTTGTCAATATGTGGACACCTTACTTAGTATTTGACAATGGTGTTGGCAAAACTTTTCATGATGACGCCCACAAAAGGCTACATTTGAAACTTGATGACTTCAATTTTTCTATTGTCAACTTTCCTTTTCTATGCAGCAATATACCTGGTGCTCCTGCTTATGGTGTATTTGATTCCCATATTAATACGTCGTGATAGAGCCTGTTCCCACCACGGGAACTTTGTACAACGAAGCAGGCAGCTTACAAATAAATTGTTGACCCAGCCAGAGATATTGCAAGCCTAGGCTTATCAAGACTTTGAAAAAGATTTATGACCGTCATCACAGTATTGTTGATAAGTTTGTTTGATGTCTCTGTGTCCAGGATTGCCCGGGATATATTTGACATCCCATACTTACATACTTCCATGCTCCTTTCACCAAATTTTGACTACACTCGTGGTTGGTGTAGCTAGCTAAACAGGAGGTGCTTACCCTTCCGGGGCACCCGTCTTCACTTCCCTGGTTGACGTTCACGTGTCTAACCTAGCTTGTCAGTTTCAAAGATTTCATTTTGCCACTGAATTGTGATTCGGACATGAATTAGTATACTGGTTTTTATCTAAGAAATACAATAAACTTATATAAAGTTTGGTAGTTTTCACTAACTTGAGCCAAGTCCTAACGAGAACCACAGAATAAAACGTTGCTGTTAATTAAGAAAAATTAAACTAATGGCGGATTCATATGAATTTGCGACACAATACAACATATTCGTTATCAACACCACAGTTTTCAACATGTAAAATCCAATAATGACAACATTTGCTACGGAAGGTCTATTAATAGAAGAGTAAAGAGAAAAACTTTATTTAGTTTTACCGAATTTCAATAAAAAAATTACCACAATTTATTGTCACATACATATTTTCTCCGACAGTAGTAGATTTAGTTAACATTTTGTTACAGACGCCAAATCCTCCTTGGAAGAAGATACTTACATCAAAACCGTTCTGGAGTATACTGATTGCTCATGCTACGACTGTCTTTGTTTATGTGATTCTAGCAAACTTCCTACCAATATATGTCAATGATATATTACACTACAGCATATCTGAGGTAAGTTAGTTTGTGAAATATTGTTTTACATCTTTATGTGCCGACCATGACACCAAAATGTCAACAGAAAAGATTGGCTCCAGTTTCACAACCATTTCTTAACTAAGAACATACATTTTTGACGAAACAAATCACAAATACCATATTCTTGAAGTGATGTTCAAAAAGACAACTTAAAATCCAAAATATCTTTAACAAAATTATTAAGGTATAAAACTTGACAGATTTAAGTAAAGTATTTCTTATATAAGCAATGGACCTGACCCATGAGAGTTACAGAAACAAAAGAGAATTACAATATTGAGGAATTATAGTTTTTAATAATGTGCTTTAGTTCAACTGTTTCTATCTCTTGTATTTGGCAATACGTTGTTATTAGTACAGACATTTCAAAATCAAGCAATCAGTCTGAAAGTAATGCAACGGAAATACATTTGCATTAAGTTCCCTACAGGGAAATGATTTTTTGTAAGTCCATAATTTCGTCAAAAAACAGTGAACCTGAACGAAACTAAAACTTGATCTGAAAGTTATGATGGTAGACTTACATACCAAATATTAGCTCAATATTTGCAAGCGTTTAGAAGAAAAGTCCGGAAAATATGTGTATTTGACTGACGGACGGACAGAGTGCTCACGTATTTGTTAGCAAACTTCGTTCGAGCAATTAAAAGCAACATTTACTTATACATATCTATGTTTTATTTATATTTTCTCAACGTTTGTAGAACGGAATGCTTTCGTCACTTCCTTTCATTGGACGGTTTTTCGGTGGTATTATAAGTGGGATTCTAGCCGACTTCTTATTGGTCAGAGGATATCTGTCAGTCACCAATTTGCGTAAAGTGTTTCAAGTTTTCGGTAAGTCTAGTAATAGGTTTCTTTAGTTTAAACAATATTTTATTTTGATGAAGTACATGATACATATACATTACAAATAGATACAATGAGGATTCTGGAACAAGAGGTTTTTAAAGGTTCTATATTTTTTCCAACAACCCTACCACTATTGAATTCACTAGTAGAACACGTGATACCCCGTATCCTTTGTGCAGAACAGGTTTCCAGTGGATATTGAATCGATATATCAACGTTTGCCGAAACAACAATGTTATATTTATAATAAAACGACGTAAACGTTTTCTTTATCATTCAGAGCAAATGTTTCTCATGCAATGATCGCTTGGTAAGCTAGTGAAGTAGTTGTTTAGTTATACAACGAAGAAGGCTGCTTACAAATAAATTGTTTACGCAAGGATATTGCAAGCCTAGGCTTATCAAGGCCCTCAAAAACTTTAATCACAATATCGTTGATAAGTACGATGTTTCTGTATCCTGGATGCATTTGACGTCCCATGTTCTTTTCATTCGAAGTCCCTACCTCACTTCCCTTGTTAAAGTCTACATGTTTAACTTAATTTAATTAGTTTTGAAGTTTTTACTTTGCTTTAGGGTTATGTGCAAATATTTGATAAGGCCGACAACAAGTCGAGTTGAAATATTTTTAAACATGAATAATGCATGATGATAAAACAAAAGACATTGTGATAAAGCCAAAAATTGTTAAGTAGAACTGAAACTATTTGAATTGTATCTTCATTACACGTATATGATTTATTGTAAATATAATGTGTTTGTATATCCAAGTTACCTATAGTTGAGATATGGGAAGTAAGAACATAGGTAGAAGCTATAGAACACACAATTTGGAACAATATTATTAAAGAATTGAAATTATTTTTTCGTTTTATGGAGAAATGAAAGAAATTGACACTTTGCACATTACACAATTTTTTAAATTTACCATACCAAAAAGAAAAATTAATTCCATTGATTATAATTTAAATTCACACATTTAATACATTACTTTAAAACTGGAGTTTAAAAAAAACTAACATTGCTATGGATTAGGAATAGAACTGCGTTTGTCGTTCATATTCACATGGCCAATTTGTTTATGCAAAATAACAGAACAGTTCTTGCCAGCAAAGGAGAATACAAGCTCGAATGTGTAACACCAGACTTCATTTGCAGAGAGTTAATCATGCTTAATAATGGTATGCTGAAATATTATTGAGAGGCAAATTTAGGTCAAAGTGCTAGAGTTAGAGGGTATTATCAAATGTTTAATTTTCGTCATCACAATAGTTTTGATAAGTATGATATAGTCAACATTATCATGGATATATTTGACGTCCCATTGCTCAATTTTCCATTTGAAAAATTTTGATTACACACGTGGTGTGTGTACCTTGTTAAGCAGGAAATACATACACTTTCGGAACATCTGGCCTCAATTTCCTGGTGGAAGTTCACGTTTGACTTTATTTGCCAGCTTATATAATTTTTACTTTGTATGTGGGATTATTTTTGAACATGGACCGGTATATTTGTGTTTGGTATTGCATTGCGTAAATTGACATTTGATATTTCAATCATTTTCCAATTTATTTGTAGGTTGTTTAGTGTCTGCACCCTGTCTGATAGTAGTAAGTTTTCTGGATAGTGAGAGTAGAGTACTAGCTATAGTATTGATAGTACTGTACTGGACTATACAATCTACTACAAACTCCGCCTTTAGGGTTAACCCTCTAGATATAGCACCAAGGTAATGCAAGAATGTAGTATATGTTCTTTGCTTTGTTTTAGTATTGTAATTTGGAAATGGATTGCTGTGTTTATTTTTGAATTTCAATTTTTACTACACATGTGGCGGGTGAAGCTAGCTAAAGAGGAGGCGCTAACCATTCCAGAGCATCCGGTCTCACTTTTCTAGTAGAAGTCCACATGTTTTACCTAATTTGTCAGTTTCAAAGATTTTGCTTTGCTTTAGGATTGCGATTTTGATATGGATTATCAGTATGTTTGTGTTTGATTGTATCGCGCTTGAAAACAAGGATTTAAAACAGAATGAAAACTGTTAACCGAAGTTTTATGTATAGAACATTCCATAAGAACAAAACTATCGGTTAGAATAAAACCAAATATTGTCCACTTATAGTTGTATGGAGATTGGATGTGTTCTTGTCCTTTTTCGGGACAGTTTTTCTTTCTTTCATATAAGCGTTTGTTAGAATTCACCTTTATTCTATTTTAATACCAAATTCAGAGCATGTCAATAAAAGAAATCTGTATTATTTGTTTCAGATTTGTAGGAATTCTAAATGGTTTGACTACTACGGCGGCTGCTGTCGCTCAATTAACTGCACCCATTGTGTCCACATCTATAATAACATCAGTAAGTGAACTCATTAACTTATATAGATGTTAAGTCAGAAGTTTAAGCTTTTGTTGCTATTGACAGATATACCTACCTACCTAGTCCTTTTTACGCCCGGGGCACATAGGGCAAGGGCTAGAGTTTTCTACTTTTGTGCCATCCTCTCCAGTTCTCCCCAAGTTAGTCTATGTTCTTTCATTTCCTTTTCAACAGTTCTCCTCCAGGTGTTTTTGGGTCTGCCTTGCTTCCTTTTTCCTTCAGGCGTCCATCTAAAAGCAACTCTTGTGATGTTATTCATAGGCTTTCTGAGCAAATGGCCTATCTATCTCCATCTTGATCTTGTCAGAATATTTCTTATATTATCTGTGTTTGTGTTAAATGGATAAATATAACCCCACAGACACTTTCTGTTCATTTAAAAAGCATTAATCACTACAAAGAGACCTTTGTACTTAATAACTTAATAGGAGGGTAATATGATTGATATAAAGTACATTGAAGGCAATGTTCTGTTAATGGAAATGCAATGTATTCTTATTGTAAATGGATTAATCATAATATTTAATGACAATTAAAACAGCTTCTACTAATAATCTGAGCAAACGACAAACAATTTTGCAAAAAGTAAAATTTAAACAATTTAAGCTCAGGGATATTGCATGCCTATGCTTATCAAGAACCTCAAAAAGTTTTATGGCCGTCATCACTGTACTGTTGACAAGTTTGATACCTCCGTCTCTAGGATTGGCCTGGATATACTTGACGTCCCATTGTTTCATGTTCCTTTTACACAATTTTGATTACACACGTGGCGGGTGTAGCTAGCTAAGCAGGAGGTGTTTAGCCTTCCGGAATACTCGGCCTCACTTCCCTGGTTGAAGTTCACGTGTCTAACCTAACTTGTCAGTTCCAAAGTTTTTACTTTGCTTCTAGGTTGTGATTCGGACATGGATAAGTGTGTTTGTTTTTGATTTATAAGTTGACTACCTCACGGTTTAATATCACACACACACACACACACACACACACACACACACACACACTTTCAAAAAGCATTTAAATGTTTTGAAGTTAATGAAGGACATGGTTTTAATACTTTTATTTTGCTGTATTACAGAGAGCCAGAGAAGAGTGGCAAATCACGTTTTACATATGTGTGGGCGTGTCTGTAGGAGGAGCCATTTTCTATGCTGTGTTCGCCAGTGGGGAGGAGCAAGCCTGGGCTAAGAAGGACAATGATATTGGTATGACTGTGAATGTTGACAGCATTATAGATTATAGGGATAATTTTGGTTATGAGGATGATATTATGATAAAGCTTGATGATATAATAACACAAAAACAAACTGGCATACAACTAAAAATAACAATGGATGACAATGACAGTCAAGAATCAACAATTCAGGTTGATGACAAAAACCAACTTACGACAATTCTAAAGGATGACAACAACAGCCAACTTGCAACAATTATAAAAAGCGAACTTGATCATGTTAGCCAAGAAATAACAACATTGCCAGAAACAAAGGTTGACAACAGTAAACTTACAATAACTGTACAGAATGGCGAAAACAATCGACTTACAACAGCTGCACAGAATGACGAAAACAGTCATCTTACAACAGCTGTTCAGAATGGCGAAAACAGTCAACTTACAACACTTATGGATAGTAAAATTGATCATGATAGCCAAGAAATAACAACATTGCCAGAACCAAAGGTTGACAACAGTAAACTTACAATAACTGTAGAGAATGGCGAAAACAATCAACTTACAACACTTATGGATAGTAAAATTGATCATGATAGCCAAGAAATAACAACATTGCCAGAACCAAAGGTTGACAACAACGGTCAGCTTACAACAACTGTACAGAATGACGAAAACAGACAACTTACAACAGCTGTACAGAATGACGAAAACGGTCAACTTACAACAGCTGTTCAGAATGGCGAAAACAGTCAACTTACAACACTTATGGATAGTAAAATTGATCATGATAGCCAAGAAATAACAACATTGTCACAACACACTGACAGTCAACATACATCACCGTCACCAACAGTAGCAGCAACAATAATATCATCTTCAACAACAACAACATCGACATCATGATTATCAACAACAATAACTTCATCTTCATCATCATTAAATGATGATTGTGTGATGTTAGATGCGGAAGTTCCGTCTGAAGACATATTCGAAGAACATATCTCAGAAAATGCTAATTTTGATGAAGTTTCAAAATTATGAATTTAGTTTATGTATTTATTTCGTATAAATAAAATGAATTTTTAAAGTTATTACAGAAACTTTTCATCATACTACCTACAAGCTAATTCCAGTGTTCCTATTTTGTCTGAGCCTTGCAAATAGATAAAGGAAACCTTTGCCTGAAAAACGTGTACTTGGCTACAAAGCAAGGCTACCAAGAACACGAAACTACAGTAAAAAAGGACAATACAAAGACAAAACGAACGCATATTGATTGCACTGATTATAACATTCCCGACTTTTGACTGGTACTGAAGTAAGTGTCCAGTGGTATGGTTATAGTACTACTGGAGGGACCTTATATTCTCATTTATTTTACAACCTCGGCCAATCAATACGTACCATTTTTACCTGCATCATGCTGTACGAGCTGTTGGTTTGAGGACCGTTAAACGTGGTTAAAGACATTAAAGTAGTCTGCTTAGATTTAATGTGTCAATACGTTTGACACCAGGGTAGGTTGAAACTGTGTCCAGGCCGGCGATTATATCTAATGGAAAATATTATCTTATCATTTGTTTTAAAACGTGCTTTAATTTGATCTGTCAATAAATGTTCCCAGAAGTCTACATGTTCGCTTTATTGTCTTGTTGTTTTGTGTTGGTGGTTTTGTTTGCTTTATTATTTTCAATTGGAAGTAAGAATATTGAAAAAATACCATGTACTTGCCAATAGTCGCCAACGAAACCAACTACATGGCACTAGTAAATGACAAAACGGCCAAACCAGACATGGCAAAAAAAACCAAACACACATTTGAAACATCTCACGATGTTGGACGTACTTCAAAGTAAATGTCCAGTATTGTGATTATTTGAGGGCCAGAACCATCCCACTAATTAAACAATAAGTAATTAATAATTGCATACGTTTTAAGTCTTATGTTACAAATCAATTTCTAGTCCTTGCACATCAGTCCAACATACTAAAGTACTGAAATTCAACATATGGTATACTTCAAGCAAACAAGAACTAATACAACCAGAGTTGTAATTGTGACAAGCACAACGACGAAAGTCTCCCACCTCCCGCACGTTTCCATGGTAACGACAGCCATGTTGTTGATTTAAAATGTGGATTGCACATCTACATGGTTGATACACTGTTGCTATGAAGTTTCATTAAGATTGATTGTGACATCTCTGAGATAAAGGAAAGGCAAGTGTGTGCGGAAAGAGGAATAATAAGAAGAAGAAGAAAAGAGGAGAAACGGAATAAGGACAATTAGTCTGCCGCACATAGTGTGGTAGGAAACTTGATTACCACGTAATAGAATTATAACTTGGACTCAGAAATACTTGTCCAGTTATGTCCTGCTACTACAATAAATCAAAAACAATTGCCTGCAATGCTGGAAAAGAAGTATTTGTTTATACTAGTATCGATTAGATGCTTCTAAAACTTTAATATTTCCCAGAAACGTAGCTATGCTTAATCGCTCAAAGTATTACCTTAGGGACTTTGGTAACATGCATTTTGGTCATTTTACTTTCTCATTTCAATATATCAATATTTGAATTCTACAATTTTATTGATCCGAGCACTACTGATGAGGAATTGTATTCCGAAACGGCAGTCTAGTGCTGTTAATTCAAACATGTTTAGTAATAATCAAAGCGCCATAACGAATTGTTTTCGCACCGTTTCTTCTTCTTTTTCTTCTTATTATTATTATTCCTCTTCTTCTCCTTGCCATGAACTTGTCCAACCAATTTCTCTAAGACCATTGGTCTAATCTTAACCAAACTTTACACGAAGGTTAAATCCAAGAGGTATCATGCGTTTCAAAATAGCGGAGTTACCATGGAAACTAAAACAAGCGGGAAAATCAAAAGTTCTCCAAATTGAATGAAACATTTCCAATATGCTCAAAGAGAGATAACTCTTACTAAATTTTCCTCTTTAATACTAACATCATGTCTATATTTCAGAGAAAGGTTGCGAAGAAAGATAGGTATTTTTTAAGACTTCAAATAAACAAAATGGCGGTATCATACTTATGCGTTTGGGTGCCTTATTTGTAAGATGTATCCATCATTACATTAAAACTTGTTAATCTCTGTTCTACCTTCCTGCTCTGCATTCAGTGTTAATCTTGTTTGACAAACGCAATGACTTCAATTAGTCTATTGTCAACTTTCTTTTCCTGTGCAGAAATATACCTGCTTCTCCTGCTTCGGGTATAATTTTTCGCAATTAATACGCTATTGTACAGTTTGTTTCCACAACGGGAAATTTTTACAAAAAGTTTTGTGGCCGTCATCACATTATTGTTGATAAGTATGATGTCTCTGTATTGAAAATTACCCTAGATATTTCTTTATTTCCTTAGTTGCATGTTCCTTCCGTTCTCAGTTTTGATTACACATGTGGCAGATATGGCTAACTAAACAGGACGGAGGTGCTAACCCTTTCGAAGCACCCGACCTCATTTCCTTGCCTTGTGTAAGTTTATATGTATTACTTAATGTGCCAGGTTCAACGCATTTACTTTGCTCTGGGAATGTGGTTTGGACATGGAGTGGCATGTTTGTTTACTTTGCTTTTTGGATTGTGATTTAGACATGGATTAGTGTGTTGGTTTTACTTTGCTTTTTGGATTGTGATTTGGACATGGATTGGTATGTTTGTTTTTGCTTTGCTTTTGAATTGTGGTTTGGACATGAATTAGTATGTTTGTTTTACTTTGCTTTTGGAATTGTGGTTTGGATATAGATTGGTATGTTTGTTTTACTTTGCTTTTGGAATTGTGGTTTGAACATGGATTAGTATGTTTGTTTTACGTTGCTTTTGGAATTGTGGTTTGGACATGAATTAGCATGTTTGTTTTTACTTTGCTTTGGGATTGTGGTTTGGAAATTGACTGGTATGTTTTTTAATTTTTACTTTGCTTTGGGATTGTGATTTGAACATGTATTGGTATGGTTGGTTTTTGTTTTACTTTGCTTTGGGATTGTGATTTGAACATGGATTGGTATGTTTGTTTTTTTTTTTTACTTTGCTTTGGGATTGTGGTTTGAACATGGATTGGTGTGTTTGTTTTACTTTGCTTTGAGATTGTGGTTTGAACATGAATTGGTATGTTTGCTTTTTATTCTTTATCTTGGAATTATTCATCATACAAGATAAAATTATTTAAAGTTTTTGACAATAATATTAAACGGCAAATGTTTCAATCAACTGTGAATTACATCTATACGAACATTATATTTTATACAAACGAAACTCATGAAAATCATAGACATACAGTTAAACAGACAACCAAATTTAAACAAAACATCCACTTATTTCCATTATCAAATACAGAAATATTATTTACATGTAATTGCAGGCAAGCTTATAGATATATTTTCATTTTTGCTTAAATTTACCATATTGAATTTTTTTTTCATTTTTCAAAAGGTACAAATACACTATATAAGTGTTAATTTTACAGCAATAGACGATCGTTTCGGAATACAATTCCTCATCAATAGCACTTGGACCAAAATTGGGAAACCAAATTTTTCAACGGAATGAAAAAATATCCAAAGCACCAAAGCACCAAAATATATTTAAATTTCAGATAAATGATTATACTGTGATGTTATACACGTACTATAGAGTTCTGAATTTTAACATCGCCTCAGTCTGGGGGTACTATAAGTTCATTGTTTCATTAAGTTATAAATAGTCACGCATTGCTTTATGTTAATGAAATCTTATTGTGAAATATATGGCATTTATTTATATAAATAATTATACAATTTCCAAATATATTTCTTCATTGACCTTGACTTTCTCCACACCCTTTACACTTGCATCAGAAATGAAAGCTATATATTACGCAAAATAATCAGAAACAAGGGAAAACATAACATGATGACAATGGGAGAGCATAAAGACGGCAATGGTAGGAAAATATCGCATATTAGATTCTATAAATCGGGAAATTTTCAGCGTCGGTTAATTTTTTGGGAGAATCCTTATTTCAAAACATTCGCGTACTTTTTGCGTTTTTGGATGATGGTAAGTTCAAAAGCTGGTAAGCCATTTAAAAATTAGTATTTGCGAATTTTTTTTAGCGTCTTTGTACACTCGCTATTTTACGCGAAAAAAATCGATCGCAAAAATTCCCCGATTTGCAGTAAATGTCATGTACAACTTAAAAATGTTTACAATTTTGCGATTCTACACTTGGAAATAATTATTATAACATAATCTAACTTGTAAGTTCCAAAGTTTTTACTTTGCCTCTGAATTCTGATTCGGACATGGATTAGTATGTTTGTTTTAATAACCATTTAGGATTATTTTTGTTTTAACTAAGTTTCATCAGTGTTGTAATCTTGGTTTTTCCAATACCTTTAGTTTTAGTAACTTTCAATCATGCAGATTTGTCGTATTCAAAAGTATTATAAATAATTAAGTATAAACGCAAGCTATAATATCTTGTAAAAAAATTAAAATCCTTGGAAAGCAACTGACAAGCATTCTAGAGCTAAGTCAATGATTTATGTCGGTTATAGTAAAAATTCAAACTATCGGTCATTTGCAATGGCAAAAAAGTAAAACTGTTGTCGTCAACATGTGTCCGCTTTATTGCCTTCACGTCTTCATACTTTCCTATTTAAGCTACTTCGCTCCATTGTAATTGCGTTCAGTGCGGCTGGATAATTATATTTGCCCACACAGGGCACAATATATGTATAATGCGGCGATAAAATCTTTGTTCTTTAACATTCGCTAATACGCTTCTTCGTTCTCTTTTCGCTTCTTGGCTTTCAAAGTTTCACCAGTTATATTTTAAAGACGTTAATTATTACAAACGGAGTTTATGGGTACATTGAAATCACCTTTTCCGTCTGTGTGTCCTTCTGATCGACTGTACCAATTTCATGCGCGCTCCATATCGATCATGTCTACAGGTGGATTTTGATCAAAGTTAGGCACCATTTTAAACCAACGAGAGACGATTTATCGCATACCAAATTTTAGCACATAGGTCAAGGTTTAATGTCACAAAGTCAAATCGAAGAAATAAAACTTTGGCAATGTTGGGGACAGATGATTTGCTTCTTAAGAGACTTCCATAGTTTATCTATACTTTTTACTTTTTGCCCATAGGTGGACATATAAATACGTTGGCTCCAACAAAAGATGAACAAAATGGGCAAAATGGGACTACTCGTAAACCGTCACAGATTTCCCTTGCATCGGAATTTTACAGTCAGAAAAAGAAAGATTCCATAATATCCAGAAATTACAGTCTAAGAAGCTCCATAGCTCCTCTTACAGATCATAAAAAAGAGACTTTGTATGAGAAATATACATCTTGTAGGTGGGTGGTAACCTACCTGACGTTCGTTTTATTGACACTGTCGGTGACACTGAGGCAATGTATGAGTATGGCTCTAGTATGTATGACACAAAACGCCACATCGTCGTATTGGAGTAACCAATCAAATGATTGACACATCACAGGTTAGTGTTGGAAAATTTTATTTTCTAGAAATGACTGACACACCACAAGTAAAAAGGGTTGAATATTTGTAACCAATCAAATAATTTTTTGCTAGCAATGAATGATACATCGCAAGTCAAATATTCAGTTTTACACTGATTTAAGTTTTGCAGATCCGATTTCCTGATTAGTTGAAATATTCCATCTGTACCAGTATACAAACAATTCTTTGATGGTTCCGAAAATCTACAAATTGTTGTCAACGTATACAACTGTGACCTAACATCAAACGATGTCCTCTGAATTCGTACGAAAACATACTTTACCATTACATGTCTTAATACTTGCATTATAAGGGTTCAACTCGTTCTTTTATTGATTTTTTTATTATAATTAAATTTATAATTTTAATTTTTAATTATAAGAATGAACTACAATTTTTTCTCTGTCTATACCATGTACACGGACATAAATAATGTTTTACTGTCGCGTAGCTCCTTATTATCCAGTACGCCACGGCGCCTGTCCACATTTCTATAGGCATATACTTAGTTGGTATCTAGCAAAGGTTGCAACCAAACACTTTAATTACAATTTTGGTTCAAGCGAGTCAAAACCTCGCCATCTGAGATTCCGCCACTTCCATTCAAATGATTCCAACATATGTTAACCATTTGACACCAATATATCAAATTTGCGGGGGAACATGTCCCCTGGCCCCTCCACAGCATGTCTTTATTTTATTTTATTCTCATTTGAACCCACATCATATTTACTAGCTACACGCCTTTTTTTACAGTCTATTCATAAATACTTTCCTTTCAGTATTACGTCGATTGGACTTATGAACAACAAGGGATCGTGTTATCTGCATATTTCTATGGATTTCCAATAACCCCTGTTTTGGGTGGATATTTATCCGGGAAGTTTGGAGGCAAAAGAGTGTTGCTGATTTTGATGGTCATTATCTGTGTCGTATCAATGGCTACTCCGATCGCTGCTCAGACAAATATTTACTTGGTGGTTGCGATTCGAATAGTCGTCGGCTTAACTTCAGTAAATATCACTATACTTAATTATACCCTCACGAAAAAAAATTAGGGTTATAGAGGAATAACGCTGTCCATCTGTCTGATGACTCACTGGTCGCCGGTCCCAATATCGTGTCTGCTCTATATCTTCCATGTCTATGGATGGATTTTGATCAAACTTGGAACATGTGTAAAATTTTCTGTTCTTAAAAATCTAGTCCTCAACATACATAAATTAAATTCCTGTGTCACTTTTGTTAAGGATAATAGGACCAAGATAAATGCTTTTGTGCTATCCTATTGTCAAATAAAAACATGGTTTCCATTGAAGACTTTATATTGACCGCCTGGATTAGCACCTCTAAAATTAGTAAGTTTTGGAGCTTTGGACCTGTATAATTCTTTTTAAATTCTGACAATGTAGTTTAATGACTTAAATAAACACATGGTTCACAATGTTTTCGGGGTATTCTTAAAACTGGATTCAACTATGAATTGAATTTCATTTGAACATGTCATCACTAGTTATTAAAGCCACATTAATGTCTGGAAAATGAAGATTTATATAGGCAAATTTCTCAATTGCTCTACTTTTCCAGTAATTTTTTCATGGACTACATTTTTTATTACATTCCCAAACTTTGTTCTGGTTTGTACTTTTGATACCCATTTTAGAGAGAATGTTTTTGCAAATAATTAATGTTCAAAAATGCGTTGTTAAGAATAAATGTATTTTATGACATTATACCAAGGCAATCTGTTAAGGAATGATTGCGAAACCAGAGTGTCTGCCTTCGGCAAGCGAACTGACAATTTTGTCACATTAGAATCTGTTCGAATGAATTTCTATCCTAGTAGGTTCATTTTATTGCTCATCTTATTTCAGGGAGGACTTCCGCCAAGTGTTGCCCAAGTGAATTCTCGTTGGGCACCTATCAAAGAAAGGGCACAGATGGTTGCTTTCGTTAATTCCGGTAAGTCCGAACATCTAGTACGGATACTAATATGGCCTTTCCCCTCTTTTATGATTCATATACATGCACGTTATATTTTTATAGTTTTTCTTAAACATAAAGTATTTGTTACAACAACAACAATAACAACAACATCAACAATTTCACAATCTTGTATTTCAACTTCTATTGTTTCGTTATTAGCATATGATAATATAAATTGCACTTTATTGAATACCATATTCAGTTGCAATCAAATGCCAAATCAAACAGAGATGTCTGTCTACAATGTATTGTTAAATTTTGTTATTGTGCTACTTATTCAGATATTTTCCTTTGTTCTTATTGAACACCTTAATATTTACATTTCAATTTTGCAGGCATGAATATTGGAAACATTTGAACACATGTTTAAAAATCATCAAAAAATTCATGTCCTTATCACAATCCAGAAGCAAAGTAAAAACTTTAAAACTGACAAATTAGGCTTAACATCTGAACTTCCATCAGGGAATAAAGGCCGGGTGCTCTGGAAGGGTAAGCACCGCCAGTTTAGCTGGTTAAATCCGTCACGTGTGTAATCAAAATTGAGTGAAAGGAACATCCGTCACGTGTGTAATCAAAATTGAGTGAAAGGAACATCCATCACGTGTGTAATCAAAATTGAGTGAAAGGAACATGGAACTATAGGACGTCAAATATATCCAAGGCAATCTTGGACACAGAGACATCATACATATCAACAACACTGTGATGATTTGGTTATGTGCTGTTTATTCGGTTTATTCCTTATTCTTCTTCTTCTTCACAACAAATACCTATGTATTTACTTTTCAATACTGTAGGTATGAATGTTGGTAACATTATAACATATACTCTCTCTGGTTTGATGTGCAGTATTCCTTTACTTGGAGGATGGCCATTTATATTCTACATTTTCGGTTAGTATCAGTTTATATATTTACCTAAAATCAAGCTTGGTTGAAATATTTCATCAATAACTCGTGTCTAGACAATACTCAGACGGTTTGAAAACCTCCAAAATGTCATAGAGAACAAATGTGAAATCAACAACATTAGAAATCAAACGACGTAATCTTGATTGACGGAAAACAATATTGTTTCCTTAAAAGCATTTTTACATCATAAAGGAACAGAATACAATTTTATTTCGTTCTTTCTACATTTTTGCTATGGTATTATAAGAATTGAGCGTAAAACCTTCTGTCTTTACAGAAGTGAACAAAATTGTTTTGTCCAAACTTTTTAATATCAAGTTTCGTGGAAAATACACCGTGAACAAATCAATTTTGTTTATCTCTTTAAAACAAAATGTTTTAAAGTCAATTGTATATCTCAAGAAAATGTAGATGCTCGTAATTATTATTATGTAGTAGTATTGTCATGTGCTAATTTTGAATTTTTATTAAAATCATGCATTCAAAATCAGCACATGACAACTGATTTTGAATGCATTATTTTGATAAAAATTCAAAATCAGCACATGACAACTGATTTATTTTGAATGCATTATTTTGATAAAAATTCAAAATCAGTACATGACAGTATTATTATAAAAATCATATAACGTCTAACTTCATACCGTTGGCTGTATGTAAATTTCTCGCTACATAAAAGATAAGACGACCATTCAGACTTACAGTTAGTAAACAGTTATTTAAAAATTGAGATTTTATTTATTTTTGATTATTAATTCAATGACAATCTTGAAGTAGTAATTTTTAATTATTTAATGAGTGACAACAAAAATTATTTTCTAGCATAGGTATTTCATTCGTTTACTCTAACTTTGCAGGTGCAGCCAACTTGTTGTGCTTGATACCTTGGATATTTTGTGTCTACGACAATCCCATGGAACATCCGAGACTTAAGATGCGTGAATTTGCTTTTATAGCAAAGAACCGTCGTGACAGTACCGTTATAAAGGTTAGTGAAATGACCAGGCATATGTATCTCGAAGCTGGCCTAGCATGCGCAGTTACGAATGCTTAACGCATATATGATGAAGTACCCTCCAGATCTCCGAAAGCTTTATTTCCTGTCTTGGTTATAAAGTGGTCTTAAAATCACCATTGTTATTTTTTTCGCTGACGAAAAATCTTGCACTTAAAATCTAGTGGCGCTTATAAGATGTTTTGGTGACAGAATGGATATACAACTTCAATCAAACCGAAACGTTTCTTTTGATACCATAAGTATCAAAATAGTTTTAGGACTTTCTAACTTTGATAATTTTTGAATATCCATTCATTCAATAATTCAGACTTCCTAAGTAAGTCTTAAGCTTGTGTGGGTGCATTTGAATCTTTGCACTGTGTTGCTCATGTCAGGTGGAAGATACAACTTAATTTGACATTTTTTAAGATTTTAATTTGTTTTTTTTTAATTGTAATTTGACCATGGACCAGTATGTTTATGTTTCGATTTTTCACGGGCGTAAATAACCCCACCAGTTTATCTTTAAATCTTCGACGTCTCTATCTCATTAAAACTATTCGGAGTGTCACTTTTCATTTAAATACGTTCCATATTTTATTCTTTCCAGATGCCCGATCCTCCTTGGGTGAAGATCATATGTTCTAAAGCGTTCTGGGGGTTACTGATTGCCCATGTGAGCCATGGCTTTCTTTTTACTACAATTGGTACATATCTTCCAATATACATGAATGCTGTTTTGCAATATAATATATTTGAGGTAGGTGTGCAATTTTGAATTAATTTGATCATATTCGCGAATTTACAGTACAATTACTCAGTTGTATTTATTTATATATGTTGTTAATTGACCATCTCTCTCTCTCTCTCTCTCTCTCTCTCTCTCTCTCTCTCAGTAGATGTAGAAATCATAATGTCGGGATCTTTAAGATAAATTTTGCCTTTCGGAACATTTTTGCTGGTGAAATGCAAGTTATTCCCCTTGCATCGTAAATCGGGCGTATACAGTATCTATATAAGGAAAGTTTTTAGAATTAAGTCTGTTTGTCCCAATATCGCGTCAACATCTTCAACAGTTGCAATATGTCTATGAATAAATTTTGATCGAAATTGGACAAATACACACCATCACGAGACGATGTGGCGGATACCAAATTGAGGTGCTAATGTTGGAGACGTGGATGGTGATTTGTCGCTCAAGCGGCGCTCTAGATAGTTTAACGCCATTTATTCACTCCAATTGAATATACATACAGTCCAACATGCCTTAAAAGCCACCTCTATATTAGGACCACCTGTTTATAAAGGATAGTAGAATTGTAACCCAATTGTTCTTTATTCATATTATTCGAACCTGTATATCCAACCCATCTGCCCATAAAGACCATTTTACTGGTTCCGATGGTTGACCTTTACAGACATGTTTAGCTGTATAATATTGAGAGTCATTTTTCGTTTTGTTTTCAAACGTACTGGTTTATAACACAGAATGGTGTTCTGTCATCGTTGCCTTTCATTGGACGATTTGTCGGCTCTATACTTAGCGGTCTTCTAGCTGACAGATTGATATCTAAAAGATATCTGAGCGTTTCCACAGTTCGTAAACTGTTTCTCATATTTGGTAAGTACGAAAGCTATTTTGTAATACAATGTTTCTTTGTTTTCTTTTTAATAATGAACATTATCAAAGGCCATACAATACAGGCGAAAGTTGGGCACTAAGAAAACGGATTTTTGCCAAATATCGACATCTCAACTCGGACAATCGTTTCTCAATTTTGAAAGTTTTTAGTAGTTTTTGTTTATCTCTTGGTAGCTATTTAGTCATTTGCCATCCATTTCTTCACAACTCGCCAACTGAGCTTAGACTTGATTTCGATAGGTCTCGGGTATACTGCAAATCGGTGTCAAAATGACACCCAAATCGCTATTTCATTTGCATTTAATGGTCTTTAGGGTAAAGCTTTGATAACTTCCTGATTAATTAATAACTCGCAAACCATGCTCTTAAATAAAATATTTAAGGGAAATAAGATCAAACCCTTACTTATGTCTCGTTTGATTGGAAATGTTCATCTAGTCATTAATAATGTTTTAGTTAATATGCACTAAAATAAACATAACATTTACAATGCAATTGCTTGTATTATAAAATTCATAAAATACATGTGAGTTAGTTTTATGAATTTTATTTGTTGCGTCTAATTTCAGGATTCGTAGGATCATCTCCCTTTATACTGTGGGTCAGTTTTCTTGGTAAAGAAAGCAGAGATTTGATAGTGGTCCTTATTGTTATATACTGGACAGTGCAATCAACAACAAATGCTGGGTTCAGAGTAAACCATCTAGATATAGCACCAAAGTACGTGTAACCAACTCATATGGTTCCCTATTTACTCTCCCTCTCTCTCTCCCCCCTCTCTCTCTCTCTCTCTCTCATTTTAGAAAAGAGTACATTAGGTGACGCAATTGTTTTCCACGACCCAGTCAAAGTATTTCATTTATTTCGAGCTGAAATCCTTAGATGGAACCGGATTACCCGAAAAGCATCGACTTTGAGCAAGGGAACTGACAAACTTCCTTACACTAGGGTCCGTCACAAGCAAGGTTCGAACCCATGGGATAAGCAGCTCTGTGATCCGTGAACCGTCTAGTAAGAGAACTTGGCTACCGAAGTGAACTCGAGAAAAAAAGGTGACCATGAAAACAACAAAATTGAAACAACCATAATCTTTTAGTGTTGCATGATGAAACGTGTCAGCTTCGTACATGATCAAGCTGTCTCACTAAGGGTATGCCCTGTAATCCTTGTTTCATCTAATCGATTGTAGTGTGTTGTTTGGGCCTTTAATTTTTGTCAGCTGTTATTTTCTTTTTTTTTTTTTTTCATTTTACAGTTTCTCGTGTTTTTATTTCGTGTAGGTTTGCTGGTGTTTTAAATGGCATGACTACGTCAGCTGCTTCAGTTGCCGCTCTTCTATCACCAGTCATAACATCCGAAATCACTAAAAATGTAAGCATTTTGTTCTAAATAGTTGATGCTACGATTGATTGATTAAATAGGGTCAAGAATATTTCATTTATATCGAAAGTCACCAGATGCAGGTAAAGTTGCAGATTTTTTTTACCTTTGCCGTGCGTTCAGGGCAATATTCAGGGAGGGTTCTTTAACGTGCCATACCTGCTGTGACTTTAATCTTTTTAACGCGGAGTGCTAAACGAAAGTATTCGATTGACTCACGCTTACGCACGGCGTTCCATGTATTGTTTGCACGATAACCTTGTTCGGGCCAATAATGATTTTAAAACAACCTTAAGTTAAACCTATTATCAAGTATAAGTAAAACGGCATTGACCTGTCTGCTTGACCTTTCATTTGGACTTTTCATATAGGAGAATCGACCAAATACAAGATATGTGTTAAGATTCGTAGTTTCGAACTTGCACATACAACGGTTAACATTAGCATTGAGTTTATAGTTCCCTGACTTTTTTAAACCCCCGGTTTTGTACAACAGGACATAAAGAAAATTCGTAACAAAAGCCTCCAATGTGTTCAGAAAGTATTGGGGAAAGTCCCGGGTTCGAGTCCCAATTTGGAAGCAATATTCTTCTCTTTCCTTTCATTACCATTTATTCCCATGGTATTGTACGTTTTCTATTGCATATAGGCAATTTTTGTCATTTTTTATTTTTTTTTTTAATTCAGGAATGTTTTTCTTCATCATGTTGACATGATGCAACTAACTCGTCTTCGATCACATCAGAAATGAATGAATTCGGATAATAACAATAGCTATCCAATATACATGTAGAACTGCATGATTTTAACTCATGATCAGAAGCCAGTTGATCTCTTAAAACACTTTAAAGAAATGGAGAGTTATTATTTACCAATCCGTTACTTTAAGTGGGTAGTATTCTAAGTAATATGTTAAAAAAAACTTTTCCCAGGAGTAGAGAGTTTTTGTTTCCCAACCAGTTGCTTATAATTAAGGTGTATTTTTAAGTATGCGAAAATCCTCATAACTCCATTAATCAAAAACAATGTGTCTCGACCCCTTTAGGGTCTCTGTTCCATTATTTTTAAGGAATGGATAGTTATTCGGACATTCAGGTACTTGCCCGTAATAAATGGTCAGTTGGATAGGTCAATGCTTATACAGTGCATCTTTCTCCATGGTCTTTATTTTCATTTCGTATCATACTGCAATGTGATATATTTTTTAAAATCAGCAATTGTATTTAGGTTTTTTTTAAATACTAAATTTTATTTAAAAATCCAAAATAAGCAAATGTCAATATTATTATTTTCTTTAACATCATTTACAGGGAACGCGAGAAGAATGGCAGATTGTTTTCTTCATTTGTGTGGGCGTGGCAGTTTTTGGGTCGTTAGTGTTCACGGTGATTGGCAGTGGAGAGGAACAGGAATGGGCTAAAGACGATGACAATGATATTGATATTAACATTTCTGTGAATGTGCTAAAACGAAAAGGTTCTATTGACAATTTTGGTTTCAGGAAAGATTCTTTTGATCAGCAATTTCAACAACCGGAAATGACGGAAATTAACAATCCTGTATCTTGGATAACCGGAAACGGCGGTGGTGTGAATTCTAATGAAAGGAAGCAAACGTACCAGCTTGAATACAATGGTTCGGTGCAAGTCAATTCTAACGGCGATCATTATCATAAATATGCAAATGGCTCGACAACCAAATTGTAGAACATTTTACATCTATAAGTGACGTCATGAATGTTGACAATAAAGACGAATCATTATTATATTTAATTGTTTAAGGTGGTATGAATCAGTCCTAATGAACATATGACCCACGCCTTCGGCTCGGACCATATCAAAATGACGGTCCATATCCTGACTCTCGGACAGGCCGTAAATCTTGATAGTGTCCTGTACATAAATAACAATGCTAAATTATACGTGCTTGCGTCATAATGTGTTTAGTAACAGCTTATAAAATGGCAATGGCGTTTTATTTGCAACCAGTTTGTTAAAAATGAACACTAATGCAATAACTTCTGATGAATTATAAAATTAGCCATTGAGTGTAATTTATCACCTAAAGGCAATATTGTCATGTGCTAATTTTTACTTTTTATTAAAATAATGCATGTGTTAATTTTAAATGCATTGTTTTAATAAAAATTCAAAATAAACACATGACAGTATAATTAAGGACTTAAAACATACGTAGTACAGTTACCGATTGAATTGGATCTCAGTCAAGAATATTTTACTTATGTTGGGACGTCAACAGATATAGGTGAAACGACAGACAGTGTTCACCTTTGCAGTAAGCGGAGGGAGGGGGGGGGGGTCTGAAGTGCCACGCCTACCGTGACAAGAGGTATTGATTTTAATGTGTCTTCCAAAGGGATCCAGTGACTTTCACTCTAAATGCTGAGCGCTTGGCTAAATAACAGTTACGACTGATTTTTAAGTCTTAGTCAGGCCCGGTCAGGTTTCATACCCAGACTTCCACAGAGGAAGCAAAAACACAAACAACTTAGCTACCTTAGTGGTTACTGCATCGGTTGCCAAGATTCCGAACACTGATCAGTCAACGTGGTACGCTGGGGAATCTCATTGTTTTCATTTATAATTGAACATACGCAGAAATCGAGGCCCGATCTGAAGGGTTATCTGCCCCTACATTAGAAGTCATCCTTTACTGACCATCTCAGGTGTGATATACTTTACAGTTATAAAGGTGGTTCAGTCGAGCGTGACCTGTTAGATAATTCCAATTTGGGAGAGCAATAAGTGATTATAGATCAACAAAAATCCAATCGGGGTTTTATGTGTCTCTGGCTAAACGCAGACAGATTATAAACAGTATTTAGACACTAATGACCTGAATGCATCTCGTAATGAAATGATGAAAAAAATGAACATGCATATGTACTAGCTTATTGAAAATTTGCACGAAATCATAATTTTATAAATGTTTCAAGTATTTGTTTTAAATACGTTTTGTCGGGGTCTTATATGCTTACTCCAAGTTTAAATAAAAATTAAATCAGCGTTTTTAAATATTCCATTCTAGCTATATTAATGTTTTACATAAATACTAAATAAATAAATAAATAAAAATTGATAAGATATTTTCTCAGCATCAACATTACAATCTAGCAGAGGTTTAAATAATAAATCTTCGTTTTTTAAAACATTTCATTTTAGCTTGATTATAAATAAATAAATAAATAAATAAATACTATGATTTTCCTTATGTTTATTTTTTATAACTAGATGATTTGATATTCATCTAATTGAACCGACAAATCCAATGCTGAATAGTTAACTGCAATATTTTATTTTATTTTATTTTATTTTATTTTATTTTATTTTATTTTATTTTATTTTATTTTATTTTATTTTATTTTTTTTTTATTCATCGACCTGAACTGTGAAAAGAATGCAACATAAACCTGGCACTGGTAAGGACAAAGCCATGTGTAACGTTTTGGAGAGAGAGAGAGAGAGAGAGAGAGAGAGAGAGAGAGAGAGAATTATCACTCTCAAGTCACAAATATTGTTCAATAAATATGATCAATATACAATAATATTACTTTTTATTTTAACAATCAGGACATGATCGGGACATGGTCAAAATGCGATATAATATTCTAAAAGTTCACGAGAACTTAAAAAAAAATCTGAACATAACGTTCCTATTGAACAGTAGGGGCTCAAGCGTGACGGTTTACCTTCTTGTTTCATTAATCCATTAATTTCCCAATTAACAAAAACTCGAACCTAACCCATCACTTTACCTAGATCATGTTATTTGTGTCATGGCAGGCAATTAACATCACAGCTTTATTTAATTAGAGGTAGTAACTGCGTGTTATTATTATTATTATTATTATTATTATTATTATAATTATTATTAAATGTGATGTATTTGAATGATAATTTTATCACGAACCGTTTGAAAATCTAATAAATATTAGTTATAAATTTATTTTTCGTCTCTCTGTTTTGTTTATTTGAATATAATTAAAACAATTTTAAATCCGTTCAATAGACAATTATTTAAATGTAAATGTTAATTTTAACTAAGTCATCTTTAATGTTGTTTCCTAATAATAATAACATGGCTAGGAATAATCATGTTGTATTTCATTTAGGGGTTAAATGTTTTATGGCATTGATTACTTTTGAAACTTGAATAAAATAGATATTATTATTATTATTTAAATGAAATATAATAAATAAAAATGTGCACATTTTTCTGAACTTTTGTTATTTTAAGTCTCATACTCTATTAGTTAAATAAATAAGAATTATAATAAAATGGAAAATAAAAATGTGCACGTTTCATTACTTCCTATTTTTTCTAACTTGATTTAATTCTGTAATAATATTTTAAATAGAAAAGGGCACAATGTTGTATTAGATCCAGTAGGCTAGTATCTATACATATCCATAGTATATACATTGACCATTTCGAAAACACGACAGGGGAGATAACACCTATGAACGAAAACGAGGCTTGGGGGGGGCAAGCTACATCCGTCCAGTATAGTTGCAGCGTAGAATATGACGATTGAAACGGCGAAAAAAGACTTTTGTTGTACCCCAGGTTGTACAAAAGTCTTAAGTATATCACAATCTTCACAATTTATAATCCAAAAATATTTGTCAAAGAGTTTTGATTATTAAAGCATTTATTTGATGTATTTATTACAGCCGAAAATAGTTTATTTCTATCATCTGTCAAAATTACTGGACAGTATAGATATCAAGAAATGAATTTCATCTTCTATAGAATTATTATTACATTTAGTGCATAATTTATCTTTTTTTTCTATTTTTGAATAACGTCCAATTTAAATTTTTAATCTGTGATGTAATTCTTAATCTGGTTATAGATAATCAGTTTTGTTTTCCTTATATCTGTGTATGGCCAATGTAAAATTTGATATTTTATAATGTATTAAAATCAGTTTGTCAGTCTTTTTAAGGTAAAATAAACAAAAATTTTCGAAAGATTGAAACTTTACTCTAAAAATCTTCATATTTAATTTGATCAACGCCCGTGACATTTAATAGAGTCTTTAAAGTATTCTGTGTTCAACGTCGCTGATTATACATATCACATTTCGTCTTCCTTATTTAACTTTTTTTCATTTCAAGAGGTTCTCAATATATTTAACAAATTTAAACCGCACACACATTTTTAACTTTTCATTTTGAAAATTTTATATTTTGAATTTTTTTTATTATCATAATTTCATTCTGTAAATATTTCTCGAAGTCAGAACTTCTGTACTAGAAAATTACTGGAACCGAGAATCATTCAGTCATTTATTTATTTCAAAAGTGATAGTTTTGACCTGTACGAAAGCGTATATTACATATTTTGAGCCACAGGTAAAGGTTGCTAATTAATGCCGATAATCTGCATACCTTATCAACAGACGCGGTAACTTATTGATAACGGAAGCAAATTCCAAATTCCCATTGGATCAGATGATAGTATATTATACGTGGAAAATGTACCTACATTGTGTTAATCTCATCAACGGACTAATTAATTACCTTAATTTATGATGAATATTAGGATTCTGAATTACTAGTACCCACACCAGTTTTGAAACTGCCGTGAATTAATACTTCTAATTTCATGACTTCGTATAGTTAATGACTGTGTATTCAAATAAATAAATAAATAAATAAATAAATAAATAAATAAATAAATAAATACATTCATTCATTCATTCTAAACTTACTGTTGAAGAGCACATGAAATAAAATTCTGTGACGTTGAACCAGCTACAATTATAGATGTTTGAACTATATTCTCAAAATGATTTTCAATTTTAATTTTTATTACTATTATTATTTTTTGTTAAAAAAAGACTTTATAATGAAATAAAATTCAAATTCTTTAATTTCTAAAATGGAAAACTTTGGGTGTTAATTCTGTAACGATATGCCGGTTACCTGTGAAATACCGGTAAAAATCCGGCTAAAATTTTGTCATCTTTAACGCAAATTGGAAGCAAAAAGTCGCGAGACTTTGTGTTTTCGAAATCGTGAATACCGGTAGTCTATCATATTGGCCCTTATCCACTGACTGAAATATTGATACAAATATTGTACCACCTAAATTTCAAATTAAAAGTGGAATGGATTTTTTTAAAGGTACCACAAAGATTTTTATAACTGAATTTTCATCACGATGTGAACTTTATCATGAAAACCAGACATTTTCACTTTTCTATATCTTTAATAAGAAAAAAGCTGTTTATAAAAACAGTGTTGTGCACTTTCTAATGAGTTTCATAGGGAAATTAAGCAAAATGTCACCATATTTTAAATCAAAAAGTGGAATGGATTTTTTTCAAGATATTTTAATCATTTTTATATTTGAATATTCGTGACAGTATGTATTTTTCACTGAGAACCAGACATTTTCAGAAAATAATATTGTTATTGGTGATTTTTAAATTTGAAAATCGGGTATATTTAGTTCCCATTGTAACTTAACGGGCTGGCGATCGCACAGGTGACTTAATACAGGTGATGAGACCATCGTCTTAAACGCATCAATGGTTTACGGTCGGGCCTCGATTTCTGTACATGCAAATCTTTTTTCTGTCATGTACTGTAGATTAATTTTTCATTGCGAGAGATTTATTGACGCGTAATTTCGCGAGGACTCTCGATCGCGAATTTGTACATCACATGAACATTCCAAGAATAGCGAAATTTAAAAGGTAAATTGAAAAACATGCCTGCAATGGACTTTGACCATGGATGTCACCTATAACAAAACAAAAGGTCTCCAGAAATGAAGATCATTGCCGATCGATCGCCAATTTTAATATAAATGTGGATTGTGGTACATATTCACGAAATGACACATAGGGTCGGCACGCGAAATGTGATGCTCGCAAATGCAAAGTTATCTGCAATATTTGTAAAATTCAACCCAACACAAAGTATGTCGAAAAGCATTTACGTATTTATTAACCAGTTAATTTGGTCTGGCAGGTTTTATCACAAACATCTATTCTATTTTTCAATGTTCCTCTCTTCTCTCTTGCCGTATATGGATACACAACTGCTTCGATACGAGGAGCTGTCATCTAGACTGTACCCGGATTTACACGTCTTACAATGTCGCTCTCCGGCGCAAACATCACAGTGGTCGACACCACAGGCTGGTAAACAAAAAAAAAACCCAAACATTTATTAATGTACAGTTTTAATTCTAAGTTAACGGATAAGCGCCGAAGCCAAAGACTTTTTTGGCCCTCGTAGGCTGTATTCTGGTGGCCCTTCGCCAGGTGTAATTTATTTCCCGGGTTCGATTCCTGGTTTGGTCGCTGCATTCTCCCCTTTTCTGCTACACTTGTGCTCGTCCTTCCCTGGGAATTTGAAGTGACTGACCAACAGATTGGTCTCAGAATAGCTGAAACTAGTGGTTTCTTTAATTTCTATTCAAAATACATAATTTGATCGAAAAAAGAAGGAAGGAATGAAGAGAACCGGGCTCATGGATAGCCGGGTATCTCAGTTTGTACAACCGTGTAGATATAAACCGACAAGTGCTTATTAAATAAAAAGTACTTAATAGACTTGTAAGTCAAATGATAAATATTTAATTAATATACTTTACTGACTTACATGTACAAACATTGGATACTCCGTGATAACAGTATTTTCCTTCTCCACATGAATCTTCTGGTACACAATACATCGTCACAGATCTGAAATGCAACCAGTAATAGACATATGTTCATGAAACAACAACATTTCTCGATTGTTGGAAGTATTGAATATGAAGATGTACTAAAGTTGCGCCCCGACTGGTTAAAAAAGAGATTTTCCGCGCGAAAGGCCTTAACTCGTTGTCTCAATGCCTGTGGTTAAAAACACGTGCACACAACTCAAAATAATCAGAAATGAAATGGTTCGTCTTTAAATGCTGAAAATTGCCGATGTGACGTAAAACAACGGTGAATTAATCAATCATTATTGCAGTTGCACCTTTCACAATCTTATACGAAGTTATAATGCTTTCATTAAAACAAAAGACAATACTGTGTTTCTCTATGGTAGAACTGTCGCTTCACCTATAGCTGGTGACGTCTCGACATAAGTGATATAGTTTTAACTCGGACGTTAACCCCCAATCAATCAATCAATCAAACAATCAATCAGTCAGTCAGTCACTCATCCCTACAATCAATCAATCAATCAATCAATCAATCAATCAATCACTCAATGAACCAATCAATCAATCAATCGATCGATCACATTTTAAACATTCTTTCCATTTAACAACTTTAAAAACACTATTATCGATTTGTTGATGGACGACTTGTACAATAGCGATGTTTACAGTACGGACCTGTCGAAAATTTAACACTGATCTGACGGAGAGGAGTCGCAACTTGGCTGTTCAAGTAATGTCCGAGATATGGATAAATAGTGACCAAAACGCTGTCCAGAGATGATATAGCCAACGAGGGACAGAAACGAGTTGCTTTTTTGGTGCTAATTCGTTACGGTTAAACTTCGGACAAGCCTGTACTTTAAGTGTGACTTTAAATTTGGAGTTTATCAAAAATAAAATTGAGTTCTTGTCTGAAAAGTATTTGCGATAAGAAATCTTGTTTTGTACCAGATTACGAAACAAATACAACAACAACACGACATCAAAACGACAATAACAACAACAACTTCAACAACAAAAACAATAAAAAAAATAATCGATGTATGTCGTTGACAGAATTTGAAGGGTCTATATACGATACCATTCACTATAGAAGTTTCTTTTGAGGTGTATTTTATTAATGATGTTATAAAAACGAAAAACATACAGACCTGGGTCTATTTGTTGACTTCAGACAGTAACCTGACACACAGCTTGAGCAACCAAAGCTGTAACACACAGAATCAGCACATCCTATTGGACAATCTATATTTAAATTAAGAAATATAAGGCGCCATAAAACAGCATCGTCTGCTTGTACATCTAGTCCACCAAAACGTTAACATGGGGCACAAATGCACATTGACGCTAATATCGGGTAATGGAATACTCGCGCTAAAACTGGCGACAGGGTGTGGGACATTAACGCTTCACCGGGTATTGGAAACTTGCGCTGACGCAAACGGCGCGGTTGAGACACTGGCAGTAACGTGACCGTATGGACACTGACGCTAACTCATACGTAAACGCCGGGTACGGTAGACTTACGCTTACTGGATATTGAACAGCGGTGGAATAGACACTTATGTTGACGCTGGCGCAAATGTAAGGGACATGAAGATTCACAGGAACATGTGACACTCACGTTGGTGTCATGTGCTGTTTTTTGAATTTCTATTAAAATAATGCATTCAAAAACAGCACATGACAAACAGCTGTGCTGGTTTTGAATGCATTATTTTAATAGAAATTCAAAAACAGCACATGACAGGGGTATAGAAAAACGTTGTTATGCAGGAGTATTATAATATGCTGACGATTAAATCCAGGCCAGACTTTATTAGGTGCGTTTGTCTTTATTTGGAGTTTCAAGGCATGTTTCAAATGAGCCCTGTACATAAGCAACAATAGGTCTAACACTGTGTAACAATTTATGTCCATATTCATCGTCTTAAAATGTGGACATTTTCTTGAACCATAATTGTGTAGCATGGCAAAAAGACATTATTTGTTTCAACAAAACAATTTTATTTTAAATAAGTAGCTGTTTAACTGTATGTGATGAAGTCAGAGTTTTAGTGAGAAGCGACATCTACCAGGAAGTAAGATTTCCAATTCCAAACGCTCTACGAAAGAACCTACTGAATGAGTGAGTTACGGTTGATTTTTTTCTGATAGTAAGTTGTTTTTGGAGAGAGAGAGAGAGAGAGAGAGAGAGAGAGAGAGAGTTACGGTGTTAACTTTTTTTCAGATGACGAGTAATTCTGACAGGGAGAGGAAGAGAGAGGAGGAGAAGGATGACTTACCAAATTGAAATAAATTGCCGGTATCTAAGAACCCTTGGCAAACACAAATTGTTACAACCAAGATAAAAGTCCGCAAAATTAGAGCCATTTTGTAGACAACATTCTTATCGCTTTATTTATAATAGAATCCTTTTGACATATGACTGGTATTTCTTTAATTTTAAGATAAGAGTCGTGTTCTCATCAATGACCTTTGTATAGGCAGTTTGAGTCGTGTTCTCATCAATGACCTTTGTATAGGCAGTTTGAGTCGTGTTCTCATCAATGACCTTTGTGTAGGCAGTTTGAGTCGTTTTCTCATCAATGACCTTTGTGTAGGCAGTTTGAGTCGTGTTCTCATCAATGACCTTTGTGTAGGCAGTTTGAGTCGTGTTCTCATCAATGACCTTTGTGTAGGCAGTTTGACTCATAAATTTAGATGAAATTAAATTAAATAATAAAGAAAAACAGGACATCTATAGGAATTCCGTGGTGGAGTGGAGTGAAATGGAGTGGTGGTAACGTCCAGATTTACGTCCAAATCAAGGGTCCGTTCATGGGAGGTGGAGAGGAAACCGGAGTGTCCGAACCTTTAGCAAGTGAATTGACAAACTTTCTTAGCAAACTGCCCCCTAGTGGGAATCGAATCTAGACAATGAGAGGTGCTTTGATTTGATCCTTAGGGATCGCTTTACATTACTCGACAACAGAAGTCCCTCCCCCTCTATGAGACTAAAATGTAGACTGATTTACCAATTGCACACAGACCCATGGCAATCGATATAGCTAAACTTTATTGGTGTCTTGAGAAAATTTCATGGAACTTCACACAGATGATTTCAATTACCCATTGCTGTGTTCTTGAACCAAGGTCAAATATTGACGGTCGATGTTACAAGGATTGGCGTTTGAATAACCTTGTCTAAGGGATTTAAGTAGACTCAAATATGGATCCAAAATCAAATCATATTTTGAAAGCTAATGCCGCATGAACAAAAACGGTTTTACGTCGCAGCGAGTCTGTCAGTTCAAAACTTCGGCTAGCGAACTTACCAACCTTTCCACTCTATATATAGGATTTAACCGAGTTGGATATTCGAATTTATGCGACGAGAGCCATTGATTCTGAAGGGTCATAAGACCATTCAGTCACCGAAGGCCCAATCTCGCAGGTCATAGATCAAAGGGTGTAATATATGTATAGACAAACAACATTGACTTGTCTGTTTGACTTTTAATTTAAATATCATTATTTACCGGCGTATTTATGTATAGGGGCCATATGAGTTTACATCATCTCGTCTACATAATGACCACTACGGTTCGAACCCCAGCCTGGCCTGACCAATACCTGACAATAGGTAGTGATTTATCTTTCGCCAACCACTCGGCATTTGGAAATGAAGTCACGGGGTCCCTCGGAAGAGACCTTAAAATCGCGACAGGAGTGGCACGTTTCCCTGCACATTAACCTCATTAAGAGCACTGAAAAGGTTAAAAAAAGTCTGTCACTTCACCTATAGCTGGTGACGTCTTGATATGAGTGAATTATTCTTGACTGGATGTTAAACTCAATTCAATCAATCAATCGTCTATATAATGGGAAATGTGTATTTTTATGTATTAACTGCGAATTCTAACAATGGGTGGACAATCTAACATGAATAGTCACGCCTATAGATACTTCAAAAAGTAATCAGGATATCAATTCAGTTTTTAAATTTATAAATTTTCAATGATTGTACTTTGATTTAGTGTATTTTATAAGATTTTTGTCCCCATAACAACGATGTGACACTAAATTTTATACACCCTATTTTAGTAAGAATTAATAGGACTTAATTTCTAATGCCTACCAAAATGGCCGCTACAGTATGACGTCACATGGGAACTATCTATACAGTGGTGCCAATAGCAGTATTGTCATGTGCTACTTTTGAATGCATTATTTTAGTAGCACTTGACAGTATATTGGGTTGTTGCTTTACAGAGTACACGTAACTCCATAATGGATATTTGAAGCTAAAAATCAATCAATCTGTAAATCACAATTTATTACTCAAGGCCTTTTTGTAAAGTAAAATTGTTTTAGCGACGCCCTCCTCTATGTAAAGACTACCTGTTTATTGGAACCAGAGTTAAAGTCAAAATTCCTTTGCCCTTTAACTTATGGAACATAAAAGAATATATTTTTTTAAATACGTGTACTTCGTCCATATATTTGGGTCCCATAGACAATGTTCAATCTAAGATCATTTTCAAAAAAAATCTCTAAAACTCCATAAAATCAATATTTATGTTTACAATGTTACATTTGCCCCAGTAAGGCCTTATAAATGGGGCCATTTGGCTTCTATAGAATAAACATTACATGGTGATTTTATATGTACAGGTGGAATTAAAACAAAGGATTGTTAATGATTTCTCCAAATTTATTTATTCCATTGGTTGTGTTAATCTGTTTCATTTTATAACAACCGCTGGCTCCATCTTTCTCTCTCTCTAACCTAAGGCGCCATGCTGTTTCGTCTTTCTATCCTAAGGTCACACACAACTACTTGAGTAGGATGAACTGTCATCAAGTCGATAACCCGACTTGCATCGGCCACATAGGTGGTCTCCTAAACAGTGACTGCAATGATCTACAAGACAAGCTGCAAAAAACAAAATACAGCCTTCCTTTGATCTGTATAAATCAATTATTTACATTTATTTCATAATCAATGGTTCCAATATGTGTTTGTTACGAAAGCTTATCGAGCTCAATTTGGTAGAAAATAAATTTCGCCTATTAACGCGTTCATTTCGCAAAAATATGTTTCTTTCGCGAAAAAGTGTTATAAGTTTCGCGTCATTACGCGATTTTTAAAAAAAAGAAATTTTTTTTGTTCTACCAAATTGAACTCAATAGGCCTTTTTATAGTTTGTTTACCCTGTATTTGTTTGGTCTGTATTTGTTTGGTCTGTATTTGTTTGGTCTGTATTTGTTTGGTCTGTATTTGTTTACCCTGTATTTGTTTACCCTGTATTTGTTTGGCCTGTATTTGTTTGGTCTGTATTTGTTTACCCTGTATTTGTTTGGTCTGTATTTGTTTACCCTGTATTTGTTTGGTCTGTATTTGTTTGGTCTGTATTTGTTTACCCTGTATTTGTTTGGCCTGTATTTGTTTGGTCTGTATTTGTTTGGTCTGTATTTGTTTACCCTGTATTTGTTTGGTCTGTATTTGTTTACCCTGTATTTGTTTACCCTGTATTTGTTTGGTCTGTATTTGTTTACCCTGTATTTGTTTGGTCTGTATTTGTTTACCCTGTATTTGTTTGGTCTGTATTTGTTTGGTCTGTATTTGTTTGGTCTGTATTTTTACCCTGTATTTGTTTGGTCTGTATTCTTTCGTGTTCTTGCAATTGGTTGTGTTGGCTTTTGTCATTTTGCTAGCTCAAAATTTATCATTTCGTGGTTGCGTCATATCTTGCCTTCGTTTAGTTTTCCATGTAGACCCTTATTTGTTTTAGGGTCTTGGTTGCCAAGTGGTCTTAATCACCGGCTCACGAATCACAACTCTAGTCGCCTAAGTTCGAATTCCACACTAGGCAGAATTGTCAGATCGTTTGTCGAGTTTTCCCTTGCGAAAGTCGGCATTTTTCTCCGCACACTCCAGTTTTATCCATCATCTTTGATTTGACAGCCTCAAAATAAGCAAAATAATCTAATCAGGGCCTAAAACACTTTTACTGTGCTCCATTCCACAATTAATTTATGTTGTTCACAGTACAGACCTGTCGAAAGTTTAACACAGCTCATTCCAGCTGCTCGTTACATGTCTTTTCAAATTATCGGCCACTTTCATATTCATATCTCCTGCACTCTGCAGCGGTGCTTTTTACTATATTTCATTAGTTCAGCGTTAAATTTTCGACATGTCTGTACTGCACTTAGATCCACACATCACCCAATAATCAATTCAACATACATGTACAATAGTCTCCGTTACGGCAGTAATAACCTTCTCCACATCCAACACTTTGAAGTACACAATATGAAAGTCTGTAACAGAAATAGAAATTGCAATCAGAACAAGCAAAGAGTACGAAAGCCTATTGGCCTATTGAGTTCAAGAGTACGGAAGCCTATTGGCCTATTGAGTTCAAGAGTACGAAAGCCTATTGGGTTCAAGAGTACGAAAACCTATTGGGTTCAATAGTACGAAAGTCTATTGGGTTCAATAGTACGAAAGCCTATTGGGTTCAATAGTACGAAAGCCTATTGGGTTCAAGAATACGGAAGCCCATTGGGTTCAGCTGTCGACGCGAAATCTACACTTCAACCATTACGGTAGCTGAGTTGGAAGAATACAGAATCCAGGGTTCGAACCACGACAGGTTTGACCAAGACTTTAAAATGGGAAGTGACTGTTCTTTCGAAATGAAAGTCACGGGGTCCTCCGGAAATGATCTTAAAAAACCAATGTTCCGTACCAATAAAGAACACTTCTTGCATATTGCCCTGAGCACACTGCAAAGGAAAAACTTTCTGCCACTTCACTTTTAGCTGGTGACTTGGATATAAGTGAAATATTTCTGAGTGGGACGTAAAACCTCAATCAATCAATCAATCAATCAATTTTTCTGCAACGCGCATAAATTAACTGGTGCGATATTGTCACGCCAATTTTTAGTTTCCTGCACTTACTTGCTCCTAGAATCATATTTTCGGCAGTAACCAAGCTTACAGTTAAAGCAGCCGCTGGTGTAACACACAGTATCAGAACATCCTATTGGACATGCTATATAGCAAAATATATGTAAATTAAAATAATTTGCTGTAGATAACTTTTTTATCTCGAGGATCAAAGTTTCCACTAAAACAACGAAAATTCGGACAACGCGAAAATGATTGATTTTACAATGATGTACTGGACATATACGAGTAAATATCAAAAAAATGATACAAATATTCTGAATTAAAAGACAAATCTTTGGTTCTAATTTTAAAACAATACATCGAAATTCAAACGGCTTGATTTTTTTTTAAAAAGTGTGTATGTTAAAACCATAAATGGTTAGTGTTCAAATCAAAATATATTTATAAAATAATATTGTGAAATTGCAAATATTCGAGGGAGATTTAATTTAGTTGTTTAAGTGGGTCAGTGAATACCACGAAATTTAGTGCCAACAAAAAATAATTACTTAGTCAGAATAATTTTCACAAGACATTTTCACGGATTTTTTTTCAACGAAATGTTTTAAAATTTACGAAACCACGAAATTGTAACACCCACGAAAACAAGTGATTCCACAGTGATTAGTACTTACAAACTTCTAAAAATCCGTGACAAAGACATATTGCTGTTAACAACAAAACGAACTGGAAAATCGAGGACATTTTTACTTTATGATTAAAGTTTCTTATCAACTCTTTTATAGACACATTTCTTTTCAAAGTACGCGTGTTTATATAATTTGCTTACCCTTTGACCTTTGTCTGAACTTCCTTTTTTCTTTTATGATAAAACAACTACGATGGCTCATTTGCTAGAGTAACCACTGCAGTAACTCAGTTGGTAGAGTGCTCGCTCCGTAAGTGGGAGGTCGTGGGTTCGAACCCCGACCGGATCTGATCCAAGACTTGAAAGTGGATAGTGACTGTTCTTTCGCCAAGCATTCGAAATTACGAAATGAATGTCATGGTTCTTTCGGATGGGAACTTAAAATTAATGAGGTCCCATGTCACGGAAGGCGTGGCACAATAAAGAACCCTGCTGTTTAATGTCATCATCGCAACACACGGGCAAGGTCTCTGCACCTTCGCCTATAGCTGGCAACGTCTCGAAATAAGTAAAATATACTTGATTGGGACGTTAAACATCATTACTCAACTTTATTGATAGAGTGCTATCTTCGTCTGTGAGAGGTCGAGAGTTCGAACGCCGGCCGTCGATCATGGTCTGACTAAAACTACCAAAAAGATAGTGACTGTACTTTCGCAAACCACTCGGCATTCAGTAATGAAAGTCACGAAGTTCTTCAGAAGAGACCTTAAAAACCGACGTTCCGTGTCACAGTGGGCGTGACACAATAAAGAAACCCCATATCACATTGCCCTGAGCTCACTGCAAAGGTAAAAATTTATACCACTTCAACTTTAGCTGGTGACATTTCGATATAAGTGAAATATTATTCGCTGGGACGTTAAATTTATAATAAGGCATACGACAATCATGATGACTTCAATTTTCTATTGTCAACTTTCTTTTTTTATGCAGCAAACACACCAGCTTCTTCTTGTGGTGTACACGATGTATCTGTTTCACAATTAATATACGCTATGTAAGAGCTTGTAAGCACTACAGGAACTTCGTGTATTGTTAACTAAGGAATATTGCAAGCCTATAGGTCGCGCACGATAACTTGGCACATCCGGGGTTTTTCAGTTTGTAAATAAACATTGCAGCTCGTTCGATAAATGTTATTTTTTTGGCCCATAGTGTATAGCGGGGACAAGTGTTGAAAGTTCTATCCTGCTATAATACATTTTTTTAACAAAAAAGTTTGATTAAGCCCATTAATAATAGTAATTTTAATAACAATAATGTCATTAATAATAATATCGTCAATATATTGTCGTGTGCTATTTTGACTCTATATTTATTTAATAAAAAGTCAAAATAGAAAATAATAATAATAATTTCTTATTATTTGCTGTATCAAATAATAAATTCTTCAATTTTCTGAGAATTGTTTTACCCCCCCCCCCCCCTTAAAGTCAATTTTGTTAATTATTTCCGAATGAATAGCATTTATAGTTGGAAGAACGCGTTTATTTAAATACATATTAATTATTGTTCTTCTAATTACGCAGGTATCAAAATCATCAATAAAAATTTATCTGATCTCTGTTTTCTATCAGCCTGTTTGGTTTCTATTCCGAACGATTTTAATCTTGATAATGTTCTCCTCGGCACACCCGTCATTGCACTTGCTCTCTCCACAGCTCCAAGGGACAGCTGATGGGATTTATGAGACATTTTTGTTTTGCCTCATCAAACCAATGTTTTACAACATTGATGGCAATTTGTTTTGCCTGTGAATTTAATGCAATCTTTTTATTTTCAGTCATCTTCTCGGTTATGAAAATCACACGTGTTGCCTCGTTTTCGCCTTATACCTATTATACTATATTCTAACATTTTTACGAGGGCGTGACCATTCAACTCGTTCGCATGTTCTAATTAATGGTCCAATTAACTTAATAATTAACATCTCGTCCTTTTAACTCTCAGATCCACCCAACGCCATGATATGTTGGAATTCATATCCTATTGTATTATATTATTAGTTAGAACAAACACCTGCTGTAATCTCTTGCATCACAAATTGGAAGCTGGTACATTTGATTCACTTTAATTTTGAATCTATTAATAAAAATTATAAATGAATGCATTAATATGAGTTGTGTTGTTGGACATAAAATATTTCACTTGTAAGGAGGAATTGTATTTTTATATTTCGCACAGCGTCATGTAGAGCATTTTGAATTTTAACAGAGAAAAATATTAAATTTAAAATTATGCACATGACAACAATATTAACTGTCTATTCCCAGATATGAATAAATAAAATAAATAAATTAAAAAAACAATAAATAAATGAATAAATACAGTATAAAATTTATTGATGTTGGCATCCTTTTCCAAATTAATATAGGTTTACAGTTTGATTTTTTTCGTATGACGCGGCGGTGAGGTACGGATTAATAATAGTGATTAGTCCCAAATAGTGCTAATATTTTGATTTCTGTATGAAACGAGACGTTAAAATTTTGCCCTGTGCTAATTTTAAATGTTATGTAGTTCTGGTAGAAATAATTTCCACAAGAATTTTAAAATTTAGGTTGTTCATACATTTACAAAATAGAAATTATTAATTATTAGCCTGATAGCACATTTAAATAATAAGTATAGATTCATTTATTTCTTTTACTTTTTAATTGAAAAGTTTTTATAATAAAAATTAAAAACAAAATTAGATAAAATTAAAAAATATATATGTATGGACCCGGTATTGTTCGAACTCACGTGTGACAAAATTATATAGCTGTCCACTAACTGTAAGATATGTTACATACCACTGAGCCAAGGACGACAGTAACCTATCCTATCAAATTAAAGGTGTTAAGGACATCTTCAGACAATTCGTTCCACAGTTATGTGGAACTTCACAAAAATTATGCAGAAATGAAATAATTTCATGTGAATATATAAAAAGTTTCAAATAAAGAACATAAATGAAAATGTCCAAGATAAGTGGAATATGATAAATATTTATATTTCAACAAAAATATGTATGAAGGTGCAGCATGGACATTGGCGAGATGTTCAATGTGCGTGTTTCATGAGTCCGAGTTACAATGTTTATTTACAAAATGAATAAGCCCGGATGTGCCAAGTTATCGTGCGCGACCTATAGTCTTATCAAGGCTTTATAAAGTATTATGGCCGTCATCACAATATTGTTGATACGTATGATATCTAAGAATCCAAAATTCTTGGATATAATGACATCCCATAGTTCCTTTCATTTTCACTTAAGATTTTACACGCGACAGGTAGTTATCAAAACACGAGATGGCTACTAGTCCGGCGCAAACGGCCTCACTTCCCAGGTTCCCAAGTTCGCGTGTTAAACTTATTCGCCAGTTTTACTTTGGGATACAGCTTTCAAGTAGCTGTTAAATATCTCTCGATCACTTTAACTATTCATTTCTCGACAAATCGTAAACCAAGCTTCGACTCCTGTCGATAGCTCAGTGTTAAACTTTGGACAGGACTGTACTGTAGCTGAAGAGTTTAAAGGATTAATTGTAAGTGTAAAGTAATTCTTACCATAAAGTTTAGTTCATTTATTTATATCAAACAACATGTGTTTCCATAAACACAATTGCAACGACCTCTTTTGACCTATACTGCATATGTTATACAGAGAATTACAGTACAGGCCTGTCCAAAATTTAAAACTGATCTAGCGATTTTTTGCCAAATCTGCACTTCATCCCGGCCCTTCGCTAGCCATATTTCGGCAGCTGGTATCTTTCTCTCGGCAGCATTTCAGACACTAAATAACCACATCTCGACCGCCAAGCTTCGCCGCCTTTTCGTCAACAAATTGTTAGATTTTCGACAGGCATGTACTTTACATTGCGTTTAGTAAAAAAAAGGATTATTAGTGTTTTAAACATTGTGTTTACTGGTTGTAAAATAAGTTGGATTGTTAAGGTCCTACAAACATTCTCCAAAGTTCTTTAATCACAACAATTCACTCGATGAATTCGTAACGGAAACTGTGGCAGATTAATCTAAAAGGCAAACTAACGAACTATCGGATTTTAGCGCCTCTTGGCGCCTATTTTCTAATCCAGATTCTAGTGAGAGAAAGTTTGACAGTTCGCTCGTCGAAGGTAGGTTGTTTTATCCGTGAACTCCAATTTCCCCGTCTCTTTTTGAAATGACTGTGACAAGAGCTTAAAACACCACTTACCCCACAGTAATGGCAGTACGGTAACGGTGCCCAACGCGTTTATCTTTTAAAACAGAAATTAAAGTTCCATGAAAGGGAAATGAAATTTATTTAATTGTAAATCTTGTTTGTTAATATGAAGAATAACGGGGTTTAAACCTCGTTTTGTTATCGCGAAATGCACTGAATCATTATCAATGATAATGTACACTTAGGATTTTTTTTGTTAAAAATTTGCACAAAAAAAAAGTTAAGTTATTTAAAAAAAATCGTTAAGTGTAACGCGAGTACCGTAGAAAACACTCATTTCATTTCCCTAAAATGGAATATAGTAGGGGAAAATGTTATCTAAGTACGCATGCATGTCAGAACTGCCACATGGACTCGCACGCACCATGCACTTATTGGTAATTGGGTCGGGCCCCTTGGATTTAGTAGAGTACATGTTCCTTTCATGCAATTTGGGGGGGGGGGATCAAATGAGGGAAAAACAAAATAAGAATGTAAAATTTATATTTATTTTTTTTGTTTCAAATTAGAAAAAAATATCAATTGTATTTAGGAGAACTATATGTTTTGAACAATGGGTAGGGGGCGAAATGTCTGATTTCTGTTCGAAATTTAGCAAATCGCCAGCCCTGCAAGTACGAAGCATTATACATGTATTTGTAACAAGGCGTATTTCTTGCATGTTTGTAACAAGTTGGGTTTAGCATTATATTTGTAACAAGGTGGGTTTCTTGCATGTTTGTAACAAGTTGGGTTTAGCATTATATTTGTAACAAGGTGGGTTTGTTGCATGTTTGTAACAAGTTGGGTTTAGCATTATATTTGTAACAAGGTGGGTTTCTTGCATGTTTGTAACAAGTTGGGTTTAGCATTATACTTGCAACAAGGAGGATTTCTTGCATGTTTGTAACAAGTTGGGTTTAGCATTATATTTGTAACAAGGTGGGTTTCTTGCATGTTTGTAACAAGTTGGGTTTAGCATTATATTTGTAACAAGGTGGATTCCTTGCATGTTTGCAACAAGTTGGGTTTAGCATTATATTTGTAACAAGGCGGATTTCTTGCATGTTTGTAACAAGTTGGGTTTAGCATTATATTTGTAACAAGGTGGGTTTCTTGCATGTTTGTAACAAGTTGGGTTTAGCATTATATTTGTAACAAGGTGGATTTCTTGCATGTTTGCAACAAGTTGGGTTTAGCATTATATTTGTAACAAGGTGGGTTTCTTGCATGTTTGTAACAAGTTGGGTTTAGCATTATATTTGTAACAAGGTGGATTTCTTGCATGTTTGCAACAAGTTGGGTTTAGCATTATATTTGTAACAAGGTGGGTTTCTTACATGTTTGTAACAAGTTGGGTTTAGCATTATATTTGTAACAAGGTGGGTTTAGCATTATATTTGTAACAAGGCGGGTTTCTTGCATGTTTGCAACAACTTGGGTTTAGCATTATATTTGTAACAAGGTGGGTTTAGCATTATATTTGTAACAAGGTGGGTTTCTTGCATGTTTATAAATAACAAAGGCGGATTTCTTGCATGTACAAAACATTATATTTGTAACATTGCAACATCTGTCCACCTTCCTACTTTCATGTGTATAAACAACAGGTGTTTATGTGTTCCTTATTTGTATAATAAAGTCTTGTTGAAGGGTAACACCGAAGTTACGAAAAGAACAAGTAGCCAGGGAAGGTATCGGAAACTAGTAACCGACAATAAGCCGAGAAATAGGGAGCGAGAGGTCGAAATTGGTTGTCGATCCGGTACTATTTCGCTGACATAGTGTTAAACTTTCGACAGGTCTGTACTGTACTGTATCAATGTGAGAAAACTCGTGTAAATAGTTTTTGAAAAGAAAAAAAATCTTGGATGTTAACGTGATATAAAGTGAAGTGGGATTTCTCTGGAGATTAAACTCATTGACACAAGGTAAATTAACAAAATTTATAACTAAAATATTTTGTCGGTGTACATGGCTATGTATGCAACTACTTAAATTTAAAAAAAAAATCTACTTTTTACGCTAAAACCCCACTGAGTTTGAACAGAATGATGTTTTAAATATTATTATTTTGTGACGTGTTTCATTCTGTAATTATATGACCTGTTTTGAATAATATTGGATGGCAATGTATATCTTAATTGAACCATTTGCTAACAACCGTTATTGTTTTCTTTTAAAACACAAAACTATACCAGGTGTTAAAATAAAATAAGCACAATCCAACGTATTTTAGTGCGTGTTTGTTTATGAATATCAAACCGTTTGTTTTCTATTGTTTTTTCCACAAAATATACTTAGTAAGTGTTTCTGGACATAAACAGGGTTATCTCTGCCATTCATAAATTCAGCATTATGCTTTTTAAAGATAATTTCTGGCTCCAAAAAAAAAATTTACTAATATTTTTGCTCCAAAATTTGTATCAATTTTATTAACAGGCAGACTAAGATAACCAATTTCTTTTTACACAAGTATGAAAAAGTAAAACAAGTTTTACAAACATTCTAAACAGCATATTAGCATATGTTTATTTGACAAAATCATCGTGACGCCAATATTTTTTTTTAATAAAAACATCCTAGTTTGAACTTCATATTATTTTATACTTCAAAACAGGATGGTTTCATTAGAAGTTACTGTGTTGTTGGTCACCGTACTAACTCTTACTATAAAAGAAATACAATCCCAGTGTAAATGTAAACCAGGTCACCCACAGGACGAAGTTTGTAAATCTGATATAGGTAAACACACCCACACACACATCATTCACCCCCAGAGAAGAGAGAGAGAGAGAGAGAGAGAGAGAGAGAGAGAGAGAGAGAGAGAGAGAGAGAGAGAGAGCACACATCCATCATCCATCCATCCAGAGAGAGAGATTAAACGAATGTTATTTATCTGTTTACCACTTGATACCCAATAATTTGTACAGAACAGTCATTTTCATTCGATATGGAATCGCATCATTTTTGGTTTTCCCGTAAAAAAGAGGTTTCTCGACATTACGGGCATTTTCGGCATAAACGTTTTCCAAACCGTTTCATATTTGTAAAGCTTAACGTTGTACGCTGGCAATTTCTATTTCTAAGAAAAACAAAATTTATACAGATTAGGTCATCACTAGCTAAAAATATTTCATCATTTTTATGGTAAATTACATGTAACGTAACGGTTGAAAAGAGTGAAGTCAATTTAACAACTGCTAATGAAGTCCGGACTTCATTAGGCGTCTAAATTGTCAAAAAGTCCAAATATTGAGGCTTTAGACAAGTCAAATTAAAATTGTGACTGTTTTTGACTTCTCGTCTGTGGAGCCTCACTCTTTGGACTTTCATAAGGGTTCGAAATTACAACGCCTAATGAAGTCTGGACTTCCTTCGTTGGACGTTGGACTTCATTAGGGATTGTTACAGAATTCCTGATTGATATTTTTACGAAACTTGGAAACCGGTATATGACACTGTGAAACAAAAGATGAGGTAACTATCAGAGTTTTGCCCCTTTCAAATTTTCATCATTTTTTTTCAATTTTCTTAATCGACCTACTCCTCCAACACAACTGAACTATTTTTGTTTACTTTCAAACGATACTACTTATAAGTCTGTGTCCCTTTTACTTGCTATCCTGTTACTATCTTTACCAACATGTAAACGGGTGTATCTTGTTCTGGCTAGCGGCGCTCGCTCTTGTTTGTGTTTTACAGTGGTTAGAGCACATAATTATCTTTTTCTGGCTATCAACGCTCTTATTTGTACCGCGATGGCCTAATGGATAAGACGTCAGTCTAAAAATCCAGGGACTCTCACCGCTGTTAGTTCGAGTCCCACAAATGGGAAAGTGAATTTTCTTTGCCGTTGGCCTTTACTACGACGTACTGACTCGGTGAGCTAGCACCTTAAAGTGGCCCTGAGTGCGCGCTGGTACAAAGCAGACAATAAAACACTGGCATATCACATGCATACATAAACTATCCATAGAGATAAATAAATTAGTTATCGTCGCGAAAAGCTGGAAAATTGCTGATGTGACTTTAAGCAACGGTCAACAACAACAACAACAACAACAACACAACAGCTCTTGTTTGTATTTTACAGTGATTAGAGCATATATCGACTCTGTCAGGAACAACCAGTTTGATTTTCATTTTGATATGGAATCTCTTCCAAGGGTTACTGTTACAGAACTCCAATATAATGTTACTGTTCGCCATGTATTTAAGGTAAAATCTTCTTTAAATTTTGAGTGATGATTTTAAACGACGCAATATTAGTTGTGGGGACGTTAGCTCAAATTGCAGCATATTGGAACAGAATACTATAGATGGTCAATTGGTCTACAGTAAGCGCTCATGGATTATAGCACCAAAGTTGGCATATTAGTCAGTTCGCATGTTGAAGGTGATTTTCTTCGGCCATGCATGTCTCCTCGTCATTCAAGAACTTCTGGGGTAGTAGTAAAATATCTTAAATAGGGGCGTAAAACACTTCTTCGTATGATAAGTCTCTTGATTTTGTCATCACTTGCAAAGATAACTTGTCAGTAATTTTGCCATTTATAAAGAATATGTCGCATCTCGTATCAAATCTACTTATGAGCGAAATCAAATTTGCTTTGACTCAAAAGATATGTTTAATATGTGAGTAACAATAATCGTGTTTTAACACCAATAGGACTTCAATTTAACCCAACCCATAAAATGTAAAGTTTTAAAAATGATTTTTCACAGAAATATACCAAATGGCTTCATGCCAGTCGGTTTTTAAATGAAATAAAAAATAATTAAAAAAGGATGGTACAATGCATATAATGATACACCAATTACTATAGTATGGGTTTTGGGTAGGTTGGTGGGTGCTACATTAGTTTATTGTTCATGTGTTTCCTTTCCGGAACACCCGGCCTCACTTCCCTATTGGTAGTTCACATGTTTAACTTAATATCTCAGTTTTTACTTTGATTTTGGGACTGTGATTTGAACATGAACTGGTATGTTTGTGTTTGTCTTCATGTATGTGGTTGTATAACTATGACGTTTACAATCTCTTGTTTTTTGCCTAACCTGACCAAAGGTAATGTGAGCTTATACATAGTGCAGCGTGTCTGCCTGTGTGTGTGCGCGCGTGTGTGTAGTGACCAACAGATTTCAATGCAACTTTGTCAGAAAGTATCCATGTGCCAGTGCAATTCAGATTTGTTTGTGGTTACAAAAAAGTATAAGGTGATCTTGCAAAAGAACACTGAAATGGTTAATTATCTGGCGTATAAGGCCCATTGGGCTCTTGTTAAAAATTTGAATTAATATACATGTATGCATTGATGATTATTTTAATCTCTTTAAGGGACAAATAAAGAGTGGAGAACCGACATATATTTATACACCTGCTGGAAATTTAACTTGTGCTGCATCATTCGACATCGGAAAGGTGTATCTAATAACAGGTTATTTATTTAAATATTTATTTATTAACCTTTTTGATTTTTTTTTTACAAAACTGGACATAAGTATTCATTGTCATGCCTTCACTGCAATTATGATCAACTACTTTTAATTAGTTAATTCACTATTGTGGACTATTGTAGTTACAATAGACCGGTAGGGGTCTGTCCGGGCCTTAAAAATAGGTAGTGGCTGTTCTTTCGCCACGCCCTCCGCATCTAGAAAGCATACCCCTCTGCTCATACTAGTTAGTACATTCGTTATGTATATATTGAATGGCGTTTTACATCCCAGTTAAGAATGTTTCACTTATATTGAGACGGTCAGTTCAGGAATGGTGAAGGAAACCGGAGTGTCCGTAGAAAACCACCGACCTTTGGCAAGCTGACAAAATTCCCCATACCAGGATATGCGGTAATAGGTACTGCAATCTGTAAGGGTCCGTTTTAGATCAATCGGCCCTCGAGGCCCCCATTTAAGGAATAATTAAAAAATATATATTTGAATCTATCTTTTCTTCACCAATAGGTCAACTAAGAGGACCAGAATCCAATCAGTACTGAACACAAATATAGAGGGTCAAAAAGAATCAATGTTAACAGCTGTCGGTGGTTCACAGAATGGAGCAAAATGTCCATGTACACGAGAATGTCCGTAAGCGCCGTTATTTAAGGAATTGTAACTGCCAAGTAAGTGTTTAACAACATTGGAAATTACAAAAACTGCCATAAGCAACCCTGGCAATACTTTAGATATTTGATTTTCGGATCTTTTCGGTCACTATAGTGTTTGCTTTGTGAGTGAAAGTCTGTGGTTTCGCTTCCATATGAATCTAGCCAATATTCGGCTTAAATAGCCAAGCACTTGAAATTAGAACTTTACCGACGCCCTTGGTTTGAGGTAATGGTGTTTTGCGCCCCAGTAAGATTTTTTTCACTTAATTCGAGGCAATTGGTTCTAGAATAATAAAGAAAACCAGAGTGCCCGTAATAAACCACCGACCTACAAGTGAACTGACACATGTTTCCAAGTTGGATTCGAACATAATCGGTGGAAGTTGTCGCGATGATAAGAAAAATGATATCACATGTTACTTGTGGTTTTTTAAAATAAAATAATGCATTCAAAAGTAGCAAATGACAACAGTAAAAAATAAATAAATCTTTTAGTCTTTAGTAAATAAACTTGATATATTTCTGATCTATGCCTTTGTTGCTTTTGGGAAATTAGTTTTGTAGGTTAAAAATATGAAAAATGTTGTACAATAAAACTAGAAGTCCGAGATAAAGTTTATTACTGAATACATTGATTACGCCGGTATTTTCCTGCCATATCCAAATTGCAAACAAAAGTTGCGAAACTAAAATTTTACGAAATAAATGGTTTTCCGTTATAGTTCTAAACATCAAATCATTAAGTCGGGTTTCTACTTAACTCCAGAGGCAGCGCAAAACTTCAGTATACATCAAATTCGAAAATTATTGTTACCGATGCAATCAAATTAAAGGAAACTTTCAAATAATTAATCTTTAACAATGTCGCTGGGCGTTGCCATGAGAAAAATAAGAAACAAGTTATTCCAGTCGATATAATGTTAATGACTTCCGCTCAGAGAGCCTTGGGTTGTTTAAATGTTGGCCCGAAAATGCTGAAAAGTCAATATGACATGGACCATCCCAGGTGTCACTCATTCTAAAGTTGAGTTGAGTTGAGTAATGGTGTTTAACGTCCCAGTCAAGAATATTTCACTTATATCGAGACGTAGCCAGCTATAGGCGAAGTGCAAAAATTTGCTGTGCGTTGCGCTGATGGCATTATACAGCAGGGTTCTTTAGCGTGCCAAGCCACCGTGACACGGGACCTCGATTTATTTTAAGTTCCCATCCGAAAGAACCGTGACTTTCATTTTGTAATGCCGAGTGCTTGGCGAAAGAACAGTCACTACCCACTTTCAAGTCTTGGGTCAGACCAGGCCGGGGATCGAACCCACGACCTCCCACTTACGGAGCGAGCACTCTACCAATTGAGCTACCGCAGTGGTATAATTCTAAAGCTGACATGATGACAATATTTTATAACAATGTCATGTGCTACTTTTGAATTTTTATGAAATAATACAATTCAAAAGTAGCACATGACAACAATAATGCAATTAATGAACACGGCCAATCAAAATAAAAAATAAAGTTAAGTAAGAATAGATATAAAACGTTCATTATTCTAAATCAAAAATGTAAAAAAAGGTTTTTAATTTTTACATAGTGATACTCTCAAAAATAGCACATGGTTTTAAATTTGAATGTCACTGCTTGAAAACCTTTATTTGATAGTCCAATCTTATATATTAAATCTATGTGTCATATATATAATGTGGCCCGTTATTATTGGGAAGGTACCGAGTTGGAGTCCCAGTTTACTGTTATGGTGCAAAATTTACAGACTTTCTTTCGGACTTTTTTCATCATTTGACTTTTCAAATATAGATAAAAACATTAATAAATAATTAAAGAATAAAAATGAAATTTAATATTTTAAAAGGGAAGTCATTCTTAATATTAAGTTATCGTTTGGACGACAATATAAAATGTTGTGTTAATTTATTAATCTGATTTAAGGACACTAATATTTAAGTGACTGTGACACCTTGAGTCAGACGGATTATAGTAAGCCATCCAGTAGTGGACACGGTGGATAAAGACACCCGAAAATGAGTTATTGACACTTCTGTCTCAACTTAAAGAAATGTTGTTTCACCAATTATGTTAATTATTGTAATGCAATTATTGTTATTCAATGTACATGTATTTTGTATTACATGCTGTTTATACTGACCAACTGTGAGGCAGTTGGAGTCGGACGTTCAAACCGACAACACCCAACTTATTTAGACCTGAATAAATTGTTGAAACTGGTTTGCATCTTATTTCGTAATTAGCAGTAGTTAAGTTTTAAAAAATAGCAAATACATGTATAAAAAGTGCAAGCTAAGGTCAAAAGAGAACCTTACTAAAAAGATATATGCCCAGATGGTGGCATAATATTACAATCAATAACCGTCGCCAACACGGGCAAAATCTAAGATTGTATTCCGAAACGGCCGTCTAGTGCTATAAAATTAAAACTGGTATAATATGTAATTTAAACCCCTGAGCCTATATCTCTGCTGGCGGCTGGTGCCCCGAGGATATCACAAACTCAGTATGCAATAATTTCGTATTATTGTCAGAAATATACTATAATTGTCTAAATTTCCTGCAAGTTAAAATTTGAAATTTCTCAAAAACTAAGGTATACTCCCTCATGCAAAGTATTTCCTTAGCTTAATTTGGTAAAATATATCTTGGTCCTTTGGGTAGCTTTTCAACATCTTCAAAATAATTTTGGTTTCATAATTTGGTCGAAGCACTACTGATGAGGAATTGTATTCCGAAACGACCGTCTAGTGCTGTAAAATTATAACTGGTATAATATGAGCCGCTCCATGACAAAACGACCCTTATGACAATTACGTCATAGTATTAGAAAATGACGTCAAGGTTTTCTTTTGTTTCTCGACACAATCGATTACGTCGCTAGATTTTACATTAATCTTACTAGAAAACATTCATTTTTAAAACGAATTACACGGATTATTTGTGGACGGATTTTTATGAATTTTTCACTATTAAATGTAAAAATAATCGCAGTTTTATACATTATAAAAAATCCATATTAAATTTTAACGTCACTGAAAAAAACTGTGGAAGAGTTTTTTTTTTTAAATCCGGCATTATTATGTTTTAACTTTCCCTTAACCTTTTCACCGTCAATTAGTGAACTGAAAATATTTGGTAATATCTGTATTTAATTGTGACATTCACACAAAACACAACATTCATTTTTAATCACACAAAAATTGCACAAATTTTTATTTTGATAATATGCAAACAATAACGACGGACAATTCCACATAATTCTTAAATACATACAAATAAGGTGGTGTCCTTAAATTCAAAAACAAATTATGTGTACTGAAATTAAAGTGTGCTGGATTTCAGACCTTAATCGCTATTTTTAAATGATATTTATTTCTCTTGCTAATCCAGAGACCATGTTTTATTGCCATGATATATTGAATTTTTATTTCAGAAGGACATTTTATTCACGTCCGTTGGTGAAAATGAAAATTAGAAACCATACACAAGGTTTCAAGGTTTACTCGTATTGTGTCAAGATAGGGACGTGTAACTGTTTTTTTTTTTTTTTTTTTTTTTTTTTTGCGAAAATCCGATTAAAAAATCGTATGTATCCTGTACTAAAATTTATCACCCTAGACAGTCATTACAATACTCAGTAGAGATTGTCCATTAAATGTCCATACATTGAATATGATGGAAGAGTGTCACTTGCTATTGTTGTGCCTCTCACTGCCTAGATTTGAACGACATGGGACACTGTAAGTTACTTTGTCAGTTCATTTGAATAAAGTCTGTTGCTTTTCCCCATAACTCCGATTTCCCCATCCCTGACTCTATTTAACTGGATGAATCTTGACGGGGGGGGGGGGGGGGCATAACACTCGGTTACTAGTATATGAGGACATTAACTCTTACCAGTAAAATCTGGCGCAATTTGAGCACATTTTTAGATCAAATTTTTAGGTAAGGGCATGTAAAATACCTTTATATAACCCAACCTTATTACACTTAAAACATTCTATCTTGTCATCAATAAACTAACTGTGGAGACAAGAAATTGTAGGTGAAATATCTCTCTCTCTCTCTCTCTCTCTCTCTCTCTCTTGGGGCATTCGCCTTGAGAGCGGGAGGTTGTAGGTTCGAACCCATGCCGGGTCCATACCCAAGATTGTTAACATTTTAGACTTTGCTTTCTCACCTGGCTTTCAGTATTTGGATGACAGATTATTCATTAATTCAAATGAGCTCAGAATTACATGACTTAGATTGGCATACTCACTTAGTGAGGTTTCATCATTAAGTGGCAACGCGTGAGTTCATACTAGAACAAAACACACCACACACTTGCACATCTCATGCATACATGAACTTGTTCTTAGATTACATGTATCGTTAGACATTTATAAATTTGTTAATTTTGATGTGAGGTTAAACAACATTACAACAAAAATCCCTCTCCCCTCTCGTGAAATTTCGCTTAAAATAGCAGCATCTTGATATGTACAAAAACATAATTATTTCTTCATGGGCTTCAAAATTGGTACGACAGTCGTGATTAAAAGATTTTTCAGGGACCATAGCAAATTCTGTTCATAATACACCCGCAGAGTTACTGCATTGGGCGTGTCGCTATATTGCATCATAATTAAAACCTTGATAATATACTAAAATATTGGGTATACTGTGTCATATGTTATAAGTCTGTAGAAGCATATCTGGTGTAGCTCCCTAACTTCATAATTTCATGTGTGAGAGAGGTGCTTTAGTTGTAATCTTCACCAATAGGCTACACACATTTTTACGGTCACTTGAAGACTTGCAAAAAGAAAAGTAATGAATCATATTAAGTGATACTTATTTCAGAAATATGGGACCATTATCCATCATACCCTGAGGATTAACCCTGTCAGCTATAGAGTTCCTATTATTGTTGGATTATTTACACCACCAGTTTACGGATCTTGGTGCCGCTACTCACGCTGACCCAATGGTGCAAACGTTTTTGCTTAAAATATACGGGTTTTCCTCTGGTTCCTGGACCTATCACTTATTATACTGTAAAGAGGATTATATTCGCGGGGTGAAAATTTCGCGATTTTTCAAATCGGACATTTCGCGTGGGTGTAATTTTAGCGCAACATCCGAAAGTATAATTACATTTTTTCCCGATGCAACTGACACCGCGAGTTGTCTTCCTTTCAACACTACACGTATTATATAAAGATAAAACTGTTCACCCATGCAAATAAAATATCATTCCCGACCATTCTACCATGTAAATAATGCTCTAACAAAATTTGGTGAACATACGTTGTAAAAATGCTTCGTTGGTTAAAAACGGCAAGTGAAAAAAATCTTGAACTAGGTTTGCCAGACCCTGGAAAATGTCCGCGTAACAAGTACAATAAAACCTCTTCACGCTCAATGGGTAATTAAGACCCATAAAAGGATGGAAAAAGAAAACACATTTATTGTGAACGCCTTCACAAGTGCCGGTATTGATAACTCTTAACTTGTTTTCATGCACGACTGATTTTAAATATGATCTAATTAGTGTAGGCAGAGACATGTATCTGGTGCAGGTGTTACGATGTACATAATACTAACAGTAAGCATTTGATTTCATGCGCCAATGACTATGAATAAACTGTCTGGTAAAAGTCTTATACGTATGTAAATAACACTAAATATGATCCAAAAGATTAAAATTGCATTCAATATATGAAAAAAATATTGTCTGGGGTGTAATATATCGTTCAAAATATTTAAATAATAGTGTATGTTAAAACATCTTAAGCAATTAATTGCTTCAGGAACTATTTTTACACACCTACAAATATTAAGTCAACGTGGTATAAATCTAGTTTTATATAATCAAATCTTCTTCAGATTTCAAAATTCAAGTCTTGTGATACAGCAAAGCTGTTTTATCTGCATATTGTCTGACGGAAAAGTTAGGTATACTTTTAAATGTTAAGCAGATTTTTTTAATTCCAGGGCAAATGTTTACCTTAAAAGGTCACACGATACTGAGAAGCATAAAAATGTGTTCAGAGAACACTAACCCACCCACCCTATGCAATGGTAAACATCAATGAATTCCAAAGTGAAATATGTTTTTATTGACCACTAGTTGTAAAAAAGTGGGGTGGTTGGGCCATTGAATAGATTGAAAACCACACCAAAGAATTAAATACTTAGGCTATATATGCATCTTATTTGCATAAATACACGCAAACTAAAAATTTAACGGAAAACCTGTTACATATAGTTTTAATGCCCAGGGTTATCTTTTCCATGTTAAAAATTTTAAGAAAATCGGTACATAAATAAGACTGAAATGGCCATATATAGGTTTTTGCTATTTATAGTAACGGCGGCCATTTTGGATGTGCTATAAGGCTGTCGAGCAATCCCATTCCACTTACTAACATAAAAAATATATTATATGCACAGTGTGTATGTACAACACTCAGTATCAGGTCGAGTCCTTTTTTCGTAACCGTATCACTACGAGTCGCGCTTGCGCGACGAGTAGTGATACAGCTACGAAAAAAGGACGAGACCTGATACAAAGGGTTGTACATACACGCTGTGTATATAATATTTTTATCTAACATTTCCAATTAGGTTATTTAAAATAATGAAAAAACAATACTTTATGTGAAAAAAAAAATACATTTTACCACAGAAAACCACTGAACTATGTTTTGACCGACAAATCCAAGACTTCCTGATGATGTAACAATGAGAAAGTGCACGTGCGCTTTACTGCCAATGTTGTATCACCACAGTGTTGTATCACGACACTGTGGTGATACAAGATTCTGTATCATGCGTGTTCGATAAAACTTTTATTTCGTCAAATCAGATAGAAAAACTAGTCTAATGTTAGATAAATCAACTGACCAAGTTTCAGCTCAATCGGATATACTGTTTTTTTTCAAATACATGGACACCATATTATTCATGAACAATCTCGCAAACGCGCACAACAGCATGCTTTATCCCCTCACCCCTGAGGGCGGGGGGGATAATCAAAGAAGCAAATCATTACACTGCCCAAACAAAAAATGCCATTCTCGTTTGCAGAAATCTGTTGTCAATCAAAACGTGAAAAACCTAGTAACATATCATAAGTGATCAACATTTCATAATCCCGACCAAGGAATTACTAAAGCCAGAATAAAATTTAGCATCATTTGATAAAACTACCACTTAGAATCTATCTATTTATTGACCGGGATTTCAGAGTTTCTTTAAAAATTGGAGATTAGGGTTAATCTAACCAGGTGTCCTCACGTAAAAAATGTGTTTATGCACTAGGTTGGTGGTGAACAGAAACGCTAACCACTGCACCACATGGTCACCAAAATCCAATTGTAATTCTAATTTGTTGATTTTAAAAATAATGAAATAAAATGAAATAAAATAAAGAAGGAAAATAAAAAAAAAGGTTTTCCCTGTGCCAATAGTTGGAAAATCACCAAATAATTGTAATTTATTTTATATCAATGCATTCGGAATATTTTTTCCCTTTTCAATAAAACAGAATTTTGAATATGCTCTAAGAATAAAATGGTTGGAAACATAAAATTAATAAATACATGTTTGACAGTAAATGTTATCAGAGACTATAATTTTATTTTTTACGTTTATCTTACAGTGACGTTACGATAACGTCACAACTTAAGGAACACCTGCGTGTAAAAGTTACCATAGCGACGTCAAATGTTCGAATTTTAAACAAGATTTACATTTTTGGAATCACGAATAGATGTGCTTTCAGGATCTGTTAAAAACTCAAAATCGATATTTCGTGCCGTAAGGGTCGTTTTGTCATGGAGCGGGCTCATATGTAATTTGACCTCTTGACTTTGCCCTTTAACACACCTACATTTGGTAAACGACACATTGTCTTACGTATAAGTGCACATTTTACCTATTCATCTATGGGTGACGAGGTTCAGTCGCGGACAAAAATTCTGACGGAAGGCCAAACAAACGGACATTGTACTCCTATGCAGTCCTAGTTGTGTTAAAGGGTACCTCTATATAAGGACCACCTGCTTATAAAGGTCATTGAATCGCAATTGATCTTTATTCATATTATCTGAACTTGTATATAAAGACCCCCTGCCAATAAAGGTCACTTTCACTGGTCCCCTTGGGTTGCCTTTAATGACAGGTTTGACTGTATATTTACCATTTGTGGCATTTCATTCATGTAAGTACCATTGCTAAAGTGACGTCACTTATTTTTTGCTTATGCCTGCCTCTACGCTTGACGTTGTTGATAGGCTGTTCCATCGATTGGAAACACATAACATACACGGCAGCGTTGTTACGCCACATAGCGGTGTTGCCGCATAAACGCGCCCAACACGTCTATGCGGGGAATTCCAACACATAAAGAGGTCCGCCACGTTTATGCGGCGGTGTTCAACGCATAAAGATGTGTTGCTTATATGCGGCACAAGGCTGCCTTTTTGACGCATAACGATGGCTAATTTTAACGAGTTGGTATGAAATAAAAAAAGAGCTGATATCTCGACAAAAACGGTGGTGGTGATATAAATTATGACGATGACGGTTACAATTGAGAATTTACGTTGTTGGTGTTGTTGATAATGGTAATAATAATACGAGGATGGGAACAGGGACGATGAGAGCGCGACGACGATGTTACCGTCGTCGTGCCGACGACGTTGGCGATTATGACTGTAATGTTGATGATCGTTAAATTGTGATTTTGGCAGAATTTTGACTTTTGCTTTAATAATAATATTTATAAAAATAAAATTAATAATAATATAATGATCATCACGATGGTGGTGGTGCTTTTTGTGAAGGTGGTAATAATGATGGAGGTGTAAATGCAGTGATGATAGTAATTGTTTTCTTTATGCGGCGGAATGTAGCCTTTTTGCCTCATAAAAGCTTTCTCTTTATGCGTTGTAATTCCCTGCATAGACGTGTTGGAACACGTTTATGCGGCAACACCGCTATGTGGCGTAACACAGCGTTTCAAATTCATTTTGGGATTAAAATACCAAAATAAGCTTTTCAAAAATGCGAAATGTATATAACCATTGATCTGTCTAGAAATGCCACTTCCATTGCCGTGTAAAGTAAATAAAACGAATTACATGTATCTAGTTTATTTGCACGGCAATGAAAGTTATAGCTTCTAAACAGTTCAATTGTTTAATATCCTCTAAACTTCATTTTACAGGGGACCTGGCATTGTATAAATATTACATTTTTGACAGGGGTGATGATACATATTGTCACCTCGAGGAAGCAATATTTGTCGAGCGGATAGCCGAGGCTGACAATGCTTTTCGAGAGGTGACAATATGTACTGTCACCCTGTCAGAAATGTAATATTTATTTTATTAGTCACTCGGACCCAGAAGAGTATCTACAAAGACGTACAAACCCTTGATAGTTCGTTTTGTTGACTCTTTAGTGTAGAGCCTAAATCTAGCAAGTTTATAAAGTATCCATCGGTAACATATATAGACAATTAAAGTGCTATATCAACTTCAAATTTTTGGTGTTGCAACAACACGCTTGCATATGCACAAAATTAATGATAACATGTTTCGATCAAGCACTAACGTGTTCTAGGAAGGGAGGCGACTGGAAAAAAATATTGTCATATTGTCATGCGCAGAGCTATGCGACAATGATTTTTATGCAACACAGATTGTTACATAACTCTTATCCAATGAAATGGCTAGGTTTTTAGCTCACCTGAGCCAAAGGCTCAAGTGAGCTTTTCTGATCACAATTTGTCCGTTGTCTGTCGTCGTCGTCGTCGTAAACTTTTCACATTTTCATCTTCTTCTCACGAACCACTGGGCAGATTTCAACCAAATTTGGCACAAAGCACCACTAGGTGAAGGGGATTCAAGTTTGTTCAAATGAAGGGCCACACCCTCTTTAAAGGGGAGATAATTGAGAATTATTGAAACTTTGTTGGTATTTTTCAAAAATCTTCTTCTCAAAAACTATTCGGCCTGTAAAGCTTAAACTTTTGTGGAGGCATCCTTAGGAAGTGTAGATTCAAGTTTGTTCAAATCATGGTCCCCGGGGGTAGGGAGGGGCCACAAGAGGGGGATCAAGTTTTACATAGGAGTATATAGAGAAAATCTTTAAAAATCTTCTTCTCAAAAACTATTAGGCCTGAAAAGCTCAAATTAAAATGGAAGCATCCTGAGGTAGTGTAGATTCAAGTTTGTTCAAATCATGGTCCCCGGGGTAGGGAGGGGTCACAAGAGGGGGATCAAGTTTTACATAGGAATATATAAAGAAAATTTTTTAAAATCTTTTTCTCAAAAACTATTAGGCCAGAAAAGCTCAAATTAAAATGGAAGCATCCTCAGGTAGTGTAGATTCAAGTTTGTTCAAATCATAGTCCCTGGGGGTAGGGTGGGGCCACAAGAGGGGGTCAAGTTTTACACAGGAATATATAGAGAGAATCTTTAAAATCTTCTCCTCAAAACTATTAGGCCAGGAAAGCTCAAATTAAAATGGAAGCATCCTCAGGTAGTGTAGATTCAAGTTTGTTCAAATCATGGTCCCCGGGGGTAGGGAGGGGCCACAAGAGGGGGATCAAGTTTTACATAGGAGTATATAGAGAAAATCTTTAAAAATCTTCTTCTCAAAAACTATTAGGCCTGAAAAGCTCAAATTAAAATGGAAGCATCCTCAGGTAGTGTAGATTCAAGTTTGTTCAAATCATGGTCCCCGGGGTAGGGAGGGGTCACAAGAGGGGGATCAAGTTTTACATAGGAATATAAAAGAAAATTTTTTAAAATCTTTTTCTCAAAAACTATTAGGCCAGAAAAGCTCAAATTAAAATGGAAGCATCCTGAGGTAGTGTAGATTCAAGTTTGTTCAAATCATAGTCCCTGGGGGTAGGGTGGGGCCACAAGAGGGGGGTCAAGTTTTACACAGGAATATATAGAGAGAATCTTTAAAAATCTTCTCCTCAAAAACTATTAGGCCAGGAAAGCTCAAATTAAAATGGAAGCATCCTCAGGTAGTGTAGATTCAAGTTTGTTCAAATCATGGTTAAATAATAGTGTATTTTCCATGCTGTATTCTTTTATATAAGTATTTTGATATAAAGTTAAATATATTGTTCATGAGAAATATATTAATTGTACTTGTATTTAAAAGCTAATTTTTAATGTAAATCCTGCTGTATTCTATAATTTCTATTTGCCATTTCCCGATTACAGTATTCGGCCTATGCATTTTCTCTCTTTTGAGATTGGTAGATTGCATGATGAAAATTTTTTTTAAAATTATTTCATTGGTTGAAATGCTGTAAAAAAAGGTAACGGAATAAGCCGAGGCTTGTCGAAACATCAACCTTTTACGGTACATAGAAATACTTACAAATTGTTTAGTGAAAAGCATCGGTAGGAAGTATAGATTTCAGTTTGTACAAAACCTCCCTCCCCTGCACTCACTTCAATACTGAACTCATTTCGGCTTCTACCTAGCAAGTTGCTCAGGTGAGCGATGTGGCCCCTGGGCCTCTTGTTAATGAGGTGTAATAAAATTAAATGTTGTAAAATGTGACGTAATATAGTCAGCTACAACTGTCTTTGTTTTCTCTCGACAGATTTCGCAGTGTGGTACAAGTAATTGCCCACCGGCCACTTCGATATTATGGACACCAACACAGTCACCTAAGGATACTTGTCTGTGGGAATCTGGCTTCTGTTACAATATGAATGGCAATTGCTGCTGGAAAAGGACACGGCGACTAAGAAGATGTATAAGAAGAAATAAATTAACTAAATAATGATTTTATTTATGTGTATTTATTTATTTATTGAAGTATTGTACCCTTTTGGAATAATAATTAACCCTTTCCCGTTCTGGATAAAATGCGAGGTTTTCATGGGATTTCAAAGACGGTTTAATAAACGTAAATTACGAGATGATTGAAATGGACAATCCTATAATCAGGTTTTTTCATGTGAAAGCAAGATGGAATCGAAACTGTAGTACGAGTCCTCAGTGTATTACATCTAAATTTTTATTTTGTTCTATCTGTCTTTTATAATACCATTATATAATTATAAAATTTGCAGAGGTAATGATTAATAAACTGGAGCCAGGACTTGGTATATCTATATATCTAAACGTGTTTGGTTTTCTGGATCGTAGGACCCGTAAATACTTAACTTATGTTGGGTCGTTACCCGCTGTTAAGTGAAGTGGCAGAAAAAATTACCTATGCAGTGCGTTCAAGGCAATACTAGTATGCAGGGAGGGTTCGTTAGCGTGCCACACCTACAGTGAAAATAGAAATAGGGTTTTAATGTCTTATCTGAAGGACCTCTGGTTTTCATGTCTAAATACCGTATGATTGGCGAAAGAGTCTCTATCCATTTTAAGTCTTGGACCCTGAGACCCTGCCAGGGTGCAAACTCCGGCCTTACATACATTAGTATGGAGTGAACACTCTACTAACCAAACGTAGTAAACGTATTTCCACGAACTGTACGAAATAAACAAAAATCAAAATAAATCAATGAGCATTAGACATTTTTATTTTTCAGCAAGACTGTATACCAGGTTTTGATATCATTTGGGTCAAAATTATTTTCTCCAGCATGCGGGTATATTATTTCCATATTATGCCGTTTTAGAAAATCAAAAATGAATTGTCCACCTGGCTTATTTCGCTGGAATAACACTTCAAGTAATAAGTACTTCACAAATACGTTCTTAAAGAATTTCTCTCCTCCTGCTAAAATATCGGCTTCGGCTCCCTCTGCGTCAATCTTTAAAATCACAGATTTCAGAGGAGCAATTTCTAAAATTTCTTCTAAAAGAATTGTGTTAATAGTTTCGTTCGTTTGATAAGAAGTGCTAAGAGAAGGCTCATAATTTTTGATAAATGTTCCTCCGACATTTGCCTTTGTCCTGATCAACGTAACGTTTTCGTGCTTATTCGACACGGCATTATGAACAACCGTAACCCTGTCCATATAATTTGCTTTTTTCATTGCGGCACAGACTCTGTATACATTCGCCTTGATGCAGTCTACAGATATGACCGGGTTTCCTGCATTTGCCGCGGTTAAAGAGAACACGCCAATATTGGCGCCAATATCAACAAAGGTAGCATCCGGGTTCTTCTTCATTAGATCATAAATCATAGTCATGTAAGCGATTTCATATCCGCCAAGTCTCTGCACAGCTTTCGAAATGATTGCGTCAACATTAGGTGGGTACACATATATGGGGATCTTGTTTGGTTTTTTCAAGTATGATAAAACATAATCGTCTTTCGCCTCACACACACTATCTAATAAATTCCAATTTCCCTGTAACTTTCGAATTACTTTTCCTCTGAATTTTGTATCCGATGGCGAAAGTTGATTCTCCAATTTCGTTCCTGATGGTGAAAGTTGACTCATGTCATTTGTATCTGATGGTTGACTCTTGTAGTTTGGTTGATTAACAAAATTCCCACTATTCATGTTCGTTTTTGAACTGTCAGTCTTGTCCTCGACCAACTGACCATCAAGCATTCGCTGAGACGTCGGTACAGGTTGGTTTGGGCATCTTGATAAAGCCATCAACAGAATCACGATGGTAACGGCGCATATAAATAACAAAACGATTGTATTCTGTGGTCTTGACATTTTTGATTTCCGGTAAAATCTACAAAATATAAATTATTATATAGTAATATTGAGAAACCAGTAACTAAGAACGTGCATTTTGCAGTGGCAAAGCAACCGCGACCACACAATAAGTAAGGAATGAAATGCGGGACTAACCCATGTTTCTTATTACTACAACACCGTTTTTTATGGATTGTAGCCATATTTTACCAAACTGTACAATTTTTTCAAGTGACATCTTTTTGTTAGAAAGTTGCCTAATTATAATGTACAATGTCAGTATCTGCTCAAAATCTTATTTTAAATAGTCTCCATATTCCGTACAATTTTCAATTTCATTTCAAACTGAAAAATGTCCATGCTCAACAACTCCACCTTTTGGGCATCACTGCGGTAGCTCAGTTGGTAGAGTGCTCGCGCCGTAAGTGGGAGGTCGTGGGTTCGATCCCCGGCCGGGTCTTATCCAAGACTTGAAAGTGGGTAGTGACTGTTCTTTCGCCAAGCACTCGGCATTACGAAATGATCTTTCGGATGGGAACTTAAAATAAACGAGGCCCTGTGTCACGGTGGGCTTGGTACGCTAAAGAATCCGGTTGTATAAACGGTCATCAGCGCAGCGCAACGCAGGCAAAATATGAAAATTGTGAGCATTGGAATAAATAATAAAATTTAAATATGAAAATTGTGAGCATTGGAACTTATAAAAACTTTTTAACTTATAAAAAGTCTAAAAATAAAGTAAATTGGCTATATAAATATAATAGAAACGGGTTTTTTTTCAAATTTTCTCGTGTTTATTTCGCAATGCGTAGTGTTATTAAAAGTGACACTTTCCGGAATAAAGACAAGTAATAAAATTTGGGACTTTCAGGTAATAGCCAATCAGCTTTCAACTTTAATCAAAATCCAAGACAACGGTGTACTAATTGTTGTGTCTAGATACCACAGTAAATTAGTTTTTGACATGTGTCATGTTTTAATCAATTGCCTAATTAGCGAATTGTAATTGTTTTCGGTATCACTGAACAAAAATCAGAAGTCGGCTGCGACACCCTTTGAACCTATAAAACTCAAGGCCGAATGGAGAACTCTGGGTAGACTGTCAGGTGTCAACAATCCCTAGGTAATGAACAAGTTTATTACAAGTTTATTAAGTTATTTTACCATACTTAAAAAATGTAACTAAATGTATCAAATTAAATAAAAAATAATCTTTTATTTCTATATACAAATAGGAAATTTCTTCTGAATTTAATGTTTTGTAAAATTAAAACTCTTATAAAAATTCACGAAAAAACCATCGTGACACCCCCTACAATTCAAGAAAAAACCATAATGACACTAGCAAGAGAAAGTTTGTAATTTTCTTTCCGAAGACAGAGACGGCTTTCTGTAACAGGAGCAAGGAAACGCCTTTTCTTCACTGTCATTTTACTATTAAGACCTGTTAGTTTACCATGTTTCATGTGAAATGGTGTAAATTGTAGTGAGAGTTGAGTTGAGTAATTGTGTTTGACGTCCCAGTCAAGAATATTTCACTTATATCGAGACGTCGCCAGCTATAGGCGACAGTGTAGAAATTTTGCCTGTGCGTTGCGCTGATGGCATTATTATTATTACTTTGAGTATTAATATCCATCAGTGTACATTATTTTTCAAAACATGTAAACAGTGGTACAAAATGTACAATGTTTTACAACATGTGTTATACATGTATATCATATCATAGCATTATATAGCAGGATTCTTTAGCGTGCCCACCATGACACCGGACCTCGTTTATTTAAAGTTCCCATCCGAAAGAACCATGGCTTTCATTTCGTAATGCCGAGTGCTTGGCGAAAGAACAGTCACTATTCACTTTCAAGTCTTGGGTCAGACCCAGCCGGGGTTCGAACCAGCAACCTCCCACTTTCGGAGTGAGCACTCATATATCCAACTATAGCGGTCATCTTAAACCCGTCACCTATATATACAAATAAAGCGCTCGGTATACGTATATATACAGTTGGCAACTGAGCTACCGCAGTGAGTGAGTGAGTAATGGTGTTTTACGTCCCAGTCAAGAATATTTCACTTATATCGAGACGTCGCCAGCTATAGGCGAAGGTGCAGAAATTTTGCCTGTGCGTTGCGCAGATGGCATTATACAGCAGGGTTCTTTAACGTGCCAAGCCCACCGTGACACGGGACCTCGTTTATTTTAAGTTCCCATCCGAAAGAACCGTGACTTTCATTTCGTAATGCCGAGTGCTTGGCGAAAGAAGAGTCACTACCCACTTTCAAGTCTTGGGTCAGACCCGGCCGGGGTTCGAACCCACGACCTCCTACTTACGGAGCGAGCACTCTACCAGCTAAGCTACTGCAGTGGCCTGGTGTGGATCACAGGCGCTTGGGTCAGGTATTTTTTTTCATTCATTATTTCATCGACCAAGCAAGGATATATTTTGCTATTTTATCATATCTGACAACGTTCTGGACTAAATGCACCAGAAATAAACTGATTTTATTGCACTTTAAAATTTTCTTGATTTTCTCTATTTAATTTATATAGAGAAAATAAGATGATAAAATAGCAAAATATATCATTGCTTGGTCGATAAAATAATAAACTGAAAAAAAATACCTGACCCCAATCGCCTGTGCTTTCTCGGTGATCTAGCACCTAAAAGTCGCCCCAGTAAGCGCTAGCATTATAATACATAGCAGGCATTTAAGCATATTACACACTACCAGACGACATGGCCACCTATACAAGGCTTATGCTTACTAAAGGTGTTCAATATAATGTACAACTTAGGCCGAATTATCTGCCTTGGCGATTTGCAAGTCATGATAAGAATTTTAACAATGTAACGATGACAACATTATTAAAAATAACTTACCATCTTTAAGGCAGATAATTCGGCTTAAGTACAGTTAAATCTTTACCTACCTTGTCTTAAAACACGGTAAATAGCATTGTTAACACATGCGTTTTATACACATATATACCATAATAACAACATCAAATCAATGACTTATATCGATCTTTTCGTTTCTCCGTGTATTTAGCTAACCAGAGACCATCATTTATACACCGGATACACTGTATAATATCATTATATTGTCGATGTATTACCTGGTGGTTATTGTGAGTTATTGATCTCCATGCATTTAGCTAACCCGAGACAGAACCCATGCGTGAGACAAAGCCTATGGCTCAAGACAAGACAATTTAGTCGTAACCAGTATTCTGGTCGTAAGTCGAAAGACCACACCTCAATGTTACGCAGTATCAGTGGTACCGGCGTCCAAATCTAATACATGAATAGATATTGTTCGATCAGATGATGCGTAACAAAAGAATCTCGTATCGACTTAAATAGTGTCCTTATTCAACCCGGGCCTCTCTCTCTCTCTCTCTCTTTCACACACACACAACACACACACACACCTAAATAATATATATAAATCGTACCTGCTCATATGTACACCTGTATGTCGGATTACTATGGACTAATTAACCAACCAAGCTTAGTATACCCCTATTGTATGTACGACTTGACCACTGGTCATCCATTGTGACGTACAAATACAAAACATGATTGGACAAGACCTCTTATTCGTTCCATAAAAAACAACGGGTGGATTATTTCTTGATTATAGTCCGTTTCTAAAAATGATAACTATGTTCAGAATGCAGCAGGACTTAGTGGGGTTATAAATACGCTCCTGTCACTTACATATCGAATCGATAAGTTTTGGGGATAGCAGAGAAAATCAGAATAATCGGAGAAAACCACCGACTTTCGGCAAACGAACCTGTAAAATTAATTACATAACGTCTCGGGTTAAAAATAAGAAAATTGTTCCTCAGTTACCTTAAACCGCCTATTTTGGCCATGTAAAAATCTTAAATATGCCGACTGCATCAGTTATGAACGAGTTTCAAGAACTTGTTTTCACGCGGACAAGGCATTATTGTAACAGAAAGCAGAAAAAATGCTGGGTCGGATAGAAGATCGAACCCGGGACCTCTCGCACTGTAGACGACTACCAACTGAGCTACCCAGACCGCTGTACTCTTCCCCTGATAATGTTGAGTTTCCCATTGTTTCACATAGTCCACAACTTCAGATGCCCTAATATCAACCAAATTGTAACAGTTTAATGCAGGATGGAACAGGGGATCGAATCCGGAATCTCCCATACTATAGGCGAGTGCTATATCAACTTAAATACCCAGGAGGCTACAGTGAGAATATTCAATTTTCATTTTATATGAGGACAACTATGTTTGTGGTGTCTTAGTTTACATCAAAGAAATTTTCAAGTGTCCAATAAAACATGATTAACATATTCCAGAAAATTGAAGTGATTTGACTTGAAATCAAATTATAAATACAGGCCTACAGTCTACAGGCCCCAATTTCAAACTTTTTTCTTAACTAAAATTTTATTTTCCTTAACTGAAATTGCAGCAAATTTGAGTAATCTCTTCAGAAACGAGTATTAATGTAATGATGGATGCACCATTACAAATAAGGCGCCCAAACAAATAAAAGTCAAACCCTGTATTCAGAACTCATATTATTAGAAATTAACAGTTTTTTTTACTTCAAGGTTTAAATGAAATAAAGATTCAAGAGATGTAACCTTTTTGGTCATTTAGAATATATACTTGGAGCAAGCGTGTCTCTCTCTCTCTCTCTCTATCTCTCTCTGAACTTTTATTCTAAAAAATTATTGTACTACATACAGCTACTCTATCGAATTGAATAATGAATCATGCCCCAGGGATAAATGACCATTAGTGTTGCTTATAAAAAGATTTAGCTTGAGAGCTTTTGGACATGGATCAGTGATCCTTTACAATGAAAATTCAAGCTTATGGTTTTAATTCTTAAACAAAATTATAGCAGCCATTCCATGAAGAAAACTATAGTTTGAGGGTGGGGATCTCAAAGTTAGTACCTAGACCTACCTGTCCCCACCCTCCTATTGAATGACCATATGGGTTTACTTAAGTATCAATCTATTCAACTTTTCATAAAGAATAAGAAAATATATATGTTAGGGGTGGGGATCTCAACTGATCAAAAGTTAGTACCCAGCCCCGCCTGTCCCCAACCTCCTCTGGAATAACGTCATTTGTATTTCTGCAGTAGCATTCTATTCAACTTTAAAAGCCAAACCGGAAAATATATAGTTTCAGGATGGGGATATTAACAATTTAAAAGTTAGTACCAAGCCCCGCCCATCCCCACCCTCCATCAGGAATGACCCAATAGGACTTTTTTTTAAGTATCACTCAATTCAACTTTTCATGTAGAACCAGAAAATATATAGTTTATGGGAGGAGATCTTAACCGTTCAAAAGTTAGCACACTGCCCCGCCCATCCCCACCCTCTCTGATACCCCCGGGAAAATCTTGTGATACAGACTTGTTACATCTTGAGACACTGATCATGAATATATATGGTTTTATAGTACAAAATATAGTATTAATAGCAAAATTGAGCATTATTGTTTTTAAGACCCCGCCCTCCTGCCCCTCCTCTAATGACCCTATGGGCATTTTACCTCGGCCTCTGGGGAAGGAGATGGGGATCAACCTTCCTGCGAAGTTTGGTTAAGATTGGACCAACGGTCTTCGAGAAATTGGTTGGACAAGTTCATGGCCGGAAGAAGAAGAAGAGGAAGAATAATAACAACGAGTACTAATGTAATGATGGATGCATCATTACAAATAAGGCGCCCAAACGAATAAAAATCAAACCCTGTATTCAAAACACATATTAGAACTTGTACTTTTGTTGCTTTTTTCCATTTCCATGGCAACGGCTGAAAATTTTAAACCTTTAAATAAGTTCTACACACAATAGAAAAACTATTGAGAAATTTTAAACTTGTAATATTTTTTTCATTTTAAGATTTAATTTTATACAGAGAAGTAGTACATGAATTCAATTGGTTGAAATTCAAACAATAGGCAAAGTTGATTGACATCACCTATACCCAATATCACAAACCATTGTTTTGATGAGCTAATGATGTGTTGATTTTAGATTAATCCAGGCATTTACCCATATAATGTCATACTGATAACTAAATGCAGCTACTCTATCGAATTGAATAATAAATCATGCCCCAGGGACAAATGACCATTAGTGTTGCTTATAAAAGGATTAGCTTAAAAGCTTTTAGACATGGATCAGTGATTACTTAAGTATCCTTGACAATGAAAATTCATGCTTATTGTTTTAATTCTTAAACAAAATGATAGCAACCAGCCCATGAAGAAAACTGTAGTTTGAGGGTGGGGATCTCAAAGTTAGTACCTAGACCTACCTGTCCCCAACCTCCTATTGGAATGTCCATATGGGTTTACTTTAGTATCAATCTATTCAACTTTTCATAAAGAATAAGAAAATATATATGTTAAGGGTGGGGATTTCAACTGATCAAAAGTTAGTACCCAGCCCCGCCTGTCCCTGCCCTCTTCTGGAAAACGCCATGGGCATTTCTTCAGTATCATTCTATTCAACTTTTAAAACAGAACCGAAAAATATATAGTTTCAGGGTGGGATATCAACCATTTAAAAGTTAGAACCAAGCCCCGCCCGTCCCCACCCTCCATCAGAAATGACCCCATGGGATTTTCTTTAGCATCACTCTATTCAACTTTTTATGTAGAACCAGAAAATATGTAGTTTATGGGTGGGGATCTCGACCGTTTAAAAGTTAGCACACTGCCCCGCCCATCCCCACCCCTCCCTGATACCGCAGGGAAAATCTACTGATATAGACTTGTGCATCTTGAGATACTGATCATGAATATATATGGTTTTATAGTACAAAATAAAGTATAGATGGCAAAATTGATCATTATTGTTTTTAAGACCCCGCCCTCCTGCCCCTCCCCTAATGACCCCATGGGCATTTTACCTCGGCCTCCAGGGAAGGAGATGGGGATCAACCTTCATGTGAAGTTTGGTTAAGATTGGACCAACGGTCTTCGAGAAATTGGTTGGACAAGTTCATGGCCGGAAGAAGAAGAAGAGGAAGAATAATAACAATAATAACGAGTACTAATGTAATGATGGATGCATCATTACAAATAAGGCGCCCAAACGAATAAAAATCAAACCCTGTATTCAAAACACATATTAGAACTTGTACTTGTGTTGCTTTTTTCCATTTCCATGGCAACGGCTGAAAATTTTAAACCTTTAAATAAGTTCTACACACAATAGAAAAACTGTTGAGAAATTTTAAACTTGTAATATTTTTTCATTTTAAGATTTAATTTTATATAGAGAAGTAGTACATGAATCCAATTGGTTGAAATTCAAACAATAGGCAAAGTTGATTGACATCACCTATACCCATTATCACAAACCATTGTTTTGATGAGCTAATGATGTGTTGATTTTAAATTAATCCAGGCATTTACCCATATAATGTCATACTGATAACTAAATGCAGCTACTCTATCGAATTGAATAATAAATCATGCCCCAGGGACAAATGACCATTAGTAATGCTTATAAAAAGATTTAGCTTAAAAGCTTTTAGACATGGATCAGTGATTACTTAAGTATCCTTGACAATGAAAATTCATGCTTATTGTTTTAATTCTTAAACAAAATGATAGCAACCAGCCTATGAAGAAAACTGTAGTTTGAGGGTGGGGATCTCAAAGTTAGTACCTAGACCTACCTGTCCCCAACCTCCTATTGGAATGTCCATATGGGTTTACTTTAGTATCAATCTATTCAACTTTTCATAAAGAATAAGAAAATATATATGTTAAGGGTGGGGATCTCAACTGATCAAAAGTTAGTACCCAGCCCCGCCTGTCCCTGCCCTCTTCTGGAAAACGCCATGGGCATTTCTTCAGTATCACTCTATTCAACTTTTAAAACAGAACCGAAAATATATAGTTTCAGGGTGGGATATCAACCATTTAAAAGTTACAACCAAGCCCCGCCCGTCCCCACCCTCCATCAGGAATGACCCCATGGGATTTTCTTTAGCATCACTCTATTCAACTTTTTATGTAGAACCAGAAAATATATAGTTTATGGGTGGGGATCTCAACCGTTTAAAAGTTAGCACACTGCCCCGCCCATCCCCACCCCTCCCTGATACCGCAGGGAAAATCTACTGATATAGACTTGTGCATCTTGAGATACTGATCATGAATATATATGGTTTTATAGTACAAAATAAAGTATAGATGGCAAAATTGATCATTATTGTTTTAAAGACCCCGCCCTCCTGCCCCTCCCCTAATGACCCCATGGGCATTTTACCTCGGCCTCCAGGGAAGGAGATGGGGATCAACCTTCATGTGAAGTTTGGTTAAGATTGGACCAACGGTCTTCGAGAAATTGGTTGGACAAGTTCATGGCCGGAAGAAGAAGAAGAAGAGGAAGAATAATAACAATAATAACGAGTACTAATGTAATGATGGATGCATCATTACAAATAAGGCACCCAAACGAATAAAAATCAAACCCTGTATTCAAAACACATATTAGAACTTGTACTTTTGTTGCTTTTTTCCATTTTCATGGCAACGGCTGAAAATTTTAAACCTTTAAATAAGTTCTACACACAATAGAAAAACTGTTGAGAAATTTTAAACTTGTAATATTTTTTTCATTTTAAGATTTAATTTTATATAGAGAAGTAGTACATGAATCCAATTGGTTGAAATTCAAACAATAGGCAAAGTTGATTGACATCACCTATACCCAATATCACAAACCATTGTTTTGATGAGCTAATGATGTGTTGATTTTAAATTAATCCAGGCATTTACCCATATAATGTCATACTGATAACTAAATGCAGCTACTATATCGAATTGAATAATAAATCATGCCCCAGGGACAAATGACCATTAGTAATGCTTATAAAAAGATTTAGCTTAAAAGCTTTTAGACATGGATCAGTGATTACTTAAGTATCCTTGACAATGAAAATTCATGCTTATTGTTTTAATTCTTAAACAAAATGATAGCAACCAGCCCATGAAGAAAACTGTAGTTTGAGGGTGGGGATCTCAAAGTTAGTACCTAGACCTACCTGTCCCCAACCTCCTATTGGAATGTCCATATGGGTTTACTTTAGTATCAATCTATTCAACTTTTCATAAAGAATAAGAAAATATATATGTTAAGGGTGGGGATCTCAACTGATCAAAAGTTAGTACCCATCTCCGCCTGTCCCTGCCCTCTTCTGGAAAACGCCATGGGCATTTCTTCAGTATCACTCTATTCAACTTTTAAAACAGAACCGAAAAATATATAGTTTCAGGGTGGGATATCAACCATTTAAAAGTTAGAACCAAGCCCCGCCCGTCCCCACCCTCCATCAGGAATGACCCCATGGGATTTTCTTTAGCATCACTCTATTCAACTTTTTATGTAGAACCAGAAAATATATAGTTTATGGGTGGGGATCTCGACCGTTTAAAAGTTAGCACACTGCCCCGCCCATCCCCACCCCTCCCTGATACCCCAGGGAAAATCTACTGATATAGACTTGTGCATCTTGAGATACTGATCATGATTATATATGGTTTTATAGTACAAAATAAAGTATAGATGGCAAAATTGATCATTATTGTTTTTAAGACCCCGCCCTCCTGCCCCTCCCCTAATGACCCCATGGGCATTTTACCTCGGCCTCCAGGGAAGGAGATGGGGATCAACCTTCATGATTAGTTTGGTTAAGATTGGACCAACGGTCTTCGAGAAATTGGTTGGACAAGTTCATGGCCGGAAGAAGAAGAAGAGGAAGAATAATAACAACGAGTACTAATGTAATGATGGATGCATCATTACAAATAAGGCGCCCAAACGAATAAAAATCAAACCCTGTTTTCAGAACACATATTAGGACTTGTACTTTTGTTGCTTTTTTCCATTTCCATGGCAACGGCTGAAAATTTTAAACCTTTAAATAAGTTCTACATACAATAGAAAAACTGTTGAGAAATTTTAAACTTGTAATATTCTTTTCATTTTAAGATTTAATTTTATATAGAGTAGTAGTACATGAATCCAATTGGTTGAAACTCAAACAATAGCCAAAGTTGATTGACATCACCTATACCCAATATCAAAAACCATTGTTTTGATGAGCTAATGATGTGTTGATTTTAAATTAATCCAAGCATTTACCCATATAATGTCATATTGATAACTAAATGCAGCTACTCTATCGAATTGAATAATAAATCATGCCCCAGGGATAACTGACCATTAGTGTTGCTTATAAAAAGATTTAGCTTGAGAGCTTTTAGACATGGATCAGTGATTACTTAAGTATTCTTGACAATGAAAATTCATGCTTATTGTTTTAATTCTTAAACAAAATTATAGCAACCATCCCATGAAGAAATCTGTAGGTTGAGGGTGGGGATCTCAAAGTTAGTACCTAGACCTACCTGTCTCCATTCTCCTATCGGAATGCCCATATGGGTTTACTTTAGTATCAATCTATTCAACTTTTCATAAAGAATAAGAAAATATATATGTTAGGGGTGGGGATCAACTGATCAAAAGTTAGTACCCAGCCCCGACTGTCCCTGCCCTCCTCTGGAAAACGCCATGGACATTTCTTCAGTATTACTCTATTCAACGTTTAAAACAGAACCGGAAAATATATAGTTTCAGGGTGGGATATCAACCATTTAAAAGTTAGTACCCCGCCTGTCCCCACCCTCCATCAGGAATGACCCCATGGGATTTTCTTTAGTATCACTCTATTCAACGTTTTAAGTAGAACCAGAAAATATATAGTTTATGGGTGGGGATCTCAACCGTTTAAAAGTTAGCACACTGCCCCGCCCATCCCCACCCCTCCCTGATACCGCAGGGAAAATCTACTGATACAGACTTGTGCATCTTGAGACACTGATCATGAATATATATGGTTCTATGGGACAAAATAAAGTATAAATGGCAAAATTGATCATTATTGTTTTTAAGACCCCGCCCTCCTGCCCCTCCCCTAATGACCCCATGGGCATTTTACCTCGGCCTCTGGGGAAGGAGATGGGGATCAACCTTCATGTGAAGTTTGGTTAAGATTGGACCAACGGTCTTTGAGAAATTGGTTGGACAAGTTCATGGCCGGAAGAAGAAGAGGAAGAATAATAATAATAATAATAATAATAATAATAAGAAACGGTGCAAAAACAATAAGTCGCCAAACTTTGTTTGGGCGCCTTAATAATAACGAGTACTAATGTAATGATGGATGCATCATTACAAATAAGGCGCCCAAACGAATAAAAATCAAACCCTGTATTCAAAACACATATTAGGACTTGTACTTTTGTTGCTTTTTTCTATTTCCATGGCAACAGCTGAAAATTTTAAACCTTTAAATAAGTTCTACGCCCAATAGAAAAACTGTTGAGAAATTTTAAACTTGTAATATTCTTTTCATTTTAAGATTTAATTTTATATAGAGAAGTAGTACAGGAATCCAATTGGTTGAAATTCAAACAATAGGCAAAGTTGATTGACATCACCTATACCCAATATCACAAACCATTGTTTTGATGAGCTAATGATGTGTTGATTTTAAATTAATCCAAGCATTTACCCATATAATGTCATACTGATAACTAAATGCAGCTACCCTATCGAATTGAATAATAAATCATGCCCCAGGGATAACTGACCATTAGTGTTGCTTATAAAAAGATTTAGCTTGAGAGCTTTTAGACATGGATCAGTGATTACTTAAGTATCCTTGACAATGAAAATTCATGCTTATTGTTTTAATTCTTAAACAAAATGATAGCAACCAGCCCATGAAGAAAACTGTAGTTTGAGCGTGGGGATCGATCTCAAAGTTAGTACCTAGACCTACCTGTCTCCACCCTCCTATTGGAATTAATGCCCATATGGGTTTACTTTAGTATCAATCTATTCAACTTTTCATAAAGAATAAGAAAATATATATGTTAGGGGTGGGGATCTCAATTGATCAAAAGATAGTACCCAGCCCCGCCTGTCCCTGCCCTCCTCTGGAAAACGCCATGGGCATTTCTTCAGTATCACTCTATTCAACTTTTAAAACAGAACCGGAAAATATATAGTTTCAGGGTTGGATATCAACAATTTAAAAGTTAGAACCAAGCCCTACCCGTCCCCACCCTCCATCAGGAATGACCCCAAGGGATTTTCTTTAGCATCACTCTATTCAACTTTTTATGTAGAACCAGAAAATATATAGTTTATGGGTGGGGATCTCAACCGTTTAAAAGTTAGCACAATGCCCCGCCCATCCCCACCCCTCCCTGATACCGCAGGGAAAAACTACTGATACAGACTTGTGCATCTTGAGATACTGATCATAAATATATATGGTTTTATAGTACAAAATAAAGTATAAATGGCAAAATTGATCATTATTGTTTTTAAGACCCCGCCCTCCTGCCCCTCCCCTAATAACCCCATGGGCATAGTACCTCGGCCTCTGGGGAAGGAGATGGGGATCAACCTTCAAGTGAAGTTTGGTTAAGATTGGACCAACGGTCTTTGAGAAATTGGTTGGACAAGTTCATGGCCGGAAGAAGAAGAAGAAGAGGAAGAATAATAATAATAATAATAATAAGAAACGGTGCAAAAACAATAAGTCGCCAAACTTTGTTTGGGCGCCTTAATAATAATAATAATAATAATAATAATAAGAAATGGTGCAAAAACAATAAGTCGCCAAACTTTGTTTGGGCGCCTTAATAATAATTATAATAATAATAATAAGAAACGGTGCAAAAACAATAAGTCGCCAAACTTTGTTTGGGCGCCTTAATAATAATAATAATAATAATAATAATAAGAAACGGTGCAAAAACAATAAGTCGCCAAACTTTGTTTGGGCACCTTAATAATAATAATAACGAGTACTAATGTAATGATGGATGCATCATTACAAATAAGGCGCCCAAACGAATAAAAATCAAACCCTGTATTCAAAACACATATTAGAACTTGTACTTTTGTTGCTTTTTTCCATTTCCATGGCAACGGCTGAAAATTTTAAACCTTTAAATAAGTTCTACACACAATAGAAAAACTGTTGAGAAATTTTAAACTTGTAATATTTTTTATTTTAAGATTTAATTTTATATAGAGAAGTAGTACATGAATCTAATTGGTTGAAATCAAACAATAGGCAAAGTTGATTGACATCACCTATACCCAATATCACAAACCATTGTTTTGATGAGCTAATGATGTGTTGATTTTAAATTAATCCAGGCATTTACCCATATAATGTCATACTGATAACTAAATGCAGCTACTATATCGAATTGAATAATAAATCATGCCCCAGGGACAAATGATCATTAGTGTTGCTTATAAAAAGATTTAGCTTAAAAGCTTTTAGACATGGATCAGTGATTACTTAAGTATCCTTTACAATGAAAATTCAAGCTTATGGTTTTAATTCTTAAACAAAATGATAGCAGCCATCCCATGAAGAAAACTATAGTTTTAGGGTGGGGATCTCAAAGTTAGTACCTAGACCTACCTGTCCCCACCCTCCTATTGAATGACCATATGGGTTTACTTTAGTATCAGTCTATTCAACTTTTCATAAAGAATAAGAAAATAAATATGTTAAGGGTGGGGATCTCAACTGATCAAAAGTTAGTACCCAGCCCCGACTGTCCTCACCCTCCTCTGAAATAATGTCATTTGTATTTCTGCAGTATCATTCTATTCAACTTTAAAAGCCGAACCAGAAAATATTTAGTTTCAGGATGGGGATATCAACCATTTAAAAGTTAGTACCAAGCCCCGCCCATCCCCACCCTCCATCAGGAATGACCCCATAGGACTTTCTTTAGTATCACTCAATTCAACTTTTCATGCAGAACCAGAAAATATATAGTTTATGGGTGGGGATCTTAACCCTTTAAAAGTTAGCACACTGCCCCGCCCATCCCCACCCTCCCTGATACCCCCGGGAAAATCTTGTGATACAGACTTGTACATCTTGAGACACTGATCATGAATATATATGGTTTTATAGTACAAAATATAGTATAAATAGCAAAATTGAGCATTATTGTTTTTAAGACCCCGCCCTCCTGCCCCTCCCCTAATGACCCCATGGGCATTTTACCTCGGCCTCTGGGGAAGGAGATGGGGATCAACCTTCCTGTGAAGTTTGGTTAAGATTGGACCAACGGTCTTCGAGAAATTGGTTGGACAAGTTCATGGCCGGAAGAAGAAGAAGAGGAAGAATAATAAAAATAATAATAATAATAATAATAATAAGAAACGGTGCAAAAACAATAAGTCGCCAAACTTCGTTTGGGCGCCTTAATAACGAGTATTAATGTAATGATGGATGCATCATTACAAATAAGGCGCCCAAACAAATAAAAGTCAAACCCTGTATTCAGAACTCATATTATTAGAAATTAACAGTTTTTTTACTTCAAGGTTTAAATGAAATAAAGATTCAAGAGATGTAAACTTTTTGGTCATTTAGAATATATACTTGGAGCAAGCGTGTCTATGTATGGTCTCTCTCTCTCTGAAATTTTATTCTAAAAAATTATTGTCTTGGTGTCAAATGAAAGTAAAAGTAGTACATGAATCCAATTGGTTGAAATTCAAACAATAGACAAAGTTGACTGACATCACCTATACCCAATATCACAACCTGTTGTTTTGATGAGCTAATGATGTGTTGATTTTAAATTAATCCAAGCATTTACCAATGTAATGTCATATTGATAACTAAATACAGCTACTCTATCGAATTGAATAATGAATCATGCCCCAGGGATAAATGACCATTAGTGTTGCTTATAAGATTTAGCTTGAGAGCTTTTGGACATGGATCAGTGATTACTTAAGTATCCTTTACAATGAAAATTCATGCTTATGGTTTTAATTCTTAAACAAAATGATAGCAGCCATCCCATGAAGAAAACTATAGTTTGAGGGTGGGGATCTCAAAGTTAGTACCTAGACCTACCTGTCCCCACCCTCCTATTGAATGACCATATGGGTTTACTTAATATCAATCTATTCAACTTTTCATAAAGAATAAGGAAATATATATGTTAGGGGTGGGGATCTCAACTGATCAAAAGTTAGTACCCAGCCCCGCCTATCCCCACCCTCCTCTGGAATAACGTCATTTGTATTTCTGTAGTATTATTCTATTCAACTTTAAAAGCCGAACCAGAAAATATATAGTTTCAGGATGGAGATATCAACCATTTAAAAGTTAGTACCAAGCCCGCCCATCCCCACCCTCCATCAAGAATGACCCCATGAGAATTTTTTTAGTATCACTCTATTCAACTTTTCATGTAGAACCAGAAAATATATAGTTTATGGGTGGGGATCTTAACAGTTTAAAAGTTAGCACACTGCCCCACCCATCCCCACCCTCCCTGATACCCCCGGGAAAATCTTGCGATACAGACCTGTACATCTCGAGACACTGATCATGAATATATATGATTTTATAGTACAAAATATAGTATAAATAGCAAAATTGAGCATTGTTGATTTTAAGACCCCGCCCTCCTGTCCCCCCTAATGACCCCATGGGCATTTTACCTCGGCCTCTGGGGAAGGAGATGGGGATCAACCTTCATGTGAAGTTTGGTTAAGATTGGACCAACGGTCTTCGAGAAATTGGTTGGACAAGTTCATGGCCGGAAGAAGAAGAAGAGAAGAATAATAACAATAATAATAATAATAATAATAATATATAAGAAACGGTGCAAAAACAATAAGTCGCCAAACTTTGTTTGGGCGCCTTAATAATAATAATAATAATAAGAAACGGTGCAAAAACAATAAGTCGCCAAACTTTGTTTGGGCGCCTTAATAAGAAACGGTGCAAAAACAATAAGTCGCCAAACTTTGTTTGGGTGCCTTAATAATAAGAAACGGTGCAAAAACAATAAGTCGCCAAACTTTGTTTGGGCGCCTTAATAATATAATAATAATAATTATAAGAAACGGTGCAAAAACAATAAGTCGCCAAACTTAGTTTGGGCGCCTTAATTAAAAATATTTTAATGACAAAACTAAATACTAATCTCTTATAAGCTTTATGTATGAATTGAATCGGTATGTATACTGTCCATTTGTGAGTGATAGGCAGTGCGACATCTTGTTGGTGGGGACAGGTCCCAACCACTTGTATTGCTGCTTTGCTTCTTATTCAGATGTGGGCAAGTCGCGAGAATAACGGTTCTTAATTATGCAATCGGTATGTACACTGTCCATTTGTGAGTGATAGGCAGTGCGACATCTTGTTGGTGGGGACAGGTCCCAACCACTTGTATTGCTGCTTTGCTTCTTATTCAGATGTGGGCAAGTCGTGAATAACGCTTCTTAATTATGCAATCGGTATATATACTGTCCATTTGTGAGTGATAGGCAATGCGACATCTTGTTGGTGGGGACAGGTCCCAACCACTTGTATTGCTGCTTTGCTTCTTATTCAGATGTGGGCAAGTCGCGAATAACGGTTCTTAATTATGCAATCGGTATATATACTGTCCATTTGTGAGTGATAGGCAATGCGACATCTTGTTGGTGGGGACAGGTCCCAACCACTTGTATTGCCGCTTTGCTTGTCGCTCAGATGTGAACAGGCCGCGAATACATTTTTAATAATATTTAATATATCTACTTACAACGGTATATAGCATATTGTTATTTAATATATATCACAAATAGTCACAAGTAGTCAGTGGTGCATGGTTGTCTGTCTTAATGAGTATATTTATGGCACGCCAATTGATGCAAAAATCAGCTAACCCTAGGATAGCTCAGCTATTTATAGGATAGCTGGCTGCTATCCTATAGATACCAGACCGTAACTCTCGATACCTGCAGGTATTGTGGGTTAAATCAGCTATCTATGGGATAGCTGTCTGCTATCCCATAGATAGCTGGTGCGAACCCATAGATACCTGAAAAATAACCCCCTATATCTCCTGGTATTCTGAGATACAAAGAAGTATTTCATTAAAAGCTGAGGTTTTAATGAATTAATAACTTCAAACCCATTTTTGCAACAGCAAACCCTAGGATAGCTCAGCTATCTATAGGATCGCAGGCCTGGAAACCCCCAGATAGCTGATTAACTAGCCATAGCTGAACTGACCAATCAGCGCCTTTGTTACAAATTTTCTTGTTTACATCAGCGACATATGTCGCTGTTTACATAGAAGAACAAATTGTGTTATTAATCTGTTAATAGAGCAAAAACCAGTCAATCGAAGTTAATACTGACTGTGAAAGATTTATATTTTAAGTGCCTGTAGAGAATTAATTTTCAATATGGACAGCTAAGCAGCTAAGACGACTATCATACGGTACAACGCATCGTTCGACGAGCTCAAAACCGTGAAAATGGAAAACAGATCGAAAATGGCAAGAAATAACGAACTAATACTTGAGAAATAGTTTGATTTTAACATTTCATAAATAACTTAAGAACATACATCTATTTGAGCAAGAAAACTACGTTTTTAGACACCCCCCCCCCCCCTCCGTTTACACGCGGTCATTCTAAACGATACGACACGGGAAACTCATGCGACGCGTTTCTCACTTCGCCACACAAGTCTGTGTTTTATGTATGGTGTTGAAATTTTGGAAATATAATTATTGTACACGTATCTACATTATGTGTGATTTTCATTTTGTTTAATAAAATACTTTTTGTGAAATCGATCAACATAGTTTTGATTACAGTTTACACATACTGACCTATCTATCAAAGTCTTATCGAGTCAAGAAGATGAAGTCTTGTTGATGAACAAATTAATGACAACTCGACGTTCATGTATTGCGTTTACACATTTAACCGGTTTAGAATAAAATTCATAAACAATTGGATATTAAGTAATTAACAAAAACAGTGGCCAAATCAAAACTTGAACCTGGGATCTCCCCAGTAGTAGCCAGTACTTGGGGTGGGGTGGGGGGCGCTCATTGGCCATATGTCAAGTCTAGCCCGCTAAATTTCCTCCCTTCCTTTATTTCGATTTGACTCCCTTGAATTTAAACTACCAGGTTCCACCCTGGGACCATCTTGTTGGTGACAGCTTTGCCACTTGCCTTGGTTGGACATGTCGCCAAATGTAACAGGAAAGTTGAGTTGAGTTGAGTAATGGTGTTTAACGTCCCAGTCAAGAATATTTCACTTGTATCGAGACGTCGCCAGCTATAGGCGAAGGTGCAGAAATTTTGCCTGTGCGTTGCAGTGTTGGCATTATACAGCAGGGTTCTTTAGCGTGCCAAGCTCACCGCGACACAGGACCTTGTTTATTTAAAGTCCCCATCCGAAAAAACTGTGACTTTCATTTCGTCATGCCGAGTGCTTGGCAAAAGAACAGTCACTACCCACTTTCAAGTCTTGGGTCAGAGCCTGTTGGGGATCGAACCCACGACCTCCCACTTACGTAGCGAGCACTCTACCAACTGAGCTACCGCAGTGGTTAAACAGGAAAGTGAAAAATGCAGCGCAAACCTGAACCTTCCCAATACTAGCATGATACTCTACCCACTGAGTTACCCCACCACCTACCAAGCCTGGTTTGCGACAAACATGATTAAGGTGCAACTAAATTGCATCGGCCAAATTTACTAGCAGGGCACTCTTCTCACTCAATCTACACTGTCACCCTTTGAGCCAGCCTGGTCTGCCACAGCCACTCCCCCTGTCTTTTTTTGTTTACAATTTATTTACTTTGAATTTAACCCACCAGGTTCCATCCAGACCTTTCCAATACTAGTGGGATGCTCTACTGACTGAGCTACCTGACCACCCTTAGAGTCTGGTCAACCACAAAAGATGAATTGGAAATCAAGTTGGCCAATGATGCCTATGGGATAAAATCCCCAATCCTGTTGGGCTGAGAATGCTTAAGACATATCTGTCAAAACTCCGCTCATTGGCACCACTGGTATCTCAAAATTTTACAATTTTAAATCCTAAACTGAAAAATCTTACTTTTTGAATTATTCAAAACAACTGAGTGTTTCAATATACATGTAAAAAAAGTTGACATGAATACTCACTACACTTATTTACAGTCCAGTTATATCTTGCCCAAATTCAATTGTTTTCTCTGGCCACCTCTTTGTCCTGCATTATCTTAGGGGGATCTGGGTGACTAATTCTAAAACATATTATCAACCACAGTGACTCTCACTGCCCAAGTTCAAATCCTTCCTAATGTTAAAAGTGTGTCAGTTTGCTTGCCAATATTTCCCAATTTTCTCTGGGTACTCCATTTTCCTCACTAAGAAATGACAGCCTCAGCAAATGAATTGGTGACAAAATCTTGGCAGGGCGAAACACTCTAGATATTACTCCACTACACCGCCTTAGAATTGATAAATAAAATCTTGACCTTTGTGTAAGTTGTTATTACTCCACATAACCATCCCAAAACTTATTGCCTCAATATAAATGAGGTAATCTTGACTGGGGTGTAAAACAAGATTACTCCACTCTACTACCTCAAAACTGACCGCATCCATATGAGTGAAAGAATATTGATTTTGGCATTAAACACCATTACGCCACACAACCATCCTAGAACAGACCGTCTTGATATAAGTGAAAGAAATTTTACTTGGACATTAAACACCATTACTTTACTCCACAATCCCAAAACTGACTTCAACTATATAAATGAAAACCATCTTGACCTTAAATTGTTTACTGCATAGTAAAATACAATTACTCCACTCTACCATAGTCATACTGTCAACAACAGAGATTTTTCTTGCCACCCTTCAGATAAAATTGCGAAAAATTTAATCAACAAAAAAACCAACGCAATAAAGATTGATTTCTTATTATTTGAAGACATACAACATTGTATAACTGTATGCCTTAATGTGGTTTATTATGAAGATATATAGTATACATAATTACTGAGAAATTCATATTATGAAAAACCATTAATACTTCCAATTGGAATTTTTCCCATAACAATATATTTACATTGGCAAGGGGTTATTTAAATATAATGAATTACCAAATAATTTATACTTTGCCAGCCCCTCAATTAAAGAAATAGGGACCTCAATCTAACAGGTGTCATTGTCTTAAAAATATCCTAGCTATCCAAGTGCTATGTTATATATACAGTCTCCTTAGGGATTGTGTATTTTGTGATATATACTCAGAAGAAAGTTGAATTCATATGAAAATGGTACAGAAATCTGGTAATATTTGCAACAATGCCTCAAAATTGGTAAAATTCAGAATGGTACAAAATATTTATTGCTTATAATGTAAGAATTTAAGTTATACAAGTATTTCGGATATGCTTTGTACTAGTGCACACTTATGGAACCTTTAAAGTGCTAATTTACTTGCATGCATTGTTACAAATAAACATCACAGACCACTATACTACCATTATACTGGCACAACACCAAACATTTAAGTCAGATGACAAGGTAAGACACTACATTTTAGTTAATAAGGATCAAGTCCACAGTGTAGAGACACCTTGAGGTTTGGAAGGATATTCTGCTCAAGTATAGTACTGCCATTCATCTCTGATGCTGACAAAAAAAAACATGAACATTCTGCCTACATGTATATATGTACATCAGTGATAACTTAAAACTAAGTCAGAAATCATGGATATTCTGCCTGTACACATATCATACCAGATGCAAGTGATGCAGATTTAGTCCACACTATGTCACCACTTACCATTATGTGGCACCATACCTAAAAGAAGATGTCAGATACACACTATGTCACAACTGTACCCTATTATGTGGCACCTTACCTAAAGGTAGATGACAGATACAGACTATGTCTCCATTGTACTCCATTATGTGGCACATACCTAAAAGAAGATGTCACATACACACTATGTCACAACTGTACCCTATTATGTGGCACCTTACCTAAAGGTAGATGACAGATACAGACTATGTCTCCATTGTACTCCATTATGTGGCACCATACCTAAAAGAAGATGTCACATACACACTATGTCACCACTTTACCCTATTATGTGGCACCATACCTAAAGGTAGATGACAGATACACATTTTGTCACCACTATACTCAATAATGTGGCACCAAACCGAAAGGAGGGTGTCAGATACACACTATGTCACCACTGTAGCCCATTATGTGGCACCATACCTAAAGGAAGATCTCAGATACACACTATGTCACCACTGTACCCTATTATGTGCCACAATATCTAAAGGTACATGACAGATACACACTATGGTACCTTGGTACTGTAGTGTGTGGCACCATACCTAAAGGTACATGACAGAAACAGACTATGTTACCATTGTACTGTAGTGTGTGGCACCAATACCTAAAAGTACATGGCAGATACAAACTATGTCTCCACTGTACTGTAGTATATGGCAATGTAACTGAATGCAGATGACATATACACACCATGTCACCACTGTTGTGTAGTATGTGGCACTATACCTATAGGTTGATGACAGATACACACTATGACACCTTTGTACTGTATTGTGTGGCACCATACCTGAAGGTAGATGACAGATACACACTATGTCACCCTTGTACTATAGTGTATGGTACTATACCTAAAGGTATATGGCAGATACACACTATGACACTTTTGTACTGTAGTGTGTGGCACCATAGCTAAAGATACATGACAGAAACAGACTATGTTATCATTGTACTGTAGTGTGTGGCACCATACCTAAAAGTTCATGGCAGATACAAACTATGTCTCCACTGTACTGTAGTATATGGCAATGTAACTGAATGCAGATGACATATACACACCATGTCACCACTGTTGTGTAGTATGTGGTACTATACCTATAGGTAGATGACAGATACACACTATGTCTCCACTGTACTCCATTATGTGGCACCATACCTAAAAGAAGATGTCACACACACACTATGTCACCACTGTACCCTATTATGTGACACCTTACCTTAAGGAAGATGACAGATACACACTTTGTCACCACTATACTCAATAATGTGTACAGCCATCGTCTCCACTGTACTCCATTATGTGGCACCATACCTAAAAGAAGATGTCACATACACACTATGTCACCACTGTACCCTATTATGTGACACCTTACCTAAAGGAAGATGTCAGATACACACTTTGTCACCACTATACTCAATAATGTGGCACCAAACCTAAAGAAGGGTGTCAGATACACACTATGTCACCACTGTAGCCCATTATGTGGCACCATACCTTAAAGGAAGATCTTAGATACACACTATGTCACCACTGTACCCTATTATGTGGCACCATATCTAAAGGTACATGACAGATACACACTATGGTACCTTTGTACTGTAGTGTGTGGCACCATGCCTAAAGGTACATGGTTTGGTTTGGTTGAATGTTGCTTAATGTCGCATCAGCAATTTTTCAGCTATTCGCGACGAGAACTATTTAATTAATCTCTATGGATTAATCTATGAACAATTTTTGTGTATGCGTGTGAAGTGCGACTGTGTTGTATGGTCTGCCTTGTACTAGCGCGCACTCAGGGCGACTTTACCGTGCTAGCTCACAGAGTCAGTACGCCGCAGACAAGCGTACCACTCCCCCAGTCCATTATACTGATACCAGGTGAATCAGTAAAGGCCAACGGTAAAGAAAATTCACTTTCCCACATGTGGTCCGAGCGGGACTCGAACTCACAGCGGTGAGAGACCCTGGATTTGAAGACTGACGTCTTATCCATTAGGCCACCGCGCCCTCCCTAAAGGTACATGGCAGATACAGACTATGTGGCCACTGTACCCTATTATGTGCAACAATATCTAAAGGTACATGACAGATACACACTATGTCACCACTGTACCCTATTATGTGCCACAATACCTAAAGGTACATGACAGATACACACTATGGTACCTTGGTACTGTAGTGTGTGGCACCATACCTAAAGGTACATGACAGAAACAGACTATGTTACCATTGTACTGTAGTGTGTGACACCATACCTAAAGGTAGATGACAGATACAAACTATGTCTCCACTGTACTGTAGTATATGGCAATGTAACTGAATGCAGATGACATATACACACCATGTCACCACTGTTGTGACACCTTACCTAAAGGAAGATGACAGATACACACTTTGTCACCACTATACTCAATAATGTGGCACCAAACCTAAAGGAGGGTGTCAGATACACACTATGTCACCACTGTACCCTATTATGCGACACCTTACCTAAAGGAAGATGACAGATACACACTTTGTCACCACAATACTCAATAATGTGGCACCAAACCTAAAGGAGGGTGTCAGATACACACTATGTCACCACTGTACCCTATTATGTAGCACCATATCTAAAGGTACATGACAGATACACACTATGGTACCTTTTTACTGTAGTGTGTGGCACCATGCCTAAAGGTACATGGCAGATACACATTATGGCATCTTTGTACTGTAGTGTGTGGCACCATACCTAAAGGTACATGACAGATACAGATTATGTTACCATTGTACTGTAGTGTGTGGCACCATACCTAAAGGTACATGACAGATACAGACTATGTTACCATTGTACTGTAGTGTGTGGCACCATACCTAAAGGTACATGACAGATACAGACTATGTCACCTTTGTACTGTAGTGTGTGGCACCATACCTAAAGGTACATGACAGATACAGACTATGTCACCTTTGTACTGTAGTGTGTGGCACCATACCTAAAGGTACATGACATATACACGCTATGTCATCTTTGTACTGTAGTGTGTGGCACCATACCTAAAGGTACATGACAGATACAGACTATGTTACCATTGTACAGTAGTGTGTGGCACCATACCTAAAGGTACATGACAGATACACACTGTCATCTTTGTACTGTAGTGTGTGGCACCATACCTAAAGGTACATGACATATACACACTATGTCATCTTTGTACTGTAGTGTGTGGCACCATACCTAAAGGTACATGACAGATACAGACTATGTCACCTTTGTACTGTAGTGTGTGGCACCATACCTAAAGGTACATGACATATACACGCTATGTCATCTTTGTACTGTAGTGTGTGGCACCATACCTAAAGGTACATGACAGATACAGACTATGTTACCATTGTACAGTAGTGTGTGGCACCATACCTAAAGGTACATGACAGATACACACTGTCATCTTTGTACTGTAGTGTGTGGCACCATACCTAAAGGTACATGACATATACAGACTATGTTACCATTGTACTGTAGTGTGTGGCACCATACCTGAAGGTAGATGACAGATACACACTATGTCACCTTTGTACTATAGTGTATGGTACTATACCTAAAGGTACATGGCAGATACACACTATGTCACCTTTGTACTGTAGTGTGTGGCACCATACCTGAAGGTACATGACAGATACAGACTATGTTACCATTGTACTGTAGTGTGTGGCACCATACCTAAAGGTACATGACAGATACACACTATGTGGCCACTGTACTATAGTATGTGGCACCATACCTAAATGTACATGGCAGATACACACTATGTCATCTTTGTACTGTAGTGTGTGGCACCATACCTAAAGGTACATGACAGATACAAACTATGTTACCATTGTACTGTAGTGTGTGGCACCATACCTGAAGGTAGATGACAGATACACAATATGTCTTCACTGTACTGTAGTATATGGCACTGTAACTGAATGCAGATGACATATACACACCATGTCACCAGTTGTGTAGTATGTGGCACTATACCTAAAGGTAGATGACAGACACACACTATGTCATCACTGTTACTGCAGTATTTGACATTATACCTCAAGGCAGATACATTTGTTTCATTATGTGGCACCGTACATTTAGGTCATGTATTGAACAGTATTCATTTGCACAAATTTTTGCAAAATTTGATACAACATGCTAAAGCAAATCACGTTTAGGCCCAAAATTATCCAACGTGTTAAAATTCTTAATCTAAATATGTTCCAACTGTAACTTTAGATATTGCAAGACAAATTGTTACACCCTTCCCCACCCCTACAGACATAGTTTGAGGTTGCTATATTAGTAATCACTATGTCCATCTGTAAAATTGTATTCAATACATAACTATCAAATCTATGCATGGATTTTGTTCAAACATGGAACAAATCTATACCAACATGAAACAACTCTATACCAACATGAGACAATCATCTGGTACCACATTTAGGTTGTAGGTCAAAGGACAAGGTTACATATCAGTGGTCGATTGATTGAATAGGGTTTTATGTCCCAAGAATATTCACTTATATTGAGACATTACCAGCTAGGTTAAATGACAGATAATTTTGATGTTTGTAAAGCATTAGGGCAATGTTGAGGGAAGGTTCTTTAACATGCCATGAGGCATCAGTTTCTAAGGGTCTTCCGGAGGAGCTTTCATTTCTCAATGCAGAGTACTTTGTGAAAGAACAGCCACTACCTACTTTTAAGTCTTGGTCAGATTCGGACAGAGTTTTTACCAACAACCTCCCACATATAAAGCGAGCATTTTACCAATTGAGCTACTGTATGATGTAATGTCACATATCATTGGTTTTAATAAAGCCAGCAAGGTGAAGAAAGTTGTATCCTACTTTTTTAGATTTGTTGGAAGTAGGCAACAACCTTAATCCAAAAGTGAATTGCAGTATATGTAGTAAAACATGGGATGCCAATGACATGATTTTTTGAGATAAATATTTAGTTTCATGTTGGGAATAAAGTATCATAGTATGTATTCAGAAGTTTAAAGAAAATTATCATATCATTTTATCCTTGGAAGCAAAATCCAGATCTAGCTGATGCTGATGGCTACAACACTAGGATTTCCTTGTCACTGTATTTGTGATATGTAATATGTACATCTAGTAAATGTTAAACACTCTTCGTTTCCACTCAAAGAACAAGAAAACTGGAGATACTAGTGGAATAGAAACCCTGGCAAAAGTAAAATGCAATTCAGTGTCTACAGAGTGAGGTGTAATACTCTAAATCTATATGAAGTCACTGGAGTGATCAAGCATGTAATATTTATTACACAAGTGGGCAGACATGGAAGAGTGGTACTATCACTGGTTTTCGGAGTCAAAAGGTTTTGGGTTTGAACCCCATTCATAGCAATTGATGGGAATCAGTTTGATTTTCATAATAGATGATCAGAACTACTAATAAGAAATAATTGTTTTTGTAACAAATACATTGGAAATGAACATTTGTTCATTATTATGTACAAATTGTGGACTTTCAGATGTGAAATTTAGTTTTGTTTTGAACTGGCATTTTCAGCTTAATTAATCTAACTTGAAGTTTGTGCCATGTGTACATAACTTGAAAAAAAATGAAAACATAACCATACCCTGCATCTAGTCTTAGATCCAGGAGACCAACCACTGTATAACCTTCCACTGGGAAGAGCAGCAGCAATATCCCCGTGTTATTTCTTGTTTTCTGTCTATAGATTCTTCCCATTAAAAAGGGAACCGATCATCAATTATTCAATAATTTAATCAAGCACTTAAAATCTAGGCAAATTCAATCAATGATCGATTAAATCCATCATTGGCACATCACTACTCACTCTGCACTTGGAAATTTTCTGAGATGGTTTTCATTTCCTGTCCTTACTACTTAGAGTAAGATAAGGGATGGAGTTTTACATCCCAGTAAAGATTCTATTACTTATATCAATGTAGCCAGTTGGGGCATGGCATAGGAAACTGGAGTCCCTGGAGAAAACCATCTACTTTCTGCAAGGGAACTTGACAAACTTTCTCATGCTAAGATCTGTCCGGAGTCATGTTGAACTCGGAATACTGCTTCTTATGCTAAGGTCTGTCCTGAGTCATGTTGAACTCGGAATACTGCTTCTCATGCTAAGGTCTGTCCTGAGTCATGTTGAACTCGGAATACTGCTTCTCATGCTAAGGTCTGTCCTGAGTCATGTTGTACTCGAAATACTGCTTTAGCAAAGTGGGAAGTGTTGGGGACAAAGTGGGACATGTTTGTATTTAAAAGTCGAATGAGTTGGTTTTATTAGTGGGACGATTTTGGTAACTCCAAATTGGTGTAAAAACCGAGACCAAAAATGTTTGAGGATAGGGACCAGTGGTATCAAGACAACTTGTACCCAAGACAACTCATATCCATACCAAGACAACTTGTACCAATACCATTTCTTTCATCAATCAAAAATACTTGCTGCCAATATTTCTCACACGTTTGTCAACTGAATTCCTGTAGGACAACTGTAAACTTTGATATTTGTGTGTTTTGACCACTGTAGTAGCTCAGTTGGTAGAGTGCTTGCTCCATAAGTGGGAGGTCGTGGGTTCGAACCCCGGCGGGGTCTTACCCAAGACTTAAAAGTGGGTAGTGACTCTTCTTTCGCCAAACACTCGGCATTGCGAAATGAAAGTCACGGTTCTTTGTGATGGAAACTTAAAATAAATGAGGTTTCATGTCATGGTGGGCTTGGCACAATAAAGAACCCTGCTGTATAATGCCATAAGCACAGGCTTTCAACTGTAATCTAACAAGAAATTAGGACAAAATTTAGGACAAATTTTAGCAAAAAGTAGGAGGTTTTTTAGGATTTTTAGGACAATTAAAGAAAATTTAGGACATATTTTGTAAAGGATATAATAAATTGGCTTACCTTTTTGTTGTTGAATTTAAAAGTATAAAACACTCACAACATAGGACATTTTAATCTTTTATGTCTGCCTGTTTTCTTGAGTTCAGATCTTCACTCATACATTACATTCCAACTGTGAAATACAGAAAAAATTGAATTTCATGAATATCTTATTAAATAAATACTTCAGTCCACACAAAACAGAATAAGTCATACCAGTCATATACCCAGTGTAAATGGCCTCCACATCTTCCCCTTATAGCCATTCCAATCTCCACCATTTAATAAAATTTCCAAGGTTACAATTTCACATAAAATATGAAATAAAATATAAAAAAAACTTTGTTTCCAATTCTCAAAAATTACATTCAGTTTGGAACAAATAATTTAATAGTTAGTATGAAATATCAAACTGGTACTCTGGTTGATATAGTGAGTTCAACAGTAATGACCATGTACTTCATGCAACAGAAATCTTTTTCCTATATGTAATTTACAGACAATATAAAATGCAATAAAGGGACAATCATTAAAATCTATCATCAAACTGATTAGATACCAGTAAAGTGCTACTTATCCTTTTTACAATGGATAATTGTTAAACATCACTGACTGAAAATGGATAAATTTTTAGTCAACAGTTCAAGTGCTACTAAAGTGATAGAACTAGAAGTAAAAACTTACTTTGTAGAATAAAGGTAACAGACTGTTATAATCAACCAGACCATACACAGAAATCGAGGCCCGATCTGACAGGTTATCTGCCCTTACATTAAAAGTCGCCCTATACTGACCATCTTTATATACGGATACAGGTGTGATATACTTTACAGTTATAAAGATGGTAGTTTGGTTCAGTCGAGCGTGACATGTTAGATAATTTCAATTAGCTGATTAGGAAGAGCAATGAGTGATTATAGATCAACAAAAATCCAATCGGGGTTTCATATGTCTCTGGCTAAACGCAGACGGATTATAATCAGTATTTAGACACTAATGACTAGAATGCATCTCGTAATAAAATGATGAAAAAAAAATTAACATGTGTACCAGCTAATTGAAAATTTGCACAAAATCGTAATTTTATAAATGTTTCAAGTATTTGTTTTAAATACGTTTTGTCGGCGTCTTATATGCTTACTCTAAGTTTAAATAAAAATTAAATCAGCGTTTTTAAATATTCTATTCTAGCTATATTAGTGTTTTTACATAAATACTAAAAAAAAAAATACATAAATACATAAATAAATAAAAATAAATAAAAAAAAATAATAAATAAATAAATAAATAAATAAATAATAATAATTTTTCTCAGCATCAACAATGCAATCTAGCAGAACTTTGAATAAGAAATAAATCTTCGTTTTTTTTCAACATTTCATTTTAGCTTCGTTATATAATTCATAAATAAATAAATAAATAAATAAATAAATAAATAAATACTATGATTTTTCTTATTTTTTTCATAACTAGATGATTTGATTTATCTAATTGAACCGACAAATCCAATGAGCTGAATAGTTAATTGCAATATTTTATTTTATTTTATTTTATTTTATTTTATTTTATTTATTTTATTTTATTTTATTTTTATTTTATTTTATTTTATTTTATTTTATTTTATTCATCTACCTGAACTGTGAAAAGAATGTAAGATAAACCTGGCACTGGTAAGGACAAGGCCATCTGTAACAATTTGGAGAGAGAGAGAGGGAGAGAGAGAGAGAGAATTATCACTCTCAAGTCACAAATATTGTTCAAAAAGTATGATCAATATACAATAATATTACTTTTTATTTTTACAATCAGGACATGATCGGGACATGGTCGAAATGCAATATAATATTCTAAAAGTTCATGAGAACTTTAAACAAAATTTGAACATAATGTTCCTATTGAACAGTAGGGACTCATGCGTGACGGTTTACCTACTTGTTTCAAGAATCAATTAATTTCCCAATTAACTAAAAATCGAACCTAACCCATCACTTTACCTAGATCATGTTCTTTGTGTCATGGTAGGCACTTAACATCACAGATTTATTTATTTTAGAGGTAGTAACTGCGTGGTGTTATTATTATTATCATTATTAAATGTGATGTATTTGAATGATAATTTATCACGAACCGTTTGAAAATCTAATAAATATTAGTTATAAATTTATTTTTCGTCACTCTGTTTTGTTAATTTGAGTATAATTAAATCCGTTCAATAGATAATTATTTAAATGTAATTGTTCATTTTAACTAAGTCATCTTTAATGTTGTTTCCTTCAATTTTAGTGTATCAAGTCAAAATGGCTGGGAATAATCATATTGTATTTCATTTAGGTTTAAATGTTATTTGTAATAATTACTTCTCTTGTTTTGAGCGTTTAGATATTATTATTTTAAAATGCTATGAGCAAAATTTAAATAGGAGCAATAACAACGATGGGTTAAATGAAGTTGTTGGTTGTTTTCGTGATGTAAATAATAATACTTCCTATTTCTCTTAACTTGATTTAATTTTTTAATAATATTTTAAATAGAAATGGGCACAATGTTGTATTAGATCCAGTAGACTAGTGTGTTTGACCATGATAGTCTATACATATCCATAGTACATGTATCTACATATTCTATGGTATTGACCCTGACCCTGATCCACTGACTGAAATATTGATACAAATATTGTACCACCTAAATTTCAAATTAAAAGTGGAATGGATTTTTTTAAAGGTACCACAAAGATTTTTATAACTGAATTTTCATCACAATGTGAATTTTATCATGAAAACCAGACATTTTCACTTTTCTATATCTTTAATAAGAAAAACCCGGTTTATAAAAACAGTGCTGTGCACTTTCTAATGAGTTTCATAGGGAAATTAAGTAAAATGTCACCATATTTTAAATCAAAAAGTGGAATGGATTTTTTTCAAGATATTTTAATCATTTTTATATTTGAATATTCGTGACAGTATGTATTTTTCACTGAGAACCAGACATTTTCAGAAAATAATATTGTTGTTGGTGAAATTTAAATTTGAAAATCGGGTATATCTAGTTCCCATTGTAACTTAACGGGCTGGCGATCGCACAGGTGACTCAATACAGGTGATGAGACCATCGTCTTAACGCATCATTGGTTTACGGTTGGACCTCGATTTCTGTACATGCACTAGTTACTTATTTCATATACTAACTATGAAATAACTAAGTATTCATCACTTTTTTGCTGATTCATTAGTGACTATAAAATGTAAATGTTAAATAAAATGAAGAAATCTTGTTAAAAACTAGTATTAAAGTTTACAGCTAATAGTTTTGTGTATATAACTGGTATGTCAGGACATTAACATATTAAATTCAATACATTCATAGTGAACTAGTTATTAATAAGTGTAATGTACTAAAAAATGTTTGCTACTTTTACCCTAGTAAGAAGCAACTTAAAGACTTTTAACACAAAAGAGATATTTAACACATACAACTTCCATTTTTATGTTCACAGGGTATCATTTACAGTAAATATACCATTTGCAATATGTAGTGTTGTTGTGACATACAACTCTGTCATTACTTGGAAAATATCTGTCACTAAAATTATTTTTTCTGCTTTTTCTGTAAACAGTGTGAAATGTCCTCAAGCATTCTGCTTCTTTTCATGCCAAGTTCAGTTCTTTCTTTTCTATTTTTTTCCATCTGCTGCCTTGTAGCATTCATTTATTCTTGGCTACATCCAGTAATCCCTGTGCTATCCCTGCTTCATCAAGGTTTTTGTCTTTCAATGCTTTTTTCAATCTACTGTTTGCTTCTTCAAAAAGTTTTTCTGCCAATCTCATATCATCTGCCATTCTTCTGTCATCTTCTGCCAATGTCTTTTCCCTGTCAACTAACTTTTTTTTTGTCTTCAAATTGTTTATGTGCTTCTTCTGCATCAGCCTTTTCCTTTTCAATCTGTCCCTTTTTTCTCTTTTCTGCTTCTGCCTGTTCTCTCTCTTTCTCAAGTCTCTGTATGTACAGTTTGTGTGCATGAGTTCCAGCATCCACAAGTGATTTCGTAAAAGGCACCTTTACAACATCTCCTTTATTCTTCACAGCATCTTTTACTATTCTCAAGCCATTTACAGAACAGTCAGATAATAAAGTTCTTTCCTTTGAGAGCATCCTTTTGTTTTCAGACAAGCTTCTCTCTACCTCCGCATTCCCATGTGCAATGCACAAACATGATTTCACAAGGATGGATAAAGTCTTAAATTTGAAAGAGCCATTATCCATTTTCAAGTCCAAAACTTTGGCCCAGTAATCATCTATCCTGTGATCTTTGCCATTATCATCTTCTATCCAACATCTAGGAATGGTTTCAAGCTGGTATATTTTCCATTCATCAGTAATTTGGGCTATTTCATGATCATTCACCACCTGTGGCATCTTTAATGCAATTTTTCGTATGTTTATGGTGCCACTCTCTGATTTCTGTTTAAAGGGATGGAGACAACCTAAGGCTTTAAGCAACTCATTATTCAGAGGTAATCTTTTCTGTAGGTATTTGGTCACAGCCTGAAAGAATTTTCTCATCTTTGCTACATATAGCTTACACTGATCCGGATGTTTCCTCAAAAGCAATCTTGTCGACTCTCCCACTTCAATGTGATTGTCTTTGAGCAAGTTATCTTCTTTGTCTACATCAATGCCAAGAAGTTTCATCCCCTCACTCCCCTATAACATCACTTTTGATGAACCTCAGCATAAACGATTTGATCATGTCTGACATTTCTGAATACAAAATATGCACTAAAGGATCTTCCCTCTGAAACATCAAAAGAAACCTATCATACAGAGCCTGTACGCTGATCAAAAAGTTTATTTGGACTAATGTCTCTTGTGATTTTAAACATCTACATATTCTAAGATATCTTGCATTCTTTTCCAAAAGCTTTTGAGTTTTATTCTCTACTGACTGCTTTGGAAGTTTCTTTAGGAAGTAGTCTTCAATGGCAGACCAATTACGAGCAATACGTTGAAGGGCTGGAAGTAGAGTCAACCATCTACACTGAATGTGACGAACAAAAGACTCCTCATCAAATCCAAGATCTTCCTGTACATTTCTAAAATCTTCCCTCTTGTAAGGAGATGACTTGAAAAAATAAAACAAATCCAGGGCAAACTCCTCTGCAGTTTCACCATAAACTTTAAGACCCTCTCTAAAGGAATTATGAATCACATGCAAGTTACAAGGAATGAACTGCATTAATCCTGGATATCCCAAATATTTTACCTCCTCGTTAACTTTATTCCATACAGTTTTATTGACATTTGGTCCATCTGATCCTAAGTTTAGCAGTTTTGGCAAGGGCAGCTGAAAACCTTGTTCTTTTAATGTGTTCAATATACCATTTGCAATCTCAACACCAGGTGCATGGCCAAACATCAAAGCCTTGAGAAAATGAACAACAACTTGCTTTTTGCTGTCAGACCAATATCTTAGAAGCAAATCACACTGCTTTCTCACCTGTGAGTTCCCAGTCTCATCATACTGCAAAACAAAAGCTGGTGACGCAGATACTTCTTCACACAGTTTTTTCTTGAAGTAGGGCCCTAATCCATAAGATATCAAGTATGAGACCTTAGTTCTACTCATACTAAAATTTCCAGCAATAGTGCTGTCTGGAAACATTCTACAGAATAATTCAGGGGTGCCATCACAAGATGAATATGAGATATTACTGTCTGCAATTTTCATTGCCCATAGCAGTTCACTTTTTACTGCTGATTCTTTAAGACAAGGATTAAGTTTAACTGCTTGTGGCTCACGATCAACTACATTGCTGTCTGTCTCTTTATTTTGACTTGAACTATTTTGACTTGAACTTGCTTTGAATGAAAAATGGCTCTGATCCGTAGCATATTTCACTTTTATAAGTTCTTTGTGTTTCTGTCCATTTGCATGAGTTAAAACTTGCTTGATACCACTGTTGCTAACTGAGAAAGATTTGCTACAAACAAAACAAAATGCTTTAGAACTGGATGCTGGGTCATTTTTGCACCATTTATGAATTTCTAACCCATTTGTGTCAGTTTGTAGTAGCCATTTTTTATTGAATTTTGTTTCATTCCGGGGCATCTTTCTGATCACAGTTTACGTCTTTATAATTCTAATAGTTACACACAACTGAAACAAAATAAATATTTAAATTTCAATGCACATAAATTCCACATACATGCATTTTTAAACTTGAATCCAACAGCCTCTTCTGAACATGCTGGAAAATGTACTTGCACTCAAGATTTAAGAAAAAAAAGATTCAATAAAGAGAGAGAGAGAGAGAGTTCCAGGTAGGTCAACAAGCTGCTGATATCCATTGGCATATAGACTGAACCCTTTATTGGATTTTGGAAAGCAGTTAAAATGTTTATGTCAAGAAGTATCATCGGAAAATATTGGATGTTAGAATTTATGTGCAAATGAAATTGTAATTTCACATCGATGCTACAACTTTCATATTTAATCTTTGCTTGTGCATATATGAAAAGGAGCATCAAACAGTTCCCTCAGTTATGCTTCATTGGGAAAAATAATGCAAATTTCTTTGCTACTTACCACTGTATATGTCTTTATAATTTCATTTCAACTAGAAACTGTTCATGAACACTGTCAGTGTCTGCACATGCACCAAATGAAGATCTGATCCTCCAAGAAAACTGGCTTGCTAATCTGAGAATAAGAAACTAAAAGCATGTTTAGTTAACTGTCGGCAGAGTTTTGAAAAAATTAGGAATTTTACAAAAAATGTAGGACTTTTTTAGGTATTTGCCTCAAATTTGGAACCTTTTTAGGATTTTTAGGACACTGCATGTCCAAAATTAAGGTTTTTTTAGGTATTTTAGGTACGGTTGAAAGCCTGTTAAAAGCACAACGCAAAGACAAATTTCTGCACTTTCGCCTATAGCTGGCGACATCTCAATATAAATCAAATATTAATGATTGGGACGTAAAACACCATTACTCAACTCGACTCTTAAATGGCAAAATTAATACTCATAGATCGAATACTACAGTACTAAGTAAGTTTTGAACAAAAAAAACAAAACTGAATTTTCTTAAATTGTTTTTGGGGTACGAGTTGTCTTGGGTTGGGTACGATTTGTCTTGGGTAAGAGGAACTGCTATTTGTACCCTCCACTAATATTAAATATGACTGAAACAGCCTAAAATTGACAGAATCAAGCCATTTTGATCACTTCTGTGAACATCGGCCAAAAATGATTTTTCAAAATTTTTACAGGGTTTAATCAGTGGAGGGTATAGGTATAAAATGAAGTCTTACCATATCAAATATCTTAGAGCAGGCATGTGTGATGCGTTATATTATCGATAAAAGCTAGTGCCTGTGCCCGATGCCCTAAGCGCGCGGGGGGTGGGGGGGGGGGGGGGGGGGGGGCAGAGACATCGAGGTCCAAAGTAAACAATCGCAATCGAACTTCAGTATTGGGTTTTGAATAGAGCAATGTCGGCTATTATCGTCACCCTGTGGTTATCGACACATTTGTCATTTTAATCCTCCTAAATGTCCCCCTTTCGCTTCTTTTCAGCCATTCTCGGTTTTTTTCCATCATACGATCTTTTTCGGAAACCCTCTAACATTTACCTTTCACATCTTGTTCCGCTTCACGATAGTATCCACGATTATTTACAGCACCGTCAAGATAGAAAATAACAGGACGCCATTGTTATCGTGATTGATAAGGTGGGTAGCAATTAACATTACGCCACAGTACATCCAAAACGCACAAATTGGTTTCGTTTACCCTTACATGTTGTCAAGTAAAAGAGCGTCTGCTAAACTGACGTCACGATTTGTAGTCAGGATTGACCTTGCAAAGGTTAAGGGGGTGTGTCGATAACTGTAACGGTTGTGTTTGATTCTGCAGTTATTGACACCTATTCTCGTCTGTACTTATTTATTTGAATATTCTAACATTTGTTAATTTTATTCGACTCAGTAAATATCAAGCAACAAAAATAAAGCAAACTAAGTAATAACAAGAAATTAATTGTACTATTTATTTCATACACATGGACATTATTGATCACACAAACACACATGTTCAATAACATACGGATATTTGACACTTGATTGAACCCTATGATAGCATCACTTTTACACACAATACACACCTGCCTAGAGATAATAATAATAATAATAATAATAAAAATAATAATAAAATATTTAAAGTAGGAAGTTCTGGGTTTTATTTTTTGTAGACTTTGTCATGCCTGGCAAATCATCGCCAAAGAAACGATGTCAATATGCGCCGGAACAGATGGCATTAGCTATAAAGGCCGTGAGGGAGAACAAAATGTCCAAAAAACAGGCTTCTAAGGTTTTTGGTGTTCCAAGAACCACACTCTTAGACAAATTATCTGGAAGAGTACCCGAAGGGCCAGTGTCCCCTGGAACACCACCTACCCTTACAGGAGCCGAAGAGAAAACTCTTGTGAACTATATTTTACTGATGGCAGATGTTGGCTACCCATTAACCAGAAAAGAGTTGCTACTAGAGGTTAAGAAGATACTAGACCTAGATGGCAGAAAGACTGCATTTAAAGATAACTTACCTGGTAAAGACTGGTACAAAAGATTTCGACAACGCAATCCTGAACTGACTATGCGCACTCCACAGAGTCTAGGGCACGAAAGAGCCATGATGGTTCTTTTGACGAAGAACTATGTGCTATCTGCTTCAACAAGACCGATGCGGGAGATGATTATCTATGGGTAGGGTGCGATTCGTGTGAAAGATGGTTTCACAGTAAATGCACAAATGATGAAAATTTGATATCAATGCAATTGTGCGATATTTCCAAGTATAAATATGTGTGTTCTTTCTGTCAGTGATCTGACTTAACTTAAACAAGAGGCCCATGGGCCTTAACGCTCACCTGATGAAGAGTACATATCTTATGCAGAGGTTCAATGGCCAATGACATTAATAAAAGAGAATATCAAAATTTTCAGCAGTAAGGGCCAATAATATGCAAGTATTTTTGCAAATTATTTATAATAATTATTATATAAGTATGCTATATATAACATATTTAAAGTCTAGCTACAATATATTATTATAAACAGCTAAAACATCTGTATATTAATATGTGCATTAGGCCAATACCTACAATATTCCAATATACATGCCTATACAAAGAGTTTATAGTTTTGAGATAATTAACCATTTAAGTATTCGTTTGCATCTATGACCTTGACCTTTGAACCTATGACCTTCATTCATATATCAAAATGATCGATAGGCCAATACCTACAATATTCTAATATACATGCCTATACAAAAAGTTTATAGTTTCTGAGATAATTAACCATTTAAGTATTAGTTTGCATCTATGACCTTGACCTTTGAACCTATGAACTTCATTCATATATCAAAATGATCGTTGTGCAAATGCCTACAATATTCTAATATACATGCCTATACAAAATGTTTATAGTTTTTGAGATAATTAACCATTTAAATATTCGTTCGCAGCTATGACCTTGACCTTTGAACCTATGACCTTCATTCATATATCAAAATGATCGTTAGGCCAATACATAAAATATTCCAATATACATGCCTATACAAAAAGTTAATAGTTTTCAAGATATATTGACAAATACATAATTTTTAGCAATTTCCCCACTCAGCACCTTACCATTTCCCCATTTTGAGCCCCATGGCTACCATTTGTGCAAATCTGAAACTAGATGACCTAAGGATGTTATATATGAAATAAATAAGGTATATGTCTTGTAGATTCAGAGGAGAAGATTTTTAAAGTTTTTCACTATTTCCCCCTTATGGGGCCCCAAGGGGACATAACTCCTTCATTTGTGCAAATCTGAGAGGGCTTCACCCAGGCATGATGGTTACCAAGTTTCATTAAATTTGGCCCAGTGGTTTTGGAGGAGAAGATTAAAATGTAAAAAGTTTACGCACGACGGACGACCGACGACGCACGACGCACGACGGACGAAGATGGATAGCAATAGCTCATCTGAGCTTTCAGCTCAGGTGAGCTAAAAATCATACGCTACTATGACTTAAAGCTTTGTAAGTTACTGTTCAATTTTCTATCATGTAACGTAAATTCAGAGTTTGATTGTAACTGTTATTTTCTGTCTATGGTCAATTTATTTTTTTAATTATTTTTTAAAAATAAAACTGGGTGTCGATAACCGCCGAACATGTCGATAACTGTACACCTATAGAAGTAGAGTAGAATTCAAATGCACCCAAAAAGGTCACGTGACTGATGTTTTCTACCTGACTGGTTCCCGGGGCACTTACGGGTAGTACATGGTAATGGAGAATACTTCAGCTGTTTACGCTTAAGTACCGAATTATTGCCGACAATGTCTTAAGGTGTCGATAACCCCCGACTTTGCTCTATGTATACTTAGTTGAAAATAGTTAAAATTACCAAATTTTATTAAATTCCAATTAAATATTCTTTGCAAATTCGTCAAGATCAGAAGAGGCGATGTCAACTAACACAGTCACACTCATGCTTCCACGACTCGAAAACACCGAAAATAATTTACCTGAATCGTGCTACTAGGCTGTCCAGTGGTTCAAACCTTCATGCCAGTGATGAATAAATTATTTTATAAACCCATAATAATGTTCCTGATACGAGACATTAGTTGTACTTTCTTCAAATATTCAAATTCCACAGTGTAACTTGTTTGATATCCGATACGTCTGCTTCCGTGTTGACAAACGCATCACGATACAAGGACGATTCTGATTGGCTATCGGTTATCTATGAGATAACAGAAAGTTACAACTCTCGATAGCTGGTGCAAAATGGGGTTTGAAGTTTTTAATTCATACAAACCTCAGCTTTCAATGAAATACTAATATCAGGTGCACGGGGGTAATCGTGATACACCGTATTTCATTTACGTCGGACTATTCCGTCGGTTTTAATTTACGTCCGAGTAAAATGATGCATTTTGGTCGTTACGCTTTACGTTAAAGAGAACAGATGACTATTTTTAATATAACTTCATAAAACTCATACTTTAACAGAAAGAAAAACGTTAGTCACATTATTTGATGGTATTTAACTGCCTCATATAAAAACTTGCAAGAAATATTCATATTTTTCACGTACCTTAACATTTCCATTTTTGGCAGTTGTTTTTGTTTATATTAGCAGCTGATTGTGATAAAACGGTTTTCGATTCAAATGATGTTTCAACTCAAAATCTTTACTTTTATAAACTCGCGAAAACAGAAGCTTTACTCGGCTTTTAAGTGAAGTTTTATGTTTTGTTTAAGCGAAGTGGCATAAATGTTACGCTTTCCGACCAGCTGTGTTATGCTTTACGTGACGATATGTTACGCTTTCCGTTTAATATGATTCGCAATTGACAGAGCTCAATCTTCATTATAACTCTTCACTAGTTGTTTCAGAAGTGATTCAGAAAGCATTGCAGGATAGGATTTAATTTTTGAAAGAGAATAGAACCATACACAGTTCGTAACTTGAACCAAGAAAGAACAAAAAACAACATACATGCTTATATAACAATACATTACTTCCAAAAGTAAACAATTACGAAAGACTAAACCGACTTATAGATAGTTATACCAATTGCACAAAATAAACTACAGTCAAATTTGCTTATAAAAGCCACTCAAGGGAACTAGTAAAAGTGGCCTTTATTGGCAAGTGGTCCTTATAATAGAGGCGGTCTTTAAGGCAGATGCGACTGTACGTGTTAAATACCATTTTGAAAAAGATCAAATGTAGTTAATAATAGGGTTTTCAGTTGAGCTATTGTCATCTATCATCGTCAGTCGTTTGTCGTGCGTCGTTCGTAAACTTCTTCTCCAAAACTGCTTGGGCAAATTTGATGAAATATGGTGATTATCAGGCTTGGGTAACAGGGTTTCAGAATCGTGTTCGGGGTTTGGCTACGCTAACAACATGGCTGCTGTTACTAAAATAGCAAAAAAAAAAAAAAAAAAAAAAAAAAAATATATATATATATATATATATATATATATATATATATATATATATATATATATATATATATAAAACCAAAACGTGCAAATTTCGATTGGATATTTGGATTCAGGATACCCGGAAACATGAAAATTGGACAAAAAATTGGTTACGCGTTTTTGCATCAAATTTGTAATTTGCAAAAAGACACATTTATTGTTATAACTGGTATGGAGTATTTACTGTTGAGCTTGTCTCGCTATTTTTCTCGAATCGATGTAAAGATCAAAGCTGAAGGTCATGTCCTAGTTTTGAACTTTCATAAAAATTGCTAATTTTTCAGGCGATAACGCATGGTATTTTCAGTTTATTGTAATTATTGACATGACGATCATTTTGATACAAAGGTCAAGGTCATGGGTTTAAAAGTCAAGGTCATAGATCCATAAGTACACCAAAATGGCTAATTATTTGCAAAACTATTACCTTATTAAATAGGCATGTAAATACGAACAGTGTAGGTATTGACATGGTGTTCATTTTTTTACATAGATCAAGCCATGGGTTCAAAAGTCAAGGTCACAGATGCACAAGTAAACCAAAATGGTTAATTATCTGCAAGACTATTAACTTTTTGTAAAGCCATGCAAGTTAGAATGTTGTAGGTATTGATAGATCAAGGTCACGGGTTCAGGGTCAAGGTTACAGATATAGAAAGAATACTGAAATGTATACAATTGTTATAAATTGCCTATATAAACGGGTAATGACATTAGTTTTCACATTTTTATCTCACCCAACCTTTAGGCTCACACCTATTATTGTGTTGGGACAACTATTGATCCATTTTATATATTAAGGTGATGCCCATCAACCTCTTCTGTTAATTTTTAACTTTTTAAATTGAAAATATAGTTGAGTTAGGTGATGGTGTTTTAAGCCTCAGTCAAGTGTAGTGTTGTTTACGCCGTAGCCAAGATTCTTCCACAAATATCGAAGCGGTCAATTCATAGGTGGTGAATAAAACCAGTGTACGTATACCCAGAGAAGCCGCCGACTTTCGCTAAGTGGGACTCGTTCCAAGGCGATGAGAGGCACCTTAATCCATAAGCCCGCCCTGTAGACCACTCGGTCACAGATGTCCTCTTTTTACTTATGAAACCAACTAGTAAAATATAATCATGCATTTAAAATCTCAGTCTTGAATTCATATGTCTGAAACATCAAGGACCACGTACAGATGCCAATACTGGTCTGAAATAAATAATGCCAACCAGTAAATCATTAAACATTTATTTGAGCCACATAAAGATGTATGTATGGCGTTACAAGTCCTCACGTTGAACGAAGAAACAGGGCGATAAGGTTACATGGAAAAAAACTTACGAAGCGCTTGTTGCTTATGATCTGAAAAAAAAGAGAAAAGGGGTGGTGATAATGGCGAGACTTTAGCTGTAAGCCACCACAGTCACAATACGCCACATAACAAGAAGATGGTGGAATCTAAATCTCCAGGTATGTCACAAGCATGACCTAATGCAGAAAGTGTCAGGAAGAGTGCCAGAGACGTTGTCAGTTCGCTACCAAAGGTGGCCGATTTTCTGAGTACACTGATTTCTTTCACCATCCATGAATTCACCGTCTCGATATATATGGATGAATCTTCATTGGGGCGTGAAACATCATTACCCAACTACATTCTAATCATAAGCCCATTTTATACGGCGAGAATTGCATACCTAAGTATTTTTTACTTATATGTAAATTTACTCACATATGCAAATTGTGTCGTATGAACAACTTTGCATATACGCAAATTTTACTCATGTAAGTAAATTTGCACCTAGTAGGGACCAAGTGCAAATTTGCTATAGTATGTGAGTAATTTGTACTTAGTGTGCAAATTGTGCTACAGTGTCGTATGAACACACAGTAATATTTACTCACATAATTTTAAACACATGGACTTATGCCAGGTTATTTATTATCTCTATTAAGGTCCATGTGGTGCATGTTTGTAATCTGCCTTGTACCAGAAAAATTGTTTGTTAGTGTTGTCCACTGATATACAATGTCACAGATTAACCTTACATCTTATTGTATTGACATCAAGCTAACCAACAGGTGCCAATTGTAAGGGAAACCCACTCACCACATATGGTGTTACAAACGGGGATCTAACTCATAGCGGTTAAAGAAGCCAACCACTATTAACCACCAGAGCCCTCATTAATTTGTAATAATTATCCAATAAAGATCAAAAGTTGTAATTGAAATAGATTTATTTGACAAAAGCACAAAAACTAGTGACAAACTGTTACCAAAATTTGACGTTTTACTAGTTTTCAAAGAGAAAGTGTTTGAGCAACAAAAGCCAACCACAGAATGTAAAGAAAATTTACTTTTACAAATTTGACAATGAATTGTCCATGAAAGGAGATGCCATTCGTCACGAAGTATTTTAGGAGAACAAATATTACAAGCATCATCATCTCCAACATTACTGAAATAATTTTCACTATAAAATTCAATAAAAACATTCGACCGATCCCTAAAGAATTAATTTGCAGCATCGTACACAGGGATGAAGCTTAACTAATTTGAGTTAGGGGTCTAGCTCAGTTAAAAAAAGAAGTTTTAGATGTAATAAATAGCTAAAATGTGTAAACATTTTGGGGCCCAAACTGGGTTTCAGGAGACATGGGGTAATCTAAATATCCGATATATGTTATGAGGAACAACACAAGCTCCTTTTACAGAACAAGCAAACACGACATGTGCATCAATCTTTTTTGCAAACATCACAATGGGCATTTCAAGCAACTCAAATAGATCGAAGATCCAGTGTCATTCTACCCTAACTTGATAGTATATAAATGTGCTCTGCACTGGTGTAAGATTTTGTTTGTTTGTATAAGGCTTGAGAAAACAAGTCTTTAAAGGATATGTCATATAACATTTTTAATGTATTTTATGATTAAATTCGAAAACTGTTATATGACAGATATGCTGGATCACCAAGTAGAACTGCTTCTTTGTCATTATAATAGCTCAGTATCAAATCAGTGTTTAATTAGTAAGGAAAGGTTCTTATCTGATGATTAAGTCTAAACTGTTCAATGTTCAGAATGAAAATTATCCAAAATTGGTTGAAAACTTCAAATTTACTTATGGTACATAAATTATGTATGAACGCAAAACAAAATATACTTTTGCTTACATAAGTAAATTTACATATGAGTAAAAATACTTAGGTATGCAATTCTCGCCAAATAAATGGGGCTTTAGAAGAAAAAAGGTAAAAATATTATCTACATTTGATCCTTTTTAAAAATGGTGTTTCACACGTATTAAATTTATTTGCAAAATTGGTATAACTATCAATAAGTCGGTTTACTTTATCGTAAGTGTTTACTTTTAGAAGTAATGTATTGCTATTAATAAGTATATATGACAGTTTGTTGCTTTTGTTCTTTCTTGGTTCAAGTTACGAACTGTGTATGGTTCTATTCTCTTTCAAAAATTGAATCCTATCCTGCAATGCTTCCTGAATCACTTCTGAAACAACTAGTGAAGAGTTATAATGAAGATTGAGCTCTGTCAATTGCGAATCATATTAAACGGAAAGCGTAACATATCGTCACGTAAAGCATAACACAGCTGGTCGGAAAGCGTAACATTTATGCCACTTCGCTTAAACAAAACATAAAACTTCACTTAAAAGCCGAGTAAAGCTTCTGTTTTCGCGAGTTTATAAAAGTAAAGACATTTCTTGAGAATTTTGAGTAGAAACATCATTTGAATCGAAAACCGTTTTATCAAAATCAGCTGCTAAACAAAAACACCTGCCAAAAATGGAAATGTTAAAGGTACGTGAAAAATATGAATATTTCTTGCAAGTTTTTATATGAGGCAGTTAAATACCATCAAATATAATGTGACTAACGTTTTGCTTTCTGTTAAAGTATGAGTTTTATGAAGTTATATTAAAAATAGTCATCTGTTCTCTTTAACGTAAAGCGTAACGACCAAAAATGCATCATTTTACTCGGACGTAAATTAAAACCGACGGAATACTCCGACGTAAATGAATTACGGTGTATCACGATTACCCCCGTGAGGTGGTATTGGGGGTTTTAATTCAGGTATAGATCTATGGGTTTACAGCAGGTATCTATAGGATAGCTGCCAGCTATCTATAGGATAGCAGACAGCTATCCCATAGATAGCTGATTTATAACCCACAATACCTGCAGGTATCGAGAGTTACGGTCTGGTATCTATAGGATAGCAGCCAGCTATCCTATAGATAGCTGAGCTATCCTAGGGTTTGCTGATTTTTGCATCAATTGGCGTGCCATATATATTATTCCTATTATCGTGCCTCGGCAAACACCTAGTGTACCAACCCACCTCTGAATGACAAGCACTGTCGCATTTTGGGTGTACATCTTGTCTTGTTTCCTTGCTTGTCGTTCAAAGATGGGTCAGTCGGTGTCATTATTTACGGTTTTTACTCAGCAGTCAGACAGCGATGTTCCATAGTTCTACTTGTAAAGTTTAGGCAAAAATTGTAAATAAAACTAAGTTATTATAACTTCCATTTTGTATATTATAGAATAATTATTTTGTTGTAAACATTTCAATTTAATGTACCATTTCCATGAACATTGCCAAATATTGTATTATATTGTATATACACTCATAAGTTGTAAAACTTTCAGTGAAAATAAATATATATATATATACGTTATCTTCACACCCTGGATGTGCTAGCACCTTAAAGTCGCTCTGAGTGCTCGCTAGTACAAGGCAGACCATAAAACACTTACGCACATCTCTATCATATATACACGCACTTGTTCTTAGATTAATCCTTAATCTATTAAATATCTTTGAAAAATAAAGAAATAATTAAGATGGAAATTTTGCCAGATACAAGTTAAGGAAAATAATGAAATTAAATTAACTAGTTACCATAATTTACATTTAGAATTTTACTTTTTCAAAAAGTATAAAGTTTCCTTTGATATCATAATTATTGAAATGGAGAAAAATAAAAATCTAACTGAGCGAGAAAAACAATTAATAATTTAACGAAATATTTCGAAAACGAGGTACAACACAAGCAGAAAATAATTTACAGTATTAGTACACCGGGTGGCATTTTGTTGTTGTTGTTGTTGTTGTTGAATGCTCTTTGTAAATACATATGCCTTACTTTGAATTTAGCAGGTAATGAATGCAAATTTCCCGGACATATTTTTATTTAAAAATTGATATAATATATTTACGTAATTCCTGAGTTTTTCATTTAACGCTCTGAGTCTGTCAAGATTAAGTATGACCGTTATGTTAAATCATTCTTAAATGAATTTCAGTAAGATTTATGGTACAACGAGAGAGAGAGAGAGAGAGAGAGAGAGAGAGAGAGAGAGAGAGAGAGAGAGAGAGAGACGTTGTCTTAACTAATGATTTACACGCGAATTGTGGTAAGAATGCCATTTCGTACAAAAATCTGTTGACGTTAACAAAACAAATTTTTAGTACATGACATACTCGTACATGCAGCATGTATTTGATAACTATTGATAAATTCAAGTTATAGACTTCTTTAGGTAAATCAATAATTTAAACATTTCTGAGTAATTTTTATAAATAAATTTGTCCTTGTCAATCACATGTAGTGTTGTGCATCAACGTATCACCAATTTTAATAGAGATGATGATTCTTTAAAATTAGCGAATGAGTGAGTGATGGTGTTTAACGTCCCAGTCAAGAATATTTCACTTATATCGAGACGTCGCCAGCTATAGGCGAAAGTGCAGAAATTTTGCCTGTGCGTTGCCCTTAATGCATTAAACAGCAGGGTTCTTTAGCGTGCCAAGCCCACCGTGACACGGGGCCTCGTTTATTTTAAATTCCCATCCGAAAGAATCGTGACTTTCATTTCGTAATGCCGTGTGCTTGGCGAAAGAACAGTCACTACCCACTTTCAAGTCTTGGAAAAGACCCGGCCGGGGTTCGAACCCACGACCTCCCACTTACGGAGCGAGCACTCTACCAACTGAGCTACCGCAGTGGTCTCTTTAAAATTAGCTGTGGAAACGGGGAGATATACAGAGCTTCCTACGCCCTTTTTAGAAAGACATTGTAAATTTTGTAATATAGGTGTTGTGGAAGATGAAAGACATTTTTAATGAGTTGTAACTTTTATGATGATCTTAGATACGAGTTGTACAGTAAAATGATACTTTTTATACGGCTTTTAATGAATTGAGTGAGGAAGACAAATTTATTGTTTTAATGACTGATATAGATTCAACCTTATTTAGCAAATGTATCTTACATATGAGTAATAGACGATGTTGTTTTTTTAAACATAATGTAAAACATTTTTATTTTTTTAATTGATGTGTTTTAATAGTATAAATGATGTTTGATGTGTCTTATAAGTCTTTAAGGCTGGGTGTAAAAGCTTTTATATATAGCAATTATGTAGTAGTTTTTTTAGATTTATGCATGACACTTAAATAAAATATTTTGAACTTTGAACTTCAAGTATTTCTTTTGCTAATTAGCTCAGTATTTCCTTGTCCAAAATGGTTTCGACCAAAATGTATGGCTTTGACAAAACAGCGATTGTTCAAAATTGACCAAAATTTACGAAGTATAAGGCAAAACTGAGAAAAGTTTAAGAATAGAAATATTAAAAATTAATTACGGCATGAATAGTATATATAAACGTACGATTTTACTTTTACAATAAAAAAATTCGTTTTAGAGAAATCTACGAAAAACCGAAAGTCCAAAGGATTGAAAATAGGCTTTAGTATTTTTCTGATATATAACATGGTTTATTAAACAGTACAGTTTTGTCACATAATTACATGATTTTTTTAAAGGGATACTGAAGTCTAGCCAGTTTGACCAAAATATGAAAATTTATGGTAAATTATTATTATATTGAAAATTTCACAATTTTATTCGTCGAAATAAAAAAAGATATAGAAGTTTAAAAATCAAAATTCGTAACCTCGGGCCATTTTGGAACTCTTCAATCGGGAGGTACGAAAACAAGTTGTGACGTCATGTGTGAACAAACACTCTTCCTAACTACTGCTAGTGTCGCATCTTACGAGTTGTGATGTACCCATTTTATTAGAAATGGCGTATTATCTTTTCGATTTTGAGTCAGAATATTAGGGAACTGAGAAGTAAACCAAAGAATTTATTCAAATCGGTCATACGAAGTTATAGATAATGATCATCGTTTGTAGATTTGGTACATATAATGAAACTGCCGAGCAATGAACACTGAGAGGGAATGCATTTGCTGCACAGAAATCGTACAGATCAAAGACAAAATTAAAAAATGCAATTTATTTAAAAATGTATAATCGACAGCTTTGACCGTGAGATCGTGCATTTCAAGCAAGAAGTTTTGCGATTAGCAACGATTGCAAGAAACAACATAAGATGAGAAGACATTAACCATGGCCAGTCAAGAAAATAAAAAAAATAAATAAAAAAAAATTACGGTTTATGAGAATAAAGTTATTATTATTATTATAGTTTTCTCTACCCTGATCACATGATCCAACGATCCAATCAAATTACAGATAGCATCGTATTTTTGTAATGAGGTATAATAATACATTTTCTTTAGTTTATACATGTATTGATTATTTGTACTTACATGTAATTATCTTCACATCTCACAATAATTTCACTTATATCATAATCCCCTAGACTTCATTATCAGTTATTGCCCCTCCTCTTAATCAACTGTATGACATAACGATTTATTTTTACACATCTTAGGATTTCTCATTCTATAATAAGACAAGGTCTAGATCGATGACTAACAAGCGCTTTACTTCCGTAGGTTTGTTTGTTTAGAAGAACAGAGGTTATAAAACAAAACTTATCATCTATAACTTTATACAATAAACAGAAAACTAGAACAACGTGTGACAAACAAGAATTCATGGGTGATCTGTGAACATTCATTGTATAAAATATATTACCTGGCTTGATCTGCTATTAAGTATTATGGTGTAAAAGAAAGGAGGTTCATTTTTAAGCATATATTTGTAGAAAAGGAAAAATTTAAGAAAAATAGATTATAAAGATAAAATTAAACTGATAAAAAAGAATTATTAATATATACAGACGCGATTTAAACCACAGCTTATGAACAAAGCGTCCTTGCTACACAATGAGCTAACCATAGCAGTTAGTGTCCGCTGTCCATCAGTTATATGTGCAGTGGCCAGTTTTAATTTTCCCGAGTTTTCAAAAATTGACCATTTTCTCCTGAGATGACCACTTTTTGAGAACTCGTGAAGACTGAAATTGATAATAGTTTTAGAAATAATAATTTATAAGTGAGTCTTCAGAGGAGAACAATTTGAAATGTCCTAATTTTTCTTATTTAAGCATATGAGAACACAAAGATGGACTTGTTCCGCGAATGCATATTTGTGCATTTAAATGAAATAAATGAATCAAGATTAATTATGTGAACTTGTACCATAGACATTGAAAAATATTGCGTATAAAATCATTGCTCAATCTCTTTGTTCTTAATTCTTAAAACCAATTGAGAGTTTTACCTTATTCTTGTCATATTTACATTTTTTAAAATTCTCTATAATTGACAGATTGTGCTCCTTATTTGGTTCTTCATTGCTTTTACTCATTTACCCTACCGAAAACATAAACAATGGGAATTTTATAAGATATACTTCCAACCTGTAAACGGCATTCTCGACTGTCATCGGGTGTAACGGATGTTAGAAATATTTTCATTGTTAAGATGTTTAAATTAGATAAACACATTAAATACTAATTATTTCTAATTTATATCAATTGTTAACATTTATTAAAACACCAAAGCTATTTTTATTCTTGTAAGATTTTGTGTTTGTATTAAATTGAAAAGTGAACATAACTTGATTCGTATAGATTATTGATAAATGTACGCATTCATTCATCTATGCTTCGCTTGAACATATTTTGCTGTTACATGCAAAAATTATATTAACTTTCGATGGGATTATATTATTAAATAATTGACATGGAAAATCCAATCTGTGGAAAATCATCGTCAAACAATGTGTTTTTTTCATTACGTCATTGTCACCAACAATTTACGTCAACAATGTGCCGACGTCATCGATGTTTCAATGCATCGATTTTTGAACGCTGGAACTAAGAGGGTTAACTATCGATTTCTTTATTAACCCTTAGACTGCCAAAATCGGCCTTGGGCCGATGGTGACAAACTTTCACTGCCAAAATCGGCCTTGGGCCGATGGAGACAAACTTTCACTGCCAAAATCGGCCCAGGGCCGATGGAGACAAACTTTCACTGCCAAAATCGGCCCTGGGCCGATAGAGAACTTGCTCAGTGCCAAAAGGTTTACTAAGTCAAATAATCTGTTCGATACTTTTTCAGTTTTATAACGCCAACGTCGATGATGTTTGAATAAAATGAATGACGTCATTGCACTGAAAATGACGTCACAATACCATAGTCTTCAATTTCCCGTACTTACAATGATTCTGACAGGTGTTCAGAGATATTATGATTGCCTTTACTAAAAGAAATTGTTTTCAATCCTTTGTCATTTGAAATAATAGAATTAGGGGGGGGTGACAAAACATTTATCAAATAATCTTGGTAATATTTAGAGAGAAAAACATAAAACATCAAGAAGAAACAAGAGTTTAATCATAGTATTAATCATTCATTGCTGGCCATGTGAATTTTGATTTGAAATTGTAACTACTTGTTAGATACCCCGTGATTGAGGACTGCGGTAGCTGAGTTGTAATTAAGACCCCGGTCGACCCGACAAACACAAGTGGGAACAGTTTTTTCCTTTTTGCAGGCCTCTGTCAATCGTTTTGGCACTAGGTGTTGTGGACCGAATGGTCTTCAAATGTTTATCTGTACAAGGGCGGTTACAGACAAATAGTTTTGGCTTGTCTGTTTGTTTTGAAAAAAGACAAAAGCAGGACAGACTCATATTACAAAGGACACATAAAGGGGTATCATGGTCTTCCTGGAAACAAATAACATTTCCAGATATGTGTCGTATCTCACATTATGCTATTCTAAGATTTTTTAAAATGAAGCGCAGTCCAGGTGAGCTGAAAAAATATGCATCAAGCACTAGGTTCTAGGGTTCAATATGTCGATATATTGATATATTTAGCGTAAATTTTAATCATCATACCAGGCGGTGATAGGTTGTTTTTTCTGATACTGAAACTCTGTCCTGAATTATAAATTTTAAACTAAACGTCTAAACACAATTGCACCTATATAAAAGTAATGTGATATATTGGGATGTTCATACTTTTAATTTGTGTCATAAATATTTTTATTAGCATTTCTTTTATGCTGCCCAATGCCAAATACAAGTTGGGAGTTTCCTGGGTTTTTAATATTTTTTAGCGATTCCCCAGAGGACAATATTTTGTCTTACTATCTCTGAATGCAATTTGTAAGAGTTTTGAAAAAGTCCGTCTTCGTCCGAGAAAAGGGTACACAAAAATAACGACACATACATCGTGATTATACATGTGCATTCATGATCGTTACTCCATTACCCGTCAGTGATTTCTTATTTAGCGTCAAGAGGAAAACTACGGATATAAAGGTCTGTTCTATTTCCTTTATTCTTCAATGAAAAGCAATAACATATTTTTTCTGTTTTCGCTTGTTTTTCATATTCATGCATAAAATGATATCAGAATGAAACACCTATTCGCAGCTGAAATTTTAAGAAAGTATTCCAACAGGCAATAAAACCATGAAACACAACAAATGAGTATATAAAACCTTCGTAAAGTCAAATATTGGCTGATTATTATACAAAATATTGAGTGGTTCTGTAGTCTATGCACTATTTTGGAACTTTTTAATCATAAACTATAAACAGAGGAATAAGAATTTTGAATTATCATTTTGCGTGGGTAATTTAACCAAGTATGCTAATTCTTAAAGTTTTAACTTGCTGCCTGCTTTTGAATTGTATTTTTCGTGAAAATTCAAAAGGACCACATGGAAAGGGTCATTTATGCTTATAATGCAATGTAATGTCAATTATTCAAATTAAATTTTAGGGAGAGGCACAATTAGCACAACGATATAATGTAAATAAACAGACATATCTGTGGATACAGGACTGCTAATAACTAACGCTCTCTCTCTCTCTCTCTCTCTCTCTCTCTCTCTCTCTCTCTCTCTCTCTCTGTAGGTGTACACAAAAGAATGTTGCCTAACTTAGTCCATTTATATGAAAAACACATTACATGTATACGTTTTTGCGTCCACATAAACAGTGGATTCCCATGGTCATGAAACCGATAATGTAACATACAGTACAGACCTGTCAAAAGTTAAACACTGAACTAACTTAGTGTGTAATCGGTAGCTCATCCTAACCCCTTGTTAATTATATCTTGGCAGCTGCTATTTATCTTAAGGCAGCTTTTCTGTCACTTACTATTCATATCGGACAGCAGGGCTTTAACTCCTTTTTCGGTAGCTCAGTGTTAAACTTTCGACAGGCCTGTGATGTACGTTAGAAAAACCTAAATTTTGCAGACAAGTATAGACTTTAGAAAATATAGATTATAGTAGAGAAATAGCATTTTAAGCCCGGTCAAGATTCTTTCACTTATATCGAGGATATAAGTTATGGGATTGCGGAGGAACCCGAGGTGTTAGGAAGCTGTTGGAAAATACAGAGTACATGTATACTAAACCACAATCAAGCGCATCCCTTGACAGTGGTTCCTTTACCCAGTGAAGGCTTTTTTTATTTATAACTTTTTTAAATAAAGATTCTTCCGCAGTAATATGCGTGTGCCTAAAGTATAATACCAGTACATGTATTTCCCAATTTTTTGACGACTGTATCAAAATTATAAGAGATCAAGTACAACATCAGTAAAGGTACCTAATTATCGAATTATTCTGAGTTAGATAATTATACAGTTTTTGTCAAAGGCGAAACTATTGCGTCAGTTTGGGTTAAGAACGAGTTAAAATTCATTTTCGGGAAAACACTGAGCTATGGACAGTCTGTGGTTGAACAGCTACATGTATCTATTTTTTCGATCCCTCGACCAGTCGACATGTTTAGACCACCCTCCGAGTTCGGCAGCTCATTCTGTCCTTCGGCTGCTATTAGCTACCACCAGTTATGTCCCTCGACAGCCGAGTCTCGGAACTTTTTCAACATTTGCATACATATATGTGAAAAAATTGATATGGTAAAGAAATGGTTAATTTATAAAGGGTATGAATTAAATTATCATGGATTTAAAGTTCTGTCATTTACCGGAATAATCATACTATTATCGGAATAATCAGACTTTTACCGCAATAATAATACTTTTACCGGATAAATCAGACTTTTACTGGATAAATCAGACTTTTACCGTAATACTCAGACTTTTACCCGAATAATCGAACACTTACCGGAATAATCAGACACTTACCGGAATAATCAGTCTTTTATCGTAATAATCAGACACTTACCGGAATAATCAGGCACTTACCGGAATTATCCGACTTTTACCGCAATAATACTTTTACCGGATAAATCAGACTTTTACCGGATAAATCAGACTTTTACCGTAATACTCAGACTTTTACCCGAATAATCGAACACTTACCGGAATAATCAGACACTTACCGGAATAATCAGTCTTTTATCGTAATAATCAGACACTTACCGGAATAATCAGTCTTTTATCGTAATAATCAGACACTTACCGGAATAATCAGTCTTTTATCGTAATAATCAGTCACTTACCGGAATAATCAGACACTTACCAAAATTTTTATACTCTGTAAAATGAGCGACATTTAATACAGATATTAAATGTCGCTGGTAAAATTTACCGTAAAAATATTCCAATCATTTCGGATTTTGACTGAATATTATAGTTTTTGTCTGATTATTTCGGATTTGTTCTAAATTTGAAGATTACGGAAAGTATCTAACTATTACGGAATTTCGCAATTATTCCGGTAAAACCCCTTCTTGTGCAATTAGACTGATTAGTTACCTTCGAAAACAAAAAATGTACTTTGTATGTAGAAATGTGAACAATGTATAACATATACAATGTTATGTATGTGTGAATTGTAGAATGAAGAAAAGAAGAACACATAAAATCCTTTTAAGACAAAAAAGCCATTATACTAGTATATCTAGCATTGTCAAAATAAATAAATAAATAAATTAATTAATTAATTAATTAATGAATAAATAAATAAATAAATAAATAAATAAATCTGGATCGCCTGATTTGATGTGTTAACTTTGTGTTCATGCGTTTCAAACACAAGGACGTCAAGAGATTTTATCACATACCCATTTAATCTTACTATAGCAATACACTGTTTTTTCCAGCTATGTGATATGGAAGTCTGTATCACACGCGTGTGTGATACAACATTCCGTATCACCATAGTAGCCGGAACTCCTTTTAGGGGAATTCCCTTTTCCGACAACAATAATATGACGTCATTATTTGATACGTAATGACAAAAATAATATGACGTCAATATGTGATACATACGTCATGGTAAGTTAGGAGAATTTACTCGAGTTGGGAGAATCGCGAACGATGTTAAATGATTTTGTAAAATCAATGTTTGTTTTTTAATTTTTCCCAGTGTTTACGACGGTATTAGTAAAATGTTAACCAATGATGCGTAAACGAAGAGTTATCTGTTGTTTTTAATTACTTATTTAGCAGTTTTTCCAGTCAGGTATCGGATTTTTCGAATCAGATCAAAAATCAATATGAAATACTGAGTTGATTGTGAATTCTTTGACAGATTAAGCCAAAGAAAGCTTTTCATTTAGTTTGGCAGGGTATGTGATAAATACAAAACCACACATAAGTGGTTTTCTGACGTAGCTTGATCGCACTCGTTTATTGTGCGAACGCATACATTACACTCGTGCGCAGAGCGCACTCGTGTAATGTATCCGTCCGCACAATAAACTCGTGCGATCAGCTACGTCAGAAAACCACATCTGTGTGGTTTTGCGTATGTACAAATGAAATGCAGTCGTCGCCGTCGAGAGACCATCAGATTGGCATGACGTCATTTGAACAATAATGATGACGTTTCGTCAAACTTGGCAATTTCAAATCATTTGGCAGTGAAAGGGTTAACCCTCTTAGTTCCAGCGTTCAAAATTCGATGCATTGAAACATCGATGACGTCGGCACATTGTTGACGTAAATTGTTGGTGATAATGACGTAATGAAAAAAACACATTGTTTGACGATGATTTTCCACAGATTGGATTCAATTTACTGTCATTCTATGTCAATAGTTCAATAATAAAATCCCATCGAAAGTTAATATATTATATATGCATGTAACAGCAAAAAAATGTTTAAGCGAAGCATAGACGGATGAATGAGATAATCACATGTATATTCTATACGAATCAAGTTATGTTTACTTTTCAATTTAATACAAACACAACATCCTACAGTAATAAGAATATCTTTGATGGTTTAAATGTTTACAATTAATAAAAATTAGAAATAATTTATATTCCATGTGTTTATCACTTCAAACTTTTTTAACAACCGTGACACCCGATATCAGTTGAGAATGCCGTTTACAGGTGGGATTAGGTATATCTTAATTCTTAATGTTATCGGTAGGGTAAATGAGTAAAAGCAATAAAGAACCAAATGAAAAAATTGAACTACAATCTGTTAATTTTTGAGTAATGTAAATACGACAAAAATAAGGCAAAAAATTATTTCTTAAGAACAGAGAGATTGAGAAAAATTAAAAAATGATTTTTATACGCAACATTTTTCTATGTTTATGGTACAAGTACACAGAATAAAATCTTGATTCATTTTTTAATTCATGTACACAAATATTCAGTCGCGGAACAAGTCCATCTTTGTGTTCTCATATGCTGAATAAGAAAAAAATGAGGACATTTCAAATTGTTCTCCTCTGGGGACTAACTTATAAATTGTTTCTGAAAATATTACCAAAATTCAGTCTTTTCAGTTTTTTTTAAAAGTGTTCCTCTCAAGAGAAAATAGTCAATTTTTGAAAACCCGGGAAAATTAAAACTGGCCACTGCACATATAACCGATGGACTGCGGACACTAAGTGCTTTGGTTAGCTCTCTGTGTAACGAGGACGCTTCATAAGCTGTATGACACGGGTTCAAATCCCGTCCGAATAAATTTTAATTCTTTTTTATCAATGTATTTTTATCTTTATAAAATATTTTTCTTAAATTTTTCCTTTTCTACAAATATATGCTTGAAAAATGAACCTCCTTTTCTTTTAAAACATAATATCAAGTCAGGTGAAACATTTTATACAATAAATCTACATAGATCACCCATGAATTCTTGTTTGTCACACATTGTTCTAGGTTTATTGTATAAAGTTTTTCTTAAGATGAAGAATATAAATGACAAGGTTTGCTGTTTTACTAGAACAAACTTACGAAAATAAAGCGCTTGTTGGACATCAATCTAGACCTTGTCTAATTATAGAATGAGGATTTTGTGTAAAAATAAATCGTTATGCCATACATGATTAAGAGGGGGCAATGTAAAATCACCTATAAAACCCGCCGTCACTCTTTGGAGCCAAGGATGTTATGTCACTCATAATATAGATACATCCTATTTTGATGATATCATATCCAAGTATTAGATGTTCTTCATTTTCAAAACTTGACAGCTATTGCAAGTCTTTCTGTTCTTAGTACCTCTCTGTTTCCAAAGAATGGTCACTTACTCTAAATCTTGGAATTATTTGCCGACATTCGAAGTTAGATTTTTGTAAAAAAAAAAAAATAATCTTCAGAATAGATATATAGATGGGACAAAAATGCAGTCATTGTTATTCTTAACAGGAGGTGCTTAACCTTCCGGAACACCCGGCCTCACTTCCCTGTGGAAGTTCACGTGATTAACCTAACCTGTCCGTACCAAAGTTTTTAATTTGCTTCTGGATTATGATTCAGACATGGATTTGTATGTTTGTTTTTGATGATTACTACCTGTCTTGGTCAGACCTTACCGAATTTTTGTTCCTTTTGTGGAATATTTCGGAACAAATCAAACAAAAACTGTCTCTTGAGAGCCAAATAGCCCCCCGAACCCCCACCCCAATATTGACCTCCTGACCTTGACCTTTGATTTATGCACATTAATTTGGTATTCAACACATCGTCTCATTTTGGTTTATTTTTTGTTCCATGTTTGATCAAAATCCATTCATAGACATGGAAGATATAGAGCGGATACGACATTTAGACGGACAACCAGACGGAGGGACAGACAGACAGAGAGGGTGATTCCTATATACCCCCTAAACTTCGTTTGCGGAGGGTATAATAAGTACCGTTGTAGTATATTAAAACAATAAGCCCTTACAGTTTGGAGGATATTTTCAGGAATAATCTGTTTAGCTCAACGACATATTTAGATGGTTTATAAACTTATTTCATTTAGATCATAATTTCAATTTTCATTAATTCTGCATTGTTGGTTCCTCGTAGATCACTTGTTCGAGTTGTGTCAGTTTCGAAGTTTTTAATTTGCCGCTGTATTGTGATTCAGCCTTGGATTGGTATGTTAGTTTTTGATGATAACTTGACTTGCTGTCAGGGGCGTACTTCACTATGGTGCAAACGAGACAAACTGCCTCGTTAAAAATCAGATTGTATTTTTATTTTACAGAATCACGATGAAAATAGAAAAGGATAAAACACCTAGATTTTAAGGACCTATGACACTTCTACTGTTTTGCCTCGGTTATAATTGATTCATATCTACACCCCTGTAATACTAAATCCATTGGAAAAAAGGCCTACATTTTGTGATTTTCTCATAGTTCCCATTGTGCCAATCAACAGCATTGCATTTATGTATATTATCTAAATTGGTATCATTTGTTATAACCTGTATTAAAATTTGTTCACAAAAATGCACGGAGACTTTGCTTTTAATCAAATTAAATGTAGGGTTATTTCTGTCTGGTTGCAGTAGGAGATGAGAGTTTTCGAATTATGGGTAAATAAAGAATCGCTATCGCTGTTTGAAGTTCCTCCGTCCATTCCGTTCAACTCGGTGAGCGCATAAGCAAATCAATCGATCGCAAGGACACATCAACATAACCAATGACGTCACATTTCAATCTATATGACGTCACGCTTTATTTAATATAACGTCACCAATAACGTTGTCTATCATCACACGGTACACATATACATATTCATGTTTGTTCAATATCACAAATATTAAAATTTAAAAAAAAATATCCTTTCAATTTTATGACTTGTTGGAAATGGACAAAAATGTCGTTCCGGTACTAAGCTGGTAAGTGACAAAAATGTCGTTCCGGTATTAAGCCGGTAAAGACAAAATTGTCGTTCCGGTATTAAGAGGGTTAATAGTGTCATATACCACTTTTTTTTTTAACTTTTTGTCATAAAATACAATATAAAAGTGGTAAATGACAGTAAGAATTAACCATTGACATTTAAACATAAAATTAAAAACATAATTTTTCACTTACTTGTATATATATAATTATAATTATTGTATATTTACCTATTGTTTCACGAATTTTCACCTAAATCTAAATGTGATAATTTATCAAATAGTTAGTTTCACATTCAAATACCAAAGAAAACTGAAAGAAGTCGTAATGGAACTCTAACTCAATTTCTTACTTACTTCATAAGATGGCGATGTCAGAGTGCACGTGTTTGTACACGTTGTTAATACACACGTTGACAATCGAGGGAGGAATCTTAATGGTTATCAATGTATACCACTAACTTACATACCCTAAAGCTATGAAGTTAAGAAGTAACAGTAGTTGGCCATTTAATACAAATACAAATACAAATACTTTATTGTACAAATACACCCTCTAGGGACCGTGTACAGTCAATACAAGTATAATAGTTACATATACATACAAATAAGAACACAAACAGTTAATGGCATTTTAAGAAATTATTATTATTTAATAATGGGTTAATTTTTATGTATTGATAGGGGATAAGTATCCTACTGTGAGTCAGAGCAAGAGAAAAATCTTAGGTATACCCCCTATTCCTAGGACTGGTTGGTTCTGATTTGACAACTTGAGTAACTCGAATACAACGCCCGTTGTTTTCTCGGAAACATAACTGGTGTAGGGTAGATAGAAAAAACTTGCTTTCTCTAAGAGGCGTGTACAAAATGGTAGACGTTTTAAGTATGGTGATAGAGCTTAGAACTACGCGACAGTGATGATGCCGGTCAAGTTTGAAGACAATGGTGCGGTATATTGAGCACTACAAGTCTCTCGAAAACATTAAGCTCTAAAAGTTAAAAAGTTTTTGGCGGATACTGGAAAATCGTACCAAAGATTATGATTTCAAGAAATTTTTCACATGCCATTTAAATATTTTCGTAACAACGGCATCTATACCATCACTCCTATCTTGTTTTTTTATAATTTTTTTTCGTTTTACTTCGTCTTGTTATATAGACTAGTCTGTTATCCAACACTGGATTATTAGTATCAGGATTAAGATTATCTCTCGATATATCACAATTTTTACCACACTTACACAATGACTTAAAAAGTGCATAACATCATTTTAAAGTCAAATGAATGTTACAAGAATGATTCTTACGTAATCACCTAATGCTTTGGGTGCGTTCGGTGTAGCTAAATGTAGCTCTTTCCCCTGATCTAGTATACCAGAACCACGTGTTTTCTGTTGGAACTATTAAAACAGTGTTCCTCTATATTGTAGATACAGACCTGTCGAAAGTTTAACACTAAGCTAGCGCTTAATCGACAGCACATCTCGACCACTCCATAGCTATATCTCAATACATGTTTTCTATTTCTCTGCAGCTTTTTACCACCAGTCATCCATAGCTAGGCCACTCGGCAACCGAACTTCAACTAATTGACAGATCGTCAGCCACGCCCACGATGTTCCGTCAAAGGCTCGGCATGCTTGAATTACACACAAAAAGAATAAAATCTCGACCTGAATTGTGCCATTTATGACGTAACTGAGACAAATACGTCATTAGTCCCCGTGGCGCTGTTTTGGTACCGTGATGGGGGCCAGTGTCGGAACATAATAGACATGGTCGGCGATAAGTCAATTCTCAGTACTTGTTATTCTTTGAATTTTTTACCATGTTCTATTTTCTTCTCCTACCTACTCATCCTATACTATTAGACAGAACAGGGCATAATTATTGGCTAGACAGAGCCTCAATTTTTGTTTCAGTTTTTCTTGGATATCTTATGTCCCTCTTTGTACTTTGCCATCGTTCGCAAAAATATTAATATGTGTACATGTATAAAGCTCTACCAAGCAGCGTTCTTGCTCTTGTGTGTCTCCTTTGTACTTTGTCATCATTGGCAAAAATGTTAACATGTGTATAAAGCTCTACCAAGCAGCGTTCTTGCTCTTGTGTGTCTCCTTTGTACTTTGCCATCATTGGCAAAAATGTTAACATGTGTATAAAGCTCTACCAAGCAGCGTTCTTGCTCTTGTGTTTCTTCTTTGTTACCACTGCGGTAGCTCAGTTGATAGAGTGCTCGCTCCGTAAGTGGGAGGTCGTGGGTTCGTACCCCGGCCGGGTCTGACCCAAGACTTGAAAGTGGGTAGTGACTGTTCTTTCGCCAAGCACTCGGCATTACGAAATGAAAGCCACGGTTCTTTCGGATGGGAGCTTAAAATAAACGAGGTCCCGTGTCACGGTGGGCTTGGCACGCTAAAGAACCCTGCTGTATAATGCCATAAGCGCAACGCACAGGCAAAATTTCTGCACCTTCGCCTATAGCTGGCGACGTCTCGATATAAATGAAATATTCTTGACTGGGACGTTAAACACTATTACTCACTCACTCACTCTCTTCTTTGTACTTTGCCATTATTCGCAAAAAATTAACATGTGTATAAAGCTCTAGCAAGCAGCGTTCTTACTCGTGTGTGTCTCCTTTGTACTTTGTCATCATTGGCAAAAATGTTAACATGTGTATAAAGCTCTACCAAGCAGCGTTCTTACTCTTGTATGTCTTCTTTGTACTTTGTCATCATTGGCAAAAATATTAACATGTGTATAAAGCTCTACCAAGCAGCGTTCTTGCTCTTGTGTGTCTCCGTTGTACTTGGCCATGAATGGCAAAAATGTTAACATGTGTAAAAAGCTCTACCAAGCAGCGTTCTTACTCGTGTGTGTCTCCTTTGTACTTTGTCATCATTGGCAAAAATGTTAACATGTGTATAAAGCTCTACCAAGCAGCGTTCTTACTCTTGTATGTCTTCTTTGTACTTTGTCATCATTGGCAAAAATATTAACATGTGTATAAAGCTCTACCAAGCAGCGTTCTTGCTCTTGTGTGTCTCCGTTGTACTTGGCCATGAATGGCAAAAATGTTAACATGTGTAAAAAGCTCTACCAAGCAGCGTTCTTACTCGTGTGTGTCTCCTTTGTACTTTGTCATCATTGGCAAAAATGTTAACATGTGTATAAAGCTCTACCAAGCAGCGTTCTTACTCTTGTATGTCTTCTTTGTACTTTGTCATCATTGGCAAAAATATTAACATGTGTATAAAGCTCTACCAAGCAGCGTTCTTGCTCTTGTGTGTCTCCGTTGTACTTGGCCATGAATGGCAAAAATGTTAACATGTGTAAAAAGCTCTACCAAGCAGCGTTCTTACTCGTGTGTGTCTCCTTTGTACTTTGTCATCATTGGCAAAAATGTTAACATGTGTATAAAGCTCTACCAAGCAGCGTTCTTACTCTTGTATGTCTTCTTTGTACTTTGTCATCATTGGCAAAAATGTTAACATGTGTAAAAAGCTCTTCTTAGCATGACAAGAAAATGTCAGTAAATTGAGAACAAGGACATGTGTACTTTTAGGAAACATATCCTCACATTAAAATTAAAATGTCTTTGGGAAAAATAAAAATAAAATCTTAATTGTTACACACCTTAAGAAAGTAGAGAGTTAGTGTAAGAGTGCAGGTAAATGTCAATAGTACATGTACATAACGAAAAGTACAATTGTACAGTGTTTCATATACACGTAATTAGGTTGTTATGAAATACAAACATACCACTCCATGTCCAAACCACAACCATTAAGCATAGCAAAACAAACATACCAATCCATATCTAAACCACAATCCCAAAGCAAAGTAAAAACAAGCATACCACTCCATGTGTAAATCACAATCCCAAAGCAACGTTAAAACAAACATACTAATTCATGTCTAAATCACAATCCTGAAGCAAAGTGAAAACAAACATACTAATCCATGTCTTAATCACAATCCCAAAGCAAAGTAAAAACAAGCATACTAATCCATGTCTAAACCACAGTCCCAAAGCAAAGTAAAAACAAGCATACCACTCCATGTCTAAACCACAGTCCCAAAGCAAAGTAAAAACAAACATACTAATCCATGTCCAAATCATAATCACAAATCAAAGTAAAACAAACATACCAATCCATGTCCCAATCACAATCCAAAAGCAAAATAAAAACAAGCATACTAATCCATGTCCAAATCACAATCCCGAAGCAAAATAAAAACAAACATACCAATCCATGTCCATACCACAATCACAAAGCAAAGTAAAAAAAAACATACCAATCCCTGTCAAAATCACAATCACAAATCAAAGTAAAAACAAACATACCACTCCATGTCCAAACCACAATCACAAAGCAAAGTGAAAACAAACATACCAATCCATGTCCAAATAATAATCCCAGAGCAAAGTGAAAACAAATATACCAATCCATGTCTTAATCACAATTCCAAAGCAAAGTAAAAACAAACATACTAATCCATGTTTAAATCACAATTCCAAAGCAAAGTGAAAACAAACATGCTAATCCATGTCTGAATCACAATCCCAAAGCAAAGTAAAAACAAACATACTAATCCATGTCTAAATCACAATCCCAAAGCAAAGTAAATACAAACAAACTAATCCATGTCTAAATAACAATCCCGAAGCAAAGTAAAAACAAACATACCAATCCATGTCAAAACCACAATCACAAAGCAAAGTAAAAACAAACATACCAATCTCTGTCAAAATCACAATCACAAATCAAAGTAAAAACTAACATACCACTCCATGTTCAAACCACAATCGCAAAGCAAACTGAAAACAAACATACCAATCCATGTCCAAATCATTATCACAAAGCAAAGTGAAAACAAACATACCAATTCCTGTCAAAATCACAATCACAAATCAAAGTAAAAACTAACATACCACTCCATGTTCAAACCACAATCGCAAAGCAAACTGAAAACAAACATACCACTCCATGTCCAAATAATAATCCCAAAGCAAAGTGAAAAACAAACATACCACTCCCTGTCAAAATCACAATCACAAATCAAAGTAAAAACTAACATACCACTCCATGTTCAAACCACAATCGCAAAGCAAAGTGAAAACAAACATACCAATCCATGTCCAAATCATAATTACAAAGCAAAGTGAAAACAAACATACCACTCCATGTCCAAACCACAATCACAAAGCAAAGTGAAAAGAAACATACCAATCCATGTCCAAATCATAATCCCAAAGCAAAGTGAAAACAAACATACCAATCCATGTCCAAATCATAATCCCAAAGCAAAGTAAAAACAAACATACCAATCCATGTCCAAATAATAATGCCAAAGCAAAGTGAAAACATACATATCAATCGATGTCCAAATCATAATCCCAAAGCAAAGTAAAAACAAACATACCAATTCATGTCCAAATCATAATCCCAAAGCAAAGTGAAAACAAACATACCTATCGATGTCCAAATCATAATCCCAAAGCAAAGTAAAAACAAACATACCACTCCATGTCCAAATCATAATCCCAAAGCAAAGTAAAAACAAACATACCAATTCATGTCCAAATAATAATCCCAAAGCAAAGTAAAACAAACATACCAATCCATGTCCAAACCACAATCACAAAGCAAAGTAAAAAAAAACATACCAATCCATGTCCAAACCACAACCACAAAGCAAAGTGAAAACAAACATACCAATCTATGTCCAAATCATAATCCCAAAGCAAAGTAAAAACAAACATACCAATCTATGTCCAAACCACAACCACAAAGCATAGTGAAAACAAACATACCAATCTATGTCCAAACCATAATCCAAAAGCAAAGTAAAAACAAACATACCAATCTATGTCCAAACCACAACCACAAAGCAAAGTGAAAACAAACATACCATTCCATGTCCAAACCACAATCACAAAGCAAAGTGAAAACAAACATACTAATCCATGTCGAAATCATAATCACAAATCAAAGTAAAACAAACAAACAAATCCATGTCCAAACCACAATCCCAAAGCAAAGTAAATAAAAAACCATACCAATCCATGTCCCAATCATAATCACAAATCAAAGTGAAAACAAACCATGTCTAAATCACAATCACAAAGCAAAGTAAAAACAAACATGCCAAAAAGCAGAATGGCGAAGATAGGTGTATCCGTCAATTAAAGGGTTAAACGAGTTTAATTCGGGTCTAGTCTGGATCACTTCGTATGTGTGAGGTCGTGCCGGGGTTCGAACCACGGCTGGGTTCAAAGAATTGGAAAATAGTTAGTAACTGTTCTTGGTCATACACTTGGCATTTCAAAAATCAAAGCCACGGGGTCTTTCGGCAAAGACCATTGAAAAAAATGCCAGTGTCACGGCAGGCGTGGCACGTTTAAGAACCCTCCCTACATATTGCCCTGAGCGCACTGCAAATGTCAATTTCGGGCACTCCACCTATAGATGGTGATGTTTCGATATAACAGAGAAATTCTTGACAGTGACGTAAAACTCTATTCAATCAATCAATCAATCAATCAATCAATCAATCAATCAATCAATCAATCAATCAATCAATCAATCAATCGATAAAATCCAGTCTGTATTATTGTTATCTTACAATTTTCCGCTTGTTGGTATCACATCCTGTACCATTATTTTTCTTTATATCTGGGGTTTCCTTAATGTTTCTTTCCTATCTTCTTGACAGAACACTGCGGTAGTTCAGTTGGTAGAGTGCTCGCTCCGTAAGTGGGAGGTCGTGGGTTCGAACCCCGGCCGGGTCTGACCCAAGACTTGAAAGTGGGTAGTGACTGTTCTTTCGCCAAGCACTCGGCATTATGAAATGAAAGTCACGGTTCTTTCGGATGGGAACTTAAAATAAACGAGGTCCCGTGTCATGGTGGGCTTGGCACGCTAAAGAACCCTGCTGTACAATGCCATCAGCGCAACGCACAGGCAAAATTTCTGCATCTTCGCCTATAGCTGGCGACGTCTCGATATAAGTGAAATATTCTTGACTTGGACGTTAAACACCATTACTACTACTACTACTTGACAGAACATACACATTTCAAATGAAATTTGAAACATCCGATTTTTATTTTGATGGCACAGGATGGACTTAAGTACTTTTTTAATAAATTTATTGGTTGGTTTCATTAAAGGCAGTCGGAATAACCCACTTTTCACAAAACCAACAACATTCCTGTAATAGATATCACTGAAGTGTTTTAGAGTTGAGTTGAGTTGAGTAATGGTGTTTATCCTCCCAGTCAAGAATATTTCACTTATATCGAGACGTCGCCAGCTATAGGCGAAGGTGCAGAATTTTTTTCCTGTGCGTTGTGCTGATGGCATTATACAACAGGGTTTTTATCGTGCCACACCTACGTATACCGTGACACGGGACCTCGTTTTTTTAAGTTCCCATCCGAAAGAACCGTGACTTTTATTTCGTAATGCCGAGTGCTTGTAGAAAGAACAGTCACTACCCACTTTCAAGTTTTGGATCAGACCCGGTAGGGGTTCGAACCCGCGATCTCCCACTTACGGAGCGCACACTTTACCAACTGAGCTACCGCAGTTGTTAAAACGTGTTGTAGAAGCATCGCTAGTATCAATTTGATTTAAACAGACGTTCCTTGTGTGTTTAATACATAAAAAAATCATACACCTGGCATAGAATATCTATTGATGATTCATATGTAGTCAACATAATGAAACCAAAATTCTCACTTATAAACATCTGTCCGGGCTTAATTCGAACTTTGGCTGTGAGAGGCAACATGGCAGAGAACAATTAAGGTAAGCGTAGCCAGGTAGACCTAGCTTTGGTGGCGTCGTCAGGCAGAATTAACGGTGTTACATTAAAACCAACTCTTCAAATGTAAAGCAGTGTTCTTCTAAATCAATTTTTAGGGCTTCTGTGGTCGAGTGCCATAAAGTGTGCGCTTACTGATCACAATGTCTATCAACGTTAACCTAGGTTCGAATCCCACTCGAGCAGATCCTATAGTAAGATTGTCATCTTCTTCACGTACAGTACTGTCCATTTTATAAATTTTTGAATTATCTGAATGAAATATTTAAGATTTATATGCCGCAATATAAATTTTGAATCAACTAAAGTACATGTATGTGGATGTAGCAAAAGGGAGGATAACTCTTTCAATCTCGAGAAAATAATTTTACATTAGATTGTCTCCCTTTTACCGTTCATCCCCTCAGTTTTTATAGATTACATTATTTATTTATTTATTTATTTATTTATAGTGTCTTTAATTCTTTAAATTTCAATTACAAACAGACAATGATTTATATAAAAGTAGGATAAAATGTTTGGTGTGACTCCAAAATTTTGCAATAAATCGGCATAATGAAAGTTCTTTGTCTCTCTTGAGAAGAGCTTATACCACAGCCGGAGAGGTTGCGAAATGGATGTAAAGTTTGATCTTGTTCTGTTCTTTTGGTCCAGTGAGTAATTCCATATACATTTGATTGCTTCACCAATTGTCCGTGTCCAGATAAACTTGCTTATAATAGTCCGTTGAACGTACGGGAGTAAATTATATTGACAGAGCTCCAGATAAGAGGTACCCTTCAATTTTAAAAAAATACTCTTTAAATGTAAATGTAAAGGTATCAAAACCCTTTTGAAAATCCTCTTTACCCTTTACAATACGTATAAAGCAGTAGAGCCTGCTATGGGGTTTGAACTCCTGACCAAGTACCATTGTCACAATAAGATGTTGTTACTGTATTATTGTAGAAGTCATACTTATTTGAATAAATGACTTAAAAATTGGAAAATCCTCTTTACATTTTTATGGATCAGTGTCGATACTCTTTAGATTTACAGGATACCCTTTAGAATAAAAGTAGGGGTTAATGACCCTTCATGTCTAATTCGTATTTGAGGCTCTGATTGATCGAGAAGAAGTAAAATATTACTGGAATTCCACCGTGTTTATAGTTTAGATTTAGAAAACATTAAAAAAAGTCTACATATGAAAATATGTTTTGAGCCCTAATTGCACAATCGATTAAACAAGTAGATGACGGCAATCCACTTCAGATGTTAAACGGAATAATCAAACTTTATGCTTTCACATAAAATCTACGTCTGATCTGGTTAGATAAGAAAAAATTGGAAACATATTGACCACAAAATGTTGAAACTTCACAAGCAGCTGATGATCTACATGTTTGAGTCCATTCCATTCTTCAAACAATATAATACAGAGTTTAATAACATCGTTGTACAATGACAAATTAAATGAAATTCAAATCCCCTTGGGACAAATCCTTGTGCGATAAAGTTAGTCTTTTCACCCCCGTACTGCGATATTATTTTTTTCTTCATTTTCTAATGAAATATGAAAAAAATTATAGTCTGTATGTATATATGTGGGTTTGAGAGAATTGTGGCAAAAGGAAGATAACTCTTTCTTTCTCGAAAAAATAATTCCACAAAAGATTGTCTCCCTTTTACTGTACATCCCATCGCAGTTCAAAACTACAAATTATTATTATTATTATTATTATTATTGCTGTTGTTGTTGTTGTTGTTGTTGTTGTTGTTGTTATGTCTCGGCTAAAAACGGCAGAAGGGACTTAACTCTTTCTTTCTAAGTACTAGATACTGTAGTTTGCACCTTCAGTGACAAGTAGCAAAGTAGCAATACTTTAAGTTTTCTTATTTTATTTATTTATTTATTTATTAAGTTGCAACATGCATTTTTAAGTAGAATGCAAATGCATGCACCAAGTAGTACACGAGCATGTATATTTAAGAGACATATGGAGGATATTTTAAAAAAAACCCAATTGTTATGTAAAAATTTTATGTTACACTTAAATTTATGACAGATCCGTAAAGGTTATAATGTGTGTAAATTGTCATCACCAGCTGGTATCGTTCTAGATATAGCCCTCATCAGACGATATAACACGCTGCACCGTGTGTGGTTAAATTCCAGTGATATCAAGAACTTGTCCCCTGACCTTTTTATATATGCACAAACACATTTATATCTATTATATAAACCTATTTAAAATATGAGAGAGAAAGAGAGAGAGAGAGAGATGTATAAAAAGTTCGTCAGATTTTAATAATATATCCAACCTCATATCACAGTCGCTCTCTCTCTCTCTCTCTCTCTTCTCTCTCTCTCTCTCTCTCTCTCTCTCTCTTAACAATGAGAAGTGGAGACAGAGAAAAATAGGTTAGAAAGTGGTCCGTTTACGTGCAATGGGGTACAATTTACTTATTAAACTAAGGCGATGATAGAGCTAATAATTGTCCCCAGACCAACGACTGTAGGATCTCTCTCTCTCTCTCTCTCTCTCTCTCTCACACACACACAACACACACACACACACGCACACACACCACACACACGCACACACACACACACACACCACACACACCACACACACACTTTCTATTTCTGATTTCTGATCTCGCGTTCTTATTTCATATATTTAAAACTTAGTTTTTTTCCTTATCTCCGAATACAAATATAACTGCTTGTTTTATAAAGTCTGTGTCGTAAATTTTCTGTAATGGTATCACAACTGAGTAAACATATTTTATCTATATGTCTGCAAACCCTAACAACTTGCAAATACATGTAACAAAATTATATACCACCTTAATCTCTGGGTTAATAAAGTACATGTATGTGTGTGGTTTGTGTATGATTATTACTGAAGCACATAAATGAGCATTCACGTGATCATGCCAGCCAAAAGCGTCGGCTAACGCATCACAGAGCACCGCCAAGTTTCGAATCACCGAGAAAGTCTTTCGGGTCTTTGGTTTTCTCATGGCACTTCGGTTTTCTCCACCATATCCAAGAACTTACTTCTTTGATGGGAGAAACAGTATCTTGACAGGTGCGTAAAACGCCACTTATTTGATTTAATTGACTCACACAGAAACGGAAGTACATGTAGGTCTTTTTTTGACATTTTCCTAGCAGCCTTTTATGGACAAACAACATGCATTTTCTTGGAGATACGAAACAGAGGCTTTGATTGAGAAACATCTCTGAATATGTGAATTAATTGTGTTAATATCTAGGTGTGAGCCATATTTTATTTATTTTCATTAACATGATATTTGCATAGATACAAGACATTATTTCTAACATTCTGGGTACCACGTAGGTATAAGTACCACTCGGTTGAGATTTAATAGTTTGAGAAAGTTTGCCAGTTTGAAGTTAGTGGTGTTTTTACTAGACACTCCAGTTTCCTCTATTGTCCAAGACCCGACGCCCTTGTGGTGTGCAAACTACTTATTACATGATCATCAGTACACGTGTACACTAAGCAAAACATACATGTACATTGCTCTCTCTCTCTCTCTCTCTCTCTCTCTCTCTCGTTTTAAGGTGTAAAGGGGGACAGAGATAAATAGGATATACATGTACAGCTGTCCTTTTTTCTACGACGTGAATACTTTTCCTGGGGCCAATGTCAAATGTACCCCCATAACCGGTGATGGAGCCAATAATTGTCCAAGATCGAGAGCGGGGTCTCTCTCTCTCTCTCTCTCTCTCTCTCTCTCTCTCTCTCTCTCTCTCAGCAGCCTCGGTTGCAAAGTGTCTGTAACAACTCCATTAGGCGTCGGACTTCATTAGGAGCTGTTACAGTGGTCTAAATACCTGTTACTTGAAAACAAACTCTCTCTCCCTCTCTCTCTCTCTCTCTCATCTGTTAAACATCTGCGTGATGCCGTGATCAGATGACCGGGTCATATGACTACCCTTATTTCAACTGCTTAATTTGTTATTTTTCCATAAATATACCAAATTTATGAAAGATATTAAGATAAATGTCTATATATATCGCTTCATACCCGGGAGTAATTTAGACCGATCCTCGTGATAAGTCTGGTGTATCTGTCAAATGGAGCCAAAATCTATTATAATTATACCTATATGTCATGAGCTACTTTTGAACTTGTGTCCTATTTTTAAAGTTTTCAATTTTCTAAATGATAATTTTTTTTAAAATGTTATGAAATGATGAAATATATTGCTTTTGGATTTGTTAATTTTTTTGAAATAATAAAATTTTTTAAATTCTATTTTTATAAAATTAATACTATTTTATTCCAATTCAAAACTACAAAAATAACACTCATGATGACGGGTATATTGTAAATGAGTGACAAAGTAGGTGGACAAAGATTAATACAATTTCCTTTTACTTTTGTTATTGTTGCAATTAGCTTAATTAAAGATAATTTAAATCATGAATAGTAAATCGCTCAATGTTGCGCTTACCCCTTAATGAATGAATGGATATAAGGATGAATTTAAATGATGTTTTTAACAGGATCAAAGGTAAGTGGTATTGTAAGGACATGTGTCCCAAGACTTGTAGTGATTGCTCTATCAGCAGCGTCTGTGTTCCGAGATTTGCAGTGATTGTTCCGTCAGCGTCTGTGTTCCAAGACTTGTAGTAATTTTTCCGTCAGCGTCTGTGTTCCAAGACTTGTAGTGAGTGTTCTTGTTCTGTCAGCGTCTGTGTTCAAAGACCTGTCGTAATTGTTCTGTCAGCGTTTGTGTTCCAAGACTTGTAGTGATTGTTCTGTCAGCGTCTGTGTTCCAAGACTTGTAGTAATTGTCCTGTCAGCGTCTGTGTTCCAAGACTTGTAGTAATGGTTCTGTCAGCGTCTGTGTTCCAAGACTTGTAGTAATTGTTCTGTCAGCGTCTGTCTTCCAAGACTTGTAGTGATTGTCCTGTCAGCGTCTGTGTTCCAAGACTTGTAGTGATTCTCCTGTCAGCGTCTGTGTTCCAAGACTTGTACTGATTGTTCTGTCAGCGTCTATGTTCCAAGATTTGTTGTAATTGTTCTGTCAGCGTCTGTGTTCCATGACTTGTAGTGATTGTTCTGTCAGCGTCTGTGTTCCAAGACTTGTAGTGATTGTTCTGTCAGCGTCTGTGTTCCATGACTTGTAGTGATTGTTCTGTCAGCGTCTGTGTTCCATGACTTCTAGTGATTGTTCTGTCAGCGTCTGTGTTCCAAGACTTGTACTGATTGTTCTGTCAGCGTCTGTGTTCCATGACTTGTAGTGATTATTCTGTCAGCGTCTGTGTTCCAAGACTTGTACTGATCGTTCTGTCAGCGTCTGTGTTCCATGACTTGTAGTGATTGTTCTGTCAGCGTATGTGTTCCAAGACTTGTAGTGATTGTCCAGTCAGCGTCTGTGTTCCAAGACTTGTAGTGATTGTTCTGTCAGCAGCGTCTGTGTTCCATGACTTGTAGTCATTGTTCTGTCAGTGTCTGTGTTCCAAGACTTGTTGTAATTGTTCTGTCAGCGTCTGTGTTCCATGACTTGTAGTGATTGTTCTGTCAGCGTCTGTGTTCCAAGACTTGTTGTAATTGTTCTGTCAGCGTCTGTGTTCCATGACTTGTAGTGATTGTTCTGTCAGCGTCTGTGTTCCAAGACTTGTAGTGATTGTTCTGTCAGCGTCTGTGTTCCATGACTTGTAGTGATTGTTCTGTCAGCGTCTGTGTTCCATGACTTGTAGTGATTGTTCTGTCAGCGTCTGTGTTCCAAGACTTGTACTGATTGTTCTGTCAGCGTCTGTGTTCCATGACTTGTGATTGTTCTGTCAGCGTCTGTGTTCCAAGACTTGTACTGATCGTTCTGTCAGCGTTTGTGTTCCATGACTTGTAGTGATTGTTCTGTCAGCGTATGTGTTCCAAGACTTGTAGTGATTATCCTGTCAGCGTCTGTGTTCCAAGACTTGTAGTGATTGTTCTGTCAGCGTATGTGTTCCAAGACTTGTAGTGATTGTTCTGTCAGCGTCTGTGTTCCAAGACTTGTAGTGATTATCCTGTCAGCGTCTGTGTTCCAAGACTTGTAGTGATTGTTCTGTCAGCGTATGTGTTCCAAGACTTGTAGTGATTGTTCTGTCAGCAGCGTCTGTGTTCCGAGACTTGCAGTGATTGTTCTGTCAGCACCTATGTCCCAAGATCTGTGGTGATTGTCCAGTCAGCGTCTGTGTCCAAACTTTATAGTAATTGTTCTGTCAGCGTTTGTGTTCCAAGACTTGTAGTGATTGATCTGTCAGCAGCGTCTGTGTTCCGAGACTTGTAGTGATTGTTATGTTAGCGTCTGTACTCCAAGACTGGTAGTGATTGTTCTGTTAGCGTCCGTGTGCCAAGATGTTCTGTCAGCGTCTGTGTTCCAAGACTTGTAGTGATTGTCTTGTCAGCGTCTGTGTCCCAAGACTTGTAGTGCCTGTCCTGTCAGTTTCTGTGCCTCAACACTTGTAGTGATTGTCCTGTCAGCGTCTGTGTCCCAAGACTTGTAGTGATCGTCTGCAGCGTCTGTGTTCCAAGACTTGTAGTGCCTGTCCTGTCAGTGTCTGTGTCCCAAGACTTGTAGTGCTTGTCCTGTCAGTGTCTGTGCATCAACACTTGTAGTGCTTGTCCTGTCAGTGTCTGTGTCCCAAGACTTGTAGTGCTTGTCCTGTCAGTGTCTGTGTTCCAAGACTTGTAGTGCTTGTCCTATCAGTGTCTGTGTCCCAAGACTTGTAGTGCTTGTCCTGTCAGTGTCTGTGTTCCAAGACTTGTAGTGCTTGTCCTGTCAGTGTCTGTGCATCAACACTTGTAGTGCTTGTCCTGTAAGTGTCTGTGTCTCAAGACTTGTAGTGCTTGTCCTGTCAGTGTCTGTGCATCAACACTTGTAGTGCTTGTCCTGTCAGTGTCTGTGTCCCAAGACTTGTAGTGCTTGTCCTGTCAGTGTCTGTGCATCAACACTTGTAGTGATTGTCCTGTCAGCGTCTGTGTTCCAACTTGTAGTGCTTGTCCTGTCAGTGTCTGTGCATCAACACTTGTAGTGATTGTCCTATCAGCGTCTGTGTTCCAAGACTTGTAGTAATTGTTCTGTCAGCGTCTGTGTTTCAAGACTTGTAGTGATTGTCCTGTCAGCGTCTGTGTTCCAAGACTTGTAGTGATTGTTATGTCAGCGTCTGTGCCTCAACACTTGTAGTAATTGTTCTGTCAGCGTCTGTGTTCCAAGACTTGTAGTGATTGTCCTGTCAGCGTCTGTGTTCCAAGACTTGTAGTGATTGTCCTATCAGCGTCTGTGTTCCAAGACGTGTAGTGATTGTCCTGTCAGCGTCTGTGTTCCAGACTTGTAGTGATTGTTCTGTCAGCGTCTGTGTTCCAAGACTTGTAGTAATTGTTCTGTCAGCGTCTGTGCCTCAACACTTGTAGTGATTGTCCTGTCAGCGTCTGTGTTCCAAGACTTGTAGTGATTGTTCTGTCAGCGTCTGTGTTCCAAGACTTGTAGTGATTGTTCTGTCAGCGTCTGTGTTCCAAGACTTGTAGTAATTGTTCTGTCAGCGTCTGTGCCTCAACACTTGTAGTGATTGTTCTGTCAGCGTCTGTGTTCCATGACTTGTAGTGATTGTTCTGTCAGCGTCTGTGTTCCATGACTTGTAGTGATTGTTCTGTCAGCGTCTGTGTTCCAAGACTTGTAGTGATTGTTCTGTCAGCGTCTGTGTTCCAAGACTTGTAGTGATTATCCTGTCAGCGTCTGTGTTCCAAGACTTGTAGTGATTGTTCTGTCAGCGTATGTGTTCCAAGACTTGTAGTGATTGTTCTGTCAGCAGCGTCTGTGTTCCGAGACTTGCAGTGATTGTTCTGTCAGCACCTATGTCCCAAGATCTGTGGTGATTGTCCAGTCAGCGTCTGTGTCCAAACTTTATAGTAATTGTTCTGTCAGCGTTTGTGTTCCAAGACTTGTAGTGATTGATCTGTCAGCAGCGTCTGTGTTCCGAGACTTGTAGTGATTGTTATGTTAGCGTCTGTACTCCAAGACTGGTAGTGATTGTTCTGTTAGCGTCCGTGTGCCAAGATGTTCTGTCAGCGTCTGTGTTCCAAGACTTGTAGTGATTGTCCTATCAGCGTCTGTGTTCCAAGACTTGTAGTAATTGTTCTGTCAGCGTCTGTGTTTCAAGACTTGTAGTGATTGTCCTGTCAGCGTCTGTGTTCCAAGACTTGTAGTGATTGTTATGTCAGCGTCTGTGCCTCAACACTTGTAGTAATTGTTCTGTCAGCGTCTGTGTTCCAAGACTTGTAGTGATTGTCCTGTCAGCGTCTGTGTTCCAAGACTTGTAGTGATTGTCCTATCAGCGTCTGTGTTCCAAGACGTGTAGTGATTGTCCTGTCAGCGTCTGTGTTCCAAGACTTGTAGTGATTGTTCTGTCAGCGTCTGTGTTCCAAGACTTGTAGTAATTGTTCTGTCAGCGTCTGTGCCTCAACACTTGTAGTGATTGTCCTGTCAGCGTCTGTGTTCCAAGACTTGTAGTGATTGTTCTGTCAGCGTCTGTGTTCCAAGACTTGTAGTGATTGTTCTGTCAGCGTCTGTGTCCCAAGACTTGTAGTAATTGTTCTGTCAGCGTCTGTGCCTCAACACTTGTAGTGATTGTTCTGTCAGCGTCTGTGTTCCATGACTTGTAGTGATTGTTCTGTCAGCGTCTGTGTTCCATGACTTGTAGTGATTGTTCTGTCAGCGTCTGTGTTCCAAGACTTGTAGTGATTGTTCTGTCAGCGTCTGTGTTCCAAGACTTGTAGTGATTATCCTGTCAGCGTCTGTGTTCCAAGACTTGTAGTGATTGTTCTGTCAGCGTATGTGTTCCAAGACTTGTAGTGATTGTTCTGTCAGCAGCGTCTGTGTTCCGAGACTTGCAGTGATTGTTCTGTCAGCACCTATGTCCCAAGATCTGTGGTGATTGTCCAGTCAGCGTCTGTGTCCAAACTTTATAGTAATTGTTCTGTCAGCGTTTGTGTTCCAAGACTTGTAGTGATTGATCTGTCAGCAGCGTCTGTGTTCCGAGACTTGTAGTGATTGTTATGTTAGCGTCTGTACTCCAAGACTGGTAGTGATTGTTCTGTTAGCGTCCGTGTGCCAAGATGTTCTGTCAGCGTCTGTGTTCCAAGACTTGTAGTGATTGTCTTGTCAGCGTCTGTGTCCCAAGCCTTGTAGTGCCTGTCCTGTCAGTTTCTGTGCCTCAACACTTGTAGTGATTGTCCTGTCAGCGTCTGTGTCCCAAGACTTGTAGTGATCGTCTGCAGCGTCTGTGTTCCAAGACTTGTAGTGATTGTCCTATCAGCGTCTGTGTTCCAAGACGTGTAGTGATTGTCTTGTCAGCGTCTGTGTTCCAAGACTTGTAGTGATTGTTCTGTCAGCGTCTGTGTTCCAAGACTTGTAGTAATTGTTCTGTCAGCGTCTGTGCCTCAACACTTGTAGTGATTGTCCTGTCAGCGTCTGTGTTCCAAGACTTGTAGTGATTGTTCTGTCAGCGTCTGTGTTCCAAGACTTGTAGTGATTGTTCTGTCAGCGTCTGTGTTCCAAGACTTGTAGTAATTGTTCTGTCAGCGTCTGTGCCTCAACACTTGTAGTGATTGTTCTGTCAGCGTCTGTGTTCCATGACTTGTAGTGATTGTTCTGTCAGCGTCTGTGTTCCATGACTTGTAGTGATTGTTCTGTCAGCGTCTGTGTTCCAAGACTTGTAGTGATTGTTCTGTCAGCGTCTGTGTTCCAAGACTTGTAGTGATTATCCTGTCAGCGTCTGTGTTCCAAGACTTGTAGTGATTGTTCTGTCAGCGTATGTGTTCCAAGACTTGTAGTGATTGTTCTGTCAGCAGCGTCTGTGTTCCGAGACTTGCAGTGATTGTTCTGTCAGCACCTATGTCCCAAGATCTGTGGTGATTGTCCAGTCAGCGTCTGTGTCCAAACTTTATAGTAATTGTTCTGTCAGCGTTTGTGTTCCAAGACTTGTAGTGATTGATCTGTCAGCAGCGTCTGTGTTCCGAGACTTGTAGTGATTGTTATGTTAGCGTCTGTACTCCAAGACTGGTAGTGATTGTTCTGTTAGCGTCCGTGTGCCAAGATGTTCTGTCAGCGTCTGTGTTCCAAGACTTGTAGTGATTGTCTTGTCAGCGTCTGTGTCCCAAGACTTGTAGTGCCTGTCCTGTCAGTTTCTGTGCCTCAACACTTGTAGTGATTGTCCTGTCAGCGTCTGTGTCCCAAGACTTGTAGTGATCGTCTGCAGCGTCTGTGTTCCAAGACTTGTAGTGCTTGTCCTGTCAGTGTCTGTGTCCCAAGACTTGTAGTGCTTGTCCTGTCAGTGTCTGTGCATCAAGACTTGTAGTGCTTGTCCTGTCAGTGTCTGTGTCCCAAGACTTGTAGTGCTTGTCCTGTCAGTGTCTGTGCATCAACACTTGTAGTGCTTGTCCTGTCAGTGTCTGTGTCTCAAGACTTGTAGTGCTTGTCCTGTCAGTGTCTGTGCATCAACACTTGTAGTGCTTGTCCTGTCAGTGTCTGTGTCCCAAGACTTGTAGTGCTTGTCCTGTCAGTGTCTGTGCATCAACACTTGTAGTGATTGTCCTGTCAGCGTCTGTGTTCCAAGACTTGTAGTGCTTGTCCTGTCAGTGTCTGTGCATCAACACTTGTAGTGATTGTCCTATCAGCGTCTGTGTCCCAAGACTTGTAGTAATTGTTCTGTCAGCGTCTGTGTTCCAAGACTTGTAGTGATTGTCCTGTCAGCGTCTGTGTTCCAAGACTTGTAGTGATTGTTATGTCAGCGTCTGTGCCTCAACACTTGTAGTAATTGTTCTGTCAGCGTCTGTGTTCCAAGACTTGTAGTGATTGTCCTGTCAGCGTCTGTGTTCCAAGACTTGTAGTGATTGTCCTATCAGCGTCTGTGTTCCAAGACGTGTAGTGATTGTCCTGTCAGCGTCTGTGTTCCAAGACTTGTAGTGATTGTTCTGTCAGCGTCTGTGTTCCAAGACTTGTAGTAATTTTTCTGTCAGCGTCTGTGCCTCAACACTTGTAGTGATTGTCCTGTCAGCGTCTGTGTCCCAAGACTTGTAGTGATTCTGTGTCCCAAGACTTGTAGTGCTTGTCCTGTCAGTGTCTGTGTCCCAAGACTTGTAGTGATTGTCAGCTGCGTCTGTGTTCCAAGACTTGTAGTGCTTGTTCTGTCAGCTGCGTCTGTGTTCCGAGACATGAATGATTGTCCTGTCAGCGTCTGTGTTCCAAGACCTGTAGCAATTGTCAGCCTCTGTGTTCCAAGACTTGCAGTGCTTGTCCTGTCAGCGTCTGTGTTCCAAGACTTGTAGTGATTGTCAAGTCAGCGTCTGTGCCTCAACACTTGTAGTGATTGTCCTGTCAGCGTCTGTGTCCCAAGACTTGTAGTAATTGTCCTGTCAGCGTCTGTGTCCCAAGACTTGTACTGATTGTTCTGTCAGCGTCTGTGGTCCAAGATTTGTAGTGATTGTTCTGTCAGCGTCTGTGGTCCAAGACATGTACTGATTGTTCTGTCAGCGTCTGTGGTCCAAGACTTGTACTGATTTTTCTGTCAGCGTCTGTGGTCCAAGACTGGTAGTGATTGTTCTGTCAGCGTCTGTGGTCCAATACTTGTACTGATTGTACTGTCAGCAGCGTCTGTGCTCCAAGGCCTGCAGTAATTGTTCTGTCAGCCTCGGTGTCCAGGAACTCGTTGTGATTATCCTGTCAGCGTCTGTGTTCTAAACTTGCAGCGATTGTTCTGTCAGCGTCTGTGTTCCAAGACTTGTAGTGATTGTTCTGTCATCCTCGGTGTCCAGGTACCTGCAGCGATTGTTCTGTCGGCGTCTTACTTATCAAAACTGCCAGTACACTGTATAAGAAATAATAACATACCATAGTGAAATGTATAGATATTTTTCAGTTTTTTTTAAAGTGATTTGCAAAATTCCTAAAAGAATAATATCATGCCATTATTTGTTTAATGAAATTATAGATTTCTTTTAGAAAATTATATATACCTTAAGTCGGGGTTAATGCAAGCCTGTGCTTATCAAGGCCCACAAAAATGTAATGGGCGTCATCATAATATTGTTGATACGTATGATATCTTTGTATCCAAAACCATCCTGGATATGTTTGACTCACACAGTTCCATTTTCTTTCTTTCTTAATTTGGTTTTAAAGCCTGACAAGTGTTGTTAGACAGAATGCGTTTTTAAAATCTTCCGGGGCATCCGGCCTCACTGCCCTGGTGGAAGAGCACATGTTTCTCTTAACTTTAACTTGCTTTTGGAGTTGTAATTTTGATTGAAAATGGGCCAGTATATCGAACAAATTGGACATCGACCAGTATATATTACATAACAATTATATTATTTTGTGTTTTATTTGCTTACAGTGTTAAATTTATATGCTAATTAAAAATGCAATTGCTTTTTAATTATTCAATTAATTAGCATAATTGCACATCAATTACATAATACCTGTAACAAGCATAATGAATGGTTTTAAAATAAATGATTTAATATTACACTCGATATAAATTATGCAGAAAACATTTAGCTAAAAAGTGAATAAGTACAAAATTTTGGATTTGCAGAAAATATATTTTCCAACTGGGATTGGTTTCATTTCTGGCATCATTTCATAAATCTTTACAGAAATCCTCCAGACGAACAAGTAACTGAACCACTTGTATCTAGAGACTGCATTTTTACAACATATGTTTTGATATGATATCTTCATAGAAAGGGCAAAACCATATTTTCATTTATTTTATCCACACCAAATGATTTACAATTATAGAAAAGTTCAAAATTATATAAATGACAGTTCTAGATATAATGTACAAGTATTATATACCTCTGGTGCCAACGTAACTATAAAACATACTAACTATTCTACAACACACCGAGGTCATTCTACAAGGCCAAGTTCTTTTACCCATACTTTTACATACTTTCCTTACTTTTTACAAGGTTGTCGCTAGGCGGAGCAAGAAACGCCAGTATACATGGTTGGCAAAGAGCACAAAAAAACATGATTAAAATTTTAAAAGATATTCAACGGACATAACTTTTGAGTTATTTGCCCAGAGTTACCTCCTCTTTTGAAGTACACAATATCATATCATGGTAATTATGTATACCAAGGTTAGGTGAAATATGTTCAATGGTGCTGTAGGAGTTGAGTTGAGTAACGGTGTTTAACGTCCCAGTCAATAATATTTCACTTATATCGAGACGTTGCCAGTTGTAGGAGAAAGTACAGAAATTTTGCCTGTGCGTTGCGCTGATGGCATTTTACAGCAGGGTTCTTTAACTTGCTAAGCCCACCGTGACACGGGACCCCGTTTATTGTAAGTTCCCATCCGAAAGAACCGTGACTTTTATTTCGTAATGCCGAGTGCTTGGCGAAACAGTCTTGGGTCAGACCCGGCCGGGGTTCGAACCCACAACCTCCCACTTACGGAGCGAGCAGTCTACCAACTGAGCTACCGCAGTGGTTGAATGGTGTTGGAGGAGTAGACTGGGTAAACTATTACGGACGGAAGGACGACGGACAACGTCTTTCCATAAAACGTCCCGTTTCTAGAAACGGACTAACAATGTGTGTTCTACCTGGTGCGTTGCCGAACCGACAAGAACCCGTGAATCAAAAAAGATCCTGAAGTCATGCCACAAAGCGGCACACGGATTGATAATTATTCTCGGCATTATCAAATGTATAAAATTACATGTATATGGTATGACTGATGAAACTTTAATAACGAGCTTTTTTCAATAAAGTAGAATGTATATCGTATAACAAATATTTGTTATTAAATGTATAAATCAATCCAAATATTAGTTAATTTAAAACATAGGTATGTACTAACGGCTAGGGAGGAAAAGTAGTCCCGCTACTGAAAATTGAATACACCATTGCATGTTTGTTGTTTAGTGCGAACACGGTTGTGTTCGAATCCCTGTTCGCATAGCGGTTCGAGGTTTGCTTTAATTCTGCTATATGCTCCTGTTGAACAATACTAGTGGTTGTGGTGTATGAATATTGCAACTTCTTATGAGCGAGTTGTCATGATTATTTATTTATTTATTTATTTATTTATTTATAATTATTGTTGTTGTTGTTATTGTTAGGTGGAGTATGCAACTTATTGACAGCAGTCAGTGTTACCGAGAAGAACGGTGGTTGTAAAAAGACACCTCATATATAATAGAGAGTCTTTACAAAACAAACAGAATTTAAAACGAAATCTCTACATTATTACATTATTATTTCGTCAGTTGATACTAATAAACAAAGAAGCAGGAAACGAGATCAATGTTGTCAGTAATTTCTGTACATGTGAACCATTTGTTGTAGTACAGATGGTCGCTGGATATACTCCGAGGAATGTTGTCGGCAGGATCAAACATGTGGCTACTTGTTTTATTACCTATATATGCCTACGAAGTAAACTAGTCTTACCTAACATCCCAAAGGCTATTTTAGATAAATTACATTCCACACGGTAGAAAATGACCACTTATAAACGTTAATTAATGAGACACATTTGTTACGTCAGAAAATGATGACGTAATTCGTGATATTTACATATCAGACAGAGGTTAAAGGTCAATGAACAGGTGTCTGTTTCATGTATTGCAGTGTCAGAGTGTGTTAGTTTGGTAACTGATAAATATGTAACATGCCTTTATATTTTGAAAACAAACTGGTAAAAACTTATAAATATATTACTGGAATGCGTTTATACATTTTTGGCGTTTAACAAACTTAAATAAAGGTTTTAATTTTAATGCGTCCATCATAGGTACAGCTATGCAACTGTCATACATACTCAGAATTCGAAGAATGATTTTAAATCAATTCCTCTTGCCAATGATTATTTTCTTAAATCAACTATCCCTGCATCATAAACATAATTCCATTAATCTATTCCAATCTTTAAATTTAAGACTTGCCATCTCCATTTTAATATCATTGAGCAATGTCTTTGTTTCTGAACTTGGAATTACATAGCCTAGGGCGTTGATGCTGAAATATCATGCTAAACACGCAAATTACGAAGACCATAAAACAAAATAAGAATGAATAAATTTTCCAGTTTTCAGCAATATCCTCTTAAAGAGTACCTGTAACGATTTTTGATTTTCACATATGTTATTCTCCATACTTAAATATGACTTAATGCGAAATTTTCATAAAAATCTATGCTGAAATAAGGGAGATATCGACGAATTTCTAATGCACCTCATGTTAATCCAAATAAAAAAGGCCAGTTTTGGGGACCCGTGCAGTGACGTCACTGAAGTATCGAACCCCCAAAGAATACTGTTTATCTACATTATTTATATACTAGCTGAAATTTTTTTTTTATATTTCACGATAAATTCATTTGATGAAGTGGAAATTACATCCGAATGACATCTACTAATAATTAGATGGTATTTAACAAATATATGAAATAAAAAAAATTCGTTACAGGTACTCTTTAAATCGTCTTCTAACTTGGACTCAAAAGACTTATTGTAAGGTTTCTGTTTTTCTTGTTTTTCGTAAACTGACCAAAACTAAAACTCTTAGATTATTACTATCTTGATTCAATCAGTTATGAAGCTTGGATAGTTCTTGGCTTTTTAGAGCCAGTGCCAGTCCGGAATTTGTTTTGTCTGTACCATGTCTAAAAATTGTGCTTGTTTATACAGAACTCGTATGACCTTAACAAAATTCAGACCATTTTAGCCTGTATCATGTCCAGTCTTATTGTGCTTCTTCATGATTATGCAGAACTCGAATGAACTTGTGTCAGTCCAGAATTTCGCTGTTCCCAAATCACAATCCAGGACGTGTTAAGCCTTATTAATTTATAGTTTGTTATTTTTGTTATATGGTTTCAGACTCTAATCATGTAAGCATTACATCCCATGACGGCCCTGTATCCAGTTTAGAGTCTGATATTCTGTCATCATGCTGCCCAATTCCTTTAAACCGATCTAGAGTAGCACCTCACTTTCCTGGTGCAAGTTCACGTTTGCCAGTTTTAAAAAAGTTTTCACTTTGGTTTGGACATAGATTGTTTTTACTAGTTTTGTTTTTAACTTGTATGGATGTCAAAGCATGAAGTCCGAAACTGAACTTTAAATAATTAAGAGTTTCTTGTGTTGAAGCATCCCATGTGACGTTGAACCCGTATCCATTCGAGGGCTTTTGTCTTGTAATCATGAGGACTAATACCGAACTTTGTATCCACTCTGAAGCCTATTGTCTTGTTCGAAATCCAGATATCGCGTCTTCTAGACATGACACCGATTCTGGCTTAAAAGAGCACAAGAGTGAGGTGGAGCAATGGTGTTTTGCGCCCCAGTTAAGATTTAATCACTTATACGGATTCTAGTCACTCAGTCACCCAGTCCAAAGCGCTCAAGTGCAAGCGACAGAAGACAAATTTGATACGCACTCTAGTGATCTATTCTCAAATTTACAAGCACGTGAAACGTTGGGTAGACTGAGCTAGCGGTGCGTATATTTTGTTAATAATTTCCTTTAACATTGCTAACATAGTTAAAAGTCAATTATAGCATGTCCCGAGAATGGAGGTCCATAAGACCGGTATCTACCCAGGGTCCAGTGTCACTTGTAGCCACGCAACCCAACAAGTAGAACTGGGTAGCATGAAGCTATCTTAACGGTTACGAATACTTACAGTTTATTAATGTGTTATCTTAACAGTTAAGATGGGTTAAAGTAGTGCATCCATAAACGGTGTCTTAGGTTCTAATCAAGAATCAACCACGACGTAAGCTAGGTGGTCAGATCTGAGATGGCGGAGGAAAGTAAAGTGTTCGGAAATGTCATCGACTTTCGACAAGAGAACTGACAAGGTTTTTTAAGATCATCTGATCAAGTGGCATTCGAACCTAGTCTGTGTGACCTGCAAATCATCTATTCATACCACTTGGTCATCGAGAAGCCAAAATTATACCGAGCGCAATTTGAATTCCATTTATAAGATAGTATGCATGTATATGTAAACAACATTAACCTTGCCATTTGACTTTTCATTAGGAATATCCATATAGGAGGATCCACTCAATAAATGGACAGTGTTAAGTTTCAATTTACCCTAGATGAAATTAACACTTAATGTTTGTTCCCTATTAATAAATATACTCGTCCTCAATAGTCAAGCGGCCAGTCAATGTTGTTTGATGTTCCCTGTAAATAAATATACTCGTCCTTAATAGTCAAGCGGCCAGTCAATGTTGTTTGTAGAAGTCGAAACCAAAACAAAAGATAAACGAAGTAAATAAACTAATTTAGGTCAATATCCAATTTTGAAATTTTTAACCTCGATAAGACAGAGTTGGGTGTAATAATGGTGTTTTATACTCCGATCAAGAAGCCTCCACTTAGATTGAGGCGGTCTGTTCATGGATGGTGGCGGAAACCGGAATGCCTGGTGCCAACATCGATAAGTGAACAGTCAACTTTCTCACACAAGAATGAGTCCGATTGAGGTACAAACCTAGGTCGTGAGCAGCACTGTTATCCCGTAAACCAGCGCTTCCGACTACTAAGCCACCGAAACCACGGCAGAGCACCGAATATGGCAAAATTGTATCCAGTGGTGTGTTTGAAGTATTTTATGAATCTACCAGTGCAATGTGTGGGGCTCAAATCAGTCGAACCATCAACTGATCCAAACTGAAAGTAACAAGTGAATTCCAAATAGGGATTGAAAGTTGCTGATTAATTTCATGGACCAAGTTCGTTGTCGGTGAAAAATCTAAACATTATGTTCTTGGCCAAAAATAAATGTAAACTGGAATTTCAATGAAAAACAAGCATACCAATCACCTTATTACAATCCAAAAGCAAAGTAACAACTTTGAAAACTGGCAAATTAGTTAAACACGTGATGTTAAGCCAGGTGATCCGGAAGGGCAAGCACCTCCTATTTCACGAAGGCGACATCCGGTTTAGTTAGCTACACCCGCCAAGTGTGCACTTGTAATTATACTGCGAAATCATTCATTTTCTCGATGTCGCAATTTTCGTTGACCCACGAATTTTAATGACAACGAAATAGTATATGCCACACCTACATTAAATTGTTACCACATTCACAAATTTACGGTCCTGCGAAAATTTTTCTTAGAAGCACGAAAACACTACACCAAGAAAATAAATGAATTCGCAGTACAAATATTGGCGAGTCGAAAGAAACAGGTTCGTTGATCGTGTTTAACGTTCCAGTCAAGAATATTTCACTTATAGCGAGACATCGCCAGCTATAGGCGAAAGTGTAGATGTTTTGCCTGTGCATTGCTTTGATAGCATTTACAACAGGGATCTTTATCATGCCAAGCCCACCATGACATGGGACCTCGTTTGTTTTAAGTTCCCATCTGAAAGAACAATGACTTTAATTTCTTAATGCCGAGTACTTGGCGAAAGAACAGTCGCTACTCACTTTCAAGTCTTGGGTCAGACCCAGTTGGGTTTCGAACTCACAGTCTCCCACTTAAGAAGCGATCAGTCTACAAACTGACTTCCACAAATATAAGTCTTAAAATACAAAATTTCAATTAAGTATTATTTATATTTTTATTGAAAAATTGTAACTTTTAATTTTATTGCATCCATTTGTACACAAACAATTTTATATGAAGAAACAGTACACAAAATTAACCATCATTTAATGAATAACATTTCTGAAGAAATACATTTAAAAACATTAAACAAACACGACATTAAAATGCACTGAATAAAAAAAATAATTCTTTATGATGAAAAAAATAAAATTAAACATCGTCAACTTTTGAGATCCAAATCACATACCATTATTATTCCTGCAAATCTTCGCTCACCCATTAAGTTGGGCATGAAAACACAAACATTTTAAATGGTGTCAATTAACTAGCGGTGTCAATCTGGAATCAAATGTCTCTAAAAAATCTATCTGAAAAGTCAACTCAATCTAATATATGAGAGCGTGAATAGGGAAGACTTTATATTTTACTTATAGCAATTGCAAGGAAGACAATTGATTTCGTTGTTTCAAATACCCATTGCCCATCTTAAAATGTTCCAACAAAACTTGTCAAGTTCTAGAATTTAATTAAGGTGGCACAAAGGTAAGACAAAAAATAAAATGTTAATTCTAATCACTACAGTATAATATATCTCTACTCTACAATTCCAATGATCTATAGACTTCCTGTCATGACACCAAAGTTATGAATTTTATAAAAAAACGACGCTTCTATTGTATAAATCGGTGGATTATCGTTCTTTTGATTACTATTGAGTTATCTTAAAAAGGTTAAAAATGAACCCATAGTGTAAAAAGTGATAAATGCTTCCGAATAAATACTCGTGTTATAATGCCTCAAAAATCAATATCACAGAAGTTGTGCAACAGAACTCGATGGAGTCCCTACAGTGATCTCGTAATTGCCAAAAAAAAAAAAAAAAAAAAAAAAAAAAAAAACGCGAGAACTTAAATTCAACAATGTAAGAACTTGAATTCAAGACCCACTGGAAGTAAATATAATCTATATTCAAACCCAAAAAGAGGTTGCCCAAAAACTTCTGAAATGCAGTCGTCTAAATTCCGGAAGTGGCTAAAAATCTTTATCATTAAAGTGCTTACCGTTTTAAATTGGGTTAGCCTTTGTTGTTTTTTGCACTAACAAAATGGACATAATCGCCTTAACTTGGATAGATAATAATCAAAATTTGTCATTAAGAGTGCGATTCATTAAATTTACAAAGTCTGGAGGAGATTTAAGCCTCTTATTAACAAACTTAAATTCCTTCTAACGAGTTCACAACGAATATTTTAATGAAAGATATTTTATGTACACAACCTTTGTTTACGTTTAAAAGGACATAGTGTGACTACCCAGTCGGCCCTGTTTATGAGGAAAAAATGACCCTATATCCGAAAATTTTACAATATAGGTCTATCACCGATTCTGCTGGTTCCATGCAACACGACAGCTAGGCATATTGTCACAAGACATGAAAAACACACTGGCCGCTTTAAAACGAATATAAATATGTTTAATTCTTATCAAATTAACAATTTTTAAAACCTCAAAAAATATATGCTATAATTATGATACACTGATCATTACACAAGTGATTTGTATAAATATAATATCTTTCATACATACATGCACACAACAGTCAAAAATAATGAACACATTTGTATGAATGTATTAACATGTGGACATGGTTGAAAAAAGCATGTACAAGAAGGAAACCTTGCCGTATGCCCCCTATATGCTAGGTTCCCCCAGTTTTGATAGCCAATTTCAAAAATCGTTTGTGACAACTTTCAAACCTAAATCAAACACAAATGAAGACAATTTTGTATTTAAACATTTATGCCTTTTAAAAAAGCGTTCTAACTTTTTTGGTTAAGGGGAATCTAGTTTTTTTTTTCGAAACAAGAACCTCCAGAGCTTTTATTCAAACTGGAAAAACAATTGTTCGAGATGTGCAAAATTAAATATTAACTTTGCAGAGGCAATGTTGCAGGCAGGAAGAACTAATGAAGAGTCGTAATAGTAATTCTGGCATGTATGATCACAATGACTAGCAAACTTTGATCGGCTGCGTTAAAAAAAATGTCAAAGTCTCAAAATGTCCCAATGATCTGAACACATCTACACCGCATCATTTAACGAAATATTAAATAAGGCAGTCTTGGGTTATTATAGCACCTTCAACTCGCCAACTGAAACTATAACAGCAAAATGTCATCATCATCATCACCAACTTCTGTTCAACAGTTATACAATGTTTTATAATCACTGGCAATAATCCGGAATGTTTCATCATCATCAAATCGGACTAATCCCAACTTGTGAGTCAGATCTCATCATGCATTTCTAAGAACTGTTCAAACAAATAGTCCCATTTTCCTTAGCAACTGTTCAAACAAATAGTCCATTTCCCTAGCAACTACATACACTATGCATGCGATTCGGTGTACTCGTCATTGTTCAATGCTTTCTTAATGGATGGCTTCTTTTTGTAAATGCCCCATAAACTTAGAACTAAGTCCGTTAGCAAGATGGCGTTTGAATTTCTAGCAACTAGTCTTAATACGAAAATACCATCATCTCTCAAATAATCGTCGGCAAATTTACGCAAACCTTCTTGTCATCCTCGCCATGAAGCTCGTCCCGGACCTTCAAGAACTTCTTGATGTAGGCCACGCGGTTTCTCTTCACCACAACCTCCAGAGCCAGAAAATGAATTTCCAATGGTTACTACGGCAACAAGAACGAACCAAAACCAAAGGAACATAAAGATTTTTTCGTTGAAGAGGTTGATGGGCAAGACACATTGGACGGTCCATCGCTGCAAGTTCTGAAGCTGACGAATGTCGAAATCACAGAGAGTGACACGCGGGAATCTACGCGACTCTTTCATTGGTTCGTCATTTACAAGGCTGTTTATAACCTCCAATCCGTATGCGGAGTAAAAATCGTGTCCCATGAAACCGTTAAGAATGAAAAACTGGCATATAATGTTGACAACGTACAAGATTTTGACACACAAATAGAGTCCTGTAAGATAGGTTCCTTCACGTTTGTTGCATAAGAAGAAACATACCCGTGAAGCTCTCTGCTTCATTCTGACCATAATATTGTGGTGGTACTGTCGGTGGGTTTCAAGCCATCTATCCATGTATATTGCTATATGTTCGACGGTTTCATTTCGTTTCTTTGGCTCGCTTGTTTGTGTTGCCGCTGCCATGTTGACTATTTTTTCCAAGCTGATTCCAGAATATCCATTCAACATTCTCCATACAAGGCATGGTAATTTAAATAAAAACGCCATAAAAACCAATATGATCGGTATCCACTGATAGTAGGTGATCTCTTCGGAATCTCTCTTCTCGTGAGCGACTGGAATGACATCTCCCATTGGAATATAGTACGTGTTTTTAATCCAGCAGTAGGATTTCGTATACGAGACATAGGAGCCCGTAAACTGCGCTGGACACCAGCACTCAATCGGATTCCCGACATATTGTCCACCTCCCGTAAATACGGCGAAAATACAGAGCAACACTACTGTATATAAATGGTTAATCCGATCGACCCAGTCGTCATCATCATTTCCTTTGAGCTTATTCCAACTAGCCCAACTCCCAAAAATCCACACCACACTGAAAATACATAGGAAAAGTAATTAAAATTTGTGATTAATTAAATAACTAACGCATGTTCAATATTTTCTCTCAGGGAGAGGCGTGTTGAAATAGAGTTGCATCCCTTTGAAATTTAACCATTTATGGCCCTTGGTTTTGGTGCCTGAGAAGACACGAATGTAAAATTTAGCATTATATTAATATGAATGTCTCAGCTGAAAGCGATGGAATAAACATAAGCATACCGATGTCGAATGCCCTATGCAGTTTCTACTTTCAGTAGCTGGGGGGGGGGGTGGGATGCCAAGTCAAATAATTTAGATGAAAAACAATGGTGATTAAAATGGCAAAGGATAATCCCCTGGGGGTATAAACAGCTGATTACATCAACATTAATTAAGACTTTGTTATAATTTATTTATACAATACATTTCTTTTTAAGTAATTATGGAATACATTTATTTCACCTACTGGAACAGGCGTATTTCCTGATGTTTTAACCACGTTGTCTTTATAGTTCCTGGTATGTACAGACTACATTCACAATTCTTATTTTCATTAATGAAATTTTTATTTAATTTCATTCCACTACCTATTAGGCCGAATTATCTGCCTTAATAATAAATTACTTTTTTATATTGCTAGTTTGCTACATAGTCATATCTCCACGTACATTACCATGGAGAGATATACTTAGACCTAATTTTTGTGTCATATACAATTTTTTTAATTTAATCATAAAATACATTCAAAAAATGGTATATGACATTTGCATTACATTGGGTAATCAAAATGGTCATTATATGTTAACACCAAAAAAATATAATTGGTACAAAAAATATTGCAGTCGAAAATGGGTTATTCTTTTCAGAACGGGGATGAATCTGTCTTAAATCATGAGTGGAAAACCCCTGGACAGAAAAATGAAAGAACGACTCGAAAATTTCAAAATAATGAAACAAAATTTTAGTAGACAGTTTATATTTCGTCCACGATATCATTCTACTTCTAAACTGTCATTTTGTCCGCGTTGGAAGCGAGCTAGTTATAATAAATTCGTCACAGATAACGTTTCGGTAAAACTGGTTTCGTTCTGCCCTATGCTTTCAGCAGTTTTTGGTTTTCACCTAATGTTATTCACACAAAGAATAATAAACTCCATTATGTAATCCTATTAAATAAATATTAAGACACTTATGTCATTAAACACAAAGGGTATTATAAAATTTTGGACATAGCCCGGCATGTATTTTCACAAGTTCTTAGGAAAATCTCGGCATTATATAACCCAGGTCATTAGGCCGGGACAAAATGGTCATTGAACTCCAATTAGCATTATACTATGAACACAAATGGACTTTTCACAGTGGACATGGCAACAAAGAAACTCATTATAAAATAGTGTTTAGACCATAAAAACGAAGGCAACGAAACCTGTTAGATTTGGTAGGTTTGGATTTCTTGGTCGCGCGATCGAATCTCAGCAACGGAAATTCATTTAGTAAATTGCATTTTTCGTTTACAACACAAAAAAGAAAGAAGAAAAGAACAAAAGGGTGCGATGAACCATAACATTTGTATAGTATTTGTCTATTTAATGTATTGTCAGTTTTTGGTGAGTTATGTAATATTCAGTAGTTCTCATGTTTTGGTTTTTTTTACTCTTTTGAATGGCTGAGATTAACTGTAATAAACTGAATAAAAGGAAAACCTTTATTAACATTTTTTTAAATGTTTGAACATTGAATTTAAGGGGTGTGGAGAGAAAAGGCGATTATGCCGATTCTGGGATGTAGAAGGGGAGGAGGGATGCTGTTAAAATGACTTTTCCCTTATCTGAATTAAATGGGCTTTGTATCCCTATGGGAATATTCCGAAACAAGATAGGGTTATAATGCGATAGAGACAAAGAGTGGTTTGCACATCTGCAAATTTAAAGGATTCGCCATGTAAGTAGTTATGTAAATAATAGCCCTATTATGTAAATTGTTTGGTAGGTAAGTAAAATGTGTATCCTAGCATTAATCCGTCTGGATGACTGAACAAACTCATGTATGTCACTGATGATAAAAACGGTGTTAAACTTAAACGTATATATAACTTTACTTATCATGCATATACATATATAAAAAGATAAGATAATAAGGCTGAGTGAGAGGCCATGTAGGGCACTCGTTTATACTGTGTACTAATGGCGATACTGTAAAAACGTCTGGCCCTTTGAAATGACCACAACTAAAGACACATGACATTGCTTGTACATGTGTCGTGTTGTTCTAAGCAGGACGTTACGTGCTTGAATTATCACAAATTTTCCAGGGTCCCCCAAACACAGATTGGAGACGCCAGCCAGACTGTCATAGACGTGTGTGACCGATACACTAGACCATAAAATGATAAATTAAGGTTGTTGTACTTGTTTTTACTTAAGACAATTAATGGACTAGTGTTTATATACACAACTGATGAGAGGAAAATCATGACCAAAATTTTTAATAATTATTTTTAGCAAATTTTATTTAGCTTTAACATTAATTTTTTAGCAAGTTATTAAAGCAATTTCCTTGACCAAATGTTAAGTTGACAAAATTTTTTTTATTTTTTAACACTTTATGTTAACTTGTAACTTCGCAAAACCAAGTCTCTTTTCTCAGTTAAAACAATCATCACCTTCTTAAAGAGTGTAAGTTTGGTGTGTTTCATAGACGCGTCGAAACTCGACCCCAGTCTGGTAACAAGGTTAATTTTAAGCCATGTCTTGTTGACATGAAATGGACAGTACATGTAATCAAGTTACTTCCCTTTCCCCATAACATTGCTCTTTAGTAGAAACTAAAATGCGTTAATCTGAGGGCCCATTTCAATACTCTTAATCCTAATTGCACACTGGTTAATTCTGACATATATGAAGTACAACAACTTGCTGGGTGTGAAGCCATTGTGTGTGGGTTCAGTGATATTTCTTGTTATCTTTATAACCCCTTGATATTTCTTATACTACAATAAATATTTGATAAGAAATACAAGATATTACCAAAATAACGTGTCTGTTCAGATTATAAAACCATTTGATATTTATCTAATTACGTAATTATCAATTATTGCTGCGACCTAATAACCCCGACCTGTCACGACGTTGAGAGAATACATTATGTATGCTTGGTATGAGCAATAAAACTGACAAATTGTGACTAGATTGGGATTATATGAATTTTTAATACATTTATTTTATTTTTATAATATCCGAAATTAAAGATATCAAGGCTTATTATATTCCCTTCAATCAGAAACGTATAAAACCCTTTTCATGTCTCGGTTTCAATGGGAATGAAAATGAAATTGTGAGCCAAGTATATTGGATGCATTTTCATATTTTCCGCTTCATTGATTGTGGAATTTGGTGGACATATTTGCATGACCATTGCGATGACAGGTTTACAAGCAGGTTTTGTTTCGACCAGGGGTCAGGAAAGCCGGCAGCATATTCCGCCATTAATCAACTAGATATACCGCCGACATTCATCATCAATAGTTATTATTGCTTTTGACAAGGTGGCCACCCGAGGGCAAAATGACCGGAAGGGTCAAGAGTTTTAATTAAACACATTGTTGGGTGATTAAAAGGTGACGCAATAATTAGGGATTGAACACGAATTTTCAGACAGGTTCCCATCCATTTTAGGAAGTGTTGTAACACATTTAATTTAGCATGTTCATATAAGTATTAAAACCACATGAAAAATCGATGACATGACAATATATTAACAATAAAATATTAATTATTATTTTGCAAATAAATAATAAAATATGATAAAAACCTATCTCACTGTATATATGTATGTGTTATATCCACCGAACTAAATGTTAATATAAAAATATTAATAATACTCCTTTTGCATTGCAACTAAAATATTATTTATTATATAAACTGTCCCTCTCGCTCTCTGCATGTGTATGTGTGTCAACACAACCACTCATGGTTTTATTACTTATAAAACAAAGAATTTATTAAGAATATTTCAAACGAAAGCTTTTTTAATCAAAAGTAAAAAATAAATGATAATTTTGTAGAGAAAAAAATTTAAATTTCACAAAATATATACAAATTGGCCAAATAATAAGTACCAAAACTTAAAAATAGATAACAAATACAGTTTTAAAGTCTCAGTATTTACTAATTAAGTACATTTTGTAGATTCCAAAAGGTGATTTACTTAGGTGATGTTTTTAACAGAAGTTAAATAGGTGTCAATATCCATGCTTCACAAAACCTGATTTTTAAAGAGAATATGATAGTTTTTCTCACTCAGTCGTTTAGGCCATGATGAAGACAACGTGATGTACAACACAAAACTGGTTTTCAATTAGTGGGTCAAACTACCCAACGTATACGTTTATCCCATAAAATAATTCAGAAAATTGACAATGAAAAGTTTATTAAATATGTTAAGATTTATTCATAATAATTTAAAGAGACCATTATTTAATATTCGCCTTTCGTTTTGAACATAAACAACTCGCCACGATAAACATGTTAGCGATATCTAGTAAGTTGTATGTATATAGCTTGTATACTTACGACATTTCACGTTGACACCTTGTCCTGGGAACGATCTACTTGGTGGCTTTTTGTCGTTCACCAACTTATATGAAACTTTTCTTCTTAAAACTTATCTTCTTAGAAAACAACTGAAAGTTTAAAAACACCTATAAACTTTCTGTTTGTCACTTTTTCGAAAGTTTTCTACCAACAGTTGTAGAAATATATGTGTCTGTCCACTGTTCCCAAATTGTACACTAACACATATCAGTCCCAGGTCACCCAAGCGTGAGTTATTGACAACATTAAAATGACCTGAAACCAGACATCCAGCCAATCAGCGTTGAGTGGGCGGATTTAACTATTACATGCCTCACATTGAAGGGGACACTTAAGGGTGTTTTTGAAAACAACTAATTTCTAAAATGCTTCCACTTTAGGAGTAGATTTTTAGAACAGACAAGAATATCTGATATTCATTTAACAAAACTCTACCTTTTCATGTCCTGTTTGCCTTTTTTTCAAATTTATATTTTATTTTTATACAATATTTAAATTTGTTAAAACCACTCCCTCTGTCACTATCCAGATATTGATTTTGAAATACCTACCATTCATTACATAATAGAAAAATTATAATTTAAACCACGCCCTTTTTCTGAATCAACAATTATGTGATCGTATCAATATTTATTATTATTATTATTATTATTATTATTATATTATTATTATTATTATCAGCGACAGTCATGTGCTACTTTTGAATGTATTATTTTGGTAAAAATCATAAGTAGCATTTCACTTAAAATTATTATCATTATTAATTTATATTATTAATTTATTATTAATTTATTATTATATTATTATTATTATTATTATTATTATTATTATTATTATTATTATTATACTTTACTTACAGTACTGAAGTTGTTTTTTTATAATTGTTGAGTGGAGTGGTGGTGTAGAACTGATGTTCATAGATGGAGGAGGAAGCCGAAGTGCCGGAGACAAACATCGAACTGAAAACTTTCTGACACTAAAATGTGCCGTGTGGGATTCGAACCATTAGCGGTTACAGGCGATATATGAACAGTAAATGCCGATTTTTAGACCACTCGGCCAACATTTCCTATTCATTTTAAAAACACTAAAATTCAATTCTAATTTTGGGTAAAAAAAAATCTATTAAAATGGGAAAATTAAACACCAGTGTATTACAATTTAAAACTTGTTGATTATTTTCACGTTTTGTTTATTTATTGATAATATTACTTTTAATTTGCTTGAAATATTTATTTAAACTTTCGAACTGTATTCCAATCTATCTTCCCATTATTCGTCATTTTGCTACAGGGCTCTTCAACGGGTGTGTAAAAAAACTAAAATTAAAACAAATTATGATAAATTTAGATTCTAAACCCGCCCTCTGGACTATGGTCATCTCATCTGTTCATCAGTAGACCAGCTAAGAAATAAATATATAGTTGATAAAATATTAGCTCAAAAACTCCAAAGCACAAAAGCTGGAAGCGACTTGCAACAGAACGCTTGACAAATTCTAAGTCTTTTAGAAAATGGAAAATATATGTTGCCAAATGGTTTCAAGTTACAGCTGATGAATGGGTATGTTCTACCCAAACTGCTGAGGATTTAAACACCCTATGAAAAACCTACCCAAGTCTCGGCTGTTTGGGCAAAAAAGTTTTGGTTAGCACGTTGGTTCAATAAATTTAGCATTAAACAGTTCTGTTGACATTGTGGAGTAAAAAGTACTGAGTTGGATTTGCACGCGGACTCGCATGTACTTGTCAGCAAATTAGACACAGGGCACGAAACACAAAATAAAGTAGTTAGAAGTCCATAAATTACAGCATTTCATGAACTTTTGATGTAGTAAAATGTACAACATGTATTTGGTATGCAATTGCAACACATCATCTCATGTTGGTTTACATTTGTGCCATGTTTGATCAAAATCCATAGACAGGGAACGGCCAAACAGGCAGGGGGTGATTTCTATATACCCCCACCCACCCCCACCCCAACGGTGGGAGGGGTTAATTATGATTTGACATGTAGATGTTAGAAAAAGAATACTTATATAATTTGTCAAACTGAAAAATGTTAAATGTTCTAAATATTGGGAACTAGACAATCTAAAATATTGAATGATAACACACTGAAGTACCAACACGTTACGAAACAGCTCACCAAAACGACTAAAACGTAAGTGTTATTCATTTAAAACACCACTCCGTCTTATTCTAACGCCCCAGATACGATATTATATATTAAGCAAGCGCAAGACATTAAGAGCCCAAAAACTCGTACAACATGGAACACATATATACAGATATCATAAACTTTGCTTATGGCGGTTAAAATTGTTGCTTAAAAGATTTTAATTGCCCTATAGACAAGTATTTGTAAACTAAGCCAACAAAAAGCAATAACCTAATGCTCAAACATTATAAACATCATAAGATAAATTGTCCAAATGAGACTCGCCGAATGCATGCTTGACAGCTTTTAATAGTGCCTCATTGGATAGTATCTTGCACATTGAGCAGTTCCAAAACAGTAGCCTAAAGCAGAAATAATATACACTGTACTGGAACCATGAATTGATGGCATAGTTCCAAAGTACCAAATGTATGATCGTGTCAAATGCCAGAAACAATTGCTCTGATACAGGTGAATTTTAGGGGCCTCGGTGCCCGGATGGTCTAAATCACGTGTATGAATATCACAGCCTACCTAGTGGTAGACAGTTTTGCCAGTTTGCTTGTAGTGGTTTTTCTTTAGGTTTCCTCCGTCATCTCTGAACTGACCAGTCTGGCTTAAGTGAGAGAAACTGACTGGAGCGTAACCTTCAAAATTACTCCACTCCTCGATGACATAAGTTCTTACCTTTGTTCGTTTTGGTACCTCTAAAACCAAGAGAGAACACAACAAAAATAGTCAACAGATTCTTTTCAGACCTTCATATTTTGAGATAATAAATATCAAACAAGGTTACAAAGACGTCCCTTAATCCGATATTCAAAACAAGGAAACATGCCGAAATGCATGTATTACCAAGTATGAGAGATCAGCGACCTACATGGATTAAAGACAGATTAGATTATCGATGATAAATTATATCTATTAGTTTATATTTAATGTCAATACTCAATAACGTATAATTAATTGCAATGAGATATTTTCATGATATATGTATATAGACCAACAACATTGACATGTCAGCTTGACCTTTTAAAAGGAATATTAATATACCTATGATCCACCATGAGTAGTGTTAGGGTTCGAAGTTAATTAATAAATAAGCAATGTATGTTTCCTCTGATGTCACTGAGATGAAATAAACATCTATGTTTCATATAGATAAATATATTGGCCCATAATAAATATCTAAATTTAAAGGTCAAGCGGAAAGGTCGATGTTGTTTGCCCATACCGATATCGATAATCTTCGAAATATCGAACTTCAATAATTTTTCAGTGCATTTAAAAAGGTAAAATAATATAAACACCTCACATTGAACGAAAAAATGTTAATCGTGTATCCATTTTGAACAAAGCCACTATTGTTTTTAAGAAAAAAAAACATGCCATTGATGCGTACACACAATGTCTAAAATGCCTATATTGTGATATGGCGTGAAGTTCAACGTACGAGCACCAAGGGGTGGGACAGAGGGGAGGGGCAGCGGCTAATTTCGCCCTCATATGCAAGTCAAAAATAAATTTTGTAACAACTTGATTCATTCTCGCACAAGACTGACCATGCTTGATTATTAGTGAAACAATTTTCTTTATAATACATATAGAATTTTTAATTAATTAATGTTGGAAAACCCGATTTTTTCGGAAGTAACAATCGTTGCCGATCACATAATGCCTGTAATTACAATTGCAATGGCGGATAGTCACGTGATCATATACCGTCAGTATTACGCGGGATTTGAACGTGTGTATTATCAAGTCTACCTTTTAGCACCATATGTCGGGACTTATAAGTAATAATTGACCGTACTTTTACTTTCTTCTATGTATAAAAACCAATTAAAACTATCAATACGGTAAATTAAGTATGCTAATTAATAAATACAAATAATTTTCATTGAACTCATTGATATGCAATTATTTCCAATCAACCATAAAAATAAAAAGATTTATATGTAAATCATAAGTGCTATTTGGTTTTTCCTAATTTTTAAGTACACATATCATGCGATCATTTTTCAGTGATGTCCAGTTACATACAAGATTGATTGGTTGAAAGGGACTTAACGCCCTAGTAAAGAATATTTCACTTATTTCGAGACATTAACAGTTAGAAATGAATGACTGAAAATTGTACCCATGCGCTCAGGGCAATGTGCATGGAGAGTTCTTTATCGGAGCATCGCTTTTTAAGGTCTCATACGAAGGACCCCATGTCATTCATTTCTTAATACCAGGTGCTTGGTAAAAAAGGTAACTACATTTTTTCAAGTTCTTGGTCAGACCCTACCTGGGTTCGGACCCACGACCTTCCACATACGAAGCGAGCGCTCTACCAATATAGTGGTATGTTATAGGCAAGACCTTTACTAAACCTTTTAAATCTGTATGTTATTATTTTAAGTATATATCTAAGTATATACAACATATATTCAAATAATATGAGCGTAGTGTCATTATTGTCTGTTAGATATTAAATTAATCCAAAAACTGCCACATTTATGATACAAGTCACGTTTTGTTGTATAGTTGATAATTTAGGGTCAATGCCACATGGTAATTTATGTCTTAATCTTGTTGTGTCGTCACGGTTTTTTTTCGTTTGCCTTGTTGTGTCGTGTTTCTATCGTTTGTCTTGTGTCGTGTCTCATTTCTTGTGTCTCGTTTTCATTTTCGTTAATTTTGTTGCCGTGTTTCTCTCGTTTGTCTTGTTATGTCGTGTCTCATTTTCTTTTCGTTCATTTTCTTGTGTCTCGTTTTCATTTTCGTTCATTTAGTTGCCGTGTTTCTTTTTCGTTTGCCTTGTTGTGCCGTGTCTCATTTTCTTTGTCGTTCATTTTCTTGTTTCTCGTATTCATTTTCGTTCATTTTGTTGTGTAGTTTTTCTTTTTCGTTTGCCTTGTTGTGTCGTTTCGTTCATTTTCTTGTGTCTTGTTTTCATTTTCGTTTATTTTGTTGTGTCGTCATTGTGTTGGTTGGCTAATGCGGTTGTGTATTGGTGTTCTGTCACGTGTTAGTTTTGCACAAAAATTCCAAATAAGCACAAGGACAGTTCGTTTATGGTTCCTGTGGTTCTTTTGCTTTTATGCTCATTGCTTTATGTGGTGGTACATTAAATTGTTATGTTTGAGTTGTTGCATATTGTTGTTTTTGTTGGCGATGTTTATATAGTCATTTTGTCATGTGCTATTGTTTTATCTATTTTTGTTACTAATGTTGTTGACGTTAAAAATCTGCTTTAAGAAAGAAATGTATTTCTTCATGGAGAAATTTGAAAATAATTAAACGTCTACTAGTATCTGACATGTTTTTTCCTGAACGATAAAAAACAAAACAAAAACAAAAAACATATGACATAAACTATATACTACATCAGCGTTTCAGTGTTTTGTGACAACATCATTTTGGAAATTCTTTTGCAAACTACGCGTTAGCTTCTACAATTTTTAGGTTGCAATCTCTCTCTCTCTCTCTCTCTCTCTCTCTCTCTCTCTCTCTCTCTCTCTCTCTCCTCTCACCTACATTAAATTTTGAAAATGTAAAATGCAAAAAAATATTGTTTTCATATAAGATTGTCAGAGACGCCTACTTTAATGAAATCGTGCGAAAAATTACCATATACAGGACCGCGGGGGACGTGTAAAAGCACGTGCAAACTTCTAATTGTCACTGAAACTGCACAGGTCAAACCTGTAAGGTGTCTAAGATATTACAATAATTATAGACTTGAATAATATTCATTGGGGCGAATTGGCCACTGGAGTGCGAAACAAAATTTCAAGAATAACACAAATGTAAATAAGCTTTTAAAACTGCAATTTGGAGGCCGCGGTGCCTAATGGATAAGACGTCAGTCTACAAATCCAGGGTCTCCCACCGCTGTGAGTTCGAGTCCCGCTCAGACCACATGTGGGAAAGTGAATTTTCCTTGCCGTTGGCCATTACTGGTTTACCCGGTGTCAGTATAATGTGACTGGGGGAGTGGTACACTTGTCTGCGACATACTGACTCGGTGAGCTAGCACCTTAAATTGCCCCGAGTGCGCGCTGGTACAAGGCAGATGGCACTTCAGATGCATACATAAACTTGTTTATAGATTAATCCATAGGGATTAATAAAGTAGTTCTCGTCGCGAATAGCTGAAAAAATACTGATGCGACGTTAAGCAACACTCAACCAACCATCTGTTGTAAGCTTCAATGTAACTATTTAACAAATTTAATTAGAAATTGCTGATAACAGTAAAAATGTCGTCAAATGTCATACGCTTATTTTTGGTAATTTTTTAATGGCTTAATTTTGTATTATTCAAACATTGGTGTCTAATGAGAATTTTTAAATTCAAATAATCAACTTCAAATAATAATAATTATAACATTGGTATCTAATGAAAACTTTCAAATAATAATAATAATAATAATTAATGAGACACATAATATTATTTATTGATTTCAAAATATAGCGTTTTCGTCTAGCAAGTCATAACATCGTCGCATGCTATGGTTATTAAAAGTAACCTCTTCGTGCGACGTAAAACAGAAGATAGTATGTCACAATAAATTTATTATCAGTACACTATATAGCAAAACTAATCTGACCCACATATTGGGTCTATATATAGATTTAAATAACCTTCGTACTCGCTGTCGCTATCGGAAACAATACAAAATGGCGGCCTCCATGCCGGATGAAAATAACGAGACGAAAGAAAGAAAAGATGAAAATAACAACTCTGACGGCGAACTGGAGGACGATTGGTTGGTAGATTCGGACACGAGTGACCCCCTAGTCGAAGGGGACAGGTTGTCAGTGTTTTGTAGGAACTGTCTGTCCCTTTACGAGGGTGAAGAAATCAAGGATGGTAATTTCGTTTTACGATGTACTAACTGTGCCCACCGCGATATAATACCCATGACTGATTTACAGGGGACAGTTTATGAGAGAGAACCCCATTTGTTAGTCGGCGATTTATTGTATAACCGATTTAACAGGATTCTACAAGCTAAAGAAAAAATGAAAGAGGCCAATGTTTCGGACCCGGATTATATAGACGATCAATACCGGAAGTACTATTATTTGCACCTCAAACTGTTCGAGCACATGGACACTACCATCAGGGATATGAACAATGTGATTGACGAATGTAGAAAACAACACAATGAGAAAATGATAGAAACTATAGTGGATAAAAGGGCCAAACAACTTGAGGAAGGATTGCAAGATGTTGATGAAAAAATAGAAGTTGTAGGGACACAGGAAAACGGGACACTGGTTATCTCCCCTGATGAGTTCCATGTACCTAACTGCGTGAAAATAAAATGTTTTAGAATGGGTAAACACGGAATAAGGAATACGGATAAACTTATGTTAGAACACGGACTTCCGGATAAAACTATTGAAACCATGCCCTTATATCAACTAAGGATACACTTATACAAAACGTATATGGCAACAGCCGAAAGAAGGAGAAGCACGAGAAGACGCAACAAGAATATGCACCGAAGAGAAAATGCGGACATCGCGGACAAAAGTAAAAATGACTGTTCAGAATCGATGTCTAATGGACGCTTGCAAAATGACATTGATGAAATGTGGTTTACTACAAATGAGGAAACTGAATCCAAGAAAAAATATAAAAAGAAAAAGTCAAAATCAGGCAGAAAGCGAGCAGAGAAGTCAGAGCAGACGACACAATTTAGAAAGTCTCCAATGAGGCTTTCAACTGAGGACTACATAGAGAGCATTCCCAAACAAAAACCCAAACCAATAACTCCCGAGGAAAAGAAATCCTTCGATGAGCAGTACAATCTGTCAAAGTTTGTCATGGAAGATATCGACGAGATAGCTGATTTGAACAACTTCACAATTGGAAAAACTAACGATGCATTCGCGGAAATTACGTCAGCTCTGTTGAAATTGAGAGAAGTGTGTTTAGAACAGCGCAGAGTAGAGGCGGTGGAACACATCGAGACGACCATGTCTGGTATGACGGGCCAGGTAAGCGTGGTCAGACAGGAAATTATCGAGGAACTGAAAAATGCCTACAAATCCAAGATGGTGAGGTCACTCCGACAAAAGAGGGAACTACAAGAAACAACCGAGCAGATGGAGGAATGTGGTAAAATCCTACAGTCCTACCGAGACTTGGGAATATATGACGAGCGACTTGACGAATTATTAGACAGAGTCAGAAAAATCTGTCGTGAAAATTAACAAAGCCCTTTCCTTGGGCAAAATTAACACAAAACCCTTTGCCTTAGTCTAAGCAACTGCAGTCAAACCTGTCTTAAAGACCAACTTCCTCTAAATGCTAGTAAAATTTTATCCCAACTGCTCACCGTTGCTCATTAATCATATTATTTGAACCTGTATATAATGACCACATGTACATAAAGACCACTTTTACTGGTTACATTAGGTGGCCTTTATAGACAGGTTTGACTGTACTTTTAAGTCATTGCCAAAAGGTGTTTTATACAAGAAACATTTCTATGAAGGACACTTGTCTCTAAAAACCTACAATCAAGTTTATATGCATGTTTTTGTACAGCTCATTGAAAACGGGCCCAGTTTTACAATCATTCCTTAACTAAGATTTTTCTGAACTTAAATCTGGTTATTGTCAAATCTTAATAACTTTGTTGATTCTTAAGATATCGGGGAATTTAAGATGTAAGTTTGGAGATGTCTTCAAGCTTATAACATTTGTATTTAGTTTTGTCAAAAATGGTTATTCCTAGTTTCAAAAAAGATTGCCAAAATTTCCCAAATTCAAGTTAAAGAAAATCTTAGTTAAGAAATGATTTTGGAACCAAATAGCTGGCTGGACTTTTATGCAGTCAGTTGTACAAGCCACTTGCTTTTAAAGACTCAAATTTCAGTTTTAAATGAATGCCTGTTCATGAAAATGCCACTATGAAATTACCTCCCATAGGGCTTTATAGATCTAACCTATATAAATATTTGTGTATACAGTCACACCTGTCTATAAAGGCCACCCAAGGGAATCAGCTATGTTGGCCTTTATGGACAGGTGACACTTAAATAAGGTAAATAACATGAATAAAGAACAAATGGGATAATTTTTTAATGTCCTTTAAAAGAAGGTGATCCTTATATAGAAGTGGCCTGAAAGACAGGTCTAACGGTACATGATTTGTCTACATTGCAGTGTTCGATCTAGAAGGGACCATTGTCCCAAAAGTAATAAGTGTCTCACCAAATACTGTCTGTGTACCAAACCTGGTACATGTTTTCAGCTTTAGTGGAGTTTTGAATTAATCCAGTTCTGGATCTTTCTTATTATAATACATGTATTTTTTCTTTGTTAAATACTGACCCTTTGACAGAAAACCAAATTAAGTTGTAATGTTGACCCATTTTAGAAAAATATGGCCCTAGTATTTTCAAGACCTGGGCTAGGATGGTCACACCAACTAAATTTCAGGAATGAACACTGTATTGTCATTTGCTTATTTCGAACACCTAAGTAAATTTATAAATGTCTGTAGGCATTCTACATACTGATATTTGGTAAAATACTTTCTTTGTCCTTCTATTTTTTCTAAGTTCAACATCTTAAAAACATTGGATTCTCACAATTTTGGTATGGGCACTATAGATGATGAATTTTATTCCAAAACGTCCGTCTAGTGCTACAAAATTAAAACAAGTTTAGTAATAATATGACTTGTCTTTTTCCAATTTGTATATTGTGTTTTTGACAAAATGTTTGGTCAATGTTTTTGAAAGAGTGTATTCAAGGTTAGTACATGGCAGTGACATGTGATGATTTTGAATGCATTATTTTGATAAAAATTTAAAATCCGCACACGACAACAGAATAAATGGTAATGGCAATTTGACTGTATATATTTTCTACACACGTAAATAAGACATTAAAAATTCCATCTTTATTTACATGAGAAAACTTAATGGCCATATAAATAAGATGTCATGATCTATAAACAAGTATTGCTGACTTTTCCTGACACAGGTTAATGAAATTGAGAATTCTAATGTTGGGATGGTATTCCATTCTGATAATGTTAGCAAATGATATGAACACATTCACTGATAAATTTGAAATTTAAATTTCTAAATAAATGTATGAATATGTATATATTAATTTTAATTAATAGTCATGTGCAGTATTTCAATTTTTAGAATTTTTTAATTAAGAGAATTTGGGTGTTGAAAGACATTCAATAATGAATTTGTAAATTTGGTTTCAAAACAAATGCATATGTTATGTATACCCTTTTTAAATGCGTTAAATGGTACATTTATATGGCATACATTTCAGAAGTGCTACTGTCATGTGCAAAATTTTTATTTTTTTATAATTTTTTTTAATTTTCAGATTTTTCAATATTTATCTTCTTTTAAGGTTAAAAAACACAGTATTTTGAATACTTGTATATGAAAAAAATTGAAAATTCTTCACATGCCTTTGAAATATATAAATCCATTTGTTGTTGTTGTTGTTGTTAACAGTGAAATTTTGTTATATTTTTTATTCAATTTATCAGTTAAACTGAAAATGTGCCATGTTTGAATATTTGTTATATAAAGTATATATTGTATTACATACATGTAATAATTCATTGAATGAATTTGAGGACCAAATTTAGTCTACATTGTATTTTATAGATTTAATATCATTGATTCGTGATTCCATTCAACATTCCATTACTTTAACCGAAACGAAGGGAGGGGGGGGCATATACAGGTACATATAGTGTCTACTCCATTTTTTCCACCAACATCATTTAACTCAAAATCCATTTAACAGGTCTTTGTTAAACTTCACAGGAACAGACTTTTGGTGTAGTAGAGGTACCATTTGTTATTTGTCTTCTAAACATTCATATGGTTAATAAAACATGAATTTCCCAGGTGGGGTTCGTTTTGGGGACACTCTTGCATTGGCATCCAATTTCAATTAAAACTTGTTAGATTTGTTAAAGTTTTGTAAAACAAGGATACTGCATAACCTCATTTGTGTTCAATACCCACCCACATGTCAATTGGCTGTTCAAAGAATAAATTACTTATATACACTTCTGAGAAATTGGACTAAATATTTAATTTTTAATGAAATTAAGTATTCAAAAATTCGCATCATTATACTTTTTTCCAGGCTAAAAAGTTGTTTTCTTGTTATATGTTTGTTTGTTTGTTTGTTTTACAAGTGCCTTGGTTAATTTTGTTGTTGATTGTTGAGGAAAATACATTCCTAAATTTTGTTATATATCTGAAGAGATTTGTGAAAGTTTGATTATTATGTTCATCTAAATTTTACGTGATGAATAAAATTGCAAATACACCAACAATATTGTTACTGTTTTCACTGCGGTTTTACTCACCAATCTCTTTCTGGTTATAAATCTGTTCGACTTGCATGTCAAATTTAGAATTTAGTTGCCTGTTTTTTGCTACTTTTTTGACTTTTTATGAAATAATACATTCAAAATTAGCACATGACAATTGCTACTTTTAAATGTATTATTTCATAAAAAGTCAAAAGTAGTACATGACAAGACCAATGTTTTAATGTTCCTTTATCGGTACTTCATATTCAAACCAAAAATCTCTACATAAAGACCACCTTAGTACCACAATTTTAAGTGGACTTAAACTTCATATCTCAACCCAAAGACCACTTGGCCACTATGAAGTCCATATTTCTTAGTCTCACGATAGGTATTTATATACAGGTTCCCTGTATTTACCTATATAATGCATATGCATTCTGGCATATTCACGTCTTTATGCGTGGGATTTCAAGTGATAAGTGACTAAACAAACTTGGACTGTTTTTAATAAAACCGCTGTGAAATCTACATTATACTAAATGTCCCAGTGAACATATCGACCCCAAATATGTCCCCGTGAGCACACAGAGTGCTTACTCTGTATTGGTAGAATCGGGGTTTCGACACTGGCCGGATCTGATCAAGACTTGCCGATAAGTAGTGACTCTTATTTCACCAATCACTTGGCATTTTGAAATGAAAACCACGTGGTCAATCTAAAGAAACCTTAAAAACTGATGCTCCATGTCGTGGCACGCTAAAGGCACCCATGCACATATTGCCCTGAGCCCAAGGTAAAGGTAAACATGCCTGCCACTTCACCTATAGCTGGTGACGTCTCGATTCATATGAAATATTCTTGACTCGAACGTAGGACGCCTTTCAAACAGACAATTTTTTATCTAAATTGGTATCTTGATAATTTCTGTTGACTAACAAACCTTTTTTTATCTAAAATGGCATCTTGATAATTTTTTGTTACTTCAGTCTTCGGTTATCCGATAAAACTTAAAAGAAGTTGTTCTTTTTTATCTTATTTAAAACTGACAAACTTTACAATTAATTATATAATATAAGTCCATATATGCACATGTAAATGCGTCTTTGATTTCTGATAACGATATTAAAAGAAACATAAAAAAAATAAAGAATTTGAAACATTGTTCTGTAAGTTAAAATGTGAAATTCCTCAAAAACTAATGTGTACTCCCTTATGCAAAGTATGTCCTTAGCTAAATTTGGTAAAATATATTTTGGTCCTTTGGTAATCTTTTCAACATCTTGAAAACAGTTTTGGTTTCATACTTTTGGTCCAAGCACTACTGATGAGGAATTGACACTGGCTTCCCTGACCGAAAATCATTTATTATGATGGGTGGATAGAATGATGTTTTACTCATATTGATGCGATTAGTTCGATTGAATCATTAGTTTAGTAAAACTTAAATCATCCTTCTTATTCCACAATTACTTACACCAAATATTATGTTGATTAGAATCTGTTCGGTCTTGTTTCTAATATCCCACTCCCTCTAATGGTATTTCTCAATCAAATAACGTGTTGAAAGGACAAGGCCTTAAGGAAATATTAACCCCATTATTTGTCTGTCTTTACCCTGAAACCAGGTAAGAAAAATGCATCCACTCGAATGTATGTGCGGTTCCATTAGTTCAGGCCCATCAATCTGTTCAAGAATAAGAAGACAACGCGGTGCCTCTTTATGGCAGGAATGGGGTTTTACGCACAGTTAAGATTATTCCACCTTACTTTATCTAGATGGTCAGTCACCGACCTTCGACTTCGGCAAGAAAACTGAAAAAGGATCAACCCCAGTGAAATTCGAACTTTGAGACACCTAGGAAATCGAGACCCCTTTTATGGCTGGTGAACCGCAGTTAAAACTTTCACTTGTTGCATCAAATGTTTTACACAGTGATTGAATGTGGAGACATATGTTGCAACCCTTTATAAAGCCCAGCTTCAATCTGCAGACTTCATAAGGCGTCTAAATTTTCAATGCTTTACTGAGGTCCGGACTTCATTAGCCGTTGGACTTCATTTGAAGTTGTAACGGCATTATCAAGATCTATTTGTACACTACTAAGAAGCTTGCAACCACCTGTACATCCCCAAATCCATATAATATCATATCATCAGATTACACACAATGCTGCTTCAAAGTTCAAGTTATTTAAGTATATCTACAATTTAGTATTTATTCAGTACATCTACATTATAAACATCTGCATGTGAAACAACCTTAATCCGACCTTATTATCTATATTTTATATACACAGATATATACCAGTAGCTATCAGTAGTTATCAGTTATGACATATAACATAGTCAATTTTTTGTCATTTTAAGCCATCTTTACTATGGGGTCAAACATACAGCACAGACAGACATGTACTGATGTCATATTTGCAGCTGAACTCAGCCTTTTTGTTACCCATATCTCGGTAGTTTTTTCGACTTCCGCTATCTATCGCTTGGTAGTTATTCGGACAATTCTATCCATATCTCGGCCACTTAGCAGCCGAATTTTGGCTCCCTTTGTGTTAGCCGAGTATTAAAGTTTCTTCCGACTGCAAGTGTCACTTGATGAAGAAACAACTTTTAAGATGTATTTCTGCAACCCTTTGTTAAAAAACAGAAAGCAAAAATAACTGGCCTCGTAACTACAAATCAGCCTCTTTTGTTCAGTCCTATTAGCGGCATCTTAAACATGTCTTACCGTATTTTGTTCAAACACAATCCAGCTTACTACTACAGGCAACAATAAGTAATCTGTATGATATGCCACTACTAGTATATTAAGTAGATGTTGGATCTTGCTTTGGAATTTCATAAACATCAAAACATTTCCATTTCACAGATTGGGTCTCATTGCGTTCACACAAGACTAGAACTTTAATGGATCTAGTGATGTTGAATTTTCATCAACGCAATGTATACAATCAGAATTATGAATAAATAAACTATTCTGACATACGGCTATACTGGATTCGTGTTGGCAATTACTTTCATGAGACTTAACACACACAAAATGTCGGCTGAAGGACAACATTGTTTTTAATGTATAAATATTGTATTCACATGCATTGTTTATAACTGTTTTGACCTCCCCAAACTAAAGATTTCCGACAAGAGGAAGTTATGCAATGGCGTATTGCTTGAAATTAACCGATGTCAGATGCGTGTTCATTGGTTCAGATAGTAGGTTTACTTATGACAGTAAAGTACAGACTCCAAAGTTTAACACCGAGTCGAATCTCGGCTGCTGTTGTAAAAAACTGCTAAGAGATAGATAACATGTGTCTAGATATTGCTAACGAGGGGACAGTGCACTAATTCGTTAGCTAAACGTTAAATATTCGACAGGCTTGTATATTAGAATACGTCTTTGATGTCGCCAGTAACCGTGGCATATTGTCACATATTGTCACACCGTATCAAAAAGTTTTATTCATTTACAGCATTTTAATGTGAATAGAAATGGTGTTGTCATGTAGTTATTAAAATGTTAATAATTTTAGAATTAATCAAAAAGAAATATTGTTTAAAATTAATTTTAAATGTCTGAAAACCATCTAACGGCATATAAATTGTCGCGACGAAAACTCCACATTAATACACATTATAACGCCGCTGTCATTCCAAAATGTTAAAAGTTATTTTCAGATATAAAAACAGGTTCAATAAATAAAATATGCATTATTTACAAAGCGGCGTTGTTGGACACCTATATACATATTGTGTAACTCTGAATGACGTTTGACATTTAGTTTGCCCTTTTTATCGCCCCAATGGTGTACAGCCCTGTCGAAAGTTTAACACTAAGCTAATGAATAAATACCGAGTCGCCAGCTTATTTCGCCTTCCTTAGCTGAAATCTCGAAAGCTTTTCGACAGTATCAATCTCTCAGCGGCTTTCCAGCCCACAGCAAATCACTCTACAGTTGAGCTTCGACTCCCTTTCGTTAGCTCGGTGTTAAAGTACTGTACACAAAAATTGAAAAGTGCCTGTTCAGAAAAACACGAAATGTGCCTTTATCATGGTTGTTTATTACTAGTGCTAGTGCGAGCTGATGTACGTTTTTAATACAATCGTTATGTAGTCAAAAAGTAACAAAAATATTTTAATTTACTATCAATACTACAATCGCTGTCCCTTCCGCAACACCCAGTCTCTGTTCGTTTTGTGTGTGCTTTTTTGTAGCACCATATGCTTGTATGTATTTTTAATATACTTATTCATTTTATTAATAAAGCTTTACCGCAGTATTTTTTTCGATGGGCATATCTGTAGAAACTTGTGAATGACCTTAATTTTTTTACAGCTCGCTGCTCTGTGTAAATTGCTGATTTGCAAGTTTTAAAATATCTAAAAAAAATTCAGCAACTTATATTTAAGTCCACACAAACTTACATGGGAGGCTTGACTGAAATCTAATTTATTATACCTATGTTCATATTTTAATAACGGGTAGCTAATCACTCACCTGGGATCACAGACGGGGCCTATTGTTAGGGGCCCAGACTGATATACCATTTAGCTATGCCTCAATGACTCGAAACCTTAAATATGGTCGATAACCCTTGACTGTATCGTTGAAAAAGCGACGGTTTATATTCAACAATGAACAGCTGTAATATTAATGGCATATTAATTACAAAGAATAAAAGTTTAAACATATAGGATGACATATGAATTATGGCTAACATCATTTTTAGCTTACTTATTACCTTTTTAGTCTAGAATTTTAAAAGAAAATGCTGATTAGCACGCCAGATACACAGGGGTTATTACAATATCCAAGACCCTACCATTTAAAAAGAAACTTATATGTAAATCAACTCTTTCGATTGCCAATAAAATATATCCATTACCAATAGCTACTTTTAAATTTTTGTTTAAGGTTTATGATGTTATTTTCCTATCACAATCTATATGTTACAAAATATGGAACTAACGAGATTTCAACCATGAATCTGTATACAATTCAATTTTACCATTTTTAATAATACTTATTCGTTTTAGTTAAAACCAATCGTTTTTCAAATGCTCAAGTTGGTATACTAAAACGTTCCACTTTTTATCGAAGAATCAATAATGGTTTAGTTAAGATTGGTACCGAAAGAGGAAGAAGCATTGCAATTTGGTTCCGGCTTTTCCCGTGATATTTCGCCATAACGCGGTTTGACGGAAATTACCGAAAGGTAATCAGCTACGTTTTTATCGCTATAATTTCACACGGATCACTTTTGCATGGATTTATTACACACATTCATACCAGAGGCGAATAAAACTGTCTGTTATTGCTTTTTGTCTTCTGGTTGACCCAATAAGAATCATAATTTAGTCATGCGGCTTCCATTCTAGAATACAAAATGTAGCCAAGCTTGTTTTATGATTATAGTAGAAAATATTCGCTGTTGTGGTCACATGTGGTCTACTCTCAGAGGTGTTTTAGTGTCCATTAGAATACGAGACACCAGTTTTAGTCTCACCCAAGGGATTCCTAGTATTTAAGCTTTTCACGTCATTTATTTAGATTGAAGAGAAAATTTACAAGTAGTCGTTGGTTGGGGGTTGACCCACAACCTGTTACTTTGAAAATCAGTGACATACCACTTAGTAAATATGTCCCGATACAAGTAATTTCTTCACTTTAATATGTTTTTATTTTATAATTTAATGTTAATTATTAATCATGCAAGACAACTACTTGGAACTGGCCATGCTATCCTAATATCGATGCAGTTCAACTGATTTAAAATGGCTTTATTTTGCAATTTTTCTGCGTTTTAATTGAGGGTGAAAATATCGTGACATGAACTTTTTAAAAGTATTTTAATGTTATCTGTAAATAAAGTATGTATACATACGAAATTTAAATGTCTATGTTAGTTTCCATGCACCGTTAATTCCTTAGAAACTAATTCAAACAAAAATACAACGAGTTTCTTACCTTTTAAATGTTTGCGTATAGAGGAGGCACCCCTTGATGTAATAACAATAAAAGGATTGCCATGTTCTTTAGTACTAGTAACATCGTAACATTTTTCAGACGAAATCTTTGTTGTGAGGAATTATCGAGAGAGAAAAACTTGGTATTTTTGTAATTGCGCAAATAAATCCAAATTATTTCTACCATCATGTTACTGACCCCCAGACAAGGAAGTAAAACGCAGAAATGCAAGAAATAGGAACAATCAATTTGCAAAAGAAAAAGAGAAAAAAATCGAGACGAAAGAATGTATTGTCACATTTTATCATATACAGTACAGACCTGTTGAAATTTTAACACTGAGCTAACGAAAAGGAGCAAAAGCACAACGGCCGAGTGACCGAGATATATAGCTAGGGATTGAAAAACTGCCGAGAGAAATAAAAAAAAACTGTCGAAAATGTATCGAGAGGAATATAGTAACTGCCAAAAAGCTATCGAGTTATGCAGCTAACTCTTGACCGATATTCGACACTGATTGGTTAGCATAGTGTAAAACTTTCGACAGGCCTGTACTGTATAAAATGCAGAAAGTTGAAAGCTTTATGGATACAGGTGGTTGTGTATATAACACAGAAATGGATACGGTGTTGGAAGTGATCTTGCTCACGTATATATCATGTCGTCTCCGTGTTTTGTGGTAATTAATTGTGTACATTGCCTAATTCCGTACACCTACATTTTGTCAAGTACCTGTTACTGACGTGAAGAGTGGTTACAAAATAAACCGTGGCTCTATCCCGTGTTATTTATAGTGTTTGGGGATGGTAATAAAATCCTCATTCTCCATTGTAATAAAAATCTTCATTTATGCTAATAAAAAGCTAACTGTTTACAGAGGGCAATTTAATTTGTCAAAAATTAACCAACAAGGGTTATTTCACTGTCAGAAGAGACAAGGAAAGTATTCAATAAAGCATAGAGGCACCCGAAGGGACCAGAATATGTGGTCATCACGAGAAGTGTTTTACTTGTATTAGACACACATTTGAAGTAAAATTTCACTCTGCAGCTTAATGATGGCATTGGCTTTATACACTTTAGGTATTTATAAAACAAGGGAATGGTTAGTTCTTGGATGGTGAAGGAAATACCCACTTTCGGCAAGCGAATTGTCCAACGGAAGCTAAGAGTTTAAAAATCCATGCACCATGTACCCTTGTCAATCGTCACTGAAATGGCATGTGCTATTTTCTATTCATTAAATGCATTAATGTGGTGAATTTGATAACTAAAGCACGAAAATAGTACACGAAGACACTCTAACGGTAATATACAACTTATGTTTTTATTTGAGTAATCAGAATTATGTTTTCATCAGAAGTTCTTTTTATGAAGCCGCAATTAATTCCTATCTGGATTTTCAAATTGTAAGGGTATGTTAATTACCAACAGCTTATGAATATTATCACATATTATGTGCAACAAATGCAATGAATGGTCATTGTATAAGTTACAAAGCAGACCACATAATATACAGGTTGGGGAAAATATACTAGTAGTTTCTTAAACTTATTATGCATATACGAATTAACTGACACGGCATCTACTTGATGGACAGTTTATGTGGCTTCATGTCTTGCATGGAATGCAGAAGACATTGCATACCCATTTGTTTCATACCTATTATGGAGGTGACCTATTGCAAACCAAGTATGCGCATGTATTGCATACCCATCAAAGTGAAAACTTATTGCATTCCTATAACGGAGAAAACGCATCGAATACCCATTACAGTGAAAACTTATTGCATACCCATTACAGTGAAGATTTATTGCATACCCATTACGATGAAAACTTATTGCATACCCATTACGATGAAAACTTATTGCGTACCCATTATTGAGAAAAACTAGTGCATACGCATAAAGTTGAAGATCTCTAACATACCTATTAGGGTTAAGACTTGTTGCATACCCATTACTGAGAAAAACGTATTGCATACGTATTAAGTTGAAGATCTCTTGCATTAAGGTTAAGATTAAGACCTATTACATACCTTTTACGAAAAAGACTAATTGCATACCCATTACGATGAAGACTTATTGCATACCCAATATTGAGAAAAACTAGTGTATACGTATTAAGTTGAAGATCTCTTGCACACCTATTAAGGTTAAGACTTGTTGCATACCCAGTATTGAAAAAACTTAGTGTATACGTATTAAGTTGAAGATCTCTTGCACACCTATTAAGGTTAAGATTTATTGCATACCCATTATTGAGAAAAACCTAGTGCATACGCATTAAGTTGAAGATCTCTTGCATTAAGGTTAAGATTAAGACTTATTGCATACGCATTAAGTTGAAGATCTCTTGCATTAAGGTTAAGATTAAGACTTATTGCATACATTTTACGAAAAAGACTTATTGCATACCCATTATTGAGAAAAACTAGTGCATACGTATTAAGTTGATCTCTTGCATACCTAATAAGGTTAAAACTTATTGCATACCTATCATAAACATTTATATTGTATTGTAAGCCGTGAATTCAATCATATACTTAATTCAATAAATTTTATTAGGTCTTGATAAAACACCTATACAGTATAAGTATTCAATATGTACTATTTGTTGATAACATGTATTTATTTGTATTGATATCGTGGATGACTAATTGCTTTGGTGGTCTAATCGAAGCAGAGGGAATTGCATAATTATATACTTTGATATGAATCAAGCCCTTAATTTCTTACATAAGCAAATTGTATAATACACTGTTCCTTTATTTACGATACAGACCTGTCGAAAGTTTAACACTTAAATTCCTTAAAAACTAAGGTATACTCCCTCATACAAAGTATTTACTTAGGTAAATTTGGTAAAATATATATTGGTGTTTTGGATATTTTTTCAACATCTTGAAAAAAAAATTATTACAGAATTTTTGTTTAAGCACTACTGATGAGGAATTGTATTCCAAAACGACCGTCTAGTGCTGTAAAATTAAAATTGGTATAATAACGAATTAGCACAATATTGGCAGCTCATCTCAGCTCATTGTAAGCTATATTTCGGCAGTTGCTAATTGTCTCTGTTTTTATGCGGCTTTATGGTCACTAGCAATAAATATCTCAGAGGCCGAGGTGGCTAATTGAAAAGACGTTAGTCTACAAATCCAAGGTCTCTCACCGCTGTGAGTTCGAGCCCCGCTCAGACTACATGTTGGAAAAGTAAATTTTCCTTGTCGTTGGCCTTTACTGGTTCACCTGTTATCAGTATAATGTGACTTGGGGAGTAGTACGCTTGTCTGCGGCGTACTGACTCTGTGAGCTAGCACGTTAAAGTCGCCCTTAGTGCACACTAGTACAAGGCAGACCATACATTACACTCGCACTTCACATGCATAGAGATTAATACAGTTGTTCTCGTCGCGAATAGCTGGGAAATTGCTGATGCGACGTTATGCAACATTCAGTCACCTTTTCGTTTGCTCAGTGTTAAATTTTGGACAGGTCTGTACTGTCTATACCATTATCAGGTTTTATGCTTATAATGACGTCTATTTTAAAATTTACTTTTCAAATTCAAAACCTAATTTAAAAGCTTGAATTTTAAAACTATTTATTATTATTTAAGGTTATTTCACACCTTTAAATGCTAATGATCGATTAGTCTATGGTTAAATATCTTCACAACAACTGCTAATAAATGCTGAAATAACATAATTATGCAATTGAATGAAGTTTTAAAGTACTTCCGTGTCTAAGGTAAAAACCAACCAACAAACTAATTTTTTGTTAATCAGATTGAGTTATGTCATAAAGTCTGCAGCAAACATTGTTACATGACTTAACCATCTTGCTAGCAAACGGATATGTAAGTATTCTACCGGCAACCTTCCACGGGGATACATATAACCTTTCAATGGAACTGCAACTCTTAAGAGTACACATGCGCATACTCGATTACCATAGAAAGGATAAGGATTTATTTAACATGTTGAAAATGGCGATGTCTGCACAGGAAGTGGTGCCCTTGGTGACGTATATAACGTCTTGTACGCTATGCGTAAAAAGAATCCGTCATTCCACATATAATGGCAACGTTTTTATGACAACCGCAGATGCTCATATTACAGCGAATAGGCTAAATTAATGGATTCTTTGCATAATTCACTGTTATACACACAATGAGCCCGACATTACGTCTCTTACAAGCACAGGTTAAATTTATTCCACCACCAGGTAAAAAGAAAGGTGTATTCAAAACAAGATGACAAAGAAGGAGAAACAAAGAATGACAGCAAAATTTATATTTGACTATTAAATGTTGGCGTATCCTTAGGCAAAACACTGAATAAGATGTTTTATTGTACGTGCGTTCTAAAAATACTACTAATATATGATGAACTAAGTACTAAGTCAATTGTCGTCTGTGTCATTTGTTAGCCATTACATTTGTTATATTGCTATTAAACTTTGCACCTTAAGTGACATCTTCATTAGTCAACGAAAACTATCTCATTATGTCAGTTGTGAATTCATGATAAGAACTATGTATATGCAATACACATTATTAATCTACAGGTAATAGGATAAAATATTTATTAAAGTCACATTTCAATCCATGGTGGACGTTCTGTGTTTGACTTATTAATTAACACGTTTTTAAAGTTTTTTACTTTGCTTTCGGATTGTGATTTGAACACGTTTGTGTTTAATCTTCAACATTTAGACATGTTAAAAACAACTTTACATTGTCAACATTTAGATACCCAACATCTTTCTTTAAAAATTAAGGAAATGTATATAAATGGAATGCATTGGCAGCATTATTTGTAATTTTACCATGTTTTTATTTCTGGGTACAAGAAAAAATTAGCACGTAAAATGACGTCACTGCGCAATGGATTATTTGCAAACATAGAACAACGAACCTTGTGACATATGGAGCTAGAATTTGTTTCAGAGCTTTGATTCTTTAACGTAACCGTCTGTTCTCTGACGTCAAATTGACGTATTGCCGGCCACGCCCATAATGTTCCGTCAAATGACCGGATGATTGATTTACACCCAAAAAGAATCAAAACTCGGTCTGAATAACGCCATTTATTGATGTGACTGACACTGGTACGTCATTAGTTGTCGTGACGCTGTTTTGGTACCGTGATGGCGGCCAGTGTCGGAGCATTGTGGGAGTGGTCGGCGATACGTCAATTGCGGGCTACGCGTTCATGATACAAAATAAAACCTTCAAACTTTTTCTACGGAGTCATTGGGCAAAGCATCCGCAAACAAAACAGCAGGACATTATTTATTTTAAACATGCCTATAAGTACCTCGCTGGCCTAAAGCGCACTTACGGATCACAGTTTAGTGCGAATCCCACTCAGGAAAAGTAGTAATCCCACTCAGGAAAAGTAGTAATCCAACTCAGGCATTTTTCTAGTGTTAAAAAGTTTCTCAGTTCGTTTGCCAAAGATACGGATTTTTATGGACACTTCTGGATTGGTTTTATTTCGATATAAGTGACAGAATCTTGACTGGGTCGTAAAACTACATGTGTATATTACTGTCATATTATAAATTTTTGATTATTTCATTCAGAAAATTCAAAAATTTATTACATGACATTACCCCCACTTCACTCCACTCCATGTCATATACCATTACCTAACGCATTTAAACCAGTTTTTAATTTTATCTTTAAATGCATTCAAAAAATGGTATATCAATCCAATTATCTAGACCATGCCTTAGTAACTCAACTTCAGTATATGTACTTACAACATTTTCTTCTAAGCTCTCCACTTTCTTCTAACAAAATAAGACCATTTCATCATTTTCGATTAGCATGTAAAGGTTCATTGAAATTCAAGATGTTGTAGCGAGACAAAGATGTAATAAAATTATTACAGAAACCAAAACCTAACTCGCCAGATTCCTATAATGTAATAAAAACAAATACACATGGCTTCGTTCTTAGATTTCTGATTTTTTTCAAAAAATTTGCGATACAAAAAATAAAATGTACATGTACTCATTCATTTTTATTTTATTTTATTTTGTTAATTTTATTTATTTATTTATTTATTTATTTATTTATTTATTTATTTATTTATTGTTCATAATTAAGTTATATATCAATAATATCAGAAATATTTTTTGGCATAGTAGCAGATTGAGATTGATTTTATCCTAACCAAAGTTTGATGAAATATTCAATTTCCTTGCATCAGAAACGTTAATATTTAAAGCGTTGTTCGAAAATTTGAAGTTAGCAACAGAACAAAAACCTCATAAATTCTTAAAATTCTATAGTTTTTTTTCTTTATCAGAATTGAAGACAAGCGGTATATTCTCTCAAAAGAAAAGTCAGACGAGGACATTGACGGGGAGAAGGATACCCTATGTTTAAAAATCATCAAAAAACCTATTTATACTGGCTTTTGTTGCAGGCTTAACGCATGTGGACTCATTTATTATAAAGAATTCATTTTATAATGGAATTCAAGTGTGAAACTTATAAAGTGGCTTTTTGAACCAAAGAAACATTCTTTAGGTTGAAAGGTGTATTTGAAATATGACCTGCTTTAGCCTTTCATGGACGTCTGGCTTGTTAATTTTTCCTATTCCGGTTCAATGAATGGTAAAAGTTCATGCATGTGTGCTTAAATTTGCCGCCTGTAAATTAAAGATTTGTACTTCAAGTGGGTTTTAATGACGAGGAAAATAGAATTTTTTGTATTTTTTTTTCAAAATTGGCATATGCTTTCAGTCAAATTCTGATGATAGATTATAACAATATAATTTTTGATGATGTCATTCGCAATTTTTTTTATTTTATTCAAAATGTGGACAAGGTGCGCGATAAAATGATGTTCAAACTAAAATCCCACTCCAGACGACGAAACAATACATACCTACAGCCCAGGGACAGAATTTCTGAAATGCCAAGCACCATCTTGAAATCAGCAAGACATATGGGTCATTCTGAAGTCAAAATTTCTTTTGGTGTCATGTTCTCCGAAGATGATCGTACAAGGGTCTTTGAACTTTAATTAATTTTTGTTCATTTTGAGAGACGGTCAGTTTCTCGTCTTAAAATTGATTTCTTGGGGATAGGTTATGCAGCATCTGCAAATAACTAAACACATGTAGAATATATAAAAAGGAAATAATATTTACCCATTTTCGTTTTTTGATGCGGGCAGTTTCTCGTCTTAGAATGATTTTTAAGGGATAATTTATGCAGCATTCATGGAAATTCGTGCAAAATACTACACAACTGTAGAATATATAAAAAGAAATCATATTTACTTTGAGGCGGTCACTATTCTATTGAAATTTAGGGATGATGTATGCAGCATGGCAAAAAAAAACTACACGGCTGTAGAATACATTAAAAGAACTTCTACAAATTTACCCATTTTATTTATTTTGAAAAAATCATTGATACATGTATTAGGTTATCTGAGAGGGTTATAGTTTATGCAACATTAAAAAATTACGAACTAAAACTAACGTGTATTCTTCAAATTATTTATGTACCCATAAGTGTATGCCTTAGGAATAATGAATTGAATCGAATGATACCAATGATCAAATTCACCAACTGTTTTGTTCAAACTTTTAATGACATTTCTCATTAGACCGTAGCGTGATCATTATAAAGCGTAGCATGATTGCATGTGGACGGACAATGTCACTTTTATCTGTGGTTAACAAAAACCAAGGACCCCTAAGGGGCAACAAATTTACCGAGGATGATTGGGAACAAAGTCCAAAATATTTTGATACTATCAAATTAGTTATTTTAACTAGCCTATAAATTAATTTCAGATGAACAAACAGAGACAACATGTGCTGGAACAACTGTCCGTAACGACCTAGTAGGTATATAGGTATTATTACGTCACTTTCTGGACTATTTATAAATTTTTCCCAAAGGGTAATGAAACATCACAAATTAGAAGATAGATAAACATCTAGAACATTGACCCCGAGATATATGTAAAGTGGTATGTGTTTTTGCTACTTGTATGGACATATTAAAATGATTTGTTAATGTAAAAAGAAAGAGAAAAATGCAACGACCAAACAGGGACTCGAACTTGGGACCTTGCTAATACATTTATACGGACAGAGCTACCTAGCCACCCATCAAGCCCGGTCCGTCATATTCTGCCATTCATTTTTCGAATCGAAAACAACAGATTCCACTACATGACCATCCTGTTGTCGCTACTTCCCAAGGTTGTACGACCCCCCCCCCCCCCCAAACGCAATAGCAAAAGGGAAAAATGCACCGGTCACACAAGGGTTCAAACCCGGGACCTTTCAATACTAACGGGATGCTTTATCGACTAAACTACGCGACAACCCATTGAGTCTGGTTGGCCACACATAGACATTCAAGAATCAGGGGTTCATTTCTCGACGCATAATTTTATAACACTTTATAAAATTTTATAATTTTATAATAGCTCATGATCTTCTTGCGGTACAAGCACCACCATTCCGCAGATTACTATTGCAAACAACTTGTTCACATTGTACCGCATGAAAAAACTAATGGAGATCTACAACAAAGAAACACCCAGTCTCACATGCTGTCATCGATTCGAACCCTAAGTGGAGACACCATGAGTTCACTCAACACTCCATTTATATAACTGGTTTAGGAAAAGACTCCAGTGGTAAAACATATTTTTCAAATAAAATGCAAATCATCACAATGTTCTAAAAATTGCCTCGGTGACATTGTGGAACAACGGCGATATGAAAATCAAAGTATTGACAAGTACTGAAGAAAACGGCGACCTTGTATATTTCTGAATGTGTCATGTGCTACTTTGAATTATATTATTTCATAAAAATTCAAAAGTAGCACATGACAAATGCACTGGACTTTACGATAAAGTGATGTCAAAAATGTTTTAAGGTCCGTTCGTCCCTTGCACAAAAGTGTTGGTAAGTATGGTATCTCAGTATCCAAAATCATCCTGGATATATATTTGACGTCCCATAGTTCGATGTTCCTTTTCCTCTAAATTTCACATATGGCTGGGGATTATCTTGGTAGACAGGAAGTGCTTACTCTTCCAGAACACCGGTCTCACTTCCGTGTAATTCAAAGTTCATATGTTTAACTTAGTTTGCCCGTTTTGGAAGTTTTACTTTGAAATTGTTATTTGGAAATGGAGCGGTAAGTTTGCGTTTCACTTTGTCCGTCTTTACTTTCCGGAAAACTTCATACGAAATTAAAGTTGCATAATAACAAGAAGAAAAATTACATGATAAAGACCCATGATAAAAATCTTAAGAAAATAAAGGAAAATAGGACAATGATATACTAGTAGGACAAGGGCACAAGGAAAAAGATATACGAATGAATGACACCGTGTCTAAAACATCAGGAAGTGAAATTTACATCATATTCGCTGAAATATACATTTCAAAAAGTGCATATTTTAAAACTTTTTTGTAAAGATGGTTTTTGTAGATTTTAGTTTAGGGTTAAATTCTGGAACATCTAGAGTGATTTTGATAATGACTTGCAAATTTATATAAAACGCCGTTCAAACATGTAATGTTGCGTGATATTAAATATTTTATTTATAAATATACAAACACTTGAATAAAAATAATAAATTAAAGATGTTCGCTTGTCAATATATATGATGCTGTATGAACACAGTTTTGTGGGGGTGGGTTTGGGATTGAAATTAATCAGCAATTGTACAAAACAATTCCATCCTACAAAAAAACAGGTATACGGATATGAAACTTAAGGATATGATGTTTCTAAATTTAATTTCTAAAACAAAACAAAACGAGGACATCCTTGTCACAAAAATTGATTTCGCTCTTTAAATAAAAGAAAACCTGATTTTCATTTGTCTGTGTCAAAAGAAGAGAACAGACGTGAATTGTAGTCGTGAATTTTTAGAACATTTGTTGTGTGTTTTGCCTCCATGTGTTGTAGACTTTCTATCTTCCTACACAGCAAAATCGTGTTTTCTATTGGTGATTCCATTTCATATTCAAAATACTAACCATTATTGACTAAAAACATTCGTAACTTAGGCAGAACAAAACATTTGGCATTACATCGATTCAATGGACTTAACCAATGATTCTCTCTTGAACTAAAACTCAAGTTTAGGGCAAATTCATTACCCCTTTGCACCGAAATAAGTGCTAAATTTTAACGAGAAAAATTTTAGTCGAAAATAAGGCTTGTGTGAGATTTAACCTTAATTTTTTTCATTTTACGTTCTGTCAAGGACAAAATTTTGAAAAGACATCTTTTAAATTCGTTTAATAGCTCTTAAATATGTAATATTAAAGTTCAAAATATCAGATGTCCTCATATCTCCCCAATTTGGATGAGATAAGAGAAGTAAGCAAATATTTGTGTAGTTATACATATGTGTGCGTTATCTATATATATTTGATTTATATACACCTTAATATACCTCTTAAAACACTCGATGACGTCATTAGCATTTAAGGCGTCGACGTCTTTTTGTGTTTAAACAAGCAACAAGGAAGGGTGGCAAAACATCCTGAATCTACAAACAAACAAATGAAAAAATATTGTTTTTTATGAAAGATGTAACCGTAGCCAAAATCTCTTCCTTTTCGCCAAATTGTTTTATGTACATCCATGCATTTGACACCAACCAAAATTTTCAATTTGTTTAATTAATGGATTAAAGAAATTGATTGAAGCTTCAAATTTAAAGTTATCTCAGTTTCTGACCATATTTAAGCATGTTTTGAGTGTTATAGAGTCATATTTGCGAAAGATATTTATGGGTGCTAGGTAGCAAAGTCACATGGTCATAACAAGTTCCGATGTAGGACAACGACGCATTTTGACCCTATGACCCCATAGATATCAGACTGATGTCAAATATTGTCCGGGTTTAATCCTATTAACATAATATTGTTGTAACAATATCATACCCTTGAAAGTGCAGTGATATCATGTTAAATGTACACCCCAAAACAAACATGCAGCGTTTACCTTGAAGAATGATATCTCAATCTGGTATTCAGAGCTATGTTGTTTACAATTTATAGTTGCCTTCCACCCAGAATCCAACTAAATACTAAACAATGATTTTTTAATTGTTTTGCAGACTAGGCCAATATAATTTATACTGATGCATAGTTTGGTAGAGAGAGTAGATGTTTGTTATGTCATGCGCCATGTATACTTAATTACTCATACAGAGCAATTTCAAGATGCATACCTTAAGCGTATCATGCCAGTGCTTGTCTCGGTTTCAATGGCATTATTCGCTCAGGACAACATGCAATAGCCTACTGTGACTCTCGGTTTCTGTTTGTAAGTTTTTTCCAAAGAACGCCGTGGCTTTCGTTTCTAAATATCGAGTGCTTGGCGAAAGAACAGTCACTTTTCAAGTCTTGGTCAGACCGGGCAAGAATTCTAAGTCCGACCTCCCACATACATATAGCGAGCAATCTAATACAATCTAATCTACCTGGGCTACCATAGTGGTGATGATAATAGTTTGAAATAGAGCAAAGCTGTTGAACCTAAAACGTCTAAATCACTTGACAATAGCAAATGCAACCAATAACACGAAACCACAAGAAAAAGAAGCAAAAACGATAAAACAAACACGCATTAGTATTAGAGGTGGAGCAATGGTTTTCCACTTTTATCGAGGACTTAGTTCTGGGATTGGAACCGGAATAGCAAGAAAAACCACGGACCTTCGTCAAATGATTTGACTTCTCAAACACTAGGATCCAGTACATGTACAGACCTGTCGAACGTTTACCACTAAGCTAACAAATTATTGCCGAATCGGCAGTACCTCTCGGCTCTTCGCTAGCTATATTTCCACTGCTACTATCAGTAACCCTCGGAGCTTTTTGGCCGGCAACTATCTTTAATATGGATGGCTCCACAGCTGAGTTTGTACTTCTTTTCGTTAGCTCTGTTTTAAACTTTCGACAGGCCTGTACTGTATGCCCGAGAAGCATTTGAACACGCTGCGATACTCGCTACAAGGATCACTGATTACAAATCTCCCGACTTTCGACGATCACTAGATTCAATGACATTCAAGGACCTGAAGCCATTTCACTTACTATACAACGAACTATATTTTATACCCCCCACAAACGAAGTTTTGGCGCTATATAGAATGGCCTTGTCCGTTAGTTCGTGTCTGCTCCATATCTTCTATGTCTATAGATGGATTTTGATCAAACTTGGGACCAATGTTAACCAACATGAGAAGAAATATCCTAATTTAGCTGCAGAGGACCAAGGCCACGAGGTCAATTGTTGGAAACAGTGGACCCGGGCAATATGCCTCTCAAAAGACCGTTCTAGTTAAGTTTTACCGGAAACAACTTGTCACAAAGCAAGTGCCTCTTCGAAAGAAAAAACAATAACAGTTCAGTAAATACGTTAGGATAATTATTTAATTTAGAGTGACCCTTGGCTTTAACACATAGGGCATTGGCCTTTTCTATTTCCTCTATTAACTAAAAAGTCATCACTCGAATTATTGGTAATGTCATATCGTTTTTATATGTTGTCTTTCGCGGTTTTGGGGCTATTTTTCTTTCTTATTTTAACTTTTTTATAGTTAGTATTAGTCGGGGATTAAATTGTTCAACCATGATGGATCTTGAAAAGGTTCAATCACGTACACATCATCTCCCTTTTTAAAAACTTTTATACTTTAATCTTGCGGTGCTTAAAGATGTATTCTTATAGAAAATTAAATCGATTTTATAAAAAAAAAACTCGATGGTATATCGAGTATTATGAAAATGTTGATCCATATTACGTGTGAAAATTTCTATATTTCATTTGTACCAGGATTTTAAAAATAAAAAAAAACACATTGCGTAAACTAAGGGGAGTGACCCCCTAAAGTTCAGACATTAAACAAATCAATTTATTATAGATATTAAACAAAATAGGTACTGTGATTTATTTACTTTACTTTTGTTTTAACCGATAGCGTCCCTAGCAACGGGCTTTCTTGACAAAAATGAAATTGAGAACAGATAACGTAGACTGTTGTTGCAATAAACACGCGATTGTAGGACTATAAATCTAAATTTTAAAGGGGTTAGTTTGCCTTTATAGATATAAGTATTTTAGTTGTTGACCTACTAGTGCTTGTTTCAGGGTCATATAAGGTCGCGCAATATAAAATTTGACATTTACAACGTGAAATGATACAATATAATATTACTACTTTTAATGTCATTTTACTTCATGTAATATACATGGCGAGAAAACATTTTGAACTACTGAATTTTCTGGCTAAATTCCCAAGGTTGAAACAAACAGTCTCAAAAATATAAGTTACTAAACCTTTTGAAATGCATATATATATGAACAAGTGTGACTAAGACAAATGTTTCTCTGTTATGTTTAAAATGTCAAAGTATCAGGGTCTCTCTCTTCTCTCTCTCTCTCTCTCTCTCTCTCTCTCTCTCTCTCTCTCTCTCTCAAATCTTCCTTGAAAAAACTCGTGTTTAAAAACCAATTTGTATTTTTTTTCAAATGAAACATTTATAATAATGTCATATTCCATTTTTTAAATGTATTCTATGATTAAAATTTAAACAGTGGTATGTGACAATAACAATAATAATAAAAACAAAAAACGACAAAAGAACTACTTGTTTATATTTATCCCACCATATGGACAAAAAATGAGAGAAAACAGACATACGTTGTTTATTCAAATTCGTTAGACAGTTAATTACCACCTGACTGCACCTTAATTATGCATACCTTAGGGTGCATCTTGTTTGCTAAGAGTGCAAAATTATCACAAAATAACAACTTAGAAGCCACGGAGTACTTTTTAACCAAATTACGTAATAAAAGTTTATTTCCTTTTTTGACGTATGTAAATTAAGTATATTATATAAGTATAAAGAACGTGCATGGAATCACAAACGCGCATGTGCATACTTTCGTCCACAGATCCTTGTTTGTTTGAATCATCACGACAAAGATCAAAGGTTATACGATGTCTTGAATATGACACGTAAATAAAACGTTGGCAAATGACATACCATCTTAGCCAAACACTAAGAATATCATTTTTTAAGTAAGTTTTGTTTTAATTTTTAGAGTGAAATAGTCAAAAGAACCCACTAAACGCCAAAACATCGAAACAAGACATTGGATCAGCGTGGTTTCATGCGTTTTGATTTTAAAAAATACTAGAAGGTTCATCCGTGTTTGCATTCATTGTGTCGAAAATATAGAATAAACATTTACATTTACCATGTAGATAGGCGAAGTCTAACCACGTGGTCAGAAGGACAATTTGTGTTGCATTGAAGACTTCATTGTTACTGACTAGATGAACATCTCCAATCAAACCAGAGATGATAAAGCTTTTGGTCGAAATTGTTTTGTGACACGTTATGATCTCATTTTTGTCAAATACCTCTCTTTCTCTTTTATTTTCCATGTTACATTAATTTTTTGGTAATTGATATATATTGAATGTTTGAACGCCAAATACAAATTGTTACCGAAAATATTATCCGGAGAGGGATTTCAAGTCTTTCCTGTTTGACCCACATACAATGGAATATCCCTACCTGATAAAATCAGACTAAACATTGGAAATGAGATACGGAACGTTGTCTTTTGAAATCTTGGATAGCTAGAATAAACCAAACTGTCCAATGGTTCTTGGGCAAATTTAAATGTCTAGCGGAATCGCAAGGTTGCCTTTACACCCGAATCTTTATATATTTGCTTAAAATTCGTCGATTTTGGTCACACAAGGAACTAGCTGAATGCAACATAAACTGCAAAATACAAAAGTCTTATACAGATCACCAATGATGGGCTTTCCATAACGAGTTTCCTTTATTTTGTTAAAGTATGGATCAAATGGACTTTAAAACACACTGGTCATCATGAACCTTTTACATAGGTGGTCACTTTACAAGGTTCACTGTATTGACTTAATGAACAGGTGATGGTGTGTAGCAACTTCTAATAAAGTACAACGTCTGATGAAGTCCAAACATCAGGCGTTCATCCGGACTTACAATGGTGTTTATCAGAGGTAGTCGCTACTGCACGTTTTAGTGCAACTGTACTTAATACCATATTTTAAACATCACAGATAGACAGAGTGATAAATCCTATTTTGCAATTTCAAAACTCTTCTCTCCATTCATATATTCATATCAAGAAACCGGCATATATATACTGCTGACAAAAATGAATTAAATTTTAGTAGACAAAATAAAAATCCGAGGTAAAATATTATACAAAAACAGCATGTATATCTATATACATATACATATATATACTTAAATTTTATTACACACGTTTAAGTTTTCTATATACATGTTTAAATGTTACATATTAAAGGATCATAGATGAATTTTTTAGCTCCAGGTGACAACTTATAAGATATATGGCATCTTATTATATCAGTTCATTCAGCGTTTTAATCTCTTATTCATTCATTGAATATGTTAAAAAATAAAATTTGAAAATATAATATGTTAAAAAAATTAAAATTTGAAAATAAAATTCCTAATAAAAATAGTATCTACATGGTTCCACGATGTAAACAAAGTGTAACTGACGTCAACACAACCACAGGATGTAAACATCCTTTTTTTGACAAACACGCCTCCTTAGTTCGTAAACGTTTAGTATGTCTTTATTACGGTGGCTGAATAGGGCCATACAGAAAAAATGTATACGTGCACACACGAAACTTGACACGAGCACGTGGCACTATTGCGCGCACGTGGAAAGAGAAATGTTTTCATGCACACGTGAATTTTACGTTTACCCACGTAATAGTTTCACGTGTCGACCTAAAAGTTCTACGTGTGCACATGCATTTTTAGCATGGTCTCATTCAGCCTCCGTACTTTATGCCATTCTGTAACATGATACTAAAAAAGCTTACATAATATTTCCTTTTTTGGCCCTTATTACTAAATTTGTTATTTTCTTCTAATCAATGGTTATTTTACTTTAAAACGTTTTTTATAAAAATAACAAAAATTAAAGTTGGGTATAGAAAACAAGTTGTAAAACAGAAACAAAAAACTATATAATTGTAGACTTTAGTTTTTGTAAAATGGACTTTGAACTAACAATGAATGCAATGAATAAGCAGTTTGTGTAATGAGTAAGGAGATTGCAAAATGAGTTAGCAACCGTGTAATAAGTATGTGGGTGTACCGAGTAGGCAGCGTTTGCAATGTGCAATCATTGGATGTAAAATTAAAACTGGTATAATATGTAATGTAATACGTAATCAGTAGGTAATGAGAAAGCAGTGTGCGTAATGAGTAAGCGGAGTATGCAATGCGTAAACAGTGGAAGCAATGAGTAAAAGTAATGCGTAAACAGAACGTGTAATGAGCGACAATTTGTGTACCTTGTAAGTAATGAGTAAATGGGAGGCGTATAGGTATAATAAAAAGACAATGTGCGTAATTAATGAGCAGTTTACGCAGTGTGTAAGCAGTCGAAGTAATGAGTATGCAATGGACAAACTGAATAAGTAGTTGGTGCAATGAGTATGCAATGGACAAACTGAATAAGTAGTTGGTGCAATGAGTATGCAATGGACAAACTGAATAAGTAGTTGGTGCAATAAGTATTCAATGGACAAACTGAATAAGTAGTTGGTGCAATGAGTATGCAATGGACAAAATGAATAAGTAGTTGGTGCAATGAGCATGCAATGGACGAAATGAATAAGTAGTTGGTGCAATAAGTATTCAATGGACAAACTGAATAAGTAGTTGGTGCAATGAGTATGCAATGGACAAAATGAATAAGTAGTTGGTGCAATGAGCATGCAATGGACGAAATGAATAAGTAGTTGGTGCAATGAGTATGCAATGGACGAAATGAATAAGTAGTTGGTGCAATAAGTATTCAATGGACAAAATGAATAAGTAGTTGGTGCAATGAGTATGCAATGGACAAAATGAATAAGTAGTTGGTGCAATGAGCATGCAATGGACGAAATGAATAAGTAGTTGGTGCAATGAGTATGCAATGGACGAAATGAAACAGTAGTTGGTGCAATGAGTATGCAATGGACAAAATGAATAAGTAGTTGGTGCAATGAGTATTCAATGGACGAAATGAATAAGTAGTTGGTGCAATAAGTATTCAATGGACAAAATCAATAAGTAGTTGGTGCAATGAGCATGCAATGGACGAAATGAATTATTTGGTGCAATGAGCATGCAATGGACGAAATGAATAAGTAGTTGGTGCAATAAGTATTCAATGGACAAAATGAATAAGTAGTTGGTGCAATGAGTATGCAATGGACGAAATGAATAAGTAGTTGGTGCAATGAGCATGCAATGGACGAAATGAATAAGTAGTTGGTGCACTATTAGCATGCAATGGACAAAATGAATAAGTAGTTGGTGCAATGAGCATGCAATGGACGAAATGAATAAGTAGTTGGTGCAATGAGTATGCAATGGACGAAATGAATAAGTAGTTGGTGCAATAAGTATTCAATGGACAAAATGAATAAGTAGTTGGTGCAATGAGTATGCAATGGCCAAAATGAATAAGTAGTTGGTGCAATGAGTATGCGATGGACAAAATGAGTAAGTAGTTGGTGCAATGAGTATGCAATGGACAAAATGAATAAGTAGTTGGTGCAATGAGTATGCAATGGACAAAATGAATAAGTAGTTGGTGCAATGAGTATGCAATGGACGAAATGAATAAGTAGTTGGTGCAATTAGTATGCAATGGACAAAATGAATAAGTAGTTGGTGCAATGAGTATGCGATGGACAAAATAAATAAGTAGTTGGTGCAATGAGTATGCAATGGACGAAATGAATAAGTAGTTGGTGCAATGAGCATGCAATGGACGAAATGAATAAGTATTTGGTGCAATGAGCATGCAATGGACGAAATGAATAAGTAGTTGGTGCAATAAGTATTCAATGGACAAAATGAATAAGTAGTTGGTGCAATGAGTATGCAATGGACGAAATGAATAAGTAGTTGGTGCAATGAGCATGCAATGGACGAAATGAATAAGTAGTTGGTGCACTATTAGCATGCAATGGACAAAATGAATAAGTAGTTGGTGCAATGAGCATGCAATGGACGAAATGAATAAGTAGTTGGTGCAATGAGTATGCAATGGACGAAATGAATAAGTAGTTGGTGCAATAAGTATTCAATGGACAAAATGAATAAGTAGTTGGTGCAATGAGTATGCAATGGCCAAAATGAATAAGTAGTTGGTGCAATGAGTATGCGATGGACAAAATGAATAAGTAGTTGGTGCAATGAGTATGCAATGGACAAAATGAATAAGTAGTTGGTGCAATGAGTATGCAATGGACAAAATGAATAAGTAGTTGGTGCAATGAGTATGCAATGGACGAAATGAATAAGTAGTTGGTGCAATTAGTATGCAATGGACAAAATGAATAAGTAGTTGGTGCAATGAGTATGCGATGGACAAAATAAATAAGTAGTTGGTGCAATGAGTATGCAATGGACGAAATGAATAAGTAGTTGGTGCAATGAGCATGCAATGGACAAAATGAATAAGTAGTTGATGGTGCAATGAGTATGCAATGGAAAAATGAATAAGTAGTTGGTGCAATGAGTATGCGATGGACGAAATGTATAAGTAGTTGGTGCAATGAGTATGTAATGGACAAAATGAATAAGTAGTGGATGCACTATTAGAATATTAGCAGAAGGCGTAATGAGGAACAAGTATGCGCGAGAATATATTGAAATAAATAAAGATTATAACTTTTCCCGAATACAGCAGTAAATATTGCGACGTATTCTTTGACGATTCGCATCACTGAAACCTTGGCGAGCACCGACCTGACTCTGGACAGCGTTTAACTTTTAAGCACTTAACTCTGAACAACTGCATGAGTGAAATTAAAATGGGAATTCCACAGGCCACTTTACAATTTGAGAGGACTCGAACTAAATTGAACTGATGCAACCATGCGAGAGTAAATCTTTTCTTTTTCAAAAAAAGGTTTTTATACTATTTTTTAAAAATAGTTTTACAATTGAGTGGGTGTCTCAATTTTAAAGAGTTATGTACTTTGAAGCATATATTTATTTATATTTGTGTTTCATATTTTTTTTTGACAACTGTAATTGGGTGTTTTAAAGACGTGTATTGTCGCTACGGTGGTAAAATAGTTTTAGGACCAAGCTTTTGTCAAAGGCCAACGCCCTAATTAGAATTTATATGACTGACAAAGAATAAAAAGACTAGTAAATGAGAAAATAGTGTTTTACTCAAAGTTTTAACTATTTTCCTTACCTAAGCCTTCAAATCCAATGAGTGCCATGCGGTACATATTTCTGACTAGAACTTTATCCTGCAAGTCAAATACCTACGCCAGCAAATAAGACGTGATTTTGTGACATTGACCTTTGACTTATATGCACAAATGTTACATGTAACACATCATCTCAGTTGGTATGTACATTTGTTCCAAGTTTGATAAAAATTCATCCATAGATGAGAAAGCTATAGAAAAGATACGATTTTACACAGACATACAGTATGGTGATTTCTACAGTACAGGCCAGTTGAACGTTTAACACTGTTTAAGAACTGTTTAAGTTTAAGAAAAGAAGCCGAAGTTCGGCTGCCGTGGAGCCGAGGGTGGTGAAAAAACCTGTTATGCAGAGATAGAAAGCTGCTACTGAAAAAAACTATCTAGATCTATTAACGAGAAGCTGAGTTGACCTGTCGATTCGGCACTAAAATAATTCCAAGTGTTAAACTTTAGACATGGAGGTACTGTTTACTGCATTATACCCTCTCAAAACTATTTTGCAGGGGGGGGGGTATAAAAAGCAGGCGTAGAAAGCTTCACTAGAAACTTACAGTCCAACCTGCCTTAAAAGTAACTTCTATATAAGAGTCACCTGCTTATAAATACTAGTAGCATTGTATCCCAATTTTTCTTTATTCATATTATTTGAACCTATATATAAAGGTCACTTGCCTATAATAGACACTTTTACTGGTTCCCATGGTGGCCTTTTTTTGACAGCATTGACTGTATATCCGTTTACGTCAAAATATAAATAATAAATAGCGAAATAGTAAAATATCTAATCTATAGACAGATTTTAAAATTCTTCATGCCTAATAAAAAACTATTTGACTTTAACTCCCCTTATCAAACCTTGGTCTTTTGTATTGAGCATGCGTTTTATAATCAGACATTTTCAATAATTCAATGCATTTTTCACGTCAATTACTTTTTACAATATGAAACGTTTTCTGTAAAATTAAATCATAATCTTCAATCAAGGTTATTCTTTAATTGTTAAATTACAATACGCGTAACCTCGAAAAATATATTGACAACCCCCTCCACCCGATATTGATTGTGACAATTATGAGCCTATTATTTTTAATGTCTGAGAGTTTTGTATTGATGCATTGAAAATGATCAATGAAAATTCAAGTTACAATAACGAGACATTTTTAAAATTAAAATGAGACCTAACGAAAAATGAATATCCATGTATTATTGTTAAACATATCTTCTTTCAACAGAATGATTACGCAAACCGAATTTTTTAATTTATTCAATTACAATACATTTAACCTCCGAAAAAAATTACTATCCTCAAATTTAAAAGATTGATAATGATGAAACCCGTTATAATAAAAAATAGTTTTTGTAAAAATTCTTTTAAATTAAGTATTCTGTTATAATTGAATATCTAAATCAGATTTTTGTTTGCCTATTTGAATGGAGGTTGTGTTTTTTATGTTGGTTTATTATAATTAGACATGTTGATTTAATCCCACGTTGTCAGTAAGGTTATATATTTTTCTATTGAATTTTTCTTAAATTTGAATAAATCTGAATAATATTAATAAATTAGCTTTAAACCAGTAAGTGAATTAAGTCTACACTTCTAATTCGGGTTTCTCAAGAGTTTTTTTATTTTTAATTTAAATGTGCTTGCTTTTTCACGGTACTTTCAGCCAGCTTTGTTTGTTTAAGGTATGAATCCCAAACATGCCTTTACTATTTATTTTCACAATATTTATAATAGATTTCAAGTCAAGTGTCAGAAATAGGTTACTTTCAATAACAAATTTGCATTTACTTTTTTCCTTCTTTTTTTTTTGCACCTGGTTCAATAAAGTATGAAATATAAAATACGTATATGTAATAATGTTTCTAGATCAGGGATTTAAGAGCGAAGAGTATGGCTGACCAATATTTTCTTGGACGTTAATAATATTGTAATATGTCATTTCTTTCCAGAACATTGGTCTAAAACTAAGTGAATAATGACTGGCTTTATCCATCTGTATCAATGTATTGGATTATATGAATAGAAGAATTTTATTTCAAGTGGAAATTTTGAAAATTTTTGTAGCTGGAAAATAACAGTTATTGGTCTTATAATTTCCTGTTTTCTTACTCAATTATTGAGCATATGGTCATCAATGGAGCAGTACTTAATGTCAGAGCTGGGATGGTTGGGGAAACCAGATTGTCCAAAAAACACTGAATTGACAAACTTTCCCAAGGTAGGATATGCGCGAGTGGCATCATTGATTCTAAGCGGATAGAGATATTGTGATCGTAAGCCGCGCTTACGACCACTTGGCTAACGAACCACCATCACACAACAAATGCAGCACTACCATTGATAAATAACTTCATAAGTAAAACACCTGCTCGTTGTAGATTGCATAGTGAGTGACCGACCAGATGAACATATCAAAATCAAACATACTAATCTATGTCCAAGTCACAATCCAGAAGCAAAGTAAAAACTTTGAAACTGACAAGCTAAGTTAAACACGTAAACTTTTACCGGGGAAGTGAGGCCGGGTGCTCCGACAGGGTAAGCACCTCCTGTTTAGCTAGCTACACCAGCCACGTGTGTAATCAAAATTGAGTGAAAGGAATACGGAGCTATAGGGCGTCAAATATACCCAGAGCAATCCTGGACACAGAGACATCAAACATATCAACAATAATGTGATGGCGGCCATCAAATGTTTGAGGGCCCTAATAAACCTATGCTTGCGATATCCCTGGGTCAACAATTTATTTGTAAGCAGTCCGTTTTGTTGTATAAGGTTCAAGCTCTACCATAGCGTATTAATTAGGAAATAAATACACCATAAGCAGGAGAAGCAGATACATGTATATTGCTGCATAGAAAAGGAAAGTTGACAATTGAAGTCGTACAGTTTCAAATGTTCTATATCCGATTAAATCGGAAATGATGGTAAGCTTTAACTTACCCAAAGAAAAGCATCATGTTTGTATACGGCTAAATTTATAACCTAAACACACATTGGTTGGATACTGGCAATAAATATGACCGATAAGCGATGTTACGCCAATTAGCGGTGTTGCCGCATAAACGCGCCCGACACGTCTATGCGGGGAATTTCAACGTATAAAGAGGTTGGCCACGTTTATGCGGGGGCGTTCAACGCATAAAGATGTGTTGCTTATATGCGGCGCAAGGCTGCCTTTTTGACGCATAAAGAGGACTAATTTTAACGACTCAGTATGAATTTAAAAAAAAAGCTTAAAAGAACGTTGGTGGAGACTTTAATGTTGACGACGTGGAGGATGAGGAGGGGGACGGTATGAGCCCAACGACGATGTAACCGTCGTCGTGCCGACGGTGGTGGCGATGGTGACTGTAATGTTGATCGTCGTTAAATTGTGATTTTGGCAGAATTTCGACTTTTGCTTTTGATGATAATAATAATAATAATAATAATTATTATTATTATTATTATTATTATTATTATTATTATTATTATTATATAATGATGACGATGATCATCACGTTGATAGTGGTGTTTTAGTGAATGTGGTAATAATGATGGAAGTGTAGGTGATGATAGTAAATGTTTTCTTTATGCGGCAGAATATAGCCTTTCTGCCGCATAAAAGTGTCAATTTTATGCGTTGAAATTCCCCGCATAGACGTGTTGGAACACGTTTATGCGGCAACACCGCTATGTGGCATAACAAAGCGATTGTTGCGTTTTCGTTACCAGGCGTTGAAGTGGCAACTTTTTTTCCATTTACGGAAGGAAGCTTATTTCTCAACATTGTCATGTAACGTCTATATTCCATATGCGGCTATAAATCAGGCCATCGGGTCAAGGTTTTTAAATCACCCGAGATAAAACCGATGTGACAGTACAATAATTACCGGGTTAAATTTAGTTCTACATTATATTATGATTATATGGTTTTAGTTAAAAGTAAAAATATCGCTCTTTGTTGTGTGTTATCATCACCGGTTTCATATACCATAGAATAACCTTTCAAATAATGTCGTTTCTTAAATAAATTACATATTATATATGCCAGTATTAATTTTACAGCACTAGATGTCCGTTTTCGGAATACTATTCCTCATCAGTAGTGCTTGGACCATAATTGTGAAACCATCTTTTTTATAGGTGTTGAAAAACTATATAAACAGTGTTATCGACAATGTGTCCCCTTGTAAGATACCCTACTCATGACCAAATTATTTATCGTGTACCTTTTTTTACTTACTTACACCAAGAAATAACTCTTAAAAATAGTTTTTTCTTCAAATAAAATTCATTAATGCCACGGGGTTCTCTGGAAGAGACCTTAATAACCAATGTCCCGTGTTACAGCAGCGTGACGCATTAAAGAACCATCCATGCATATTGCCCTAAACGCACTGCAAAGGTAAACATTTCTGCCACTCAATCTATAGTTGGTGACGTCTTGATATAAGTGAAACATTATTGACTGGGACGTAAAACCTATTTATTCATTCATTCATTCATTCATTCAATCAATCATTCTCAAATAAAATTCATTTAAATAAAATGCAGTTGTTGACAACGTCTCCCCTTGTAGGATACCCAACTCAAGACCAAATTATTTATCGTGCACGTATTTACTTTTTAAGTCTATATATATATATTATCTGTACCATCAATTTTATGTGTGAAATAACAGCAATGTATTGGCGACAAGAAATTCTGACATTTTTTTAAAGATGTATTCACGGTTCTTTCTAATCTTCTAATGGAGTCGAAATGGACCTAATACACATTGTATATACCCGACATTGAATCTTATCTCTGTATGCAAGTCAGATTAATGAATCTGAATATATAATCCCCAGATATATTTAAATTTATTGAGTTTTAATAATAAGACTGTGTTTGCTACATGGACCAAAATCACCCCCATAAAGAAAGGTGTGTGGAAAAAATAAAATTGATTGTATATATGTATAGACTTTAAACTTTATACTTATCTTCAAACTTTTACTTACTTACTTACATACACGTACCTTTATTGAAAGCTGAAGATCAGACAGATTTACGACCAATAAAGCTAAAACCAATTTATTACATTTTTTGAAGTCTTAATTTGAAAAAATTAAATTGCACTCTAGCGTGTACCTGTGAAAAAACATCAATGATTCAATATGCCTAAGAAACGGTTTAAGCGTATATGGAGATACTAAATGTATTTGTATGAATTTTCTGGCAGCAATTCAAAAATATTTATATTTTGTAAACATATTTGATAAAAAAGAAACTAAAATGAAATCCTTTCAGCACCATATACTGTACTTAAGTCACTTGTTGGTAGCATTTTGCCTCTAACCAATGCGCCCCTTTTGGAATTTGGAGACAAACATTTTGGTGTTATATACAGTTGATTTTTCCTGTTTCAGCACTATACGACAAAAACCCTTTTTGAAGAAGCTGCTTACTTAACTACATGTATATGCCTGAAAAAGAAAAAAAGAATGTGGTAAAGGTTTGACATCGAGACCACATACACTGTTAATTTCCCGAATTAGTGACGACGCAAAGTATCTGTGATCGGGGTCTTGTTTTTTCATCAGCTAACGACAGCGATGTAATTTCCAGTCGTTCATAAAGAACGATGGGGAAATTTAATATATTAACAAGGCTTATAAAGTGATACAGTACCATGTAATACGTTTTTATGTAAAAGTGATGCAATAGTGATTTACACGCCCCGGTCAAGATTCTTCCGCTTATACCAAGATGATCAGGAATTGTGAAGAAAACCGGAGTATCCGTAGAAAACCGAACTTTTCGGAAGACAAACTAAAAAAACTTACTCAAATTAAAACCTACCTGAAAGGGGTTTGTACATTGGTGTTGCGAGGCGATTGAATTCGAACCTAAAGCCGACGCTTTAGACCACGCAATCGATAACCCACTCGGCTATTCACCCACCAAGGTACCCCGGGTCGTAAACTGATAAAACCCTAAAATTAAATTGACAAATAAGTTACAATTTAAGTAGTAAATTAAGGACCACAACAGGATAGTCAAACTTTTAACAAACTTTCAAATTTAGTCTTATCACCTTTTATTTGTTTGTAAAATCTTTAAACGTCTGATGTAAATTTTTCTCATATTTTCAAATATATTTAAAATTTCAGAAGTGAATTGATGACGACAACGAGAGAGTCAAACTTTTAACAAACTTTCAAATTTAGTCTTATCATCTTTTTATTTGTTTGTAAAAACTTTTAAATAATTATACTCCGTGTCTGATGTAAATTTTTCTCATATTTTCAAATATACAATGTATTTTAAACCAAGGTGATTTGACAGGACGATAACTTGGTCACGTTGATATTTGAAAGGCCTCGTGTGATAAAAAGTTTGTATGTAATATAGGTACAGTATTGACCTGTCGAAAAGTTTAACACTGGGGAAACGAAAAAGTGTCAAAGCTCGACTGTCGAGCGGCCGAGATATGGATAGCTAGTGACCGAAAAAACGACAAAAGACATATAAAGCATATGACGAAAAGCTGTCGACATATATAAAAACGAGGGACCGAGATAAGATGTCGATTCGGCACTAATTCGTTAGCTTTGTGTTAACCTTTCGACAGGTCCGTACCGTAGGTGTATATACATTATACACAGCATGTACCCTCGTCAAACTGATAAAAAATTGACAGAAAATCGATTTTAGTTTACTTACATTCACTTAGAAATAACCTGTTAACCCACCACTGATGTGTAAGGTCGAATAAAGGTTATGTAAAAGTATAAAGTCCAAATTTTGAGGTGTCATTTCACCCCAGGAAAAATTAGTCTAGGTTCTCGGTCAAGAGTCATTTGCGAAATAATGCATAATATATGTCATGCGATAGAGAGAGAGAGAGAGAGAGAGAGAGAGAGTTTTATTAAAAAGTGTAGTTCCTTAAAAATAAGCTGAATTGACATGGTATGAGTCCGTGTAATAAAGGGAAAGATTTTTGAAAACAAATGCGAATATCCTTTTTATTTATGTTGCATCTTGATGCAAAATCAAGTTGAGAAAATATGTATGTAATTTCTTTCTGTTCCTTCATTTATCCGAAGTACAATATTTTACCTTTAAACTTATTTATATAGAACAGCTTTAGAACTTGTCAGAAATTGTGGTAAAATGCGTTAAATTTTTCACGTATATAACACAAGTAAAGACAAGTGTGTCTTTGTTTTCTGTAAGTGTTTCTTTGTTTTCGTTTAGTTACTTAACAATAAAAGTTAATGAAAGTTCACTAGTTTATTATTTACGCCATCACCGTCTGGCGTTATCTAAATTACCTACAAATATTGACAAACTTGTATCAATATTATCCACAAATGATATCATTTTAAATGACAAAAATAAACAAAAGGGGGAAATTAGAATTTAACCCTCGTGGGTAAGGTTTAAACGATGGAGGCTAATAGCAAAATTTTTGTTTTTCCCCACGCAAAGATTTCATAAAATTAGCTATTCACTTATGGGGGATAGGTCAAGAGTGGCACTTATCTTGAAAAATCAAGATTGCACAATCTTGTACATGTAGGTATTCGCTGTTTCCTTGTCAGATATGAACGGACATGTTCCTCGATATCTTGATCATTAAGTAAAGGACTGCCGAAAGTTTAACATTGAGCATCAGAGCTCCGCTGCCGTGTGTCCAAAGTATGGAAAGGCAGTAGCGAAAAGGCTGTACACTCAAACTTGTCTATAAAGGCCAACCAAGAGAACCAGTAAAAGTGGTCTTTATGGACAGGAGGTCTTTATATATAGGTTCAAATAATATGAATAAAGATCAACTGGGATACAATTCTACTGGTCTTTATTAGCAGGTGACTCTTATATACAGGTGGCATTTAAGACAGTTTGTGCTGTAGTAAGAAGTTGTCGAGATATTGCGAAGGAGGGGCCGAGATACGCTGTCGAATTCGGCACTCTAATGCTTTAGTTCGGTGTTAAACTTTCGACAGGTCTGTCTGTACACAGGTTATAAAATTACGTATGTCACTTTTTGTTTTATTTCATTAATGCATAAAAAAATAATTAATTACATTTCCGCTCACCTGTCTCAGAAAAAATAGGCTACCTCTGACATATGTTTTCCTCTTTTAAAATAAATTAGCATTTTGTCCTAAATTGTGAGGGTCATTATTTTTTTTTTTTTTTTTAAATGTAGTTTTGGTATTCCTTGCAAAGCTTTTACATATAAATCTTTCATTGTTCTTATATACAACGAACTATGTTTCTTGCAAATAAATTATTGACCAAGGACAAGCCTAGTCTAAAAATGTTTTTCTTAACTTTTGGCGACACCTTTAAACATTCCTTGCAAAGCACATATATCTATAAACTTTATACAACTAAATAAGCTGCAAATTTACAAACAACTTGGACTTACCAAGGCCCTCAAAAAGGTTTATGGTCGTCATTACAATATTGTTAATAAGTATGATGTCTCTGTAACCAAAATTATCTTGGATATAATTATCTGACGTCCCATAGTTTCATGTTCCTTTCATTTTCAAATTTGATTTCACACGTGGCGGGTATAGCTAACTAAACAGGAAGTGACTAACCTTCCGGAGCACCCGGTCTCACTGCCCTAGTCAAAATTCACGTGTTTAACTTTTTAAAGTTTTTAAGTTTGTGTTTGATAAACCAATTCATTTTTGCAAACATAAACCAGGTATTTAAAATTTATATTTAAACAAAAACATTAATTGAATTTTTTAAATTTAATTTTACAACTTGATGTCAGGATACAGGTTCAAATGTGTGTCAAACTTCAAAGGACTTGATTCTTATTAACGATGTTTCTTAGTCTAAAATAATTTATTTGTTTACCCAAAATCGTCATGCTTTCATTGTTTATGTGGAATAAAGTATGGAAAATGTCATACTGACAACATCAAATGTCGCATTTTATAATTGTCATGTCTGAATCAAATAAAAAATTTCAAAATGTTGACAGTAGTAATGTTTTTAAAACTAACTAGTAAAATTAAAATTTAGAACGTGATTTTTTATTATAACATGTATATTTTTCTTTCCATTTTATCCAGTGCCCTTCACAGCTGGGGTCGTGATATACTCGTAACTTATTTTATTACATTTTTATAGTTTGTTGCTGCAGTCTTTGATTTATTTCCAAGCTAAAATTACTTTTAGTTTTAAAAAATCACAACAACTCGTATCTAGATTTTTTGCGAGGATAAAATTATTCTACAACAAAGTGTGCAATGATTTTTAAGTATTATGAGAAGAACAGAGACGTTTTGACAAAATAAATTGCCAATCTGCCAAATTCTGCGATAGTATTTTAAATAGGTTTTTGTCGCCATAAATAATTTTATACATGTTATAATTCCCCATTATTGCATAATTATTGTATTGTATTGTATTGTATTGTATTGTATTGTATTGTATTGTATTGTATTGTATTGTATTGTATTGTATTGTATTGTATTGTATTGTATTGTATTGTATTGTACTACAATGATTGTATTGTATTGTATTGTATTGTATTGTATTGTATTGTATTGTATTGTATTGTATTGTATTGTATTGTATTGCATTGCATTGTATCTTTTTTCAATTAGGTACAATTTTCACATTCAGAACTCATTACAGTGGATTGTAAAATGAATTTAAATGTTCACTTTTATTGAAAATTGGTTTTTAACCTTTTTGGATAAATTTCAACAAGGCAGAGATATAAATATGTCTCTAAACAAGAGGATATGTTTACCTTTTTATTTCATATTTTGTTCAAATTTATGAAATTTAAAATTTTTTACTAATTATATTTTATATGACATTTATATTTTCAATAATTTTCAATGATTGTATAACATTTTTCAGACAAATTATGTATGTATGAATTCCAATGACTAAAGACGACATTCAAAAATATTTTAATCACTTTTGGAATCTAAAATTCATGTTCAAAGTATAAAATTCCACCATTACCACGATCTTGTGTTGACATTCATTTGGTAAAATACTAAATCACCCTAATAAATACACTAAGGCGTCATTGTAAAATATTCTCAGCGATAGGGATGCCAGATCAAAAGGAAATCTCCAAAATCTGGCTGTAAAGCGGGGGGTTTAACACGACCAGGAAACCTGTCAAACTGTCATCCGATGACGTTAGGTAATAACCAATCGAAATAACCGTAATCGGGGTGATAAACAATCTTGAAAATAAGAGGGTGTAAAGGGAGATAATTATGTAACCATGGCAATAATTGCTACATTTGTCGATTTCACGAAAGAAACAACAACTGTAATTGTTTATATTTGTATATATAACGGGCTTAAGTTAACAGTTCAACCTGAAAACTTACAAATTTAGCAACAGACTGTTAACAATGGTGTTTTTGTTGTCTAACCTGAAGTTGCGTAATTTAGTCTGACATTTAATTAAGATAGATAATTTACAGTCTTTTTCCAATGATCAAAAACAAGTATTCTTTGAACTGTATTTTTGCAGATGGTACTAAAATAAAAAATTGACTGATGACGAAACGTTGACATATCAATTCCTGAAAAAATGAAGAAAGAGAAAAAAAGGGAAACATGAATGGTAGTTCAACAGATTTAAGTTAATGAAAAATAAAACTGTGTTTGATGCAATTTCCAAATAAATTTTCACTCATAACATATTCATTATCATAACCGTTTGCAGTGTAATGTCGCACATATTTTGCTTTTGTTCGTAATAAATGATATTTTGATTTTTTTTTTTAAAAATGTCCTATTTAGCAACATCTTTTAGAATGGCGTCATATCATATAATGTTTTTTGAACGATTTTTTTAAATGCTAGTACAATTACTGCAAAAAATTGTAAGAAATACACGTATTAAAAATGAGAAACATCCTTTTTTCAGAAAATGTTTTTAAAACTAAAATTACGATATGAAAATTGAACGCATCAAACTCGTTCATCTTAATGTAGCTAACATGTTGCATTGTCATCGACACTCAATAGACACATTCTTTGTTGGCGTTTCAGTTCCCTGTCTAGATCCCCCAAAGTAGGCCACTTACTCACGTTATTTAATCTCAAGATAACACTAGAGGGGAAGATAAAATAAACACGATAGATAAGTAAAATGTAGGTAATAAAACGCTGATTATGTTGACCATTACATGTAGATATTATGTAATGTTTGTTAAAGCACTTCAGAAAAGCCGGGAGATTTATCATCGTTTACCCGCCAAGTTGAAGGCAAGTTTAATGCGATTATTTGCATGTTCCAAACCATGTTTGCATACAAACAGATTTAGCATAAATTTGAATAGATTATTGTTGATAATATGATAAAACCTTGTTTTATGAAATATTTTAAAATGTTTTGTTTTAAGTCCTCTCAATTTTAAACACCATATCTCAACATTCCCTTTTCTGAAACAATTACTTGCTTCAAAATAAATGTGAATTCAACAAAAACACAGTAACTTCAAATGACCATGTGCTACTTCTGAATGTATTATTTCAGCAAACTTGAGTAGTACGTGAAAAACACAAGTTTTCGCCCGTTTTAAACTTCAAGTGTATACTAGTGTATATTTCCATGTACATACCCTAACTAGCAAAATCGGAACTAGGAAAAAGAAGATCTATACCATTAAAATATTGGCAGTTATTGTCAACTCATTAACGCAGTCGATCGAACGCCGCTTTTTTGAGAAATAATATAACAATCGTCTATAATGCCAATGGTCGCCATCTAATCAAACATTGATGAAAAACCTAAATTTTAAGAATAAAATAATATTGCTACAAGAGACGCCAAAACCACCAGGAAGGCGCGTAAAGGAAGCAATAGGAAAATAACAAAAGTTCATGAAAAATGAGTTTATCCGGATAATGTGTCATGAAACACAAAACTATAGATCAACTCTTTATCATGTCCAGTTTGATTGGAGATATTCATCTAGTCAGTCTTAATGAAGTCTTCGATATACGGGCACAAAGTGTCCTTTACTACAAGTGACTAGACACCCCCCCTCACTGCAGTTTAAGTGGTATTATCAATGATAAAAAAAATAAAGTTTACAAGTCTTAAATGTATACTGAACACTATCGCACAATGATTGTGAGACAACAACGTTGAAAAAAGAAAAGGGATGTATGTTCCACATACAAGTCGGACTTACAACTTGCTGCAAATGAACCACTAGATAACAAATATCCAGTCTAAAGGTGTAAGTTCCGAGATGGTAAAGAAACTGGGAAAAAACCGAATTGATAAACTTCAAAAACTTCTGTCATGAGTAAGATTCCACCGTGATCCGTAAGTGCACTGCTTTAGACCATCGAGTGGCCTAATTGATTGATCTATCGAATCAACTCTACTTAAAATTCTCCCTTTGGAACATAATCTAAATTCTCCTAAAAGACAAAAAAGGATAGATGTTCTTATTCGAGTAAACCAGACTTTATTTCAAACAGAAACGTATAGAGTATATGTCGCTGATTCATATAAGTATTTTGAAATTCCATACATTCAATTTGAAGGAGGTAGGGTTTTCGGTATCATATATATTTTTTCTTTCAATATTGACATATTGATTGATACCCTCTAATACCACAGATTACACAGTCAGACTTATATTGATAAAACATCCCCTTGGCAGTATATATGTTCTTGCATAACCAATCCTTTGATGTGTAATTTACTTAGTGTAATGTCCTGTCTTGTAGCGACTTGTAAATGTGTAACATTTTCAATTTGTCTTGGGTTGTTCAACTTTTATTACAAAATGACTAGTTTGACCTTCAATATTTAATTTTCATTTTATCTATGATGTAAGTTAAATTTATTATTTCTGACACGGTAAATCTAACTTCGAGTTTTTGAGACCAATTCAAAGAATACTATTAATCAATTTCATATTATTACATTGAGTAATTGTTTGAGAATTTTTATCAAATAAAGTATATTAGTATATTTCAGTATGATAGGCGCAATTGTTTTTTCTTAAACACTTGAAACAGTTAGTTTTATATTGTATTTTCAAAGGAATTGCGGGTCCAAAAAAGACATTTTGACATGGGGGAATTGTGCGAAACTTCCGATTTATTTGAATATGAAATTATTGATGCTCCGTCTTGTGTTGTTTCACTTTTAATAGAAATAATTACATACTAAAATAATGCAGCAAAACAAGGAGCAGATTTGAAATACAAAGAAAGCAAATGTGACAATGTCTCGAAACCAGTTCAGTGACCTTGGTTAAAATTAAATAAGCAACCCCGGGCTCAGCAACAAACGGTGACTTTGCAAATAGGGTTTTGTCGATATTTTGCAATTTTCTGAAAAAAATATTTAAAAATGCAAGCCATGTCGTCAAAATTTTTCATGAACGTCACTTGTCTTTGGTTCCCGTCTATAATATACTTGAGTGGGGTTTTTACATAGGAAAGTGCTGGCACTGGCATTTTTTCACTTTTTTGTAATTTATGTTCACTTTTTCACCTTTTTTATCAGCAACATTTATCGAAAAGCGTCTATGAATCTTAATTTACCAATCGTCTGGAAATATGAAGAAAAGCCAATTAGATGTTAATTTTTCACGGAATTTGGACATTCTGAATACCAAATCGTCCCTGACCCTGTCCGTTTTACAGTTCATCTAGACATTGGGTTATATTAAGATTTTGTCACCTAATCAAAAATTCATTTTCTGAGCTTTTATTCTTGTTATCCATCCGTGACTGATACCTACATCGCTATCTCCTCTATTCCAAATAACCGACGGCAAGAGATTTTTATCAGAAAAACATTTGCAATTTGTTCCCATAAATAACACAAATGGTATACTGGACATTCATAGATAGCCATCGACCCTGAACTGTCTTTGTCACATTTATAGCCATTTAAATTATTATTATTATTATTATTATTATTAGTAGTATTATTATTATACAAGTGTTTATTTATGTTTATGTAATTCTCAAGTGTGTGCTTACAGAATAATTGTTCGGGTTATTATTTTTATTTATCTATTTGTTGCCAAGTTAATGTCAAATATGTTGGTTTTTTTTTTCAAAACTTACATTTCGTAAAGGGCAAATAAATACTTGAAAACAAGACTTTTTCAATACATTTAAATTTGTCCCTCAATTCGCAAATGGAGAGAAATATGTGAAAAATACTGAGCCAACGCGACGGAGTATATTTTTAAGAACTTCAAAACTTAATTGCATTTTTGTCTTTTGAATACCGAAAAAGTGTTTCAATATGGTTTATATACAATTGTCCCATCAATTTACAAATACTCAGACAACACAACGGAGTATACTTTTAAGAAATTGAATTCTTGATTGCATACCTTTTGTTTTTTTTTTCTGTCGTTTTTTTAATCTAAACTCTTGACAGCTTGTAATAATTTATTATTTTAGAACACGAGCCGATTTTAAATTGGGACCTTCGACAAAAAATAATAATTTAATACCAAAATAAAGAATCAATATCAGACCCGAGGATCACGATCATTCCTTTAATAAGACCATCTTTACTTAAATCTGACTGATTTAAAATCTGAATAATTTTGCAAATTGTTAAAATATGTAGGAATTAAAGGTGTCATTTTGAATCTCGCTTCAAACTTATAACATCTACATTTAGTTTCATAAAATGTACATCCATGGTTTCACCAAAGATTGCCAAAATCTGCCTAATCAGTCTTAGTTATGGAATGATTGTGAAAATGGGACCAGTAAATCTGTAGTAAAAGAAACTGACCAAAGCACATGGAACTATATTCACTAATATAGAAATGCAATGACAAATAACTGGATATTTTGTTGTTTGGCTTCATCCTATATCTTTGCTCACGATGTTAATAGACCATTTTATAGCATCTCATTGGAGATACAGTACAGACCTGTTGAAAGACTAACGACGAACACACGAAAAGGAGTCAAAGCCCGGCTTCCAAGTGACAGAGATATGGCTAACAGATAGCTAGAAAGCTGCCAAGATTGTATCTGCTGATAAGCTGTCGAGATATAGCTAACTAGGGGTCAAGATATGCTGCACATGTGCGTTAGCTCTATGTTAAACTTTCGACAGGCGTGTGCTGTATAAAACATTGTTTTATAACATTATCAGGTAGGGGATATAAAAAGAAACAAAAAGTCTGTTTATTAAGACAAGCGACACATCATTCGAAGTCAATGTCCGAGTATGCCCCAAAAAACTTCTGATGACTCTAAGGCAAGGTCATCTTTTTTCGTAATGTTATTTTTAAAGTCGGGCATAGAATATAAACTTTTTGACCTCTCACCTGGTAACCATATTAGGCTGCAAAGATGGGAAATACCATGTGCATATATGCAGAAATGCATTATGGGTGCGTTAACGTGGGCATTTATTATGGGTGGATTGCATATATATTCTTGTTCGTTCGGTCTAATAACGGAAAAAAAATATGGGACACATGGTGGGTGGTACTTACCTATACATCTGTCCTTATAAATGTCTCTGTGTTTTATTAGGTAATATAATTACAATTAATGAAGGTTAAGCTTGCGTGATCTGAAACAATATTACTACTATTCGCGTGACCTAAAACAGTATTATTCAAATTTCACACAACAATAAACTATCCGTTTTTGTCGAAAATTTTACACGTGCATGTTTTGATAAAGTCATGTGCTAATTTTGAATGCATTCTTTAAACAAAAAAATCAAAGTCAATACACGACAATACTGCCAATGCATCTTATGTACATGTATATAGTTTGGATAATTTATTATTGCCACTGCTTTTCAGTAAAAATGGATCATATTTCTAGAAATGAAATTTCAAAACACTAACACGGTTGGTGTGGTTTTTAATTGTAATAACATGTCAAAGACATTGCCATTGAACTCAGCATACATACACTTGTTCAGTTAGAAATGAAAAGGTTTGTAATATACAGGTAGTTGTGTGATGTGCTACTTTTGAATTTTTATGAAATAATACATTTAAAAGTAGCACATGACAATTGTTTAAAAAATTGTACACCCAGTTCAATTCGCGAGCTGACCCGGAATCAAGTTCCAATTCACTCCAAATCTCCAATATAAACGCAATAGCAATGATTATAACCGAATTAAAATTGCAAAAATGAGCGTTGCTTCGTCAACAGCTTCGCGAAAACAAAATGCCACCAAATTAATCAAATTTTACAATGCGTTTTATCAGTTGTCTCGTAATCAAACAAAGATATCAGTTCATGTCTAAACCTCAGCTTCAAAAGCAAAACTAAAACTTTGAAAATTGACACAACACAAACATACCGGTCCATTCCAAAACCACAGTCCCAAAAGCGAAGTATGAAAAGCTTTGACAAATTAAGTCCACCTTGTAAATGAGGCCGAAATGAGATGATTCTATATGTATCAATACCATCAGTATTCATTCCAGATATATCTCATCTTTGTCTTCAGCTATCTTTATAAATGAGTACTTATAATTTGTTCAGCATCATTAGACTAGCAATATGAACATCGGTATGTGACTCAGATATGACACTGTTCAGCTCTAATAAATCCACATGGGGGATACTCGTGACTGGACCGTGATAAGTTCGTGGAGGATGACCGTTTTTATTGTCAAAAAAAAAAAAAATGATATTCCTTGCTTCTATGCTTTTCTGATATCTATAGTACTTTTTGAATAACCTATAACCTATACGATACCGAAAGGAAAAATAGTGTTTTAATTCATCCCTCGTTTTTTCTGTCGAAAAACATGGTCCTATAATAATGCCATTGCTATGTCTTCACGGATTCCATTAAATGCAATACGTATGCACACAAGCTTACACATTGTAAAACACAAAAGATGGAATTTTAGACTAAAAAAGTTGTTGCATTTTAGAAGAAGTGTTTTCCTTATATGGAAGGGTTAAGGTATGAATATAAATTTAAAAAAAAACAAACGAATATACTGTCAGCGTTGCATGCTGTGTATGAGGGTTATTTTGTGGTCATTCTTTGGTTTTTTTGTATCTCCTGCATTTCTCTGTGGTGTGGCATGTTCTGCCATGTGCTACTTTTGTATTTTCATGAAATAATACATTCAAAAGTAGCACATGACAGTTCTGTAAGGCTCTTGCTATTTCAAAATACAATTGCATACCATACCCACAACTGAAATGTCTAGACCTGGGCATCGCATCCAATGCAATTGAAAGTGTCCATCAAAAAGTTCTTTCAATTGAAACATTTGCAATAAGTCCTTGAAAAGTTGAACGAGTCCGCTTCAAATTGACAGACAGATGAGTTGACGTGTTAGAAGATAAACCAAATGACATACCATAAATGCTATTGAATTAATTATGTCACAAAACACTTAACAAAAATGATAAATGATTTAGAAAAAATATAAATGTTCAACAACGAGTAACCAAAGTATTAGATTTATTTTTTATAAACTAAAAAACCGACATATTAAAAATAGAACATCCTTCAAAATATGACATATATCTACAGTACAGACAAGTCGAAAGTTTGACGCTCAGCTAACGAATAGGGTGTCCAAGCTCGGCCACCGAGTGGCCGAGATATGAATATGAAATAGATAGTGATTGTTAAGGGATATATCGCAACTGCCGAAAAGCTGCCGAGATGTAGCTAGCAATGGACCAAGATGAACGGCTGATTCGGCAAAAATACGTTAGTCTAGTGTTAAACTTTCGACAGGTCTGTACTGTATATAAAAAACGAGCCCCATAACTTATACAAAACACAACGTTTTTGTACAAAGTGACAACTAATGTACCGGGTTCCCACCGATGTCTATAAAAACAAAAGTTATAGTTTAGTACCAGTCATACATCAGATATGAACAATAAAAGTCAATACATATAGAATATTGCTATTGTTTAAAGGGACAAAAATGACGGCATAATACTAACAAAAAATTACCATATATATTATTGTGGTTTATTTCCATTTATGTGGCAAATACATTATAAATACATTAATTGAGGATTTTCTGGGAATACCATAAATAGGACTTGAGTTTCACTTTCAATTTCAGTAACCAAAGACTTTTTAAATTGTATGGATTTATGAGTGTTGACGTTGTTTGATCTATCCCAAACTGGACATTTTCATATCGAATGGTGATTTTCATATAAGGTCTTTGTTTCGAGGAAAGAACAACCCCTTTCAGGATAATTGTTTTACCAAAGATGTCATGCTTTATGCAGTTCTTGATTCAACTTGCTTCTTGCTTCTGTTAACATCTTGTTACAAAACTTATTTCTATCTTTCATGTTCGTTCCGTTTTTTGTGCAAGGTTTTCCTTTGTTTCGACTAGTACTAGTGCAGTCACTTTTTTAAAAGTCTCAGTCCATTTTTAAAGGCTTAGAGTACCAATCTAAAGTTAAAGCAAAAAGTAGCAACGTATTTCATTTCTAAAAATATACCAACCAATTTCATTACTTTGAAAGTATTTACCAATTCATTTCAAAAGTAACTTTTTTGCTGAAGTTACGATACTAACACATTTTATTCAACAAACCACCTGTTAGATTTTTGGGTCGCTGAACAATGTCTCCGATTTGTACCAGTTATTTGAATTCTAGTATAATTGTGTATATTTCAAAGGTAAAATGAAGTTCAATTCTAAAATTGTTTCGACTTATTTAAAAATCAAGTGCATGGAACACACTGAAAGAATTTCAAATAAAAACTTAAATATTTGAGCAAACGCTGAAATTGAGTTTAGTATATTGTTCAATAACTTTGTATACATGTAAATCTGATTAAAATATACGCTCACAGTTAGTCAAATATTTGAATATATACTTTGCTTATTGTGATTATATTTGATTTTATTTACAAGATGCATGTAGTATGTTAAAGCCCAAAAATCGTGTAAAAGGCGTTTTGAGTGTTTTTGATCTTTGGTCTTTTTGTGGGGCAAATTCCTATGGAAAAAATATAAAATATACACACTCGTAATTGAATAGCGTTGTATGGACTTGCTGAAGCAACCAAGAATCTGCTTTCCACAACAAAACGAGTGGAAGGAGAAAATGAATTTGACAACTAAATAACAGAAACATAACGGACTAAAACATAACAAAATGCTGTATTAATGTGTGAATTTGGTAGTTCTCCTCTGGTGGCCGAGTGGTCTACAGCGCGCAGTGTCTCTCGATGCCACTCAAACAGATCCTACTTTGAGAAAGTTTGGCAGCTCTGTTGCCAAAGCTCGGTGATTTTCTCCAGTTTTCCGGTTTCCTTCGTCATTCCAGAAATGATAAAGGGAAATAATTTTGAGTTGGGCGTAACAATGAATCCATTTCACTCTTCTGATGCTGTACATCTATTTTGACTAGTTCCAAGCTCCGACTTTACAATCATTTCTTAACTAAGGGTTTCCTAAGCAATTTAGCAATTTTAGGCAACCTCTTTTAGAACCACGAACAAATATTTTTAACAAGACTACATACAGAAGTTATACGCTTGAAGTGATCTTCAAAATTTCACCGTAAATCGTTGAATATCTTAACAATTTACAAAATTAATAAGATTTCGATAGAAATTTCCAAGCCATGTGTTAAGAAAAGATTGTGAAAACTGGGGTCTAGTATATCTGGTTATATTGTCACGAACATTATATTTGGTTATATCATTTTACACTTGTCTGTTTTACAAGGATATGTATCTGGCTTTCAGACATCAATCCAGAAACATTTCAAAGCAAACCGGAGTCGCTACAATTTAATGAGATGACAATTTACTAATTTCTTCACTAAAGAGTTAATCAAAGGTACGTCGACCTTTAGTGGCCATTCTGAGTAGGTGTTGACATTGACAGACAGGTACAACAACCATAAACATTTGCAACCAAGCATGGGACATCTACTAAAAGAAAGATCTGGCGATAAAATGAATAAATCTGTCAACTTATTAAGGCCATTATGTGTATCTACACTATGTAGACATGTGCCCCTGTGCCATCATGGCCACCATTGTCGTTTTTAAGTCTGGTCACGTACTGTTTTTGAATTTTGTCTGAATGCATGAAAAGCCCAAGACAGTTTGCTGTCAAATATTTCTGAAAAATGAGCATATCTTTAATATTTTTGGAAAAATAAATTAAATTTACTGTTTGGTGTACAAACGTCAAAGTTACCTACTTAAATAATGTACAGTTAAACCTCGATTCATTGTCATCATTAGCTCAGTCAAATTTAGCATTATAAACTCTTTGGACAGTGAACTGCTGGAAGACTTATAAAGAACAACATAAAAGAAGTCGATTTTGGGACTTAAAACAATATTGTAATAAGTGAGGTGACAAAGTTATCAAGGAGTATTATAACGATGCCTTACTGTATTTCAATATTCAAGAACGCATTAATAGGGTACCTGCAACATGCCTCTGAATTTTACAAATAGTCAAAACAAGCCTTATAGTGTTGTGTTGAAACAATTCCTTTCAATATTTTAGTCTTAATATACTGGCATCTTATTCATTTGGTTGTGATGAAAAACAAAGAAATATTCCAACAATTTAATGGCCAGACCTCTCGGGTCAGTTAAGTCACGGGCAAAAAATAGCTTTAAAAAAGAAAAGAAATAAAACCTGTTATATACATTTTAGGCCTTGTTAAGTTTTTTTTTAATTTCCGTTTTTACTATTTATAACATAGACAAAACTTTTACATACATAGTTTAATACACAGTATTCTTGTCTCTTCGGAACCTCTCAACCATGAATGATGGATGGGCTAATTTCCCGACAACTGCTCGACGCCTGGGGCTTGAAAGGTCACGAACCCATGTGCTTCAAGGCAAAATGATATTTGTCATATTTCACCTGAGGAATCTCATATTTATGTAGATAATGATTTTTACATATAACTTTCTAATTTGGTGCGAAACAAGATAAGGCTTTATCTGTAACTCATCGGTCTTTATTGTCTTGTCATGGCCACCTGTATCTCATCGGACGTCATTGTCATGCCATGCTGATATGTACTATTGCATTCAGCAAGAATATAAAAGGGCACTCATAGAAACCATTCAGAATTTTTTCGCCCAGAGTAATCGGGAAGTGAATATTTCGCAAATCAAGCTCTTTTCAATCTAATCTTACCTAATCTTCATTTTTTATTGAAACCAAGCATACAACTTATTGTTATCAGCATCAGCGTCCTACAAGGTTAAGCCCTACGCCCAACTTTATCTATGTCCTAACTTTTTAATTTTCCTTAAAAAATATAAAGCTTCTTCTTCTAACCATGAATTAACAAACTCGACATAAGTGACAAACTCTTGACTAAAGTGCAAAATACCATTACTCCACTTCAATCCTGTTTTAAATGCAAACCACTGCATGAATAGTATGAATAATTTCATCACCTGCGTTTACCTCATGTTGTAAAATGGCTCTATGGCTCTTATTTCGTTCGTTTTAGTGTGCCTTGTGTATATTTTATTGCTCTGGCCAAGTCTATGTTATCAAGAAAATGTTTTGAATTTTCATTTTTTAAAACTGCCATGTCGTAATTTTTAATAATATATTATATGCCTTTTTACTTCGTCTGTTTTTGAATGAACTGTATTTTTTTTCGATTCCTCTGGCCATGTCAACCAATGCATATTTGTTTCACTTTTGACTTGTCCTATACATTTATTTTTTTAGAAATTTCATAACATTAAAAACCTTTTTAATTTTCTCTACTGATTTTTTAAATATATGTAGAAATTTTGAAAATATGCCCTCGGTCAACGTAGCCAAGAACACAGTAAAATGCAAGTAAATGATACAAAAGAAATTATATACTAAACACATAACTGTCATATTATATCATTTCCCTGTTTTATATTTAGTAGGAATTTATCATCAGCTGACATTTTACTTAATTGCATCCTTATATAATAAATAGGATATCAATGTATAAACAGACCAGCTTATACATGCCAGTAGAGCAACGTTGGAAAATTGGAAAACGACTTAAAACTTAAAATATCGGCAAAAAAATAAAATCAAATTGATATTGTAGATAAGCAGAATAAAAATTATTTATTTGATATTCTAGAAAAATAAAATTAAATGCATTTTTGCTTTTATTTAAGTATATTCCAGAATCCTATAAATTCTGATGAAATTATTATTTGAATAAAATGTCATTTTGATTGTAAGACCTATCCCTGCCTAGTTATACGCACACGACAGTGTTTTTTGTAACAAGGATGTCATTATATTGGGTTAAAATACATGGTTGTTATTTTAAGTTACATCATCCGAACTTACTATATACTTATTTACGAGGACACAGGGTTCTTAACAGGTGTCCTGTTACGTGACGTCTGAGGCAGTAATGAAAGGATGGGGGACATTTGGGAAAGTATAAAACTAAGACCCCGGATAGAGTCTATAGTCTGGCAGATCTCCGCTCCGCCTATTTTACTGATAATAATCAGGGTAAAACAAACATCTCCGGAAATGTTAATTTCACTATGTGGTGTTATTTATTTCAGATGGCTCATTAAACAAACGATACATCCGTAATCTGACTGGCTAGTGCCTGGGTTGGGTAAACAATCCCTTTACCCCATTGGCTAATCCCATTTACATACATGTAAATTTCTGAATGACATCTTATATCCTCTGTGTCATCAATTACTTGTTGTAATTTGACATGTTATTTTATCACACACACATATCTATATGCCTTTTAACGTGTTTAAATACACGTTCAAATTACATAACACAAAAGATTTATTTTTTTCCTTTTCAGTCCTATTTGTGGTTTATAACATGGGTGTGTTCTTAAAATGCATTTTTTTTTAATCTTTTTACTTAAAATTTTTTAGCTATGCTAAAGGTCTTTTTTGAAACTTTCTTACAGCTGAACATCTCTAATAAAAATTATAGATTATCGGTAAGCTTTTTTTGGTTACTGTTGTGGTCCATGTAACACATTTCAGAACTTTCTTAATGTCACAAAGTGCATAAATTTTGTGCTCCTTGCCAGTAATAAACTGGACAGTTTTCACAATCATTCCCTAACAAAAAAAATTCCTGAGCTTAAATCTGTAATATTTTTTTTAATTTTTAGATATCATCTGGAAATTCAGGTTTCATTTTGAAGATCAGTAATATATTTCAATTTTGTCATTTTTTATTTGTAGTTAAATAAAATGATGCCTTAATTTACGAGATGAGGCCTGAAGTATGTCATTAATTTCTACTACACTAAAATATACGCTGTAAAATACACTGTAGCGATTACTCTGAAAAAAAGACCATTTGTCCATTATGACCAGTGTTCCAAGGTCTTTTTGTTTTATATTTCAGCAAAAAAAAGGACCACTACATAAAAACCAACTGTCTGTAGAGTCCATATTGTAGGCACCATTGATAGGTTTTACAACAGCTTCAATATGTCTGTCTTGTGTTGTTTTCCTCGAGTTTGTTTGCTCTGTTAAAAGTTTATGGCCGTCATCACAGTATTGTTGATAACTTTAAGATGTCTCTGTGACCAGGATTGCCCTGGGTATATTTGACATCCCATAGTTCCATGTTCCTTTCACACAATTTGATTACCGGTACACGCGTGATGGGTGTGGCTAGCTAAAGAGGAGGTGCTGTTACCCTTCCGGAGCACCAGGCCTCACTTTCCTGGTGTCAGTTCACGTGTTTAACCTTACTTGTTAGTTTCAATGTTTTTACTTTGCTTCTGGATTGTGATTCTGACATGGATTAGTACGTTTATTTTTGATTGATACAAACCACTTGCTTTTTCTTTTTCAGAACACTAATCCCTTTCCAAATTTAAAGCAAAGGGATGTAGGCTATGCTGTAGCCATGACCAGAAATTTAAAACTATGTTCCCTTTACATGACCACTTTCCTCTACACATGAATACACTGTTTCCAGATAGAATGAACTCTTGTCCAACACTAAGTGAAGTTAAGTAATGGTGTTTATTTGACATTCTTTCACTTATATCGAAGCGTTGAGTTCAAGAAAATTATTGGAAACAGTAGCATCCTGAGAAAACCACCATGTGATTTTGTGATATGCCTTCTAAATTCTATAAGCTCTTGAGAGAGATATTTAGATCATGAACAAGGTTCCTTTTACAACCTTTCGCATCATAACATTTGTATAAATTACTGAATCCAGTGGCACAAAACTATAATAACCTGTTTAGAAACGAAAAGACTGAAAAAAGGTTTTAATATTTTTAATTGAAAAAAATATCATAATATTTGATATGTTTCGATTTTATACTAAAAATACATATACAGCATTTATTTTACAATCAAAAACACAATGTTAAATTTATCTCAACTCGTGCATAGTTAAACGTAAACGGCTTTTAGCATTGCACACGAATAATTTACAACTCATTGAGATGTCCATGCAGAATGCTTGAAAATATAAGAAATACTCTAAAACAAAATAAATAAAAACAAATTATCAATATGATAGCACCTTCATAAGAAAGGCAATGGGAAATGGCGCATATCGAGGTGGTTTTAAATATCTCATCAAAGTATAAACAAGCAATGGTGATTTCATTTTGGCAGTTAACATTGAACAATGTCATTGAAACTTTGAAAATTTCAACTTTTAAAAAATATTAAGAACATGAACAAAGCACCTATTATTTTTAAATGTAGTTGGACCCATTTTTTATCTTCATCACAATGAAATTTGGCGTGTTTTTATCAATAATATCATGTGACAAAATTTCAAAAACAGCACAAAGCAATGCATACACAATGAATTGATGATGATTTGGTTTCAGAAAATAATCTTATTATTCTATAATTGAAGAGACAAAGTTGTAGTTTATGGTTTGTTGGGTTTGATATTGTGCCACATTAGAAGAACTTTTCAAATTCGAGATAATTGTATGTTCATCTCTTTACTGTTTTAGACTTTAACTTCCGATTTTGAATCTCACCCTTTTGCATAAGTAATGATAATAAATACAGATATAGTTTTTTAAAAAAGAATATATTTAAAGAAATTTGTGTTAAAACTGCAATATAATGGAAACCCACCCGTCCTTAAAACCACATTAATGGTACATTTGATGCATATTTCAACCAATAAGAACCTCTACATAAATCCCCACATGCTCAGTTAGATTTAGGGTTTTTAAAATCCCTTTACTTCATATTTAAACCACAAAAATACCCTCTATATAAAGACCCCCTTTCAATTTGAACCACAGTTTAAAGTCCATTTACTTCAAATAACAACCAAAAAGAACCTCTTTTATAAACACCCCTGGCATATATAAATACCACATTTTATCCCCATGGTTGGTCTTGATACACAGATTTAAATTTTAAATAACAAATACAGGGACATTGCAGATTATGTACAGTAAAACCTCGTTGTTATGTCCTCGAAAGGTTTATATAACCACAGAATTCCCAAAATGTGTCTCCTTAAATAAAAGCATCCCTCGATTTGGTAATAAACCCCTTTATAATGTCAAAATCTGGTTATAAACAATGACAATAAAACTGAGATTTTACTTTACATTTTAGTTAAAAGCTAAACCGTATGCTGTTGCAATTGGTTTTAAATACTGGAAACGCGGAAAGCGTTTTAAAATATTAACTCGTGAAAATTCAAGAGACCAACAACAAGCCGTTACAGATTCGTAACTTAAAGAACGGTACAGACCTGTCGAAAGTTTAATAATGAGCTTACAAAATTGAGTCGAAGCTCGGCTGCCGAGTAGCTGATATATAGGTATGTGGTGGCCGAATATACTGCTGAGGTACAAATTCGTTAAATACAGTGATTAACTTTCGACAGGTCTGTACTGCATATTATTCAATGAGAATGGATATTACTTATAAACAATCAGAGAGATTCTACAGCACGGCAATGAATGTGGAGAAAATGTGGAGAGAAAAAAATGAGAGATATATCTAGCACCATGCATTACAAAACAGTATGTGTCTTATAATTAATTTTCAGTACAAACTAAATGTGATCAATATTATATTTATATAGTACAGACCCGTCGAAAGTTTAACACCGAGCTTATTAGAAGAAGCTCGGCAGGCGAGAGGTCGAGATATAGAGAACAAGTGACAAAAAACTGCAAAAAGATCTATATAACATCTATAGAGATATTGGAAACGAGAGCCTTAGATTAGCTGCTGATTCGGCACTAATTCGTTTGTCTTGTGTTAAACTTTCGACAGGTCTGTGCTACATGTATGAGCTTTGTTTTATTTTTATAATAATATAAATGAATTATGTGTAATATATTTCTAAAAGGAAGTACTATATATCACTATCTGCTTGACTTGAGCCAAGGATTCCAGCACCGCTGTATGTTAACTATTAACATTATACTAAACTTATCTAATGGATACAACTTCAGAATAATTATTTCTTTAGAAAATTATGTCTTAATTGTAAAAATAATTCATTATTGATAAAACAACTTATCAACGGTGTCTGGTCAGTTGTGAAGGACAATTTGTGTTATGTTGAAGATTTCATCATAACTGACTAGATGAATACCTTCAATCAAATCAGAGATGATCAATGTTTGTGGCACATACTACCAAGCTCATTTTCAGAACCATTTCTTATGATAAAAATACTTAGTAATAGCCAGGTTTTTTTTTTAAATTTCTATAAGCAAAATAAATCAATAGTGAAATAGTAACACAATTTTGAAATGCGGGACTGAAATACTTATGTCATATACCATTTTTTGAATGTATTTTATAATTAAATTCAAAAAATGGTATATGACACTTATATAACAACATAACTTCAAATCATTCAAATTTATAAGTATGTGCTTTTATAATAGCTAAATTTTACCAGAATGAATGAATACCAAAATTGATCGATTGAATGAAGTTTTACGTCCAAGTCAAGAATACTTCACTTATATCGATATGTTACCAGTTATAGGGAAGTGGTAGAAACGTTCACTTTTGCAGTGAATACCAAGAGCTGATAACTCTATATTTGTACAAATACAAGTATTACTGGGTGACTTTACATGTAATTGCATTTCTATGTACATATTGCAACAAGTGCTTTGGTATAGCCGAAATAGTGCTTTTTAGAATATGTTGGTGCTTTTTATAAGATAGCAAATGTACTTCGTGTGCTTAATCTCTAAATAAGTTTTTTTTCAGAATATGTTGGTGTTTTATAATAGAAAGCAACTACATGTAAATTTTTGCTGATATTTAAAGTTGAAATGTTCCGCGTGACCTTAATTACAGTTTCACTTATGTCGTCAACAAGTGCTTAACTACATAGGCAAAATAATGCTTTTTAGAACAAATTGGTGTTTTTCTTTAACAGGTAGCAACTTTATTCATGTGTTTAAACTCTAAACTTAAATACGTCACACTATTCGTAATGCCCTCTATCCTTCAGCAGTTAATATATACAATGTACATACATAATATATATATTAAAAGTCATAACATGGGTGTATTCGCCATAAAAAAAGATAAAAATGTACTACAGGGCTCTCCTCCGCGTAAGTCAATTACTATATGTATAACAACAGTGTATGATAAAATATTTCATTTTGCGTACTGGCTTGTAAAAACTATATAAACAAAATATGCAAAAATATAAACAAATAGTATAACATGATTCCAAAATATTTTTGTTTCAAAAATAACTTGTGGCTTGTTTTATATTTGCACAACCGTGGAAGACAACCCTCTCTGAAAGACTATGTTTTCCCTATTCTTCTGTTATCTTTCAATAAACTGGTGTTTGAAAAAATATTCAATATATTTTCTCTGTCCACTTACCTAAATTACTTACTAAGTTCTATGCAAACAGGATTTAAACTTTTATCAGCCTCTATCTTATTAAACCAGACCTAATTTGGAAGAACGTCAATATTTCTTTATAAAGTTCTCACGTATACAAAACTTGGGTTTTCACTTCACATTTTTACATATTAAATATTCAACGTTCCTCCTTCGCGGAGCCTGTCACGTCATTATCACTGTTCTGTCTTATAACAAGTCTTATGACGTCACCACTGATCATGATTCATGCAATGGCTCTTTTTCGTCATTAAGTTTTGGTTCAAGGTCTTCAATATTGTTTAACATATTTGATGGTTTATGTTTTTCCTTATATATTAGCCATAAAGCCTTTATAAGATCCGTAACAACCATTTCTGAAGCGTTCTTAGCAACGATAAACAAAACAAAAATTCCATCACTACGCAAATATTCCTGCGCAAACCTTGCACACAGTTTCTTGTCAAATCCGGTATGTAGTTCGTTATTGACTTTCAAATATTTTTTAACGAATCGGATTTATTGTTTTGGAAAATATAGTAAAACATCCATTTGACCAGCGAGAAGAAGGTCAGGGCCGCTACAAAGACCAACCAAAACCAAATGAATATGAAGATTTTCTCGTTGAACAAGTTCACTGGTAAAACACACTGCACAGTCCATCGCTGAATATTCTGTAACTGTCTAATTTCAAAATCACAAAGTGTGATCCTGGGGAATTTTGGGGATTCCCTCATAGGTTTGTTCTCTGCCAAACTCTGTAAAACCTCGAAACCGAACAGACCATAGTCGTTTGACAAGAATGCATTCAACATGAAAAACTGACCAATGGCGTTGACCAAATACAATAATTTTGAGGTCATAAATAGACCCACAAGATATGTACCAGCCCTTTTATTGCACACGAAACAGCAGACTTTGCTGACATTATTTGTCACCCTGACAACAATGTTGTGTTTGTATTGTTGGTTTGTATGAAACCATTTATCCATGTATCTTGCTAAATTATCAATAGTTTCCTGCCTGTCGTCAGGTGATTCCAGCATAGTTTCCTCCGATAGGTGGACCACTTTGTTCACATTTATTCCGGAACCGCCTTGAAAAAGTTTCCAAACCATGTTTGGGACTTTGAACAAGAAGGCTTGAAAAAGCAGAATTAAAGGTACCCATTGGTAATAGGTTAGCTCCCTTTCTTGTCTGGTTTTAATATCTATTGGTATGGAGTCTGATAACGGAATATAATACGTGTTAGAAATCCAGCAATAACTTTCAGTGTATGCTTCAAATGCGTCCGTAAATTCCGCTGGACACCAACAGTGTATAGGGTCACCCACAAATTGACCAGTACTGACCACAATAGCGAAAATGATCAATAAAATAACTGTATATAAATGGTTCAGTCGATCTATCCAGTCATCACCTGTGCTTTTCTGTAACTTCGAAACTGATGGGACGAAATCCAAAATACCGTCCACCCTGAAACAGAACAAAAATCACATTAAACAAGATAATATAATCGTCAAATGTTAACAGTATCGTTTACATTTTAAGTTTTAAGCTACAATGTGGGATATGTTTTATGAGACCTTGATTCATTCGGATTGGAAAAATCAGAGCTCTTGTTGCAATTCTGATTCAGAATTCACGTTGATCATCTAAGAACTACTGAAGAATAACAGCATCAAAATATGATATAACAGTGTAACAGTATAGAGGGTCGAAAATCGTGCAAGGCATGTAAAAGATCTGGCACAAAACAGTCTTACAATGTGGATTGTTTAGTACAGTACAGACGTGTCCAAAGTTTAACAGTAAGCTAAAATCGGTAGCTCATCTCGGCTCCTCGGGAGCTATATTTTCGCAGCTGCTTTCAATCTTCAGATAGCTTTCGGCCACAAGTTATCCATATCTCGGAGGACACTTGGCAGTCGAGCTTCAACTTATTTTCGTTGTCTCATTGTTAAACTTTAGACAGGTCTGTGTTGTATGTCCGTATAAGGAAAATTAACCAGTGGTGATGAAGCCAATGTGTCAAAAGAACCATATGTGCTTAGTCTAAGGTCGTGTAACAACGCCTAATGAAGCCAAAAGATTGATGCTCCAGACAGCAGTCTTTTGGTATTACAAAATAAAATAATTCTCAAAATTGAACAACTGTGTTCGACTTCTCGTCTTGAGACCTCAATCTTTTGACCTCATTAGACGCCGAAATTGTTAATCCTTGAAGTCCGAACTTCATTAGGCGTCGGACTTTATTAGGAGTTGCTATAAGGTCACTTGAAATTCTTGCATATTCATATGTGGATATTAAAATACTAGTACATGTATATGATGGCTTTGAATATGACTACATATATTTCCAAATTTCAGTTGACAAATAGTACAGATTATATGTCACTGGATAAACTACAATTCTATTCAACAACGTCAATTGCTTATCGTAATAAACGCTAGTTCAAATAAAAGGGATTATATAAATAAGGGATTATGTAATATATGTACACATTATAACATATGTGAACCAACTTCAGCATGATATTTTTCATTTAATTTTATTTAAGTTCCCACAATGTTCTAAAAACGTATATATCACAAGTGCAAAAGGTGATATCGCATTTAAAATGTAAATATAAAATGATAAATGTACTTTAAATGGCATTGAGTACTTATTTTTGCATATTAGTTTTGGTACTTATAAACTCATCCCAAAATCAACTACTAGTAATACTTAACCATACAAGTAGTCTCATGTAATTCTCAGTAGTGTGCCATCAACTTATTTCCTTAATCGTGTTAATGACTTCGATGATGTAACTGGTCAAATTTCAAGTATCAGCTTAATTGACCATCATTGTGTTGGAGTGATCAGTGTAGATAAAATATGCAATGTTATGTCCACATTTCATATTGTTGAGAACCTGTTTTGCATATTATTTTGGTACTCAGAAACCCATTTCAAAACTATGTTACCAACAGTATTAGTACACAATGCAATTCTCTGTAGATCTTCTAAAATATGTATCACCATTAAATTCTATGTAAAATATTTGAAAAATCATTTTCACAAAAACGTTCAAAATGGCTTTTCAACCAAAAATTCTTATTGGAGGAAATAAATATCGACAGCCGTTCCCAGTTCTCAGTAATCTGTCAATGACTTCAATGATGTAACTCGGACATGTAAAGTTTCACTTAAATGGACTATCACTAGTGGATAAGTACTATTACATATCATATGGGTACTGAAGTCTTAATTTGTCTATTCGTTTGGTACTTATAAACTCAATCTAAAACTTACAGAACTAACTTACAGATAGTCACATCAATTCTTGGTATGACTTAGTCCATCAATTTTCGGGATGACTTCCTTTTCGTACCCCCGAACCTATTAAATTCTATGTAAAATATTTGAAAAATATTTTTCACAGAAATGTTCAAAATGGCTTGATTTCATCATTTTTATGCCCTTTTCAGTCGAGATTAAATGTTGTAAGGGTACAAATGAAATCTTTCCTCAGTAATTTGCAATTGACTAATTTCCTTCATCGTGTTAAGGCTTTTATTGAAGATTGAAGATAAGAATTTGGATGGAAAGTACAAATATTCTTAGCAATGTGCAATTATTTCCCTTAATTATGTTAATGACTTCTAAAGATGATGTAGCTTGTCAAGGCTCAAGTTTCAGTTAAATTGACCATCACTGTTGTAGTGGTCAGTGCGGACCACTGACTGACCTATTTCTGAACAATAAAAACTTTATTGCCTATACTTATTTACAGTTTAAAATCCAATTACATATGTTAGAACTAAATTAAGCAAATCAACACGCATACAATTAAGAATGATGTTATGTATATAGAATTATTAATGTGGTATTTATGAGCAAATAGTGCATTCAACCTAAACATAATTATATTCACTGAATATGTCAAAAGACGGTACAGGCCTGTCGAATGTTTAACACTAAGCTAACGAGTTAGCGCAAAAACGGCAGCTCATCTCGACACCTCGCTAGCTATATCTTGGCAGCTGCTTTATCTGTCTCTTGGCAGCTTTTCAATTTCTAGCTATCCATATCTAAGCCATACGGCAGCCGGGCTTCGGCCCCTTCTTGTAAGCTCAGTGTTAAACTTTTGACAGGTCAGTATTGTAATTGTATTCAATGGATATGTCAAAATATCTGGAGGCGCCTAGTGTAGTAAGTAAGAACATTAAGGCTTTTCCTTAACATAAAAGTTGTGAATTAACACAGGAAATGTCCATGAAATTAGAAATGTCTAAATATAAACGCTTTAAAAGGTTAATAACATTGATTGTGAATGAATAAAACTTTTGGAAGTAAGGTGCCTTAATACTTTCCAAAAAGACTAGTTTGTCATTTTGGTTGTCATTTTGGTTGTCAAAGGTCGATGACCTCTTTGTTTCCTCCACAATTTAAGAACTGAATGGCTCGATATAAGTGAGTGAATCTTGACTAGGGTGTGAAGAACACCATCACTCGACTCTACTATACTTCTTATTTCAAAGCCAATATATACAATTGATGCGTGAAAACTGGGACAAATAATATAGTTACAATACGGACAAGGGAATTTTGAGCAGGGGGGGGGGTGTAAAACACCAATGCTCAACTTCCTTCCACTCAATAGTCCAAAGCCATTACAAAATTATTCTTGAAAAGACAAAGATTATAGTTACAAAAAAGACAAGAGGGCCAAAAAGGTGCTTGGTCGAAGACCATCATATTTTTCTAAATAGAGACACTGAATAACGGAAGGACTCGGTGCGAGTATCTATGGATCAAATTCCGATACCACATCCCACGGCAATTGAATAAGCCATTTGTGGAAGTTGTTATCTCCAAGATAATAATAGTAAAATTCCTTTTTAACTGATACATGTATTTTTTATTGTATTTGATTGTCTTTATAAAGGAGATCAGCCAAAAGGGCATTTGTAGAGGGATCAACAACCTTTAAGAAACAAAACAAAAACATTTATTTTTTCAAAGTTCGATGGCCTTTTCACCATTAAATTCGGAAACTGTCGATTTAAACATAATAGGTCCACTCTAAAAATATATTTTGTTTGTGGTTAAAATATAAAATACATATTTTGTTACAGAATAAAATATAAATTGTTTTGATACAGTACAGACCTGTCGAAATGTTTAACAATAATCTTAGAAATTAGTGTCGAAATGACGGTTCATCTCGGCCCCTGGTTAGCCACATCTCAACAGCTGTTTTGGGAACAAATCATATCATTAATACATTGGTCACTCGACTCATTCACGTTACCTCGGTGTTAAACTTTCGATAAGTCTGTATAATTATTTTAATTTAGCCAGCGATTTGTCTATTATTGATGCAATGTATTATTATTTTAATTTAGCCAGCGATTTGTCTATTATTGATGCAATGCTATTCAGCTTTAGTAATTCCGATCAGTTGCCAATACAAACATCACAATGTTATTCCTCAGTTTACATCTGTGCAGACACCGGGATTTGGGAAATCAGACATAATTCACCTTTTATGGAAGCACCTGGTCTTACTTCCGGTTAAATTCTTAGTAAAATGTTCTTATATGACATCAACATGGTTGTTTTTCACATTTGTAATAAATTACACTAGTAAATAGTTATTAAAAAAACAAATAATTTATTAGGAAAATAAATAAGGATGGCGTTTTGTCGAGAAATTGTAATCAATAATAAAAAAGATGTGAAACTTTTAAATAAAAATATTTGCCTTATTAAAATATATGCCTTTTCTACTATGACTTGTGCACATCGATTGGAGGTAAAATGAGGACAGGGCAACACAAATTATCAAGATTTCAAATTCCATAAAGTTAAACACTGTATTTAGTTCCGGCAAAACTAGCTGTATCTAAAAAAAAATGTCGAGTCATCATCTATCTGGTCATAAAATTGTAACAGTTCCCATCGTATGACTATACTTGCAGTCTAAACAGAGAAGTTTCGGTGGCCGAGTGGTTCAAAGTACCTCTCACTACTTAAGTTCGTTTCCCACTCAGGCAGATTCTAACGTAAGAAAGTGTCGAAGGCCGCCCGGTGTTTTTCAGGGCACTCCGGTTTCCTCCACCATCCAAGAACTGACCGGCGGAAGGAGGGGGTTAAAACCACTACTCGTTAACATGTCTTACATGACACATCAAGTATCCATCTCTCGATTTATTCAATACAAAATAATAATAAAATTTCATTTTAAAATAAAAAAAAATCTATTAACAAAAAAATAATTAAAGTACTCTAAACCCATACACACCTTTTTAACATTGATTTAAAATTTGATAACGATGACGATCATCTTAACACCCCCGCATCGTACCCTCCCTGTCTAGTCGCGTCTCTCAACCATACCAAATATGGCCGAAAACACATGTATAACAAATCACGTGTAGTAGCAATATATAAAGACTTATTTACTTTCTAAAAATACATAAGATAAATCTGAATATTCTCCTGACCTCCCTCTTTCAATATCAACAAAACCGACTTTCAAACAATTTTCTCAATTCGTAACTGTCTCAAATTTTATAAAAAATGTACTTACATATTTCAAGATACTGGATAATTTCGTAAATATATATTTTCTTCTTTTTTATCCTGATTTGTTGGTTAATTCGGCGTTTATGACAACAACATAAGTCTGGTATATGTGGGGATAAATTTTGAGGAACAAATATACATGATATAGGTACTACAGGGTGTTGACACATGCACTGACGTTAAGCGGTCGGAGATTCTTTACATTGCGACATACTTGATAAGTAAACAAGCCGAGTGACCTGCCTAACAAAAAATTTATGACTCACTAAAAATTACGGAGGTTGTGAAATTATTGAAATATAAGCAATTCCTGTTTTTTGTGACCTGGTAATCTTTTTCTAAACTTACAAAATATACATTTGTTGAATTATAAATGTATAAATTCGAAGAGCACATGTTCTGTCACGTGTTAATCTGTTTTAAGAAGTGTTTAATACTTTCCGCTAGTTAGGGATATATGACACAGTAGGATGATTCTATTCAGAGTAATAAATAAGTACATGTATTTTGGGGACACTTGTCGGGATATTAATAATGACCCGATTTTTTTAAGTATGTATTTTTATTTACAATAAAAAGGGAATCTTCTTTGCAAGGAAATCCTATTTATAATCCAAAGCAAAAACACTAAAAATACGTTAGTAAGGGTGACCAGATATTTAAAATATTAAATAAAATCTGACCAGTAAGAGGGCTGCTACACACAATTATATTAGCTGACCTATGGAAAGGTCATTCATTCTCTTTCGCCTTAACGGTCGAAAAATGCGATGGGACATGACGGTTATTGCTTTTTCTAGCTTTGGACACAAAAAAAATGTTTATTTTATTTTCATTCAAATCAACAAAAACTGTTTGTCAATCCAATATATATAAACTCTTTTAAAAGTCCATATCTTAACACTGGCACTTTCCGCATGCATTGTTACACCAGCGCAAAATGAGGTCCGAGATGTACACTGCACATACAGTTGACTGCAAGGTTGGTGGATCCCCAGTAATGAATATAATCAATCCGGATATCTACATTTAATAGAATTTATGTGCAATGGTGAAATGTATCAATCTTAACACCCTTCTTTCTGTTATTTTTCAAAGCAATAAGTATGGATGACAAATTTCACCTATTGCTGTTCTGTGGGGATATACATGTGTATGTGACTCAATGGTCTAAAGTGTTCTAAGTGGTTAAATCGCCTCTTACAGCCTATGTTGAAATCCCGCCCAGCGAGGATGTAACAAACTTTGTTAGTTCGTTGGTTTTTCTCTGAGTACCCAGTTTCCTTCACCATCTCAGAAAATATACTTTCCCAATTAAGTGAAAAGAATCTTGACAGGGTCGTAAACATAATTACGCCACTTTGCTATTTCCACACTTGTTTTGTTTGTTACAACACAGTATTTATTGTAAAGCAATGCCCATGATGCTACGAAAGTCTAACAATCTTTTAAGACACAGTTTTGTTAATGTGCACTAATTCTGGATGTCTTTCGGAATGCTTCTATCTATTGTTAGTTTTGCAAACATGTACATTTTGGATTTCAAGCTGACCCTGCAATTCTGTGATTTCAGTTAATACACGTGTGGTATTGACAGTGCCGGATTATTGGTTGTAAAAGCCTGGATTCGGTTACTCAAAGCTTGATTAGTTTAATCAATGATAAACAAATTTTTAAAAACATGACAAATTACTATGACATGAAAAATCGACAGTTGTAAATAACGTGTTTCATGCAGTTTGATGGATTCATGTGCACTTTTTTGCCTTTTCAGCAAAACGTTCGTACAGTATTTGATAGAGTACAAGAGGGTTGGCTAATCTGTCGTTTAAACTTATCAAACATAGGACACCTGGTCCCGATTTACAATCATTCCTTAGCTACGATTTTCCTTAACTTAAACCTTGCAAAATTTAAAATCTTCTTAATTTTGTTCATTTTCAAGATATTCAAGAATTTAAGGTGTTATTTTTAAGATCACCCCAAGATTAAAACATTTGCTTTTAGTTTTGACAAAGATATTCATCAGTACTTCCAAAAAGAGATTACCAAAATTTGCTAAATTTAAATTAAGGAAAATCTTAGCTTAGGAATGATTGTGAAACCGTGGCCTGTGGATTTTTCTGGGTCCTGATGTGCAGATTACTACTTCTTGAAATACAGGTGAAATACGTCACATCAATACCAAAATTTTACAGTTTGTATTTGAACTAGTAAATAACGTCAAAGTAGATGTCAAAATGCAGACAGTCTGAAAGTAATTAAAATGTTAAATGTATGCAGAGTTTGCTTCTTTTATGCATTTATTATTTGTTCTAATGAGATTTTTTTTAACCTTGTCCTGTTATTATTACAATATCATTTGACAGGACATGACAATTTTTAAGAACGAAGAAAAACAAAATAAAAAACAGCTGTAAATAGCCAATGCTTAACTATGACCCCCAAAAGAAGAGAGGACATATAGTGTTTACTCCATTTCTTCAGCAAACATTTTGTCTGCCAATTTCCTCGAAAACTATTTAACAGATCTTTATGAAACTTTACAATTACAATCTTTTTGTGCAGTAAATGTGTAATTGGCTAAATTCATATTTTGATCATACAAATGGTTGGGGCTAAAAGCGCTACGTTAGGTTCGTTTGGAGGATAATTATGATATTGCATCCCATTATAGTTATAATTAGTTTGGGTGTTTTTGATTGTCCTTGTAAACGTCTCATCTAAGGCAATCGGAAGGAAGCACTGACGATAAACTCTGTCTGCATGAAATACAAGCCCCATGTGATGCACGATGTGCTATAAAGTTTCCCATAAACAAGTTTCGCGGTAGTACTATAACAAAAGATGGGCAAGACATATTAGACTTAATTCGTCTGAAAAAAATTCAAACCATGTTTAACCAGTGTTAACCATCATTCAGTCTAAATATAACCACAGTAAACACTGGTTCTGTAATAATTTTCAAAAATGGACTGAACAATACATGTAATTGGAGAAAACTACACAACTGAGTCTGAACCAATGTGTTACAAAATGTGGACAACTAAGCAACAAATACGTGATAATGGTGGATAAAAATGCACCTAACATGTCAACATGGAAATATAAATTGTATCTGGGATAGTAAGAAATGACAAATAATAAAATCAAAACTCATTTGGACAAAAAGCAATGGGGAATTTGAACAGCTTACTGATACCGCTAATGCAAACATTATCAACAGCCTCAATTCAAACCATTGATAACCATTGTTGCATAGAGCATCACAGATTAGCCTGTAACTATGCATGATTTCTGTAACGATCTGGTGATTGGTGTAAACCAGAACCAAGTCAAATTTAAGTACTTATAATACTAGTGAGGTAAGTTAGTTGTTGTGTTAGCACATTGGTGTACCATGCACCTCATATACGATGATGGCATGTACTGTGTTTTACATTAATTTGATTTTTAAAAAAGCACAAACTAATGATGGTGTACCATGTTCAGGACATAATCAATCTTTAGAATGTTAAACTGTCGTTACCCTAGCCGGGTCATAATTCTTATTCTGGTCTTGCCTATATACATGTATATGACCATGGTGATAATAGTTATGATCCCTCCCCACTGGGTGCCATGATCCACTGAGAACTATTTCATTACACCCAGCAGAGATAAGTAATAATGTCCTATCTTTGCTAATGGTCCCATTTAATTATTTATTCTCATAACAAAGTTATTGAGAACGGATTCTCAAGACAATGTGCATGTTTGCTTTGGATCAGTGAAAATTGCCTTTGAAAATGCATATATAGTTCTTAACGACAGCTCCATTGTTATTGGACATTTATCGAAGTCAAAGATTCAATGTGGAAATCCCTAAGATTCCATTAACTGTTCTGGTAAAGGTGCGATTGCTACCTTTAAGAAACAGTATAAATGGCAAGGTTCTGACTAAGTCTAAATCTAGTAGCAAGCATAAGGTCGAGAGAATTTTCATTGGTTTTAAACATACTGAGCCGTTGCAATGGGCAACAACAAACAACCCCCATCAGCTTTACAATATTGTCTTCCAAGCCTAGCTGGGGATATGGATTCCAGAGAAATGTTATATGCCATGCTTCTGATGATAACTGAATCTCTAATTTGAGAAGTTCTCGTAAAGTCTCAATTTTATACGAGAGTGTGGGTGTGTAAGCTATTTATGAATCAATGCTCTTCAGTTTTATATTGCAAAAAGATGTACAAGAAATGATCTTCGGTGGTACTTTATGTTTTACACACATTTGTAACCCCCACTCCTACCCCCCCCCCCACACACACACACATTAACCATTAGACATAAATGTGCAAGTCATTTTATATATATATATATATATATATATATATATATATATATATATATATATACTATATTAAAACTAAAACAAGAGGCCCATGGGCCTTAACGCTCACCTGAAGAAGAGTACATATCTTATGCAGAGGTTCAATGGTCAATGACATTAATAAAAGAGAATATCAAAATTTTCAGCAGTAAGGGCCAATAATATGCAAGTATTTTTGCAAATTAATTATAATAATTATTATATAAGTATGCTATATATAACATATTTAAAGTCTAGCTACAATATATTATTTATAAACAGCTAAAACATCTGTATATTAAAATGTGCATTAGGCCAATACCTACAGTATTCCAATATACATGCCTATACAAAGAGTTTATAGTTTTTGAGATAATTAACCATTTAAGTATTCGTTTGCATCTATGACCTTGACCTTTAAACCTATGACCTTCATTCATATATCAAAATGATCGTTTGGCCAATATATACCTTATTCCAATGTACATGCCTATACAAAAAGTTTATAGTTTTTGAGATAATAAACCATTTAAGTATTCGTTCGCGTCTATGACCTTGACCTTTGAACCTATGACCTTCATTCATATATCAAAATGGTCGTTAGGCCAATACGTACCTTATTCCAATATACATGCCTATACAAAAAGTTTATAGTTTTTGAGATAATTAACCATTTAAGTATTCATTTGCATCTATAACCTTGACCTTTGAACCTATGACCTTCATTCATATATCAAAATGATCGTTTGGCCAATATATACCTTATTCCAATATACATGCCTATACAAAAAGTTTATAGTTTTTGAGATAATTAACCTTTTAAGTATTCATTTGCATCTATGACCTTGACCTTTGAACCTATGACCTTCATTCATATATCAAAATGATCGTTTGGCCAATATATACCTTATTCCAATGTACATGCCTATACAAAAAGTTTATAGTTTTTGAGATAATAAACCATTTAAGTATTCGTTCGAGTCTATGACTTTGACCTTTGAACCTATGACCTTCATTCATATATCAAAATGGTCGTTAGGCCAATACGTACCTTATTCCAATATACATGCCTATACAAAAAGTTTATAGTTTTTGAAATAATTAACCATTTAAGTATTCATTTGCATCTATAACCTTGACCTTTGAACCTATGACCTTCATTCATATATCAAAATGATCGTTTGGCCAATATATACCTTATTCCAATATACATGCCTATACAAAAAGTTTATAGTTTTTGAGATAATTAACCTTTTAAGTATTCATTTGCATCTATGACCTTGACCTTTGAACCTATGACCTTCATTCATATATCAAAATGATCGATAGGCCAATACCTACAACATTCTAATATATATGCCTATACAAAAAGTTTATAGTTTCTGAGATAATTAACCATTTAAGTATTAGTTTGCATCTGTGACCTTGACCTTTGAACCTATGACCTTCATTCATATATCAAAATGATTGTTGTGCAAATGCCTACAATATTCTAATATACATGCCTATACAAAAAGTTTATAGTTTTTGAGATAATTAACCATTTAAATATTCGTTCGCAGCTATGACCTTGACCTTTGAACCTATGACCTTCATTCATATATCAAAATGATCGTTAGGCCAATACCTACAATATTCCAATATACATGCCTATACAAAAAGTTTAGTTTTTGAGATAATTAACCATTTAAGTATTCGTTCGCGTCTATGACCTTGACCTTTGAACCTATGACCTTTATCTATATATCAAAATTATCGTTAGGCCAATACCTACAATATTCCAATATACATGCCTATACAAAAAGTTTATAGTTTTTGAGATAATTAACTATTTTGGTGTTCTTGGACATCTGTGACCTTGACCTTTGAACCCATGACCCTGATCTATGTATCAAAATGATCGTCATGTTAATACCTACAAATAACTGAAAATCCTACGCCATTTTCACGAGAAATGTTAAAAAAATAGCATTTTTTATCAAAGGTCAAAAACTGGGACATGACCTTGACCTTCGACCTTGACATCAATTGGAAGAAAATTGCAAGACAAGATCAACAGTGAAAACTCCATACAATTATCTTCAGCTGTTATGAAGTTATGACAATAAATGTCTCATTTTAAAAATTACGTAATTTTACGCAAAAAACGCGTAACCTATTTTTCGTCTAATTTTCATGAAAAACACAATTTTAATGTTCCCAGGTATGCTGAATCCAAATATCCAATCAAAATTTGCCTGCACCTTTTGGTTTCAGAGAAGAAGATTTTTTTGTCTTTTTGCTATTTTTAGTAACAGCGGCCATCTTGTTGAGCGTGGCCAAACCCCAAACACAATTTTGAAAGGCTGCTACCCAGGCATGATAATCACTTAGTTTCATCAAATATGGCCCAGTAGTTTTGGAGAAGAAGATTAAAATGTAAAGTTTACACACGACGGACGACGCACGACGCACGACGGACGACGCACGACGGACGGTGATAGATTGCAATAGCTCATCTGAGCCTTTGGCTCAGGTGAGCTAAAAAATCGATATCCTGACTACATTAAACAAAGCACAAACAACCCCAATTAAATTTATGTTTTATGTAACATAGATGCACCTTAAAAAGTCATTTATAAATTGATGTTCATATATAACCGCACCCTTCCCACTTCCCTTTTTAAAATACTTGTTTCGACTTAAAAGCCTCAATGAGGGGCGAAATAAATTTGAATGAAATTATACATTACATATTAAGTTAAAAATGAATACATCTATTACATGATTAAGTTTAGTTTAGATTCTTTTTTCTTTTTTCTTTTTTTTTTTGGGGGGGGGGGTGTAATTAATGGCCAGGACAGACCAGTATGAATGGACGGTGTCGGGTTACCAAACATGTGTGTACTATCTGGAACGGGTTGTGATCATGCTATCTTATCCATGAGAAATGTAAACAAAAAAACTTGAGCTTACTATATGAATGAAAATAAACATATTTTCTTAAAAAGTGAAAAATATTATGAATGAATTACATAGTTAATAATTATACGTACATTTTGCCGCCTTTAAATTACCGCACTTTCTGAGGTAACCGTTCAATTGTTTAAAGTGTCCTGTAATAATTCGAAAGAGGGCGTCTGTGTCAGTCCTTTCTTATCTTCTGTGATAAAACCCAGCTAATTCACTTGGTAAAACTTCACACTATGTGGGTCAAATATCCATGGCGACTCGGACTTAATCAAATAACGATAGTCTATCAATCTGGACTAATAAATCGGAGGATAATCCAAGATCCCTTAGTATTAGTACATATATACCTTATTTATGAAACTGAACCAACTTTAAAATTTTTCCATGTCACATTACGATGATAAAACCTATTTTACATATATTCATTCAACTGTGACATAACAACTCAGCTCTAACTTATAGGATGATTAGAGGCCTTACGTAGGACTTATGTTGTAAATATCAAATATTTACAATAAAAACACATTTTATATTATTTTTCCTTGAGTTACGCCTTCGTTTATTCTCTAGGTATACGCGTTGACATTTCGCTCTTTATCGTTTTATTATAATATTGATATTTCATACAGCCAATATCTTTATACCAGATATGTGTAGTACTAGAGTGTTTGGGGTAAAACTTCATATTTTTTACATGATTTATACGTAAGGTCGGATATATACGGTAAAAGTGAGATATACTTGAGAAGATTAATAACAGCCAAAAGCAAAAAATAAAAATGTATATATATCATAAATCGTCTTGTTGCCTTTCCCTTCTTTGTTAAAAGTCCATGGTATATTATTTTAGCCCGATCGGGTCACGGAGGGCATCGAGCTTGGCGCTTGGTGGGTGTCCTATATTGCTATCAGTTCTAAGCCGAGCGCCTATCAACATGGTAACCATCCACGAAGATGTAATTTCGAAAATGTCCGAAAATCGGGTATTATCTTATCAGCAACCAAGGGCAAAAGTTCGACAATACTTCCTTTTGTAACACACACACACACACACACACACACACCACACACACACCACCCCACCTCTTTTTAAATGATGAAAAATGTTCAAAATGGCTAAATTTCGTCAATGTAGTCTTTTCAAACTGGAAATTAAAAAATCAACGCAGGGTACAAAATTATGGAAGTCATTCCCCTTAATCCAGCTGTTTGAGAATTTTTAACAATTTCGGTAAACTTTCGGCGTGATTCTATGTTCATCGACTAAAGGCATTATATTCGGATTTTATCATGGGGTAAATAATGTTCAAAATCTTTTAGAAACGTGTGCAAAGACTGAAAATTACCGATAAAGGACAAAGAGATTTCTGCAATAAAGACCCCCAATGACTTGTTAATGAGTTACGTCACAGTTGTTTTCAACCATGTCAATTACTCGTGAGAAGTAATTATGCCAGCATTGTGACGTAATTTGTTCGGACATAAAAATAATCCAATTGTGAATTACATGGTATTTACACATGTCAGCAAATCGAAACACCACATGCTCACACGAACATGTTAGATTTGATATAAGTAAGAACTCCATGTCATAAATACCAATAACCGACTTCGATAAATAAATAACAGTTATCTTTGACACGACCACCAAATGTCCAAGTTGACCATAAATGTTTATGGGACCTTAGTCCAAGGGTTTGAAACAAAGTAATGGTACAAGTTTTTGATTTTTAAATTCTCTGCAAGATATATTTTCAAAAATATCAATACAACTGTTTTTAAATATGTTTTGGGGGATTTTACTTGTGATGGATGTCATTTGTAAAATATTTTGATCATGAAAGGAGAATCATTTAATTGTAACTAACAGACTTTCTTTCCGCATTAAGATTTTGCATCCGGTTTTGGAATTTTGTAAATTGGTATTGGATATCAAGAAGTTTGATTTGACATTCGAGTAACCAGTATTTGTTACAGGTTTCAAGATTTCATACTTTCTTAAGTTTAAAAACAGCTTGACTCATGAAATATCCGGTTTTCTAGGAACTTCAAAACTTGGTCACAGGAGACTCTTGCCACTGAAACAAACCTTATTCATCCTGGAGAAAAAATACACACTGACATTTGATCCTTGATTTGGAATGGAGTGGAGTAATGGAGTTTAACATCTTTCACTTATATATAGAAGCGGTCAGTTCAGGGGAGGTCGGATGAAATGGAATGCCCTCAGAGAACCAATCGACCTTCGACAAACGAACTGATGTCAAACTGCCTCGCATTAGAATCTGTCCCGATTTATGTTCGAACCCAGGCGGCGAAAGGCGCTGTGATCCGTAAATGCGCTGTAACAACTACTAACGAAGTCCAACGCCTAATGAAGTCCAAAGATTGAGGACGAAAAGTTTATTTGGTATTACAAAATAAACAAAAACAAACATACTAATCCATGTCCGAATCACAATCCAGAAGCAAAGTAAAAACTTTGGAACTGACAAGTTAGGTTAGACACGTGAACTTCCACCAGGGAAGTGAGGCCGGGTGACCCGGAAGAGTAAGCACCTACTGTTCAGCAAGCTACACCCGCCAAGTGTGTAATCAAAATTGTGTGAAAGGAACGTGAAACTATGGGATGTCAAATATATCCATGGCAATCCTGGAAACAGAGACATCAATTATATAAAATTATTTTCAAAATTTAATGACTGTATTTGACTTCTCGTCTGGAGCCCGAATCTTTGGACTTCATAAGGCGTTGTAACAACTCCTAATGAAGTCCGACGCCTAATGAAGTCCGGACTTCATTAGGCGTCGAAATTGCAACGCCTAATGAAGTCCGGACTTCATTAGGCGTTGACAATTTCGACGCCTAATGAAGTCCACAGATTGGGGCTCCAGACGAGGAGACTTTTTGATATTACCAAAAAAAGTCTCAAAATTTTACGACTTCGATTTAGACCAACTAGCAATAGCAACGTACATTCAGGCACATACATCGTGTGCTTTGTCCAACCGTACCATACCCCCGCAAAATGTTTAGGGGGTATTTATACGAATCATCCTGTCTGTCCGTCGGTCCGTCCGTCCGTCCGCCCGTTCGTCAAAATATCGTGTAAGCTTAAATATGAAGCTTCCATGTCTATGAATGGATTTTGATCAAGCTTGGAACCAAAGTTATTGTCCGTCTGTCCGTCCATTCGTCCGTCTGGACGTTGGGAAAGGGAGGTAATTGTCTCTCCAAAGACCGTTATAGTTTTAGCTCTTTTTGGGGAGGCATAAAGGTACCAATCGAGAATCATTGATTGATTGATTGATTGATTGATTGATTGATTGATTGATTGATTGATTGACTGACTGACTGACTGATTGACTGACTGAAAGACTGACTGACTGATTGATTGATTGGTTTGTTGAATGGGTTTTTTAGATCTAGTCAAGAATATTTACTTATATCGAGATGTCACCAGCTATAGATGGAATATTTGAAGTTTTTACCTTTGAGGTGCGTACAGTGTACAGGGAGGGTCTCCAACGAGCCATACTTTCTGTGATACATTGTTATCATGTGATGCTTTGGTTTATCAGGTCTTTTCCGAAGGACCCCGTGACTTTCATTGCTAAATGCCGAGCTGCACATGTAAATAACATTAGCAACACTCTGCTATTGTTTTGCATTTTACAATATTTTTATCTTGCGTGCATTACCATGCATGTAATGAGGTGCCCAAAATATAATAATATTTATTTATTTATTTATTTATTTATTTATTTATTTATTTATTTATCTATCTTCTCCGCTAAATTTCTCAACAAGGTTTCTTAGAATCCATCATACGTACATGTATATGAATTAAAATGTGATTTTTTCCCCAAAACTCCCGTACTTACTTTATCATGTGATGAATTTCATTAAGCTTCGAGGCAACAACATGGCTAACGATGTCCCATAGTATTTCATCCGTTTTAATCATAGTTTTTGTGCAACAGATATATTTATTTTTACCATGAAAAAAAAGTTTTGCAGTGGACTTTAAATCAAGTGTTTTAATGAGTTAAAACGCGGAGGATCGTTGATATAGACAATATCTTTTTAGCAGTATTAGATAAAGTAGTAGTATACCTTTCTGAAGCTGAACTTCATTAGGCGTCGAGGTAACATAACGCCTAATGAATTCACTTATTATCTCTCGTTACATGTACATAGTGGACTTCATTAGGCGTCGGGGTAACATAACGCCTAATGAAGTCCCTTACTTTATCTTATCACATAATGGACTTCATTAGACGTCGAGGTAACTTAACGCCTAATGAAATCCATTACTATATCTTTGTACATAGTGGATTTCATTAGGCGTCGAGGTAACTTAACGCCTAATGAAGTCCCTTACTTTATCTTTGTACATAGTGGACTTCATTAGGCGTCGGGGTAACATAACGCCTAATGAAGTCCCTTACTTTATCTTATCACATAATGGACTTCATTAGACGTCGAGGTAACTTAACGCCTAATGAAATCCATTACTATATCTTTGTACATAGTGGATTTCATTAGGCGTCGAAGTAACTTAACGCTTAATGAAGTCCATTACTATATCTTTGTACATAGTGGATTTCATTAGGCGTCGAAGTAACTTAACGTCTAATGAAGTCCATTACTATATTTTTGTACATAGTGGATTTCATTAGGCGTCGAAGTAACTTAACGCCTAATGAAGTCCCTTACTATATCTTATTACAAAATGAATTTCATTAGGCGTGGAGGTAACTTAACGCCTAATGAAGTCCCTTACTATATATTATTACACAGTGGACTTCATTAGGCGTTACGTTACCTCGACGCCTAATGAAATCCACTGTGTACAAAGATATAGTAAGGGACTTCATTAGGCGTTATGTTACCCCGACGCCTAATGAAGTCCACTATGTACATGTAATAAGATATAATAAGGGAATTCATTAGGCGTTATGTTACCTCGACGCCTGATGAAGTTCAGCTTCAGAAAGGTATACTACTACTTAATCTAATACTGCTAACAAGATATTGTCTATATCAACGATCCTCCGCGTTAAACTTATTAAAACAGTTGATGTAAAGGCCACTGCAAAACTTTTTTAATCATGATAAAAATAAACATATATCTGTTGCACAAAAACTATGATTAAAACGGAGACTTTTAATAAGATGAAATAGTATGGGACATCGTTAGCCGTGTTGTTGCCTCGAAGCTTAATGAAATCCATCAGATGATAAAGTAAGCACGAAAGTTTGAGGGAAAAAATCACATTTGATTTCATATACATGTACGTATGATGGATTCTAAGAAACCTTGTTGAGAAATTTAGCGGAGAAGATAGATAAAAATAAGAATAAATAAATAAATAAATAAATATTATTATTTTTGGGCACCTTATTACATGCATGGTAATGCACGCAAAATTAAAATATTGTAAAATGCAAACAATAGCAAGGTGTTGCTAATGTCATTTACATGTAGCAATGAAAGTCACGGGGTCCTTCAGAAAAGACCTGATAAACCAATGCATCACATAACAATGTATCACAGAAAGTATGGCTCGTTGGAGACCCTCCCTGTACACTGTACGCACCTCAAAGGCAAAAACTTCTAATATTTCATCTATAGCTGGTGACGTCTCGATATAAGTAAATATTCTTGACTAGATCTAAAAAAAAATTTAACAAATCAATCAATCAATCAATCAATCAATCAATCAATCAATCAGGCAATCAAGTTGCATCCGTAAAATTCTTAGATTACAATTATTTAAACAATAGTTCTCGATTGGTACCTTTTATGCCTCCCAAAAAAGAGTTAAAACTATAACGGTTTTGGAGAGACGAATACCTACCTCCCTTTCCCAATATCCAGACGGACAAACGGACGGACAGACGGACAATAACTTTGGTTCCATGTTTGATTAAAATCCATTCATAGACATGGAAGCTACATATGTAAAGCTGACACGATATTTTGACGGACCGACGGACGGACGGACGGACAGGGTCATTCGTATAAATACCCCCTAAACATTTTTGCGGGGTATGGTACGGTTGGACAAAGCACACGATGTATGTGCCTGAATGTACGTTGCTATTGCTAGTTGGTCTAAATCGAAGTCGTAAAATTTTGAGACTTTTTTTTGGTAATATCAAAAAGTCTCCTCGTCTGGAGCCCCAATCTGTGGACTTCATTAGGCGTCGAAATTGTCAACGCCTAATGAAGTCCGGACTTCATTAGGCGTCGGACTTCATTAGGAGTTGTTACAGGCGTTGTAGTTTCGACGCCTAATGAAGTCTTCAGTACAAATCTTCATTAGGCGTTGGATTTCATTAGGAGTTGCTACAACGCGCACTTTAGACCACTAGGCTAGCGAGTGTGCGTTGATGTGTGTGGCGATAATCTGCTGAATATTTACAAAGGTATCGCATATACAGGAAAATATGAGTAGTCACTAATGAGCATTATATTTGAATCTTATCATAATTAAAGTTTCCTTAAGTGTCCTTCTATTGTTGTGAGCAAAGGTTAACATCAATCCGTCATTATTGTCTCAAAAAATATGATACATTAATTACCGAAAAAAAACGTCAAATCACAAATCTTTATGATTTAGAAAAACGCTACATCAAAAATTTACGATGGCCATTAATTATCTTAACGAGCAATTTAAATTAAATAACATTTATTTTGAATATTAAGTATGGTCATTACAAGTACAATATGCATCGAGTTACTTGTACTTCAAAGTCCATTTATGACAATAACATCATCTTTGAAATTAAAGATGGCATTTTATTTGCAAGAAGATCTTAAATTAATTTGATATCAAAATTACATCAGACCGTTATATCCTTTGTAAATATACCTAGGTCAATCAGGGGTCGTATACCTCCCATGTAAATATTTAAAATGTCATATTTGTTTGCAAACGATTCCTCACGACCCCTCAGACAAAGCTCAATAGTATACATGAACCCCCATTTTACAATACCCCCATTTGTCGACCAGGTGGTTTTGAATGTAATTATGTAATGACATGAAGTATATCAAAGTCAAATAGAGATCAAGTGCCCACTTTTCACATTAAACTTAGATCACACACAAATATTATGACACAAACAAGGCTATTAATGCAACGTGAGACCAGTAAACAAGCACAGCATTGCACTGGAATAGGTTTTTCTGACAAATGACATGCAGAGACACATAAATTTTGCAAATCTTGAATTAAGATGTAACTTGAATTATAATTTTATGATAATTTAATTGTTAACATCATGACAGTTTATAGGATACACCAGTTGTTGTCTGGAAGAGAGAAATGTACATTACATAATGTTAATGTACGTGCAAGGTTTCATAAAGGTTGTTCATTTCATCTGAGAATTAGGATGTTTAAGAAATTTGGCAACATTTCAGCAAAGTGTCCTATGTATTATGTGAACAATTCAATATATATTGTTGTGCAATGTAAAATAGCACAAGTATTTCACAATCCAAAAACGAAACTGCTATTACAAACTTCCGGGTTGTAAAAGTGAGACCATGTGCTTTGGAAGACTAAGCGATCACCGTCTTGCTAGCAGAATATTATAGCAAGACACTATTTATGTAGTTAATTAGTTTTAAATAGCTATGAAATACAGAGCTCTACAACATTGCAAAATGAAAACGTTTTTGTCAAATCAAATAATTTTGATTCAAATACATGTATAATATTTCCGCTGACCAAACACAAAACGTTGTAACCATTCTCGCCGTGTACTCAGTCCCGCCATTTTTCTGATTTGTGTGGTCATGATCTCGCAATTAGACAAAAGTAATTAATCCTGAACAGAAGCAATTACTGTTGACAAAGAGCAAAACAGATCTGATGTCAATGGCAATCGAACGCAAAATGAAAAAGCAAAGAGACATTCGTTTACCACTTCAGAGCACAAGCGATACCTATTTCTTTTTAATCTCAAGGATGATCTAAACACAAGATCATGTGGCAAGTGCGTTTAGTGCAAGGAAACCCCTTTCTGACTTGCGGGCTCAAATCTATAGTGGCGACACACGTTTATTTGGCTCCTTATACCTTAAACCACTTGGCCACAGCGGTGTTCAATATACGAGGTGCTTTAAAAGACAAAGACGCTATATTCATTGTACATGTATGTTGTTTCTGTATCATTTATAAGAGTACTTCCTGTCAGGGTACCCGTCAGCAAAACTAGTAAACAGCTGATCATCCAGTAGTGGTAGGTAAACAAGTATATAAATGGACCCGTTTTACCAGTTTTTGCGATTAATGCATATATAATTCACATCGTGTATCTTTTTCTTCATTAAAACATGGTATAACAATTTTGTGTTTGTTTTTGTTGTTTATTTTTGTGGGATTTCTCCTCTCTTGAACTTGGATCTAAAATTTCTATTAAATTATCTTAAATAACAAACAAGGGATGATACATAAGAGACAATAACATGTTCTCAAAATGTATATCAGATACGTGGCTTTAAAAATATATAGAAAATATCAGCCTTTTTATTGTTTACTGAAACCAAACCTAATCTTACTTATCAACATCTCTCGTATTACTTAGCAACTAAACAAAAACAAGTTCTAAGTGAACGTTCAAGTGTGACACAACTTTATACTTCATTTAATTTGAAATATTGCCTACCTTGGGGGTTTTAACTGGGATGTTAAATTTTGTATAACTCTACTTCTAAAAAAATAAAGTTTTCCACCTACTGAATTTATTTAATTAGTTTTATATAGCGTCATCTATAAATCACGTGTATATTATAGTACAGACCTGTCGAAAAGTTTAGGGGACACGCGAGCTAACAAAAGACATAGAGAGCACATTTCAAAAAGCCTATCGTCCGTGTCTACAGTCAACATGTTCTGTTTTGGGGTACCATATGGTTTTCTTTATGTGTTTGGTTAAAAACGCTTACACATTAAATTCAATGTAAACTGTTTTGAATTTTTTTCGCAGTTCAAAATGTTCAAAATAGCTTGATTCCATCAGTTTTAGCCATTTTTAGTCGAAATTTAAATTTAAGTGGAGGATACAAATGATAGCATTTCCCTGCATTGCTTGTAATTCATCATTCGTCTTAGGTTTTTCGTTAATCCTGTCCATGAACTTTAATGGATGTTAGTGTGTACAAAGTGCAAATGTACTGAAGATTCAAATACAGGGCATAACATTGCTGCAATAAACTCTCTTATAAAAATAACAGGTTGGTTTAATAACAGTGAGCAAAATTAAACGGTCAAGAATTACTTTTAAGTGTTTTTCGGTTCTGTGAACATAATCCATATATTCACTGGCGTTGATTGTTTTCTAAAATTCTAAGCAGTGTTTCACTTGCGTCAGGTCGGACCTCGAAACAGTGTTTCGGTGTTCGGTATTTCAACAGTCTAACAATGTTCTCTTGAGTAAGGGCGGATCTCCGTAGATCACTGTGGTACAGCGTACACGGGATATTACAGCATAAAATGAGCCAAACAGCCCATGTAAACAACACCAGCGTTAGTCGAAAGCCGATTTTTGACTTAACTGATCATTTTAACATCTGATGGTGTATTGGGTCATCAATCGGACACATAAATGATTCTACTGAAATAGTTAACTGCATGTGATACACTGTTTAAACACTGAAACAAATTGATGAAGCGCAAGTGCTCACCTGTGATTTTGACGCCGCTGGGAGTTTCTTTCCAATATTTCAATTTTCACTTGATAATTAAAAATTCTGAAGCGTACAATTGCTCAAGGATGTTCAGAACCACATGTCCACCAAATATAAGCTCAATGTATTGCGAAATAAAGGAGCAGGAGACGTTGGAGGATAACACGCGGTGTACTGGGAATTGCAAAAAGGTGTACTGGGAATTGGCATTACAGGAGCAAATAGGTGTACTGGGAATTGAGAGTCAAATATCTTGCCAGCTGTGCGATTTTCATGTTTTAATGAATTTATTAGAAATTTATACGGCTTTTTCATTGAGAAGCAAAACAATTAATTATCTAGTGAAAAACTTCAACATCTGTAATTATTGATCATGCATTACAGACGATATGAAGATGAAACACATAGACCATATCATAAACAAATTTTTCCTGGTATATGTAGACTGAGGGAGATGTATAGTGTTAACTGTTAACTAATCCATTACAAAGGACTGTGTGTAATGTCAAAATATAATTTGTTCTTAAATAGTTTAAGTTTGACAGTAACATAGCAAATGCAACTAGTGAAGTGAAAGCAAAGAAAAACTTTGTAGATTGGAACTGAGCAGAAAAACGAAGATTGCAATTTGAAACTTTTAAAATTTAACTTAATGTCAATAGATCGAATTGACCAGCTACAATTAATGCAAGATGGCTTATTTACATCACAGGTCAAAATGAGACAGTCGTCGGAAGGGAGTGTCTGGTGTAAAACAGTTCCACAAATGTGGCGAGATAAAAATCAAGTCCTGAAACGGATTTAGAAATAAATAGTTTTAACAATATAACACATTTTTCTGTTTTAAAATGTTATCCATAGTTCATTGTCATGTGCTATGTTTGAGTTTCTATTTACGAGGGCGAATCAATAAGAAACCAGCTTAACTTACTTACAGATTAGATCCACCTCTTATTTTTTAATGTAATTCAGTGCTCTCTAGTGTGATACACTTATACCAACGGTGTTCATCACCCAAGAACTGAAAAAGACAGGGCGATTTCCATTGACCCAATCCTCAACTGTCGTCACGACTTCTTGGTCAAACCTGAAATGACGTCCTCGGGTATCATTTTTTCAATTTTGGGAACAGGAATAAGTCGCTACGAGGTAGGCAGGATGTGATATTAGTTCATACCCGTCTCGCCCAACAGCCATCAGTGTAAGCTTGCAACTATAGACTCTTGCGTTGTCCTGTTGCGGCAGTTTCACGGATATCAGTTCTCAGCTGGCCTAGCAAATTTGCGTAGTGCAATCCAGTTATAGGTCCCTTTGGTTAAAAACCACACACAATAACACCTTTTGCGCCCCAAATACTGTTGTCATGACCTTGCCAGCAGATTAATGCTTTTTAGCCTTCTTTGTCTAGGGGACCCAGGCCCTATCCACTGACAACTCTGTGCTTTATTGTCTGGCTCATATTCATGAATCTAAATCTCGTATACATTTTAGACGCATTTTGACATAAAACGCTTTAATCGGGCGCTGTATGTTGATGCTTTGGTTGCCATTTGCACATTGCTAAGAGATTTTGGGGCCCAACTGGTGCCTACTTTGAAGTTAGTTTCCTTATTTTTGTCACAAAAAATCCACTCTATAGATTTGTTTTTAATTCGTGTGTTCAAAAAGCAAATATATTTTATCAAATAATATAGAAAAAAATCTAATGTCAACTGATTCGTTTTTCTGCAAATCCACGATGAAGGTTTGCAAAGTCAAATTTTGTGTATTTAAAATTTCCAGTTTTTAGACATTACCATTAATATATATATATATATATATATATATATATATATATATATATATATATATATATAATGGCCACTCATCCGTGATGCTGTTTGAAACGTGTTTTGCTTTACCTTGAATCGGCAATTATAATCATTCCATAGACAAGAACAAGTTCTAATCATAATGATAAAGTATTAATACACTTTACACCACTATCCCTCATTCTAAATTGAAAGAACGTCTTACAGAAATTATTCACTTGTCTTTCTTTTACAAAAACGGTAAGCCAAGATACAAATATCTGGTACTGAATTGGGATTCTGGTTATTTTGTCAAGCATCATACGGATTCCAACAAAAATATACTGAAGATACCATCAACAAAATGTTGGAGTTTTTGATAGATAACATATTTGTTGTGTTTGGTAATATAGTTTTTCAGCAAACAATCGTATACCAATGGGTACAAACTGTGCACCATTGCTTGCTGATTTGTTTCTTTATTCTTATGAAGCAGAATTTATGCAGAACCTTGTTAAATTGGAGAGAAGACTGTCGCCAAATCATTCAACTCAACATACAGATATATAGATGACGTTCTGTCTCTTAACAATCCTAAATTTGGAGACTATGTGAATGGCATCTCTCCTAGTGAGCTTGAAATAAAAGACACGACTGATTCCTCAAGTTCTGCTTCATATTTAAACTTATACCTGGATTATGACGCACACAAAAGGCTACATTTGAAACTTTATGACAAACATGATGACTTCAATTTTTCTATTGTCAACTTTCCATTTTTATGCAGCAATATACCTGCTTCTCCTGCTTATGGTGTATTTGTTTCCCAATTAATACGCTATGGTAGAGCTTGTTCCCACTACGGGGACTTTGTACAACGAAGTAGGCTGCTTGCAAATAAATTGTTGACTCAAGAATATTGCAAGCCTAGGCTTTTCAAGGTCCTAAATAGTTTTATGGCTGTCATCACAGTATTGTTGACAAGTTTGATGTCTCTGTGTCCAGGATTGCCCTGGATATATTTGACGTCTCATAGTTCCATGTTCCTTTCACACAATTTTGATTACACGCTTGACGGGTGTAGCTAGCTAAACAGGAGGTGCTTACCCTTCCGGAGCACCCGGTCTCACTTCCCTGGTGGAAGTTCACGCGTATAACCTAACTTGTCAGTTCCAAAGTTTTTACTTTCTGGATTGTGATTCGGATATGGATTAGTATGTTTGTTTTTGATACATATACCAACTGGCTGCAGTTTTACAATCATTCTTTAAGTTTAATAATTTTCCGTAACTGCCTCATAAGTGATGAATAGTAGGTGCTATTGATGTTTTGTCCTTTTGGAGATATTCTACCAGCATACCTGGAAGCCGTCCGAGGTCATACCCTCTCAAGCTCGTCTTCTTTGGCACGGTGATCAAGTATAACTTTTGGTTACTGGGGTGAAATGATAAACCCATGTTTCAGCCATAGTAAACAATCTCTGAAAAAGCACATGAAAAAGTGCGCTGTGTGTGCTTCTGACCATCAGAATGTCATTTGCCTGGGTAAGTTAGTACCCAACTGAAAGCATTTCTCATTGGAAGATCTTTTGTCAGAATTAAATGTAATACATATATTTCCTGTGAAATGACATCTGGCTACATACCATTCTGTAACTTGCCTGTTAGTCGTAACGATATCATTGACTTTATTGATTTACCAAGTGGGGTTGCATCAATGGCAGGTCTTCTAGAACAAGGTCTTTCTGTTGAGTTTAAATCCCACCACCTACACTTTTACTTTAGAGTTGGAAGGTCATATGTTCCTAGTTCGGATACCATATAAGTTTGGATATCCTTAAGTGTTAAACATTTCTTATGAAAATATTGGATCACTATATGCCTCTTAATATTGGCGATCTACCTAATTAAATTTTGAAATCAAGGTTAGAGCCTTTTCTATGAACACCTAATATTAACCTGCACCGTGAAACTTATTTATTATTGTCTGCACAATGCATACAAACTGTATCATACATTCGCAATCCCAAATTTCTTTAAAAATTAATTGAAAATAATGTTATACACGATTCTCGGTAACCGTAACCTCGCAATTCCCGGTACACTAAAACGATGGCGAGAATCAATTCCCAGTACACCGCGGCGATCTTTAAACGTCTCCTGCGCCTTTATTTCGCAAAACATTGAGTTTAAAATTGGTGGACATGTAGTTCTGAACATCCTTGAGGAATTGTACGCTTCAGAATTTTTAATTATCAAGTGAAAATTGAAATATTGGAAAGAAACTCCCAACGACGTCAAAATCACAGGTGAGCACTTGCGCTTCATCAATTTGTTTCAGTGTTTAAACAGTGTATCACATGCAGTTAACTATTTCAGTAGAATCATTTATGTGTCCGATTGATGACCCAATACACCATCAGATGTTAAAATGAACAGATAAGTCAAAAATTGGCTTTCGACTAACGCTGGTGTTGTTTACATGGGCTGTTTGGCTCATTTTATGCTGTAATATCCCGTGTACGCTGTACCACAGTGTAGATAGTTTCTCTTGCATCGGGTCCGACCTCGGTACAGTTTCTCTTGCGTCAGGCCGAGGCTTAGTAATACAATAGCTAAACAGTGTTTCGGAGTTCGGTATTTCAAGAGTCTAACAATGTTCTCTTGAGTCAGGCCGTACCTGGGTAGACAAGTTCTCTTGAGTATGGGCAGACCTCTGTGGCCATTGTTTCTTTTGCGTCAGGGTGGACCTTTAAGGCTGTACGAGAAGTTGGAAATAAATAGGTAACGCACTTTTTGTGATAAGAACAACTTTAAGATGAAGATCCGTGTGAACTTTGTGATCCTTACTGACGTAAAATGCATTCTGTAGATAATAGTTATGTATTTTTGTCTCATTATCATATAAGCTAGAGGGAACACTATCAAAACGATTACATATTATAATACATAATAACATAGGTCTTGTCATAAACAGACAAAAATAAACAGGTTTTATGACTATTGTTGTGCAAGTATTTCCTAAAATACAATCCTTCCTATTTTCTTTTCTATTCTGTGTTCTCTCGCATGGCTTGAATGCAAAATAGTTTCATGTTCCATATCTCTCTTATTCAATACTAGTAAATAATTCATGATTCTCAATAGTTAAAGAAATAAGTGCATCATTTCATATTTTGTGGAAACGGGGGTCGAACGCCAAAACGCTTGTCGCAGGTAGGTGACACCCTGCTTTCCTTCAACATCCAAGAACTGACCGCCTCCGCGATACACTATAGTATAATCTTGGGCGTAAAACACTATTGCTTGTGGCACCATTCCGACAAGCAAAGGACGTTGAAAGTATGAACATGTCATTTAATCTTATGATACCGGATCCATAGACTAATTCCATATCTTAAAAAAAATTAATTTGAAACCAAACTCAGAAAAAATGCAATATGCATTGAATTCAGATGTGTAATTACTTTTCATTCTCTTGTAGCCATTTCAGTTAAGTAAAGAATTAATAATGTTGCTTGGTACAGTCGCAAGAAGATGACACAACAAGAACAAGAAAAACAACAACAAAAACAAAAATAAAAAGACCAAAAAATCTGAAAATTGAATCTAAAAATAAATGGGTTTAGAACATGTACATTATTGCATGGCATGGTATTGCCTTAAGCTTTACATTGTCTTGGACCAACTGCAGAATTTGCAATTTGGCTTTATACTTAAATATGCAAATGCATCGTTAAAAAGACTTAAAGGGTAGACTTTGTTGTGAAATGTTGATGTAAAACTACATAGGACCACATCATATATCTTGTTAAACAATATCTTGTTACAGACAGAAAGCTTTGTTGGTTGACCTACTAACCAGCTTGGTGACGCTAACAGGTATTCTTTATTCTTACCTTGTGACCTTATTTATCTGTTTTACTTACTTGGTGAAAACAACACCAGAAAAACATTTTATGTAGAAGGTATGTGAAGTGACATTACAAACCGAGATAATAAATTTAATCTTGCGAAATGGGTTTGTTTGTTTAGAGTGGTGATATTAAAATTTGAAACCCGGTAATAAAATTTAAAGTCCTGAAACAAATAAACTATGGTACAATACTTCATTTTATATTGCAGTTACTCTCTCTCTCTCTCTCTCTCTCTCTCTCTCTCTCTCTCTCTCTCTCTCTCATAATAATGGAATCATGGTATACAGCAACAAACCCACAACGTAAAGTTTGAAATGGATTGGATTAATGGTGTATTACGCCAAGTCAAGATTTTGCCATATTAGTTCTCGGATGGTGGAGTGGACTAATGGTGTTTAACGTCCCTAATAAAGATTCTTTCGCTTATATCGACTCGGCCAACTCGGGAGATGGTGTTGGAAAACCACCAACCTTCGGCAAGTGAACTGTCAAAACTGTCTGGCACTGGAATCTGCCACGAGTGGGATATTAAACTAGGCGTAATAAGCGCAAATTATGTCCAAATTTCAAAGAGAAACAGTCATGGTACAAAAAACGTTCAAGTTTTAAAAATCGAGTTGAATTTCATGCTGATTTTCAAGAGAAAACGGGTGCCGTCAGAAAGTCGAGAATTGTTTTATAAGTAAGAATTTATCATACATACGAAATTTTAAGTTCATGACATATGTGCTTATATAGCGTTTTCATCAGTAAATGCAAGTTTTGCTGTTAAAATACGACACTGAACGTGGTTAATTTTTTCCGGGTTCGGGCACTTGACAAAAAGTAATCCCGTTTTTTGTTTTCGATCGCGGAAGGTTCCAAAAAACAAAACCGAAAGACAATTTGCTCTTGGCGTTCCCCCTGCTGTGACAAGCGAAATGACAAATGTTAACGCAATAGGATCTGTAGCGAATGGGATTCAAACTTAGGCGGAAGATGTTGTGATCCGTAACCAGGCTCAGAAGAATTCACCACAAAGACGTTTTAAAAAGATTATGAATACTAATAATTATTGATTTTTACAATATGTGGGTTACCTTACCCTGGTCAAAATACCAGAGGTGTTGAGGTATACTTGAAATATTTTAAATTTCACCATTAATCACAAATTGTCTATGTTATATGTTATCTAATTTTAAGCTTACTTTAGATTTTAAAACTTTAGGACAGATAACATAATACACACCATCAGACAAGTACCTTAATGTCAAGTTATGTCGTGACAAACAAAATGCTCATCGAGAAAAAATCGATCATTTTTAAAAACCGATATCCAATATCTTGGTAACGGTGATTGTACGTTTTTGAGATACCCATGCTTTTCACGCCATTTAACATAACTTTGCAGAATCTAGCAGACGTGACAAACTGGAATGTTTTAGAGAGCTAGACCCATTATACTTCACGACATCTTAATAACTAGGACCTCTTCTGATATTGATATTGATTACTTGGATCTATTAGAAAATTTGCACTTTTAACTAAAAAAAAGTAACAATCTCCGAATAAAAAACAATAATCCTATTGAATTAAAATTGAATGAGAGCAGTAAAATGCTACTTATGATTTTAAAACAAGTCTACACTGGAAAATTTGAACATTTTGCAATATCTTCACGTGGCGGATGTGCCTAGCTTAATTGGGGGTTCTATATATGTTGATTTTTAGAATTGCCATGTGCTACTTTTGAATTTTTATGAAATAATATAATTCAAAAGTAGCACATGACAATGAATTGTTATTTCATAAAATAACTAATAATAAATAATTTCATATTATTTCATAAAAATTCAAAAGTAGCACATGACAGAATGATTTATTTCACAACAATAGCACAAACTAAATTGGTGTTAGCATTTCAATGCTGGACTTGCAAAGGCCTTATAAGTGGTGTCGTGTTGATTTTGAATTTTTATCAAAATAATGCATTCAAAATCAGTTGCCATGTTCTGATTATGAATTCATTATTTTAATAAAATTCAAAATCAGCACATGCCAGTGGATCTGGTGAGATTAGATTTTACTAATTGAAGCAACAAGTTGCAACTCAAATGGGATGCCATTTCAAAAGGGTGCCAAAAACGAACTCGAACTAAGAAATCCAAATTTTCCAAACCATTCATGGTCAAAATACGAAAAGCTAATGACACATCTACTCCATCCGAAGATTGTTCCTGTAAAGTTTCATGAAGATATGTTAAATAGTTTTCGAGAAAAGTGGCGGATGAAATGTCCCACTCCCTTCCGACGGTTTGGTTTGAAGTGTACAACTAACTCTTGTCTACATATCTTTATCAAATGTCATAGCCATCTATAGATATAGTCACGATTTTGACATTTTATTAAAGTGCCTTTCAATAGGAAACCTATTTATTGTCTCTGCAAATTTTTGTTACACCGATTGCACTCTGTTGATGTTGGGGTCGCCAATAATCCATTTCTATCTTTTCCATAAGCGGAAGAACAAGAAAATTACTTCCTGAAAAGGTGATCGTGACGTCAAACATGTCATAATAGAACACTTATCCAGTGAAACTCTACATGATATGTATACTCCAAAAACAACTTAACTGTCGTGTGTTACTTTTTGAATTTTAATGAAATAATACATTCAAAAGTAACACATGACAAAACTGCAAAGGGAATTTCGTGAGTTGTCAGGTTGTGGATACCGTCACTCTTGTATCAGTGCTAAACATATACCAGTGCCAAAGTAAATTTATATGAGGCATTGGTCACTGGTGGGTCAGTTCGATAACGAGCATTCCATTCATTAGTCGACTCGATAAAAACGGAAATTGAAACATGTCTTGGTGTGGGCATTGTACAATCTTTATGTCATTTGATAGGATCGTCTTGCGACTTATGGTGAAGGGCATATTTGTCTTCATCTGGAATGGAAATGGGAACATTTCCGATTAAAACGGGGATGATAATATGTTAAGATTTTTTGTGGATCATTCTTTCGGGCTCGTTTTCAGAACCGTTTCTCTCTTTTTTATTTTACAAAACACTGTCGTTTCATCGAAAATCTGGGGCTAATGCACTTTTAACCTATCTGACTTAGTAAACAATACCCATTGATCAAGATAGTTGTGTGTGCAGTGGGGGAGGATAAGGGGGTCACCCGTGTTTTACAGGTCTTATAAAAATAACTTCATGAATTGTTTATTTTTTGGCTTTTGTCATGGTGTATTAAGCAATTCTATTTATATCTTAACTAAATATAAGGGTGTTATTGAATATTTATTGACATAAATAAAACGTGAAATGGGTTAAAACATGGAGAATTTGACCTAGATTTTTTTAATGTCATTCTGTTCCATTTTGTACCGGGGCTTTGTAACCCTGTCTTCCCAAATCCCATTATAAATTGAAACTTTTCATTGTACATGTATTCTATAAGAAATATCAGATATTTGGGCATTTTAAATGGTCTACACGTTAACAAAAGTGTGTTTCCTATTTTGACTCAAAAGATTCGAGGTTTACAACCAAATTTTCTTAAGGAAAAATGGCCGAAATCATTAAACCTTCACAATACTTTTATAACAGCATGACCTCGTTTACCTGTAGTGTACAATAAATAAAACTGGACACGAACTGGCCATTTGTTATCTATTAATATAAACACACATACATACTTAAAATCTCTAAATTTGTAAAACATTTCAAATCAGCTTAACTATGCTAATTAAGACTTACCCAGCGACCATCTTGGAATACTCACGGGGTCCAGATTATTCTTGATTATTGAAATGAAATTTACCACCAGTGTCCGAAGACTGGCCAGACTGGACACAACTTTTAACACGTTATCCTTGTCGAAGATGAATAAGTCATTTTCAAATTGAATTGACTATTGTAGGGTGGTATTACACCTTACTGTAACTTTGTTATTATTAGTCAGTGCGTACACATGGTACAATTTACATGTGACATGCGTGGGTTCAATTTACAAGTGGTCATTTCTTACAATACATTAATTAAATACTAAAAATAGCCAAATTATAAAATAAACTTAGTATTTATTTATATGGCCGAATAATTGAAACTCTAAGCTGACAAAACAACAAAGTTCATGTGTCACTCAACGAAAATATTGCATGTATTATTATAATTATTGTGATTATGAATTGAGTAGATATCAATGGGGTAAAATAAGCTATGTGTGAAACCTACAAGTACGCGGAACTGACTATTGGTGACAGGTTATTTCCTTTGGCAAAATACTATAAAAACCTTTACTTATGTACGTCAAACCGGGATAGCACTTAGAAAACTTCGACTCCGATGAACAATCCCATTAACCATCGCATCATCGCTAATTAATGCTATTTCAAATAAGATTAATTAATCAAAGTTTTTGCTGCGTTAATCAAATTTTTGTTATGGTTGTTGAGAAATAAAATGTACGTTATGTTTTATTTTTAATCAAAAATGATCTTGTATGAGATATTTTGATCTAAAAAAAGAGTCACTGGTTATTTTTGGTCAAGATATTTTACGCTGACCAAGGATGGTCTAAAAGCATCAATGATAGATTGAAGTGAAATAATCAAGAGGTTTCACTTCAATATTGAGGTAAGTCAATTCAGGAATGGCTGAAGAAAATCGGAATGTCCGGACTTTCAGAAAACGAATTCGCAAATTTTCTCGCAAGGTGCAATTCGACTTATAAGGCGAGAAGTGCTTTGGGGCACCAATAAAAGAGATCGACAATCAGATTGCAAGAATATCCGTGTGAAAACCCGAGGCAATAAAGTTTTCCAGTCGGGAGTTAACTGCCCTTTGTTTGTGGTGATGGGAATATATCAGACATGCACCAGGTACAGGGGCAATAAAATCTCGATATATAGATTATATGACAATTTAATGTAATAAATTACCGTTTAACAGTTTAACAATGAGTGCTGTATGAAATTAAACTTTTATTTATGCAAAATCGTGACATTTCAATGACACAGACAGCCGTGTTGATCAGAGGGGTGTGTGAATGTGGTTTATATTGAATTTCATCGCTTCATTAGGCATTGCCTTGACAAACTTAATCAAGTATGTCATCAAGGTTCTTCAAAGCTTTGTTATAAATGACAATACCATATTTAATAGCATTGGTAGGTCAGTTTGGTCTAGAAAAACAAACCGAAAATAAGTCAATGAAAACTAAATTTTCAAGATTGGACATGAACTCAAATTTGGAACTATTAAACATTGCATGTGAATAAAAGACAGAATCTCTCGTGCAGAGTAATATCGAACTTGTAAAATTATCAGATTTATCAAAACTAAGCATCTGGTAGTTTTTGCAACAACACTTAAAAAGATACAGCATAGCCTGTAAAATATGCATTTTTGTTTTTGATATTTCGTCAAAGTACAATGGTTGCAAAAACCAGCATAGTGTAACAACTTATTTTGAGTGTGAAATCAAAATTAGAACATGACAATCAAAAACAAGCATACTGGTGCATATCTAAACCACACTCCAAAAAGCAAAGGGGTTTTTTGTATTATCAACACAGTACAATTTTCTTGCCTTTTGTTTTAGGAGAGAGCCCACGCCACAAAGCACGGTCATGTTTTATATCAAATACAAATGCACTACTTAAGCTCTTACCAACAAGGGAAGTTGAGCAAGGAACTTAGATCAAAAGGGAAATTTGGAATTCGGAGTACCCGTCTGTTTAAACCTGAATCTTTAACTTGCACCTTTTATAGCTGAACCACAGTCTTAATATATTTACAAGGTCTACAACCTTTCTCAACGACAATTGCTGGTAGTTATTAATTACAACTACTCAATGTTATCAAACTTCTTTGTAATCTGAAGTCTTATTTAAACTGGGGAAATAGATTCGTTGTTAATTCATGATAAATATGACTAGCGATAGGATTTACCACTTTACAACACACGACAAATAATATTGTCGAACCATTTCTTTATACTGATATTGTATCCAACAGTGTCAATAACTGGATTAAACATTGTCCAGTTGAAATAATTTTCTCCAAGTGAACTAAATTGGATGGCGATAGTAAACTGAACGTTATCGTTACTGTTTTGGAGCACCTGTCACGATGGTCAACAATATTTAGTCCGATCATTTATATATTAAACTCGAAAGACATTTAGTGGCCATAGCATGTCAAAATTTGGGTTAAACATGGTCCGGTTAAAACAATTTGCTCCCAAGTTACATGTAACTAAAATATATTGTTTTTTCATAATTGGACAGACCTCAGAAGCGATTATCAATGCCTGTTGCTTTCTAAATGTGGACTTAGAACTATAATTGGTAACCAGGACTATGAACCGGGAACCTTTGTAGTGACTGATGTAATAGTTTACCTGGTTATTACATAAGGCCGAATTATCTGCCTTGACGATGGTATGTTATTTTTGTCACAAAATAATTAGGCCGATTTATCTGTCTTAACGATGGTGTGCAATTTTTTGACAAAAACAACACACCATCGCTAAGACAGATAATTCGGCCTAGTTATCCGACATAGGCCAGATAAGGATTCGCTCAAGTTTTCATGTCCAAACTAGTAACTGCAATGAAACCATAAATACGTATTAGGTACGCTGCTTTTGACAGGATTAAAGACGTGATGTCACACAATTTATAATATATTGTGAGGCAATGCACCCTTAAACAGAACACATTATAATAGATAAGAATAGGGTAAGACCTAACAAAGACATAATAAGTATATATTTATCAGTAAATAGGACCAGGTGTTGACAATTTGATAAACAGATCACGTGACATGCAGTGTTTACTGTAGATATATATAATTATTTATATACTTACTTTGGGCATCAAAGGAGATATAATAGACCAGGTTATCACCCACCTGTCCCCTTTGTCCCAAGATAATATAGATTGCATGAGAAAAATTATTTCAGTAGAATTATCTCCCTTTAAATCTCTATCAAACAGAGGGTATTTATCAACTTTTGATCATTTGAACTTGGGTGTTAGTTGCCACCACAACATTTCAACTTATCAACATTGACATTAGATTTGAATAAAACGAACAAAATTCGCCATTTTCGAATCACTCGGACCTAAAAGAAGACAATGTCATTACCAGGGTTGTTAAACACTTTCTGACAATAATTAAACATTTTCTGACAATATTGGAATGAAGGAAAGGCTTCATTTTGTCAGTTTAAACTAGTCACACTACAATAAAACTCATATTTAAAACACGCCAAGTCAATACAAAAATTCAAAAATATATTTATTAATCATCAAGAACTGCATAGATTATTTGAATTCAATATATCAACAGTTTTCTCATCTGAAAATTTTTGAATCACTAAAGAAAAAATTTCATAGTCAAATATTACAAAATATAACTATAATGCTAAACACAGACTTAATTGAACACCTTTTCACCAGTGACATGTGTTGATTTTGAATTTTCATTAAAATAATGAATTCAACATCAGCATATGACACCAGTATCAAAATGCTTATGATAGCAGAATAATAAGATGTACCATCATGCATTGTAACCCACCAAATCTGCTGAGTGAACAAACCATTCATTCAGTCTTGTACTCCACTCATGAAAGCATTACAAACCCTGTCACATAATGAAATGAAATTTAATCTAAATAAAATTTCAAAAATAAGAATATTATATATAAAAGCACCGTTGGAAGACTGTGTGAGATAAATAGTGACATGTTAGGAAGACTAGCCAACATACTTAGTAAGTCAATACTGAACAGCTCATTTATACAAATGCCATGTGCTTATTTAGAATTTCTATATAAAAAATAAAACATTCAAAATCAGCACATGACAACTTTTTGCCAATTCTAAATGACTCAAAATAAGCATAATTCACAACCTTGAACAACTGGTATTGGGTAGAAAGGCCATATATATAGAAGAAAGCTTTGCCATTCTTGCAAATGCTATCTATCAAATTCCGAAAACCTTTGCCCCAAGACAAACAACTACCTTGTTCATCCAGATGAAACAAAAATGAGGAATGTTAAAAAAAAGTTTAAAATTAAAAAAAATAATTAGGACGTCACTGAAGAGAGATCAAAATGAAATATAATGAAATCAATTGCACATTAGAAAATTCAAATTGGCTACAAAACACCAAATAGAATTTGAAGTTCATTTTCGAATTTGAAAGTTTTAAAAAATTGAAAAAATGTCCTGGAGTAGGAAATTTAGCTTATAGACTTAACAGTGGTTATTGTCTAGAAAGTAAGCATCCATTCATGTGTGCCTAAACTATGTATGAATTTATGAAGTCTTGGAAAGCTTACTAGAAAAAACATCATTTAAAAATTTTGTTCATAGGACATCATGACAACAATACTGTTCATTTGAAACATGTGTAATTAACGATATAACAACTATTTACAATAATGTCATGTGACTGAAAATCGAACTCGATCTACATACAAATCTAAAATTTTAATAATATACTAGTTTCATTCTACAATGACCTTGAATAACTAATGTATCAAATTTGATGATATATTATATATTTCATTCGCATTTAAAAATGAAATTAAAACGCAAATTACATCATATGAATAATTTATCAATTAAACTGACTCAGTTTGTCGAAATTGTTGAACTCTTACTTATCGAAAATTTCAACTTTTAAATGGTCTCAAGATATCTGGAAAAATGAAACGACACTGTGGTCATTTTAGATTCCAGAGTGCCATTTTCATAGAAGATATGGCAAATTCCACATTAACAGTCTAGCCAAAGTCCACTAAAATCAATCCCGAATGGCAACAATAAAATATACCACTGGAAACGCAGTGGGATGCGGCAGAAACGAATTGTCTCAATTTAAACGGAAGTTACGTCACGTTAATGGCTGCTTTTCCGGTTCCATATTGTCTCCCATATTTACTTCATCTGTTGGTTCAAGTTCTTTGTGTCGTTTGGTGTTTTGTTTTTCCTTGAATAATTTCCAAAGATCGCGGACGAGATCAGTGACGACCAGATCGGTAGAGTTCTTGGCGATAAGACGCAATACAAAAATGCCATCATCTCTGAGATAATTCTCGGCAAATTTAATGGCCAATTTTTTGTCGAAATTTGTATGAAGCTCGTTGTTGACCTTGAGATACTTTTTGACATAGTCCACCTTGTTTCTGGTCAACATGATCAAGTAGAGCCATCTCAGTAAATTAATGATGGCAACAGCGGCAATGAAACAAAGCCAAAACCAAATAAAAATAAAAATCTTCTCATTGAAAAGATTAATTGGCAAAACGCATTGAATCGTGAAACGCTGGATATTCTGAAGCTGGCGAATTTCAAAATCACAAAGTGTGACACGTGGGAATCTTGGGGACTCTCTCCATGGACCATTTTGCATTAAATTCTCCATGAATTCAATTCCATAGAAATTGTACTGGGTTGCTAAGAATGCATTCAAAAGAAACAATTGTCCGATGGCGTTTGCAACATAAAGTACTTTGACGAAAAGATACATAGCAGTAAGATATTTTCCCGCTCTTTTGTTGCAGACGAAACAGAAGACACGTGACATCCGGTGTTTGGTGCGGACTATAACATTCCATTTGTATTCCTGGTTCGCGTTGAGCCATTTATCCATAAATTTTGCCAAACTCTCAATGGTTTGTTCACGGTCGCCGGGAGAGCCAAATTGTGTTTTTTCAGCGAAAAGTACAACTTTATCCAAATTCAATCCAGAACCGCCATTGAAAACTCTCCAAACCATGTTAGGGAATTTGAACAAGAATGCCATAAAGATCAATATTAGTGGGACCCATTGATAATATGTTATTTCCTTTTCCTGGCGGGTTACTATATTTGTAGGAATGGCTTCTTCTAATGGTATATAGTACGTGTTGGACACCCAACACGTCCACTTTGCATAGTTCTCCATGTGATCTTTGAACTCTGCTGGATTCCAACATTGTATCGGGTCCTTAAAGAACTGACCCGTACTGACTGCCACAGTAAAGATGATAAGCAGGATAACCGAATACATATGGCTCATCCGATCTAGACCGTCGTCATTTGGCTTCCCGCGAAGCTTCGAAAAGCCCGGGACATGACCCAGAAGCTCCGACATCCTACAATATAAAAATAAATTACAATATAAAAATAAATATGTCTTAGATTTCTGGTATTGTCTCATATAGAGAAGAAATGATCTCTAAAAGCTTATGAAATGTGCAAACACAAAATACAACAACTCCAAAACAACCATTGTTTAACCGGGGGTTGGGTGGGTGGGGGTGGTGCTTACAGCAAAATTGAACATCAATCTAACCATATGGCCCAGATAACAACTAATTAAAGCTAACTCGGTCCATTATACGGATACCAAGCAAGCAAGACATGAAGTCAATAAGATACCTAGCAAACTAAGACCAATCCTACGACAAGGTCAGCTGAGTAAACCGGTTGACTGTGTTTGAACCCACAGACCCGAGAAGATATACTTAAAGTTTAAAGGTTTGACAGACCTAAGCAGAGCTTTCAGAAATGAATAGAAATGTAAGTTGGCGGGTTGAAAGAGTTGTTCTTTTTATGGCGAGTAGGATATCAAACCCACCCATCATCTTTGAATCATGTGTTGGAGAACTTAACCACTTGGCAACGTGTTCTGCCTCTCGGTTCAGACATTATGTTCGGATTTTTCTGGGTATTTACATGATGCGACTCTGGCAAAATGAAATCTAATTTGCGTGTGTTTTGTCGGATTTTTATTTACTAAAACAAAAACATAGAAGTTCTGCAGCATGTGACACTACGCCTTTCATTCAACACATTAGCATAAGAACAAACGGTTATTGTCGCTGAATCTGTTTATAACGGAATAAGGTCCTTCACAAATTAACACGTCCATTCATTTGGCGCGACATACAACAGTCACACATTGTGGAAATATTCTTTTGTTCTTTATGCATTTTGTATAATTCATTTCTGACAGACGGGCTCGGTAGAGGTCTAACACATCATATTTTTTTAATAATTATCATACTTATATACAACACACCTTGTTAATTACATTAATCATTGGCCAAAGTACTTCTAATTTTTTTATTTGACATCATACACAAATTATTGTCATGTCAGCATATTTTTGTATTAATAATTTAATGTCAAATTTCGTGTATGGTAACTCGATTTTATTAGAGTGAAAAGGGTCACCCCCAAAACATGCGCATTGTATAACTTCATTATCCTCGTTTGATCCTACGTGGGTCTCTATGAACTTTACAAAAAAATGAAAATGCCTTAATGGTATATATTTCTGTCTGTATAATATGTTTTAGACCCCGGTGTCAGAATCATTCTTTTACCAATGTTTAGCTTGCATAATTTGTGCTAATTTTATTGTACCACAAATAGAAAGGACTTTCCTTATGTCATCCAGGCATTTTAAAATTCTATGTAAAATGTTAAAATTTGCTTGATCCTTCATTTTTAGGGATTTTTAGCCAAAATTAATTTTAATTTAAAGCAAAGCCTACAAAATGGATTAAATTTCGTTATGATTAAAAGTTATAGAAAGATAACGGCAAGTTATCTCCAAAATGACACCATAAATCCAAGAAAAATGATAAAATTCGCAAGATTTAAGTGGACTGTGGGGCATAATGATAGTGAAACTTGGAAAATTATGTGAAAAATATGCAGAGTTAAAAATATCAATTTTCCCAGAAAAGTTAACTTATTTTGTCTAAGAGGAGATGACAGGACAGTCATGGACAGATCACGTGAAACAATGACAAACCATAGAAATAATAATAATAGACCTTCAGGGTAAATAATAAAGTCCAAAGGGCATGGTTACTGCATGGCCAAATAATTGTTATCTCATAAAATTAAGATTATGTCATATTTAAATGCCTCTCAGGAATGTGGCATTTAGAAACACTTAAAATTATTATATCCTAAACCTATATCTAATAAATCCGTTGTGATACTAATATTGTTGTAAAGATTAACAACCATTACAAACACTTCAAATTATGTAAGAAACATTTTGTTATGCCATTTCATTTTCCCTTAAATAATTTCTAATTGATAATATGGTTCAAGTACTTTGTATGGCGTGATAGTCAAAAGTCTGGGGTGTAGATCTACCGAGAAAAAAATACATAACATGCATGCATTCATATACATATGGCTTATTAACATACACATGTATTGTACTTATGAATTTCAGAAGTAGTACGATCGGACATAGAACGCTATCAATGGTCAAAGGGCAGACAACTCTTGTCATCACAACATTTGAGGCCTAATCCCCGTGTCACCTAATTAAAATCACTAATACGCGTAATAACACTGATAAAACAGGACACGCTGTAAACAATAGAATTCATTAAGGATATTTGAATGTTTATTTTGACATATCTTACACTCAGAAATGGGGGGGGGGCCTACATTCCCTTACAAGTTGTACCAAGTTGACACCTGTTGAATATCCAGTAATCAACGGATGTTAATTTGATTTTTCCTGGTTGTTTGGATTGTCAATTTTTTTTCAAAAATTTGACACAGAAATATTAGATGATATTTTCAGTGCAAATAATAAAATAAACCATACATCGACTCTTAACAATCATTTAAAATTATATACATGTATATCGGAAGTGCAACATTTTTGTACTTTTATAAGTTCACAATTGATACATGGGTATATTTTCACGACTTTAAAAATTGCTAGAATAACCATAAGTTACAACACTTATCAACGATTTTCATGTCTTTGTTTATAAAATTTATTACAGCCATTTAATTCCTGCATGAGTTGTCTAGTTGTCCAAACAACATAAACAGACATAATTTTCGCCATTTAAAAACGAAAGAAAAAACATTACACAATGTTCAATTTGTATACATTTAAAACTTTTCATAAGTGATGAAGAAAGTAGAAAAGATATTATTCTTACCTTTAGATGTGATTTTACTCTTATTCTATCTGTCTATCCGGTATGAATCCACCTACTAGAAGTTTATAAATATCTCTTCCACGTTACGCCAATGTTTAATGTCGTCGATGTCTCTATACCTTGAAACGCTTTACTGCTCAGAGATAGGTAAAACAGAGGCCAGTCGTAAACAGGTTACGATTTCGCTGTAGGGGTTTGTTAATCTTTCTCTGTATAGGTGGTAATGAACGTGGATCTTAAAGTCCGAACACAATCACATTTCTGTTGATAAATTTTCCACTTGTTTTTCCTATAAACATCATTTAGAAATTAATTATTTTAGCGTTATCAGTGCTATTGCTCAATACAACAGATGATTTTTGTTTTTATGGAAAAAAATCAGTAAAATGCAATTATTCTGCTTAATATTTTAATAGATGTAGTATTCCCCATGAGTATCACATTTTTAATGTTATAATGAATTAGTATATCTGATTTTAATTGTATTTTTAATTATTTTAATTTATTTTTATAAATTTCCTTTTGGGTGCCCCATCTTAAGGAAAACCTACGACGCGACAGGTCAACTTTTGGTTTACCCCTTTTTTGTCACGTGACACGGTGAGTCGTTTAGCCACTCCCACTTATTATGATGCAATAAAATGAACCCTTTATAAAAATTTGATGAAGTAATACTTATTTGGATTGAATCAAAATTAAATTACAAACTTTTTAAAAAACTTTTGTAACTTTCAGCGATCTTGCATTTCACATCTCTCTCTCTCTCTCTCTCTCTCTCTCAAACTGGTTGACATTTTGACATTTACCGGATTGTATATTGTATAGTAGTAAATGTCAGTGGAAGATGATGTTAACAACATTTTCAATTTAGTATATATATAATTAATTTAGTGACAAGTTAGTTTTTTTTTTTTTTTTTTTAAATCATTTTTATGACATGTTTCATGTAAAAAAAATGTAATTATGTCAAGTTATGAATATTAATTATTTTTAATAACCGATGTTTGATGTTGATGGCTTTGTTATTCCTGAATTTCCTCTTTTTTCACAGGACAAGATTAATTTTTTATATTCCATGTGTTTAACAAAGCTGAAAGCAATTAACGCCTTAATCCTGACTTAATTTACCTTTTTTATGTCAGGTGTAAGAAATGATGATGTTTTAATTTCCGAGGAAGTTTGTACTAGTCAGCTTTTGTATATCATTTTTTAAAAGTTTTTTTTTCGTCATTCATATATCAACCAAGAACAACCTCTATCACCTGCCTGACCATATTCCTTAGATCTCAATAGTGGTCTTTATTCACAGGTTTTGACTACATGTATATGATTGTGTAAGCTCACGTTCATGCATCCAGTCGAGTCCAAAAAATAAAAGATTCTCTCCTTGGTGGCCGAATTACAGTAGTAGTAGTAGTAATGGTGCTTAACGTCCCAGTCAAGAATATTTCACTTATATCGAGACGTCGCCAGCTATAGGCGAAAGTGCAGAAATTTTGCCTGTGTGTTGCGCTGATGTCATTATACAGCAGGTTTCCTTAGCGTGCCAAGCCCACCGTGACACGGGACCTCGTTTATTTTAAGTTCCCATCCGAAAGAACCGTGACTTTCATTTCATAATGCCGAGTGCTTGACGAAAGAACAGTCACTACCCACTTTCAAGTCTTGGGTCAGACCCGGCTGGGGTTCGAACCCACGACTTCCCACTTACGGAGCGAGCACTCTACCAACTGAGCTACCGCAGTGGTTATATAAGTGGTTATATACCGAATTACAGCGTCACAAACCGCCTGGTTTTAGATTGTTTGTCAATTCGATTACATTGAAATATTCCTGACTGGGACGTAAAACACAATTTTCCACACTTTCTTTTTGATCGTGTACGAGCAAGTTTGTCCTTTGAAAACAGTAAAAGTAAAGAGTTGAACATTTGAGAAAATTGTATTATAACTTCACTTCATATTAAACTTCTAAAACTAATAATTTATTGATTTCAAAACATTAGCGATTTGATAGTCATCCCAAGTAGTTACATAAAACCAACCCTGTTTAACTGTGTATAAGGACCACCTCTTTTTTAAGTCCAGTAATTTTCTTCTTTAAATCAACAGTTATTTTAACTACCTTTCTTCGGTGGTCGTTATAGACAGGTCTGACTGTACGGCAAATATTTACATATCTACAGAAAATAAAAAGAAATTATGACAATAGTAATAATACATTGTAATAATAATATTAAGAAGAAGAAGAAGATGATGATGATGATGATGATGATGATGATGATGATGATGATGATGATGATGATTTGATGATGATTTTTAATTTCAGTAACTGTCAATCAAAGCCATTGAACAAAAACATACTTAATATACATCAGCCAGAAGTCCTAAATACTATAATAGGCTACTGTCTGTACATAAATATATGAAATATTTAGTAGATGATTGCTGAATTAGGAATGTTATCAATTATTATCGTAATTTTATCTTATTAGTTCAGAAATGACACCTATTTATCGGAGATACTAGTAGGGACATGTATGGTGTACAATTGTGTCACAGAGTTCATTTATGGTCAAATGTATGGTGTAATTGGTAGAAAGTATTTCAACAAGACAGTTTTCACTAAATAACAACAATTTTACAGTTAACACGCGGAGTGGCACTGGCTAAATGTCCACTCCCTGTCATTGTGTCAATATGTAAACCTTCTCTTCCCCACCCGTTCAAATTGAACACATGGGGTATATAAGAACCTTCTTCAATAAGATGTTGGCAATATCGGTTACAGTCTAAGGGAGATAACTCGAATTTTACATCCGTTAAAACACAATACTGATTGCAATAAGCTGAAAAACTGAAAAATGCACACTCTAATTTCGCACATTCTTACAAGAGTGACACATCGTAAAAATAATAAACCCCAGATTTAAAAAAATGAAAAGAAAACAAAATGCTATCTATGTATGAAATGAATGGCAACAAGGGACCTGGCTCCTGTTTTACAATTTTCCTAAACTTAAATCGGACAAATTTTAAACTTTAAAATTTTGCGAATTGTTAAGATATTCGGGAAGATGGAAACACAAAGAACAATTTGAAATAAATTGGAGAAAATTAGGAATATAAAGCTATTTAAGAAAGAAAAATACATGAATAAGTTACATTTGTATGTAAATTTATCTTAAACTAACTTAAGAACTAATTTATTTAAATTCATTATATATTAAAAGTTTCCAGTATTGATTATGTTGAATATATTCTTTTGATAGCCAATATTCTACCATAACTAAAGTCCATCTCAGTACAATAAATAATGTTATTTTCTAAATCATAATAAGCATAAAAATATTAGCAGAGCGTGGTTTCGATCCACGGACCTCTGGGTTATGGGCCCAGCACGCTTCCACTGCGCCACTCTGCTACACATGTAACAATTATTAGTAATTGTCACTTATTAAAAATAATAATTCATTGCATCAGCCAACATTGTGTACTTACCGTATAGCTATTTCTTGTCTATCAAAGAGGGGTAACTCCTACATCTTCCAACTCTGGGATGCCTTATATCGAAACAACACCAGTTTATGTAAAAAAATTAAGGTTACTGGAAATTGCTATAATAAATAAACATTTTTATAGGAAGAATTAAAGAAATTAAAGAATAAATTTAAACCGTAGTTTAGTGACTACCGTAAACCATAATCAGGAATACCTTACGGTTTTTGTACGTCTCTCCAACTTATTATTTTATTTTATTTATTTATATTTTTTACAAAATATATTTAACTTTTAATAATCTACTTATATTTTTATATGTTTCCTTTAATGCTGTGTATTCCGAATTTTTTTCAACTTTTCAAAACATGAATAAAAAATCTGTGTTTCCCCATATTTTTTTCTTTTCTCCTATTGTTATTTCAGTAGCGTAGTTCAATACAACTACAGTGTTTAAAATTAAGGACTTTAACAACCTGACCATGGTAAAGAATTTTTTTATATATACATATGTATATAAATCATGAGCTGTTCCTGTAATATAGGAAGGAAAGAGGGAAAGAAAAAGACCAATTTGAAGAAAATTAGGAATATACAGCTATTTAAGAAAGAAAAATTTGTATTTAAATTTATCTTAAAAACTAATTTATTTAAATTCATCATACATCAAAAGTTCCCAGTATTGAATATATTTACAGAATTATAGACTTCAGTTTTGATAGCCAATATTCTACATGTATGACCATAAAGTCCACCATACATGTACCGTATTCAGTACATTAAATATGTTATTTTCTAAATCATAATAAACATAAAAAGATTAGCAGAGCGTGGTTTCGATCCACGGACCTCTGGGTTATGGGCCCAGCACGCTTCCACTGCGCCACTCTGCTATACATGCCATTGGCAATAAAATTGATTTTAACATGTAAATTAGTGATTGCGTCAGCCAAATCTACAGATTGTGCCTACAGAGAAATACTAACCAAAGAGAGATAACTCGTACTTTAATTGGTTACTTTAATTAACCTGTGACTAAAATGCATGTTTGGTTCAGGTAGAGGACTTTTTCTTGAAATGAGAAACACTTCATGATTTTATTATGTCTTAAATAAAAGATAAGCTTTCTCACAAGGATTAGTTTCATTGTAAATTATATATTTGCTAATTAGTCTTAATTAGTTTCAGTTTAGAGAGGAGTTGCCTCTCAGTAATTGTATTGTCCCTCTGTGGGCCCTTAATTGGTTTAATAAAATATAGATCTATATATAAAAAAAACCACAGTGTTTTTTTTAATTCCACATGAAGCAGGTGCTTGTCATGAACAGTGACAACTTTGTTTATTTCTACAAATCAAGTATGACCCTAATTCGAGAATCGATTTCTGCAATTAAGTTTTGATCTTAAACAACATTTAAAGGGTAATTTGAAAATCAAATTCATGTGATAAGTCCTCGGTTAATTTAGGGAATGTATAAGATTATACACAATTGCATACAATTCAAGACGGTCCCCACCTTTATGTCAACCATCAGCCCAAACTCGCACTTTATAGATCGGAAATAAAGACAGGAAAGCAATATTAATAAAACAAGCCCCTTGTCAAGTTGTAGAGTCCTTTATGATGGAGATAATCCGGCTACTTTTCTGTCTGTATGGTCAGTCTCTACACCCCAATTTCATAGTCTTTCATGAACTAAGTTTTTCTGGCAACTTTTGCCTATACCTTTTGTACTACAACTAAATAGTTTAAAAACAATTTGGATGAAGATGTAATATTAGAGATGATCTTCAAAATAACTTCACGAATATCTTTGAAAACTAACAAAATTCAGACTTCAAATTTGTCAAACTTAAGTAAAGGAAAATCTTAGTTCAGGAATGATTGTGAAACTGGGACCTAGTCTACATGTGGTCAAGCAACTCAGAGAATGCGTGTCAAATATGTTTAAATGGACAACATTGGTAATCAAATTCCAATTGCAGTATTTACACAACGAGCATGTCATTACGAAATGTGTATATTATACGTGTATTTTGATTATCCAAAATGAAACAATATGTTAACATAATTAGTTCAATAACGAGAATGGGAAGCGTCCTTTTGCACCAATTGCATATTTTTAGAAATATCATTTCCGCAACTTATTTAAATTTCTGGTGTTTAAATTCCACCAGAATCTGGAGGTCTTTAATGCGCCAGTCTACCTGTACAGGTAATTCATGTTGTAAATGTTAATAGGTAAGTGTGTACGGCGAGTAGTGATCTAGAGAGTATGTTCTCTGTTCAAATAACTTACAAAACCAAGTATGGTCAAATGATAGTTACATGTAAATTCATAAAAAAGTACTCACTCAAATGAAATATAAATCGGTTTTCGTTTTGAAATCAATCTACAGCATGAATTTGGAAATTAAAACGTTGGAATCTAACAGAAACACCAATAATCGTAATTGAAGAACACAAGTTTCGCAAAGTATTTTCCCAAGCAGAATAAAGGAGAAGGGAAATCAAAATCATATTTCGTATCTTCATCGTACTCTCAATATATAGTGAGACAGTTGGGTACCGTATTGGCGCAAAAGGACTAAGAGTTTTTAAAAAGTAGGTGGCGGAAATGATACACTGGCGTAAATAACGGTTGTGGCGGAAAAGGACGCTAATATGGCGCAAACGGATTTCAACCAAGAAAACTCTCTTATTATGTAGATTATGGTTATATAAAAATTTGAAAAATATGTAATTAGCAGAGCGTGGTTTCGATCCACGGACCTCTGGGTTATGGGCCCAGCACGCTTCCACTGCGCCACTCTGCTATACATATCAATGACGATATAATTGATTTTAACATGTAAATTAGCGATTGCGTCAGTCGAACAGACAGGAATATCACAAAGAGCAATAACTCGTGCTCTTATTGGTTCTTTTATTTTGGCACTTTGGTGATCGAGTGGTCAAAACACGCGCTTACGGCCCGTGACAGCGCCTTCTACCGCCTAGGTTTGAATCCCGGGTCCACTCGGACAGACCCAAGTGTGAGAATGTCCGCCTGCTGAAGGTTGGTGGTATTTTCCAGGTACTTCGGTTTCACCCACTCTAAATCTCAGTAAACAAGAGACGCATCATGAATTAAAACATTTGATTTGATAGAAATGATTTTTAAGAGTTTTATTTACAAGTGGAACAAAAATCTCATTTTGCTTTCTGTAAACACTTTTGCTGTTATTTTGTGATAGTCAAGAGAGAAAGAAAATGGCTTGTTTTTTACTAATGAAGTCTGGCTAATTCAGATCTATATAATTGCCAGGTTGGAAACTGTCTCTACTAATATAAATACATTTTCATTATAAAGATTATCTTCGTTATTTTCTGAAAATAAAAATGTAATTAGCAGAGCGTGGTTTCGATCCACGGACCTCTGGGTTATGGGCCCAGCACGCTTCCACTGCGCCACTCTGCTATACATATCGAAGTCAGTAAAATCGATTTTAACAGTTGCGTCAGCCGAACTACACAAAATTATTTTAACCAAAGAGAGATAACTCATACATTTCGGTTGCACACTGGACTCCCCACCATGTAGGCCAATATGCTAAATAGTACTTTGTAGTTTTGAACAGATAAACTCATAGTTACCCAGCGACCACGAAACTGAAATGGTCTATTACAGTAGTTTATATTTATTGAAAAGACAAACCTTTCTTTCAAATTCTTATTAATTTTGTTTTCAAAAATAATTTTTACAATAACTTGGCTGTTGTTTTACGAAAATGTTCAAAATAACTTGGCTGTTGTTTTACGAAAATATTCAAAATAACTTGGCTGTTGTTTTACGAAAATATTCAAAATCACTTGGCTGTTGTTTTACGAAAATATTCAAAATAACTTGGCTGTTGTTTTACGAAAATATTCAAAATCACTTGGCTGTTGTTTTACGAAAATATTCAAAATAACTTGGCTGTTTGAACAGTCAATATGAAAGTTTAAGTTGATAATACAAATGGAAATCTCTATTTTTTAAGTGATTACCTCAACTGTCATTTAATTAATGGAATGTCTGGTACGTCTTAGATGTCATTTTTGTCACCGTGTCCAGTGTATGTTCAAAGTCGGAAGTTTTATGAGTGACCCAGGGGTGTAAATTCCTTAAGACCAAAAGGCACTTGCCTACACATTATTTTGACAAAAATAATTAAATTTAATTAATACAAGTTTCTAGTGCGTGTAGGACAATGTGCAGTGAGTGTTTTTCGCGTGTCACGCTTACCGTGCCAAGAGCATTGGTTTTTTTCAAGATCTCATCCAAAGGATCGGTGACCTTCATTTATAATTGCTGAAGACTGCCAATTTTCAAGTCTTTGGTCTGCCTGGCCGGTATTCGAATCCCGACCTTCCACATACGAAGCGAGCACTAAACCAAATGAGCTACCGCATTTAACATCGACTATGACGAGGCACTAAGTGTTTTCAAAAACACAAGTCAGAGAAACATCCTGCTATAAAAAAATCATTTGACAGCAATCCACTGAAATAAGTCAAGCCCGGACCCCCCCCCCTCACACACACACACACAGCCACTCCCATCGGCACTCTGCACATCATGCGTCTGTGCCTACACGATATCTCGGACTCAGCTACGCCCATGCACACACACGCGCGCGCGCGTGAGCGATACTGCTTTTTTATATAAAGTCATGGCGTATTATTGGGGACAATTAGTGTTACCCACACTAGTTCAGAGATTAATAACATCATGGATAAGAAGGATGGTCGATTGGTTGTATACTGTTTGAGTCACAAAAAATTCACAGTCACAAAAATTCACATTCTTACATTTTAATTGCTCTTAATGTTCATGTGGTCCACGCCTCCCGATCTGCTTCAAACAAATTTTCACAAAGCGTATGCATAGTGGTACCATGGCAACCAGAATCAGCCAGAGGATGGATTATTAATGATAATAATGTTTGAACAAGTATGAAATAATAATAAAAAAAACCACCAAAAACGCCAGAGATTAACTCCAAGGAAAGAGGATGGTCCGTTCTTTTACTCCACATCAGCGATTTACCAGCCATTCTTCGTGTATTGCTCAACTCCTGATATGTTTTTTTTGCACATTATTTTGAGGGGCAAATTGGCAACGCATATATACGTTTGTACCTTGACTTTAAAAGTTGATCATAAATTGATTGATAGCGTTTTACATACCAGTCAAGAATATTTCACTTACACCGAGACGTCAACAGCTATAGGCTAAGATGCAGAAATTTTATCTGTGTTGCGTAGATGCCATGAAACAGCAGGGTATATTAGGCACCTTGTGATTAAATGCTTTAACCAATAGGCAACCGTAGCCCAGGAACAGAGGATAGGTACCCACTGACTAAGTGGAACCCCTGGACTACAGACACCAAGTGATTAAAGACTTATGCTTTAACCACTAGGCAACCGTAACCTAGGAGAGTTGAACCCTGAACCACTAGGCAACAGTAGTCCAGGGGCAGATGATGGCTATTGGAAGCAATAGAACACCAACTGTACAATACAAGACAGAAATCAGGAAAAGTAAAAAGTCAGAAATAGTATAAGAATTGAGAGAGCGCCCCCGAAAGAGCGAGTGGTCAAAACATCCACCACGGATATAATGAACCACCTTCCCGTTTGATATCGGAGACTCCTCCGACATCTTATACTATTCTGTTAAGAACAGCCCGGGAAACAGAATTGATCAACATTGAGTAATGTTGGTTTATAACGATATCTAGAATCACTTCATTCTGGTGTCGTTTAGTAATGCATTTAAAATCAACTTTGTAGATACATGTTATATTTTATGTTTAATTTTGATATAAAGATAAAAAATATATTAATTTTTTTAGAAGTTTCTTCACAGTATAGCTTAACTTTTTGGAGAATTTGGTTAAATACAATTAAAATTATTCTATTATTCTTGGTTATAGCATTCCACGTAACTCTTACATACCACAAAATGTTTTAATGAATAGTGAACACAGCTCCGGGTCGAAGACATGCACGATTTATATAATTACCTGTAGGGTAAATTACATTTAAATTTAACTTGATCCAGAACAATAGGACAAATAAAGTATATTTTCACGAAACTCGCCACACACACACAGGGAGAGAGAGGGGGATGAACGTATATTGTGCTACACTTCCACGCTATGAGAGAAAGATCGTAAACACACACACACACACACAATGTAGTGATAAACACAAATAAACACGTACATACAGCCACACGCGCATTTTGGGGATGAACACAAACACGCATAGTAATACTTAGCACATAGTCTCACATGCATTATTTTGATGTACACTCACTTTGTGGTGCTTGAAGCACATTGTCGTGTTTAACACAAAAAGCGCTATATACACACGTACATAACAATCAACCCTTCAACAGACACAAACACGTGCACGCATGCACACACGCACGCACATACACACACACGAGAGGAAAATAGAAGGCCAATAAGCAGATGTTTCATGTTTTAGAAACTTGGGTATTGCACATATGCCTTTTTATACTGGTGGTCAACACAAATATTTAATTTATTTCTGGTACAAAAACACTTTTGAAAGATATCTCGACTTTGTCTGTATTGCTTTCCTTGGTTCTAAGATGGAAAAATACATTTAAATGAACACATAGTATTATACTGGTGACGTACCACACACACATTTATATAAAGTCATGGCGTATTAATGGGGAAAGTTTTACAGATTAATAACATCATGGATAAGAAGGGTGGTTGATTGGTTGTATATTGTCTGAGTCACAAAAAATTCACATTACTCTTAATGTTCATGTGGTCCACGCCTTGTAACAACTCCTAATGAAGTCCGACGCCTAATGGAGTCCGGACTTCAATAGGCGTTGACAATTTCAACGCCTAATGAAGTCCACAGATTGGGGCTCCAGACGAGGAGACTTTTTGGATAGTACAAAAAAAATTATCTCAAAATTTTACGACTTTAGAACAACTAGCAATAGCAACTTGCAATCAGCAACATACATCCCCGCAAATTTAGGGACACCACTGCGGTAGCTCAGTTGGTAGAGTGCTCGCTCCGCATTGGCGGTAGTGGGTTCGAACCCCGACCGGGTCTGACCCAAGACTTAAAAGTGGGTAGTATGTGTTCTTTCGCCAAGCACTCAGCATTACGAAATGAAAGTCACGGTTCTTTCGGATGGGAACTTAAAATAAACGAGGTCCCGTGTAGGCTTGGCACGATAAAGAACATTGCTGTATAATGCAATAAGCGCAATGCACAGGGAAAATTTCTGCACCTTCGTCTATAGCTGGCGACGTCTCGATATAAGTGAAATATTCTTGACTGGGACGTAAAACATCAATCAATCAATCAATCAATCGTGAACAAATTAAAACGCATGTTGTGCGTGGTTAAAATGATGTTGCAATATCACCATTTCAGCTTAAATACAGTCGCAATGTAAATAACACTCCTCGTCTGGAGCCTCACTCTTTGGACTTCATAAGGCGTCGAAATTGCAACGCCTAATGAAGTCCGGATCATTAGGCGTCGGACTTCATTAGGAGTTGATACAACGCCTCCCGGTCTGTTTCAAACAAATTTTCACAAAGCGTATGCATAAGTGGTACCATGGCAACCAGAATCAGTCATAGGACGGGTTATTAATGATAATGATTTGAACAAAAACGCCAGAGGTTAACTCCAAGGAAAGAGAATGGTCCGTTCTTTTACTCAACATCAGCGATTAACCAGCCGTTCTTCGTGTATTGCTCAACTCCTGTTTTTTGCACATTATTTTGAGGGTCAAATTGGCAACGGATATATACATTTGTACCTTGACTTAAAAATTGAGTGATAGCGTTTTACATTCCAGTCAAGAATATTTCACTTACAACGAGACGTCACCAGCTATAGGCTAAGGTGCAGAAATTTTACCTGTGTTGCGCAGATGCCATTGAATAGCAGGGAATATTAGGCACCTTGTAATTAAATGCTTTAACCACTAGGCAACCGTAGCCCAGGAACAGAGATAGATACCCACTGACCAAGTGGAACCCCTGGACTACAGAAACCAGGTGATTAAAGACTTATGCTTTAACCACTGGGAAACCGTAACCTAGGAGAGTTGAACCCTGAACCACTAGGCAACAGTAGTCCAGGGGCAGATGATGGCTATTGAAAGCAATAGAACACCAACTGTACAATACAAGACAGAAATCAGGAAAGTAAAAAGTCAGAAATAGTATAAGAATTGAGAGAGCGCCCCCGAAAGAGCGAGTGGTCAAAACATCCATCACGGATATAATGAACCACCTTCCCGTGTGATATCGGAGACTCCTCCGACATCTTATACTATTCTGTTAAGAACAGCCCGGGAAACAAAATTGATTAACATTGAGTAATGTTGGTTTATAACGATATCTGGAATCATTTCATTCTGGTGTCGTTTAGTAATGCATTTAAAATCAACTTTGTAGATACATGTTATATTTTATGTTAAATTTTGATATAAAGATAAAAAATATATTAATTTTGTTAAATAAGTTTCTTCACATTATAGCTTAAATTTTTGAAGAATTTAGTTAAATACAATTAAAATTATTCTATTATTCTTGGTTATAGCATTCCACGTAACTCTTACATACCACAAAATGTTTTAATGAATAGTGAACACAGCTCCGGGTCGAAGACATGCACGATTTATATAATTACCTGTAGGGTAAATTACATTTAAATCCAACTTGATCCAGAACAATAGGACAAATAAAGTATATTTTCACGAAACTCGCCACACACACACAGAGGGAGAGAGAAAGAGAGAGGGGGGGATGAACGTATATTGTGCTACACTTCCACGCTATGAGAGAGAGATCGTAAACACACACACACAATGTAGTGATAAACACAAACACAAATATACACGTACAAACAGACACACGAGCGTTTTGGGGATTAACACAAACACGCATGTTGATGTGATGTACACTCACTTTGTGGTGCTTGAAGCACATTGTCGTGTTTAACCCAAAGATTGCTATATACACACACGTACAAACAACAAATCAACCAACCCTTCAACAGACACAAACACACGTGCGCGCATGCGCGCACGCACATACACACACACACGAAAGTAAAATAGAAGTGACATCCACTCTCGCCAATAAGCAGATGTTTCATGTTTTAGAAACTTGGGTATTGCACAGACGCATTAACATTAAATTTATTTCCAGTACAAAACACTTTTGAAACATATCTCTCGACTTTGTCTGTATTGCTTTCCTTAGTCCTAAGATGGAAAAATACATTTAAATGAACACATAGTATTATACTGGTGAAGTAACAAACGAAAAAGGTCTACGACAACGAAAAATCTCTTTTCTCTTCGTCGGGGGTCAACCCCCCCCCCCCCCAACTTCTCCCGCACCCACTTCCATCGGGACTCTGCACATCATGCGTCTGTGCTTACACGATATCTCGGACCCAGCTACGCCCCTGAACTCAATGCTTATTTGATGCATTCTTTAATAATTATTTCGTTTGTTTAGTTTCCTGTTTCCTTTGTTCTTCTGCCTATCACCAACGACACGTGTTATCCTTGGTCACCTGCATTTAAACAACTCCCTTTTCAGGGTAACATGTCATCTCCCAGTTTCATGATTAGTAGAATCTATCACAACTTGTGGGGCAAGATAGGGAAATCTCAACCTGAGGTCTAATATATTTGGTCCAGAACTCGGCAAACATCGTTTTGGACCCAATATATTAGAACAAGGGTTCGGATTTCCTTATCTAACCCTATAAATAGTGATTGATTCTATTTCTTCCACCAGAAAGTACAATTTTTCAATTTAAAATCAATTTCAACTGATCAATACACCTCTAATTTTGTTGATAAAAATTTGCAAGAAAAGCAGTGTGTAGGCTATCTTGCAGGGGGGGGGGTTACAAGATGGAGATATCTTTTCACCTCTCTTATTTCCTATCTGGGGTGCAAGAATAAGCTTTCCAAACTCTTTGGTTCCATTTCAACTACCTGTTTGTTAAGCCTCCCAAACCCTTTGGTCCCCAGTGATATATATTTTATGAGTTACTCTACTGTGTCCGAAATGCAAGTCTAGTGATGGTTTAAAATTAATACTATTGTCATGTGCTACTTTTGAATTTTTATGAAATAATACATCCAAAAGTAGCACATGACAAATTGTCATGTGCTACTTTTGAATGTATTATTTCATAAAAATTCAAAAGTAGCACATGACACTATCACTTATGACTAAAATGTGTTCACCGCTAAAATGTCAATTTTAAAATAGTAAAAATAAAAACAAGGATCATCATCATCACCATTTTGGTTTAATCAGCATATTATTATTATTAATATGTCATTACATTGTTATTTATTTGATGATAGAATTATTTCAAAAATGAAAATATAAATATTAAAGTTCAAAATGACAGCTGCCTATACCAAGGCTAAGCCAATAAATTTGAATCATATCACCACATGGTACATGTATGTTTCAGGTAACCGGTAACCAAATATAAAAAAAAAAAAAAAAAAAATACAATAGCGCATTTAAATGAACTAAAAGCTTGAATCTGTTAAAAAAAATAGAAAAAAATTGTTAGGCAAAATAAAATCCAGAAAATCAAAGCATCACTTGAAAAATCACCTTCAGGTTACTGAAATCTGTATTCTAGTTTTGTAGAACATTTCCATTTTTTACACAAAATAATTTTACTTAAATTGAGTGGTGTAATGATCTTTTATGTCCAAGTCACGGTTCTTTCACTTATATCGAGGCAGTCAGTAGAGGGATGGTAGAGGAAACTGAGAGTACAAGAAGAACAACCGGTTTTAGACAAATGAACTGGCAGACTTTCCCACACTTGGATCTTCACGAGTGGATTTCAAATTTAGATGAAGAGAAACGCTACTATCCATAAGGTCACGCTTTAGACCACTAAAATTAAATCAAGAAAACAATGTTTTAATTAACTTACTATGGGTGTTTGTCATATGTAGAGGAAATGCATGGCAAAATGCATTGAGGTTACAGCATGCAGAAAACTAAAGTTGGGTGTTTCTGTTATTCCGATATATCAGTGTGATATTCAATCAAATATGCCAATTTGAAGAGTTCAGTGCAAGTGTTCTAATGCCCGGTCCATGACTCTTGATTAGAATGAGGGTGTTTATAAAACTTGCAAATGTATCGGGAACTTGCAATAAATGTACCGGGTATGCCATATTGAAACTTGCAGAACAAGTAGGCACCAGGGGTAAGTGAAACTGCTGCTTGCATGCATGCACAGAAAAAGGTAATACAGTATTACATCGATATACAACAATTCCGTTGCGGGCGCATATTGTATCGCTTTGCTTAACATCGAATCAAGCAGGAGGTGATGGCCTATAATATTATCTATAGTTCAGAACTTCAGATGCGTCAAGCATTTCTCAGAGCATTCTTATCTTTGATTTAGCAAATTTTGATTTCGTAAAACCAAAACATTAAATTTGCGTGGCCTAATTTGGTGTTTACCTTCCCCAAAACAAGCCTTCACATATATAGAATTGTTAGTTAAAATAATGCGCCAGATACAATAAAGTACAAAGTTGTAGTGTATTTCAAAACGTCTGTGCAACTTCTTAATGACCTAATACGGATTATCAACAATTTGGATTATCGAGACTAAGAGTTAAGGGGATTAACTAATGTTCAGGCGATTAGTAATATTAATAAACAATACACATTTCAATGTGACGTTGGTGCATTTTTAGATTTAAAATCAAACATTAGTAATAACTCGGCCATTTTTGTTGTGATACAAATTTTTTAGTCAAACAAGATGGAATCTAACTATTTATATTGTTTCCTGAGAAAATTGTGAATTTTGAACAAGACACCACAGAAGAAACATGTAAGTGTGATTTTTCATATCTATAGGTGATTTAAATATTTTGGATAGTGATTTAGAAAAACGAGTAAGCTTTAATCTGTAATTTGACATGGTTCTGAATTGTAAAAGTTAATTCAACACACACACACACACACACACACACACACACACACACTCTCTCTCTCTCTCTCTCTCTCTCTCTCCTGAATGTTTTTAAATATTTAATTTTTATAATATTATAAATATATACAAATGTAAAACAAAAGTTTTCCTTCAGAATCTAACACATCACAGACCCTAAGTAACAAAAATATGTTATTAAATCATGTTCAAGGAAATATGCTTAGTTTTCTAAATTAATATACTTGATATATACACAATCAATAATCAAAATAAAATAAATTAGACTAAATGAAATAAATCACATTTCAACATTTGGATTTTAATTTTTATAAAGTATTATAATTTTGTTCAAAATATTGCTCAATCACAGGCGAAATTAAATTCTCACACGTTTTTAATACAATCTTATTATTCAATAAGTCCCACACTATACTATTTCTCCTGTAGATGTATTCTATAATAATAATAATAATTTTTATTTTAAAGTGCAACCCGATTTATACATTATTTCTAGTAATATTACAAATACACAATATCGGCCAGACTAAGTAGGCTTACGATGCACTACCATAAGTCTTCTATAAAGACTGAACACCTTTCAAATGTGGTAAGTATATCTTATTTCCCATCTTTTATAGGATAAGTATTTTATATGCACCCCCTTCAATTAGGCAGATCCTAGTGTGAAACAAGTGTCAGTTCGCAGGCCGAAGGTCAGTGACACTTCGGTTTCCTCCTCCAGCCGTGAACCAACCGCCTCGATACAAGTCAAAGAATCTTGACATTACTTGACATAACATTATCACTCCACTTCCATGTATCTAAACTGTGTCTTTATTTTATAGGTTTGGTTCGTTTTTAAGTTTTGCCACTTGGTCAAGACTGACTGGTACCTCGGACGATGATTGGGTGGATAGATTAAACCACATCTACACAGTAGTGATCCTAGGGTTATTTGCTATTGTGGTCAGTTCCGGACAATATGTTGGTGACCCAATCCATTGTTGGTGTCCGAAGGAGTTCACGGGAGCCTACATATCGTATGCCAAGTCAATATGCTGGATAGCTAACACATATTACATACCCATGGAAGAGGAAATACCACGTGACATCAATGCAAGAGAAAGAGAGGAATTGGTCTATTATCAATGGGTTCCATTGATTCTTTTGTTCCAGGCCTTCCTGTTTAAGCTTCCAAACTTGGCCTGGCAGCTTTGGCACGGGCATTCGGGTATAAATCTATCAAAAATCTCAACTTTAGCAGCAGAAACGGTTTTAGTGCCACCTGAAACACGGACCCAGAAAATTAGCCACATGGCAATATTTTTGAACCGTTGGATTAAGTCCCATAGAGAATATCAATATAATCTGAAAATTAAGATCAGACAGAAAATATCAAACGTGTTCCTGTTCTGTATCGGAACACGTGATGGAACGTATTTAATCGGCTTTTATCTGTTCATTAAATTTCTATATTGTGTAAACGTAGTAGGACAATTCTTTTTGCTGAACGCATTCATGGCCACAGATTACAATATGTTCGGATTTCAAGTGATGGATGATATATTTAAAACCGGGAAATTCGAGGAATCTCCTAGGTTCCCCAGAGTCACACTTTGTGATTTTGAAATTCGACAACTTCAGAACATTCAACGTTGGACAGTTCAATGTGTACTTCCAATAAATCTTTTCAACGAGAAAATCTTTATATTCATCTGGTTTTGGCTATTTTTCGTAGCCTTTGTCAACTTTTTCAACTATACTAGTTGGTTATATTACACACTATTTCGTGAAAACAGAGGCCGGTACATCCGAAAATATCTCAAAATTTTAGGAGAACTCAATACAGTGTTTGACAGAAAAATATGCAATAAATTTGCAGACCAATATCTTCGAAATGACGGTGTTTTCGTTTTGAAAATTGTTGCGAAAAATTCTACAGAAATGGTTGTGACGGACCTTGTAGCACAGCTGTGGAAGGGGTTCAAGGAGGAATATTGTCGTACAGAGGGTACACAGCCAAGTACAGTCACAACTGATCTTATGAACGGGGATCTAAGCACGAGTGAATAAAACAATCGTGCCAATCACTGAAACATTACATTTTGATGCAGCTTTTCAAAATCATTCAAGACATTTTACGTGGGTTTTTGGTTGTTTTGAGTTATTTTTCGTCGAACAATTCCAGTCATTTTTTCATGTACGTTTCATTTTCACAAGCACGACCGCAGCTTTTTGCCATATCTACAAACTTGCTATTGGAAATAAAGCTTACATAAACAAGAAAATTTAACCCCTTTACAAAGACCGTTTTATAAGCATTTGCTAAAAACTAACATATTAAAGCCCTTCACAAGGGCAAATATTCCGAGACAAAAATAAATGTCATACAACAATCATTCAAGACATTTTCGTGGGTTTTGGGGTGTTTTGGGTTATTTTTCGACGAATAATCTCGTGTCATTTTTTTTATGTTCGTTTCATTTTCCAAGCACGACCACAGCTTTATTTTTTGTCATATCTACGAAGTTGCTATTGGAATTAAAGCTTCCATATAAACATTTGCTCAAACAGGAACTTTAAGCCCTCAATAGGGACAATTTTAAAAACATTTGTTAAAAAGGAACGCAAGCTCTCAACAAGGGACATTTAAGCATTTAATAAAAAAACAAAGAACATAACACCCTTCACAAAAGGGACAATCTTCCAAGTCGAAAATAAATGTCATGCGAAGGCGTCATTATTGTATTTTTATCAATCGGAGCATTTTTTTCCAGTGAAATTATTTGGAATAAGAATTATTGGTAAATTGATTATACTAGTACGTAATGTTCGTTAATGGGGTTCGCCATCGTACCATGTGATGTCCCAAAAGTAAATACAGAACAATTATTTCTATTGGATACCAAATCACATTTCGTAAAAACGATGGTTTCCCGGGTATGTTGGACGTAATGTTTTCAAAAACCTCACACACAAACGTTAAAGGAGTATTGGTGGTATGAAGGCAAATTCATTGTACATGTATCAAACAATCCTTATAAATTTTTACATAAAATTGTGTGGAGCAACTATTTCCATTAGATATAGAATACCATTATTTGTTGTTTCCCGCAAAAACAAAAACAACGTCATTCTGAAAATCAACGAGTTAACGTTTTCCAAATTGTTCACGTTATTGGGTATTAGACACGTGGTACTTTGGCTAACCTCATTGCGTTATTTGGATGTTTCAATGGAATAAAATAGTTTTACTCTAACATTGGTAATTTTGTATTATGTTTGTTTATTTAGATTTGTATCAATGAATCAAAGAAATCAAACACTAACAAGGTCAATGTCCAAATTGGAATCCCAAAAACAAATCAAAAACTTTGAAATCGGACAAATGAAGCTAAACACGTGAACTTCTGCCGTGGAAGTGAGGCTGTGTGTTCCGGAAGGGTAAGCACCTCCTGTTTACACCCGACACATATTAAATCAAAATTGAGTATAAAAAGAAACATGGAACTACGGGGCGTCAAATACATGATAATTTGGAATACAGGGGCATCATTTACTTACCAACAATATTGTGTGAAGGCCTTGCTAAACCTAGGCTTCCAGTAATATTATATAAAATTGGCCCATTATTTATAAAATTAAAGACAAGAGACATTTTTATCGGGTATGTACCACAAGTATAAACGCATTTTGTTGCTCAGCTGTTACAGCTTTAGGATAAGCGAACATTTGCAATTTATATATACATGTATTAATCACGAGGGCTGATTGATACCGGTATGTTGTGTGCCTTATATTGAAGGATCTCTCTCCTTTTAGTCCCCGCCTAATTTAAGCCGTGTACCCGGAGTGGTGTCATTTGGTCAGTGTATATCAACGAGGTAGTATTTGTCAAGTGACAATGTCAAAGTGGACAAAATCGACGGTGATCAAATGTTTGCATAAAAAGGTCACCATGCTACAGTAAAACTGTGGATGACGAAATTTAAACGCGCCCAGTATAGTCATTGTTACAACCCGAAAAAATGGTTAATGAAATGTATTGTTATGATTGACAGACGAGTTACAGATTAGTTAGAAATATATGACCAGTACTGTTAGTAGGAATGAGTATATTCCATTCTGACAGAATTTTGCGATGTGAAAGCTTTCAGCCCGCTGGGAGCAAATAGTTATAACAGTTCATAAGAGGCACACCATCGCGCCAAAGCAGGTAAAGACTGATCCATCAGCTGAAAAGGATATGACCTCGGAAAACAGCGCAATGCCCCCTGTTCACATATCACTACAACGACTGCCGTTAAACGACTGTCTTTAAATTGATTTAGCACCTGCCATATTCGTCTGATCTAACTGAAAACGAACCATTTCCGGTACCCACTTTCAGTCGTTTGATGACGTCATTAATTCATTGGGGGACTTTCTGAACTATCCAAAAAAGAAGGTCTTCAAAAGTGTCATCGAGACCCTCAAGTAGCTGTCTATAGATACTGAAGTGCCTTATGTTTAAAAACAGTGCAATATGTCCGCCAAAATGCAAACCCTCGTATGTCCAAAATTGGTACAACGTTAGTACAGAAGTACAAATGAACCAAACTACTTTCAGATTTGGGTTAAGTGCATGAGGCTATATTTAGGCTGGCTTTATCCGTTAAGTCAATACCGACTACCATGTCCATGTTATTATAAGAAAGTGCAATCGAGATCTGTGACCTACAACAAGCATTGTTTTATTGTGCATTAAAACGGATTACGAATATCCGCTTATTGCAGGTTGAATATCAGTCCGCATTTCGTTTTATCGAATTTAAAAGAACAATGATTAATTTTATAAATTTAAGGTCATGGGGCGATCGCGATTGACTGATTGAATTTGTAATCTAACTATCGGTTATTAAAAACTGTTGGTAATTTCAAGTCTTACAAAATTGTAAGAAAACATCGATGCCGTCTACTGGATCACGAGTTTTATGGTAGTAAACCCTTCAGGTGATTTAAACCTACGGAACCTCATTGGTAGGGTACTTGCTTCGTATGTGGGAGGTCAAGATTCGAACCAAAACTTGGATACAAGTTGTTCTTACGCTTTGCCAACCACTCGGCATTTAGAAATTATAGCCACGGTTCAGTCGTAAGAGACCTAAAACTTCCGACGCCCAATGTCACGGTAGGCGTGACCTACCGTGACATGTTAACCCCCCCCCCCTGCTTTTTGTCCCGATAACACCGCAACGGTCTAAATTTCTACTAATCCGCCTATAGCTGGTAGCGTATAGATATAAGTGAAATATTTTTTTTTGACTGGGACGAAACACTATTCATTTTCGAAGAATTCAAAGAGTTTTTTAATGTTTTCCTTGTGGTCCGACCATGCGTCGAAGTGCAAGTAAATTGTAAGGAGAAAACACAGGTCAGTTTGCAAAAGGTGCTCAGACAAAGGAAGCCTGTTTAAAGACAAATCATAGAGGACACATATTGTTTGCCAAATATAACATGAAATGTCCCCTATCTTTCAATAAAATTATTATGTTAAACATTTGGAATAATATTTTTCCAAGCCAAATTCTCTGCCTTAACTATGGTAAATTACTTTTTGCCATTGTCAACATTTTATATCAAAATGTAACTTGCCAGCATTCAGGCACATATACAATTGTTATACCTGTAAAAAATACTCGTGTTAAGGTCATTTATCTGTTTCATCTTTGCAGCAACGGTGGCCATCTTGGATGTCAAACAGAGTCACCAGACACAAAATTCATCTGGGGACCTTTCTTACCAACTTGGGTTTTAATTGGCACAGTAGATTCAGAGGAGAAGATAGAGGTTTTATGTAGGAACATCATACCATTCCATTAGCTCAGCTAGCTATAACAAGTTAATGATTCTGGTAATATAAAGAAGATTTTAATGAATATTAAACTTGGCCTCTTTCTTATCAAAGGCAAAAAACATGTATGTCAAATTTAAATCAAATCCATAAAGTCTTTTAAAGATGGCTGCTATTGAACCAATATCAATATAAATAGACAGACATATGCCAATCTCCTAGCATAATATGCACACATTTTTAACCATTTAAAACTATGGTAGACCTTGTTACCACTACAGGAACTTTATAAAATGAAGCAAGCTGCTAACAAATTAGCCAGTTTTTACTCTGCTTTTGGGATTGTGATTTGGATATGGACCTGTATGTTCATGTTTAAATTTTAAAATTCAATGAAAATAAGCAAATTATTGAATTAGGATCCCCGGCAGTAGATACTTTTTGTGATTTGCACTTATGTTCAAAGGGCCACAACTCCCAGGAAAATTAGCAAACCAACTGGCCTGATATGCATATTCTTCTACAATAATTCTTCATAATTTTGAAGAATCACTTCAGACAACAAGTGTCTAGGTAGAATGAAGTGCAAATTAAATACCCCACTCCTTCTTCAAAAGGCCTTGTATAAAAATAAATGAAAAGAAACTTGTATACAAAGAATTTTAATACAAATAAAAACGTTTTTCTCATATTTCGGAGACAAGTTATTTGAGGAATTAACAACAATTTTATCTAAATATCCAAAAATGAGTAATCACTAACTACTAATTATAATACTACCATAATGTACTAAATAACTACTAGTAACTACTAACAAACAATGGAATGAAATAATTTGTACAACTTAAATGTCAATGGTCCTGTAAATACCAGCTGTAAAGCAATCGTACGATTATCCTAGTTCATCACTACAGTACACATATATATATCTACATCATAAAGCTATCTACATTTTATCAATGATTATACACATATTATCTACCAATACTAAACATCACTTTTCAGGCATTTCACACTGTATCAAAAACATTATTTAATCATGGTGATAAAAAAGTTGAGTACTTATCAGTGGTGCAATGTGCACCTTGCTGATGTTCTAGATGCACTTGGTAACCCAACCCAATTATGGGTTATACAGATGCTGTAGCATTATTCATAAAGTCCATTTTTTTTTTTAATATTTTGTGCATATTTGTAATGAACACATAATTTTACTGGTCCATATCAACCTGAACACAATTGGTGGTGATCAATCTATGAATCTGAACACATAAGGAACACTTTGACAATTACCTGGGCATTTTAGATTGCATTAATGTACAACAGCTATGCAAACATTTAGTTTTGTCCTGTTTGGTCCATAAATATGAACATGGATAAATAGGGACTGGTTCAAAAGATGCAATACAGGGGCTAGGGGGTTAGGGACCTAGAAGCTCATGGCTCCTAAAAAATGTATAGGCACATTTTATTTATTTATTACTATTAAATCTTTTCTAAAGTGAGCTGGTCCCAATGTACATGCATTTACAATTTTTCAATGTATTATTGTTTACGACACTTAAACATTGTTATAAAAATATTACAAACACAACAATGTATTTATAGAAAAATAAAAATTGTTTGACTTGGACTTTAACGGCACTCCTGTATAAAATATTTGTATAAATTGAGCATTTTAAATGGAAGTTGATTTTACTGTGTTCATAAGGCAGTTAATTCAGAAAATACAAAAAAAAACCCTGTAATTCTAAATTACACACTATGAATAATAACATACACAAAATACAAGTGCATTTTAACAAATGTATGGAATTCCATTGGAATAAAAATATAATGTCAATAGTTGGCATCCAGATTTAAACAAAAAATTAATATTGGCACTGTATGGGCTTTAGTATACCAGTAATACATATATTTATATATATGTATATTTATATACAACAGATAAATGCATTTATTATACAATTTGAAACATGTAATATATGCATGTATTTGAATGAGTATCATGAAATGGTCACCATATAACACTGACCACATAATAAAGTCCATCTGATGTGCTAGTCTACTACAAGTGAGACAGTTATTTCTGGGTTGTAGGGCTGTACTGGCAGGCAGTGTACCAGTAGGATGGACTGAGTGGTCTGCAATGAAATATTGGCATACCAGTACAAAGTGATAAAAAACAATGGCATAAAATTCACCAACAACACAAACTTGAGTCATGCAACCAAATATCTATTGTGAAAACATGATGATGATGATGATGATAAGCTGACATCACAAGTGATACAAATCTCCTTACATGGAAATGTTGTATAATACATGCAACATAAATGATAAATGATGTTAAAGCTACAAGAAAACAAACTAAATCAAATAAACTAAGGGCAATAACTTTGGAAAATTCAGTGTATGCCATGAAATGCAAACTTGTTTAAGATATTGGCCTTGTATCAAGTTTCATGAAATTCTGTTCAAAATGTTGTTAGAGCACTGAAAAAATATTGCAGTGAAATAACTCGAGAGTAATAACTCTGTAAACCAGAAATTGAAGGTTATGAAACGCAAATTCATCCAAGATATTACCCTACTAAATCATTTACCATCAAGTTTCCTGAGATTTCTGTTGAAAAAATAATGCTGTTAAGAGCGCTGACAAAAGTACCAGTTTTGTACATATGTATGGTTCAAATTCTATATTCATTTTCAAGAGAGTGAAGTGGAGTAATGGAGTTTAACACTCCAGTCAAGATTTCTCACTTATATCAGGGCAGTTCTTGAATGAATGAGGAAACCAGAATGGCCAGAGAAAACCACCCAATCTGTCGCAAACAGGATTTGAACCTAGGTGGTGAGAGGCACTGTGATCTGTAAGCATGCACTTTAGACTGCTCTGCCACAGACGCTACACACCCCCTCCCCCCATTTACATGGCGATAGTAAACCTAATGAGTGTACAAGTTTCCACTTTTAAACATGTATGATGTTGACTGAATATTTTATGATGAAAACAGACAAGTTGCTATTCATACAGCATTATACAGTTATACAATGTATAATGAAATCATGTCATCACATGTATGATAAAGACTATTATTCAGAAAATGAAGTAATCTTTTGTCACAATAAGCAAGCACTTTACAAAGTTATACTGGCGTTTTAAGTAGATGACTAAGTTTTAAGCACTTATATATATTAAATATGTAAGTACATGTAATTTGCATAAAACTGGTGGAGTAATAAAAGGAAGGTGACTGACCAAGTCCACTTAACTTACTTAATCTGCATATGTAGATCATTCTGGACCTTGGAGCCTAACTTTGTCTGTCAATTATATGCTATATAGACAAAGAAAAAGTTACCGCTTTTTAACAATCAAGTACAGTCAAACCTGTCTATAAAGGCCACCAAAAGGAACCAGTAAAAGTGGCCTTTGTGGACAGGTGGCCTTTATATACAGGTTCAAATAATATGATAAAGAACAATTGGGATACATTCTACTGGCCTTTATAAGCAGGTAACCCTTATATGAAGGTGGCCATTAAGGCAGGTTAAACTGTATCTCTGTAATTATGTGTATATGTACGGCTATCCATAAATTATTATAAATGTTATAGGTCATATCATTACAGACTGAAAATCTTCACAAAATGAAATTGTTGAAAACATCATTCCACTAAAGCTGAACGTTTTTAGTTAAAATAGCTTTTATCTTGAAAAATATATTTTCCAGAAATTTTTATATTTCCAAGAAAAACAACTTTTTTGCATTTCATTTGGTTTCAAATACTGCAGAAACTTTAATATTTCAACAGTATAAATAAAATCTGACATGATTACTGTTATATACATACAAACCTATGGCAAATATATAAATTGTATGGTTATTTATGGATGGCAATGTTCATGTACAGTTTCCTTTTCTTGTCTCTTCAAGCTTTACCCCCTAACTCTCTCTTAACTTTCTGTGGGTAATGTAAAATTTAAATGAAAACCTTAACATGGCAGTTACATAATTTTATAAAAACCAATCTCTTTCTTCTAATCATGCGTAAGCACTTATAAATATTTTTCATTAATTTTGTCAATGTAAACTAATATGGATGCCGGACATGATTTTTTATCAATCTACAACATCCTGAATATTTAAACACTTATGTTCATGTACTAACATGCACTATATATATATATATATATATATATATATATATATATATATATATATATATATATATAAATTGTATATATATATGAATAACAAACATTTCCATTAAACCCTTGAAACTATGTTTCTTGGGAATAGAATTCAGCTCATGACTTCTAGGAAGAATCGGTTGTGTTTATATGTATGGTTGGATTTTTAAGATTTAAGAGAGCCAATTTGACCCCAGAGAGTCAAGGGTCAAATGGAAGTCCTGAACAAATGTAACAAGTCTCCTTCCAACTTGCATCATAAATGGACAAACCAAACCACAGCCCATAGATGACGTGAATCATACAAATCAAGTCAAACACATGTATCCAGAAACAACCAAGACACAACAACTAAACGACAAAATTATCAACATCAAAATGACTACTTCATAATATATTAATAAAATTAGGAACTAAAAATAAATGAGACTACTTGTTCTATAATACTTAAAATTTCACAAAATCAATAAAATAATAATGTAAAATACTGCACAATTAAATTCATTATCACAATATTTAAACAAATATTTATTGGCTGTAGTTTTACAATCATTGCTTAACTAAGATTTGTCCTTACTTAAATCTAGCAAATTATGGCAATCTTTCAGGGTACTTCAAATATTGGTAAAAAGCTTCAACAAAGCAAGAATTTAGATTCATAAACTTACAAAGACCCATTAAATGCATGAAGATTGTAACACTCCTTTTTGCATGGATTTGAGGTCCTTGGAATTTGAAAAGTAAGCATTGTTTTTTGCAAATTTGGCAAAATACATAGTAGAAATGACAAAACATTACATTTGCACAAACTTGATTAAAATTAGAAAACTTCATCAAAATATTTGGGAAAATATAGACTTCAGACTTTGGGAATAAGATCAAATTAAGATATAAGTAGATCAATAGCCCTGGCAATATGCTGGCATAAATATTTTGGAAACTAGAGGTAACAAAATAATTCAGTGTTCAAATTTGCAAATTTTAACTAAGCCTTAGTCTAAAGAAAATCTTAATTAAGAAACGATTGTGAGACAGGTGCTGGCCAGAGTTAACAACAAATTAACAACATAATTTGTTTTATTTGACTACTATGGTGTTCTATTTGAACAAATAAAATGAAAATAAACTAAACATTGCACTTAAAAACTAAAATTGCACTTATATAAACTTAAAACTATAAAATACATCATACATTTGTACTTATAAAATGCATAATACTGATATATACTATATATGGTCCATCATGACATTTAACATTTAAAATGAATCAGTCAACATCATGCTACATCCTACATAAAAAGTTGACTGAAACTTGAAACTAAAATGTAACTATGTAACAACATCATGATGATGACTGCCAATGATAAAATCTATACATTTATAATCATTGTGAAAAATTTAAATCAAAAATGTTTTCTTTTTGAAAATTTTGATTCCTCTTCTACAATAAAATATTTAATCTAGAGCTGAGGCTTTGGCGAGACCTTAAAAAAACTATAACCATATTTCCATTCTTGTCAATGCTCCTGTTCAGAAAACTCCATATTACACAATGACTAAAAAATATCAGGGGTAAAACTGAAGTACTGTATTGAATTTTATCATTAACATATATATGGTATATATTGTACATCACCATTTATTGTAATTGAGTACACTAATGCCCAAATTAAATCCTATCTGTAATCACAACAAAAAATATTGTCAAGACTCAAAGTACATAAAATACAAAATATAGAATATAAACTTTATGATATACCAATTTAGTGGGCTACAACTTACTATTGTAATAACCAACCTCACTAAAGGCATGTTCTGTCAAAATAAAAACAGCTGAGCACAACAAATATCTAATACTGTACAAAAATAAAACATACATGTATTAAATATCAAATCTATCATTAATAGCACATTGTATATATTGAACATAACCAATTCAATTTAAAAAGTTACTGCCAGATTGTACAGATTAACCGCTAAAGAATAAAACAAAACTCAGAGTGAAGTAAGGGGAGTATTGGTATTTTGCACCCTAGTCTAGATTCTTTCACTATGTGACATGTCAAGATTCAAGACAGGCAGTTCTAGGATGGTGGGGAAAACTGGAGTACATTGTACCTGGAAAAAACCACCAATCTTCAGGAAGGGAACCAACAAATTTTTATCAAACTACTGGTGATCTGTCCAAGTGGGATTTGTACGTAGGCAGTGATAAATGGTGTGATACATAAGAGTGCGCTTTAAACCACTTGGACACCAAGGTGCCAAAAACTTAACAGTTTAGTGGAGGTTAGTCAGTGACATAGCTCAAAACTGATTGGACTAATTCAAAATATTCACGTCTGTATCAAAAGATATTCCAATTACCCCGATTCTAAAAACACCATTATACACAGTCTCATTGTTTGGCCATGATTTTGCATAACGCTGATAATCATAATAATAATTACATAAAGACTACTGAATTATGAGCAAGTGTACATGTCTTCTTTCTTGGGTATTCCATTCATCAACTCTGTTGTTATTTCTGGCGGTTCTGTCAAAGATGCATTTCTGTGTGAACAATGGACTTCTTTAAACAACTTCCACAGACTCTGAATCAGATCTGTCAGAACCATGTGCGAGGAATTCTTACCGACGACTCGTAACACAAATATACCATCGTCTCTCAAATATTCATCAGCGAACTTCCGACTAAGTTTCTTATCAAAAGCAGTGTTCAATTCACCTACAATTTTCAAATATTTGCGAACAAATCTGCTTCGATTTTCTCGTATTACAATATGGTAGAGCCAGCTTAGGAAGTTGATGCAAGTCAAAGCAGCAACAAGAGCCATCCAAAACCAGATGAAGATGAATATCTTTCGTTAAAAAGGTTAATTGGTAGTACACACTGTACAGTCCACTGATGAATGTTATTCAACTGACGGATCTGAAAGTCGCAGAGTGTCACACGGGGAAATCTTGGTGATTCTACCCATTCTCCGACATTGTAGAGATGATCAATGACTTCAAACCCAAACACACTGTAGGTGTCTGACATGAAAGCATTGAGTAAAAAGAATTGTCCAATAACATTAACGCAGTATAAGAGCTTCACAAACAAGTAAAATCCTGTCAAAAATGTACCGTAACGTTTACCGATACAGAAACAAAAAATGTTAGATATCTTCTCTCTGATCCTAACCAATAAATTGTAACGATATTCTCTTTGACTTTCAATCCATCTGTTTATGTAGATAGAAATGTGAGAGATCTTGTTCTTCCGCTCGTCCGGAGACGCCAACATGGTATCACCAGCTAGCACAGCCACTTTATCAAGACTAACACCAGAGTATCCATTCCACACATGCCACACAATATTGGGTATTTTAAACAAAAGAGCTTGAAACAAAAGTATAACTGGGACCCACTGATAATATGTGATCTCTTTATCAAGCTTAGTTCTGAAGTCTGTCGGTATGCCTTCCGACATCGGCACATAGTACGTATTTGATATCCAGCAATAAGATTTTGTGTAGGCCACATAAGCACCCGAGAACTCTGTGGGGCACCAGCAGTGTATGGGATCCCCAACATACTGGCTAGAACTTACCACCAATGCAAACATAATAAATAGTACAACTGTCCAGATGTGATTTAATCTGTCAATCCAGTCATCATCAAGACTTCCAGTGAAGCGTGACCATTTCGCAACACTTCCAAACACTCTATCATACCTTTAGAAAAAAAGAAAAGAAAAACCAATCAATTATTACACAATGTCAAGTCACTCAACTAAAGGGGTGGTTTTGAGGGCCTGGTATTCTGCCCCATTCACAACTCAAAATCTTATGGTTTTTTCACAATCACTCTGCCAATTTTGGAAGTTTCACTTTTCAAAAACTATTTTGGAGTTTTCATCACTTTTCTTTTCATAATTTTGGCCATTATGATGCTAATTTTCACAATTGCAAGGGACCAGGCCCCATTCACAAGAGAGAGAGAGAGAGAGAGAGAGAGAGAGTGTGTGTGCCACAATGAATATTGATCAACATCTTCATTTGGTTTGATTGGAGGTGTTCATCTAGTCAGTTATAAATGAAAACTTCAACATGGTTCTAAGCTCCAGAGTTCATTCTAGAAAGGGCCATGAGGCCATTAATCCTTTATTTTGTCAAATGACCCCATCGGTAAGGCCTTAGTGAACCATACTTATTAAACATAACATGGCTGCAAAAATATTGGTGTTAGTGTTTTAGAGAACTCCCGAAAGTTTTTTTGAAAATGGTTCCTTCTAAAGAATCCTTAATTGAACACTGCAGTTCTATCACCACACTGTTTTACTTTTATTTTTTCTGAAATTATGTATATCTATAATAAAATGCTGACAAGACAAGAATCTGTACTGCAGACTTTATTTATGATTTTATTTTACTCTTTTTTGCAGTACTAGCCTAGGAGGAATCTAGTCGCTTGTGGCGACAGTCTGAGTGCTGTTACATCATACTTGTAAAAAAATTATCAATACTGACTATGTGAATATCTCCAATCAAACTAGGGGTGATAAAGTACTAAAAGATAATGTCTCTGAGTTATGATAAAAATATACCTTTTTGTGACATATCTGCTCATTTTTTATTTATTTATTTTTTTTTTTTTTTTAGAATTTTTGAATGTAAAAATTGAATTTCATAGATCACATGCTGTTGCAGATATGAATAATTAAAAAACCTGGACAAAACACAAAATGGTTAAATAAAATAATTATAATTAGTATTTTGATGAACATAAAAATTGAAATCAACTGCACTAAAAGTAGAACATGTATGATTCTGTGCCCAATGTTATTTAACTCTTCTTTTTTTCTTTTTCTTTTAATTTTTTTTAAATTGATTTGATTTTTTTTTATCCTGCAGTTTTTTTGGCACTTTAATTACAAGGATAATTTTTTTTCAAAAGTGTAAAATTCATTAGGGAAGAACCTCTGCAAAAAAAAAAAAAAAAAAAAAAAAAAAAAAAAAAAAAACTTTGACTGAAAAAAGTCTAAAGTTGACTGAATCAAGCTATTTTGAACATTCATGAAATCACATGAAAAATAGTTTTTAAAAACTTAATATTGAATTTTAAAGGTCTAACATTATAATTGTAGTGATTTAGTTATGGTCGATAGCTACATGGTATAGAATGTACTATGTACAGGAGACATTAATTACTACTGGTTTCATATAAAAATTTTATTTTTCTGTTCTGAAAAATATAAAAATATATTTTAATAAATAACATTGATCTAACTGTACATACAAAACTTTACCCAAAATACAGATGCACATTTATTTATTTATTTATTTATTTATTTATTTTAAATATTTTTGTTACACAAATTGGGGAACATTTGTTGAAAAACTCGGTCATTTAAAATTCATCTAAAATCATTAAATACTTACGACATCTTTAAACTAGGTAGAAATTATCTTCTGCAATCTATCTACTTTCCTGCAAAATTTCTATCTTCACTGATGACGATGAAGGATGTCCATTTCATTCATTCATCTTTCATGTCATTGTGACAGTGGCGGGACTGTCGTACAAAATGTAAACATCTGCTTCCCGACTCACTCTCGGATTCTTTCTTTCAATGAGTTTCGCTCCTTAAATAAAAACATTGAACTTATCACCAACTTACTAACAATGATAACGCTAACATAGGCGTAGGAGCAGGGGGGGCCAGCGGGGGCCGGGCCCCCCCAATGTCAGAGAAGGGGGGGCCAGGCCCCCGCAATATATTGTGTGAAATTTTGTATCATGCTAAAATAAACAAAGAAAAAAAAACAAAAAAAACAAAAAAAAAAAAACAAGAGCGTTAACAGGAAATGTCCATCTGGTAACAAATCAATTATCAATTTCATCATTATACTTGTAAAAGGGCGTCAAAATTTTCCGAGGTACCCCATATCCAGTGGCGGATTCAGCGGGGGGCGTAGGGGGAATACGCACCCCCTTTTATGTCGCTAAAAATACATATTGTTCAGCTCAGATTGCACCAGAATGCAGGATTTTTGCGCCACTTTTTCAAAATTTTCCGGGGGAGCATGCCCCCAGACCCCCCTAGAAGGTTCGAGCCTTCAAATTTCACATTATACGCCCCCTTTCTAAAATTCTGGATCAGCCTCTGATATCAATCTCCAATGAGAGGGTGATTACGGAAATTGTGTCATACGGTTATTTTATATAATCTTGCCTTGATATCACAGTATTTTAAACCTATCAAAACGATGCACAATAGATTGAAAATGCGTCTAGACAGGACTTAGTTTTGAAAATTTTCCGGGGGAGGCCCCCCGTACCCCCACCTATGCGAGGGGTTTAGCACCCCCTCTCATACTCTCCCCGCCTCGTGCCATGGGCACGAGGTCGTACCTGCGGCACGACATAAGACATAGCTTCGGTTTGGCCCCCCCAATATTAAAAACCCTCCTACGCCTATGGCTAATCACTTTCTGATAGTCTTAATTAACAGATTCAATGAAAACAAGACAACGTGTGTGAAACTTGGTTCAAGAACCGCGCTCTCTGTAACATCACAAGGAGGTGCTATATTGGGGTACTGTTAGAAAATAAATTTCTATAACATTGACATTGTCTTTTAAAGATTTTTAGAATATATATGATCTAAAATCATTAGATAGTATACGTTATATTCTATTCAATTTATTTTAGTTTTAATTTGGAAATTAAAACAGAAATTCAAAATTTTCACCCTATGGCTGGCCCCGGAAGTTACTGTCGATAATTAAATACCGTTACGGATGAACAACATCAACTGTGTGCAGCTTCCCGGGACTTCTCAAGGCGAATAAAGTGACTGCATGGTTGACCAAAACATTTTTGGCCTATTTTATCTAAACGCGATTATTTATTTGTAAAATTTATTTATTTATTTATTTATGAACAACTTTTTGTAATATAACAATGCAATGATCTGGCTGACAAATGCGCACACACAAAAAGTGGCAGAATCATCAGCGATTGATGGCGGCCGCAAAGCTGGTAGAAGTAGAAGTGGTAGAAGTTACACACTACTGTAATTACATCAACAATAAATTTTGATAAAATTATGAATCAAGAAAAAATAATTCGGAGAAGGTTTTTAATCTCCACGTGCTCAATTGCATGATGAAATTACTGGAAACAAATATGATATTATTCTGTTATTTCTGGGGTCGCGATTTTTGTCAATTTAGGACAATAAAAAATTATGTTTCGACTTTTAGCCAAGTCCAAGCAAGTAAACATTTTTTTCTTTCATAGCCCAACCACTAAGCGTAAAAGTCACTGGTCGAATTTTCTGCGTAATAATTATGGTTTTGAGAAAAAAATGAAATTGTAAAATTAAAAATTGTAAACTGTACTGGTGAGAAATTTAAGCCTAAAACAAACAAGTAATATAAACCTCACGAGTTTTCAAACGACTTTTTAACATCATTCTTGATTTCACTGAGTGCTTGATAGTCAGTGTGTTGGTATGTCACGCGGATATTATAAGATTTGGTTAAAACTTAAAATTCAACGAAAAACTGATAACAAACATATGTGTGAAATCGAGATGTCTCGCCGTGGAAAATAAAATCACATGCAGTGGGGTTAAATTGGGATGCACTTTATTGTGAATTTAATTCATTTTAATTTTATTTGAATTTGAAAAATCTAATAGCCTTAAAAACAAAAAATTAATTTCTCAAGATTTTTCTTAACCTTAAAATGTATTAATTCTAATTTTTAAAAAGTTGATTGTCATAGTATTTAAATATGGAAAAGACACATTTTTCTTCTAAATTCTCAAAAATGCTATGTATCATCAAAATTCAATTCAATGATTAATTGGCAAATCCGTTTGTCATTGTTGGAAACAATCCAAAGCGCCAAAATGTATTTTCGTGAGAGAGAGAGAGAGATTTTACTTACTTCAGACTGATTGTGAACAGCTGACATACAAAGTCGAAACAGTTAAAACAAGGCTAACAGTCTACTCCACGTTTAAAAGTTTTTGAATATCCAGTTTCCACCCATTCTTAATTCCTTTCTTAATACATGTATTGTCAAGTTCATATGATTCTTCTAAAAGTTCCAGAACTATCTTAAAACAGTAATTTGTTACAAAAATGTTAAGTTTCTTTGTCCATCCTGTTTATAAATATACTTATTTACACTCCCCGTCTAGAGATATCATATTGCATGACAAACTTGTCACAGTCAACAAATTGTGATCACGTGACTTGATAACTACTGCTGCTGCGACTGGGGATACTCATAAGGAGTTTATAAGTACTTACATCTCCAAAGTATGTCATGTGCTAGTTTTTGAGAATTAAAAAAGGAAGATTTTCTCTGAAAAAGATAAAGCACTTTACACTTTTGTAAGTTATTAAAGAACTTTTTTTTTTAAAAAAAAGTTTGTAATATATATTTACATAATAATTATATATACAATCATGTAGAATAAATTTAAGTAGTGTTAATCACCACAGTCTCTCCAATCTGATGATTTGGATGCAAAGCTATATACAAAATAACATCGTTTGTCAATTTCCTTGCCGAAAGTAGTTGGTTTTCTCCGGGCGCTCCGTTTTCCTCCACCATTCTTGATTTGACCGATATCTTGACCAGCACTCATTTCAGCAAATAAAATTAATGCTGAGTTATTTTTCTTATTTCTGCAAGCTATCGTATCTGACACCAACAAGACTTGTAATGTCGTACTGGAAACAATTTTAGTTTCAAGAATTTCGGATAAAAGTCTCCTGTTATGCTGTTTACATACTATCGATGGGAGAACAAAGGAAACAGAATAAACACAAACTTAACTTTAATTATAATATAGATTAGAACGGAAAAAAGAGAAAAGGAAGAAGAATGAGACTAACAGAACAATTCTCCCTGCACATTGCCCTGAGCGCATTGCAAAGGCTAAAATTTCTGCCACTTCACCGTTAAAGCTGGTGACGTTCCGATATAAGTGAAATATTCTTGACTGAGACGTAAAATCCCAATCAATCAATCAATATCACGCCTGGTACACGCATTTTTTAAAAGGAAAATAAATCGTAGAAAACATCAACCGTAAATTGTCGAGTTTAAAAACAATCCTTGCATTTCTTTAACAAACTCTGGCCCTATGCACTGCTCTATGAGGTTGAATATATCAATATTTTTCATTTTTTTAATTAATTCGTTATACAAGGTGAAAACGATTTTTCCCAAAAACGTGTATTTTTGCACAATTTCCATAAAAGTGCTACAAAAATATTTTCAAAATTCTTAAATTATCAATTCCTGCTTTATTTTTATTAATAAATATTCACACTTGTGTAGGTAGATAATTTCATAATTGTATCTTTCACGTTTTTCAACCAAATGATTTTTCAATTTAGATGGCTCGTAAAACGTTTTTATGTTGAAGGGGAAGCAACTCGTGTTGAAAATGCAATTCATGAAATGATAATTTACAAGACGATCATACTTCCGCAAAAACCCAGGCTCGGCTGTTGGTTGTGCAAGTCGCATATGGAGGGGTTTCTCAACTGATTTATCCTAATCATGTTTCACGAATCTTTAATTTTATTATGATTTGAATATTTCGTTCAGAAAATTAAATAAAATTTTAATATGGACACACGTCCAAATTAAAATTAAATGTTTAAACAGATTTGGACACAATTCTCATGAAATTGAAAGTTTTATAAAGAATAACAATATAGGTCTAAACGCTAAATTAAATGCGGGTCAATGTGTGTTCAAAAACATGGATCATCTTGAGCAATTCTTAACATTTGATGCCATTTGAAAGACGTTTGACTTTTCATTCACATAAAATAAAAGTTACAATCTAGTCTGTATTTTGAAGTTTCAAGTTAAGAACCTGTTAAGAATATACCCAAAACCATCTATTGTGCTGTCGTTGGATTTACTGTAAAATCATTTATATTCGCGGTGTCCAATTTTCGTGGTTTTTAAGTTTCGTGAGGTTATAAATTCGTGATTTGTTAAGAAAAGTTTGCAGTCATGGTTTCGCTGTTATGTAAATTCGTGATGTCCACGAAATCAATGAAATTGAGGAACCACGAACACTATTAAAGTACCGTAGCAGTGAAGCGCTCACCGTGTATAAGATAAGTAAAGTTAGCTACTAGTAACTGGCTACTAGTAGCTAACTTTTCTTCTACAAGTAGCCAGTTACTAGTAGCTAACTTTACCTATCTCCGTGAATAAGTGAAATCGGCCAACACGAGATGGCATGTTGCACATGCACATTAAGATGTTATGTCGAAGATAAAGGTCATAAGGTCAAATCTTAATTTTTGTGTCGACTGTTGAAATCTGCTAAAAGCAGTACACAGAGTACGTTTCATGTCCCTTTATATTTATTCCAAATTGGATCAAAATACATTGATAGATGTAGAACGTAGTTATAAACAGGATGTGGCACATGTCACGTTAATGGTCTCATGTTAGTATACATTTGTGAAAAGTTTGATCAAAATCCATCAAATGATATGAAAGTTATAGATCAGACATTTGGGTTGTTTTTTTTTGGGGGGGGGGGGCGTTATAAAAGCCCTTCAACATTAAACAATATCGTTGATGCTCTAGAATTAACACTGAATAAAACGTAAACTTTTCTTCTTTCAACCAGGCAGGCTAAGATGAAATCAAGTAATAAATGTTGAAACTCAATCTTCTGCCAAAACTAAACATTGTTTTACAAACAAATTAACATTAATCTAATCGTAAATCCAATGAGTGCAGTGGAGTGGAGTAATGGTACTTAATGTCCCAGTCAAGATTCTTTCACTTATACCAAGACAGTCAATTCTGGGATGGTAGAGGAAACCAGAGTATCCAGAGAAAACTACAAGCCTTCTGCAAGCACACTGACAGACTTTCTTACACTAGGATCTGTCCAGTGGGATTTGAACACAAGTGGTAAGTGGCAATATGGTCCCTAAGCTACGTCATTATAACTACTTGCCAACCTAATCCAAAAAAAACCTTCAGGTCAGCAGATGTTCAATTGAGACATATTCTGATGTATTATAACAATAAAATAAAAGACAAACTTATAATCTTGATTTTTTTTATTGCACATTGACTTACATAAAATAGTAAATCTAAGTCCATGATACATTTAAAACTTTGGTACAACTGAACCAAAACAATAATTCTGGTTACCATACAGCAACCATCCTCCTCCATTACGACAAGCAGCTGTTTGCTGCTTCCTGTCACAAAACTTGCTGCAAAGATGTATATGTACGTTGCTATGACAATGTAAAACTCATCACTGGATACATAAAACAATATTACACATAATTACTGTATTTACACATATAACTGTTCCTTTGTCAACATCATACTAACACAACAATTTACAATAAACTTACCAACACTTTACTTTACCATCAATATTCATAAAAAGTGCTTTTTTTTCAAATAAATGAACAAAAAATTTAAAAGATTGATTATTTTGATAAATAAATCTTTTTAAATGTGGTGGCAGTCTTAGTCTGATCTATGATCCATTCTAAAAATAAAGCCACTTTTTTAATGAGTAATAAGCAATGTGTTATACAAAAGTTTTCTGACAAAGGAATTGGCCAGCCTCAAAACCTCAGACTAATTAAACATTTGTGCGTAACAATTTGGAAAATTAACCTGTCCCAAATTCCAGGAATAACGCCATTTGTACGGGAAATCTTTGTATTGTGATTCCATTTAAAATGGAAATAACAAATGTTATGGGGTATTAAGTGGTATACTAGGGAATCGAATCTTAAAAACCCCAACAAAGCATTTTAAACCTTAAAGATATTAGATGAAATGTAAATGAACACCAATACCTTATATATCTTAATATATGGTATCTTCATTCATCAAGTCAGGTTTGTTCCTTCATTAAATCTTAGATTACAATATGAAATCAAATTTACCTGGTATTTAATCAATTTAATTGAATGTAGTTTTAAGGTTCTAGTCAGAAAATGAGAGATTATTATTGTCATTTGAAATTTTCTTGTCATGTATATTCTGTGAAATTACCATGAAAAATTGATAGGGACCATTCTAGAATCTGAGCCCAGTATAAGAACAGAAAAATTTAATTTGGTAAATAACTACACAGTTATGCTGAAAAAATATGACACCCCAAAAATAAATTACTCTAAAAATATTATAAAGAAGTATACCTTAGTTAAAAGCCACCAAATTAAAAGCGCTTGTTCTTTGTCTTTTTGAAAACTTGATGGGTCATAACTTTGGAAATTTTAAGTCTTATATGGTAATTTAAAAAAAAATTCAGGTATAAGGAATTACTAGATTACAATGGGAAAGCAATACTTGATGTCATAGTGAGTGGGGGACAAATTTGGTCTTAATCATGAAAGTGTCTTGAATTGTCTCATGAATACCATGCAACATGGGAAAGCCATAAATTATCTCATAAATGACTTGTTTTCTTTATACCAACATAGTAATGACGTAAATAAAATCTGTTTCATCTCTATCTGTGTATCAATATTTTCCAATTGATTTAGAATTATAACAAAATTGAAAATTTATGCATCGATAAAAACAAAATACTGCTGTATCTTTTATAAAACACCCTGCAAATTGACAAAGCATATTTCAAGCTGATAGCACCAAAAATACATTTATTAAAAAAAAACAAATTTATATAATAAGTTTACGTAGTACAAAACAACTAACAGAGATTGACTAAAACAGACAAAGAATTTCAGAATTACTCATACACGTAGTAGACAATATACATTTTTCTTGTTCATAGTCAAAATTTAGATGCTTGTATCAATTTTAAAACACATAGTCATCAATTTCAACAAAAGAAAATACACCAATAGGATTCATTTTGCAAAACAATTTATATCATATCAAAATATTTAATTAAAATCATGGAAAATGAAACCATTATGTGGCCAGGCAACCACAATTAAAATATACCAAAATACATCAGTATATGTAACCGTTTCCAAATGTACATCTATAGTTAATATTGTATTATGCAAAAATCGCATGTAATGGTAGATGAAACTGATGTCCAGTGAAAAAGCAAGAACAGAATAGTAAATTTTGATTGGCAGTTTGTAAGCAAAGAAAATAAAGAACAATAACACTTATGATTACTATATGCATAATATAACAGTTGCGCAGTTAATGTCATTTTATTGCCATTTTAAAAAGTATATAAAACAAAATTTCAACAACAATTTGGGTAAAACTAAGCCCATAGGCTTTTAATAACAATATACAGCTGCTTGGCCAAATTTTGCACATTTAGAAAAAGAAACATTGGGAGAAATCCGAGATTTGTTGCTAGATCATCCTCAAGTTTGGGGTAATGAATTTCATTACCTGTCAAAGTTATTACATGCTAGGCTTCCACTCTCAGTCATTCTAATTATGTCTTTCTACGAGTTAAATTTAGCAAGATTTTAAATTTCTACCAACATTTTCGATATCTTAATAATTTAGCATCAATTTCAAATCTCTGTATAAAAAACCTCACAGACATTAATTTGTCATATTCCATCCAGTCTGCTGAGGCACCTATATACACATATTAAGAGTCTAGTAAGATACCATGTATATTTTCACATTTCTACAAACTTAGGGATTTCAATGTATAAAGGTTATTATTCACACCATGTTATAAAATCATTTGCTGTAAAATGGGTCAAGCTATAAAATTACAAGATACCTCTGTACAAAGGAACATAATTTTCCAGTCCCTTATACACAGGTTTTTCTGTACACAAAACAGAACAATAACAAATTAAAGCTACACCAGTTAAAGTGACAAATACCCCTACAATACTGACTACTCTGTTGGACGGAGAAATACCTCGACTTAAATGTCGAAACAGATCTGTTCCCAAGGGTATTAACTACATGTATATTGTTGTATATGTACAATGATCCATTAAATGCAACTGTCTTGATAAAAAAAGTTTGTATCAAAATCCCTAGTCATATATAGTTTTTTCATATAAGTATTACATATTGATAGAATAGATAACATCCCATCATCAGATCTTAAAAAGCTTACAGAAAAATTGAGATTCTTAAACAGAGAGAACATCATTCAGAATATTGTGTCCATTTTGGAAATTTCAAACATCAGTTAGTCTAATACTTGGTACTGGTACATTATATTATAAGTTTTGTAAAATAAATAGATACCCTGACTGTATTCGTCACAGAAATCACTGACTAGATCTGCAATCACAATCTTACTTAAGTCCTAATAGACATATAAACCATGTGTTTTGTCCAATTTTTATAAACAACAAAGGTCACAAGGGTTGGTCAGCATTTTCTTTAATTTTTCTTCATTTTCAAATTTGTATTTTCAAATTATGTCTCAGTTGCATAATTGGATCTACTACTATTCTTTTGTATACAATGTCCCCTTTTAACCCCTAACAACACCCCCCCCTTCTCTCTCTCTAAAACAAAATTGTGTTTGGTGGTAAAATGTTCACTATTTATCATTATTGGACATCATTTCTTGAAATCAGAAAGTGCTGGATTTCTTGAATAATCACCGGCATTACAAAATATTCAGCATTTTTGATTAATGAACAATTTAAGGGCATTTAGTCACTGGAAATAATAAATGTACAAAAAGTAACACTAAAGTGTACACTAATTTGGTTATACCAATGAAACACACACAGGCATGGACAAAATAGCTTTGAACTAGGTAAGATAGGTATTTTTGCTTGAAAATGAAAGTATTTAAACAACTCCTATGGCCATGTCAGAAACAGTACAACTTTTGATTTTTAACTTGGTTTATAAACTATGACCAGCAGTAATCAACAAGTTAAAATCTCCAAATGTCACAAGACATCAAGGACCAAAAACAAAGTATTTTTTAAAGCTGAAAAATTTTAAGCACTGACAGCAAAACAGGGTAGGGTAGCTTGCCTTACTATCAAAATACTTTTTAACCCCGAAACCTTTAAATACTGATGCACATGCTCGAACAAAGGATATACAGAAGACTCATAAACTGTATTTTACATAGGAGAGCTACAACTCTACTTATAAAGGTAAATACACATGACAAAGCTCATTTCATTTTTAAAATATTAAATGAATTACACAAATATATTTGATAATACACAGAACATATACTAGTAATTTTCAATCAACATGATACAGCATTTAATAAACTATTATTTTGTTCTTCTTTATTTAAAGAAAAAAAAACAATCATATAATAATTAATTACAACAGTACAATAATAATCATGGTCATTTGATAAAAATTGCGTAAAATTCTTGTAAATAGCACAAATAATAATAATAATAATAATCTAAATAAAAACATGCTTGAAAAATGAAATAAATAAATAAAACTACTATATCTGTTTGTTTTTTTATATATATAAATAATTTACCATAGACAGATCTTGAATCACAACAATAAATATGTCATTTTATATCAACAATGGTAAAATAAAACAAATAATAAAACAACATTTTCTTTACATACACTGTATATCTGATAGTAAAAACATAAAGCTTAATCTTTTTGTAATTTTTTTTTAGTTTTTTTTTTCTCAAAAATGTAACAATCATATATAATTGAACCAAGGTTCCATTAGGCCTTACATTAAACTCTGTTTTCGACTTTTGGTAATTGGATTCAACTCCTGAATTTAAGGGAGAATCAATTGTGGTAATATTGTTCCAACTCTTGGGATGTCAATTTTACACCTGAAAGTCAAGGGCCAAGCAGAGTCAAGCAAAAACCCCAATTCAATACATTTTTTTGAAACTTTTAGTTGATAATTAATTTTTCAACTTGTTTTTTTTTTGATTTCATTTTTTATCTAATTTTGTAATCTGTCAACAATAATAAATAGTTTATCAATACCATGCAAGATCATATATTCTTATGCAATTTTTAAGAACAAATGTCCAAATGTTGTGCCTTAAAAATGTGCCATAAATTGTATTGGAAACTATGTATTTCATTTTTATAATGAAAGTTGATTTTTCATATAATATACAGATGAACCCAATTAATTTTAATTGCATTTAATAATATGAAGAAAATTTGAATATACATGTACCCATTTATCTAACAAGGTATAAATTGCAATGGGTTTTAAAAATTGAAGATGCATTAAACAATTTGATGGTTATTTGCTTTTAATATAAAAGCAAACATAAGGATATAAAGGAGGATAGGAGGAAAAATTATGTCTACATGGATATATACGGTACACTGGTACATATCCCTGTATACACATATATGTGTGTATATATGTCTATCATAAGAATTTTTTGACTAATGAAAGGAAAAACTATAACATTCTTTCAGAAATATGTAGCTTTACACTTTGCAACATCATCCTGAAAATGTGTACAGTTTTTAGACATATAAAATATATAATATATATTCCCCTCCTCGATATGTTTTAAAAAAATAACTTAACTTAAATGCTTCAACTTAAAATAGAATCAATCTTTAACTAGCAAACGCTATTATTGCCCAAATTTATCAATTTTATAAACAAATAATAATAAAAATAGATTTAGCTTTGAATATATAGACAGAAAATTACACTTACAACAGTAATTCCTTATGTTACAGAAGAATAAAAATCATTCTCTATAAACAAGAACAAAAATCATTCTCTCGTTAACAAGAACAAAAATCATTCTCTCGTTAACAAGAATAAAAATCATTCTCTTGTAAATAAGAATAAAACTCATTCTCTATAAACAAGAATAAAAAATCATTCTCTTGTAAATATTTACATTACAAGAAGGAATATAAATAAAGAGAAAGAGATAAGGGAGAGATCCTAATAAATATCAACTATTTCAACAATAATCAACAACAACAGAGCTTTGAATCTAAATGAGAACATCTGAGCAAAACAAAATCCACAAGACCTGCTGATCCAAACAAAAATGTGGCAGTTATCTGGTAAATACAAGATTTTTATCCCAGACACTGTGTCACACAACATTCAAATATATGGGTAATCTTGAATGCTTTGATGTCAGATCAGCAATCGATGTGTTAGATGTGTTGCTCCAAATAATCTCATTCAGTGTATTAACTGGCCCAGGATTTGTCTAATACGTATGATTAAGTTAGGCAGACACTGTTTCTACCATAGATTCCTTTATGATTTCCCCAAAGTTCTGACCAGTAGTTGTTTGACAAGGCTCTTTAGAGCGTGGGACTTCTTTAGTGGTGATATCATTTTGGCAAGAATCGGTAGTAGTAGTAGTGGTGAATTTTTCTGATATGTTTTCATAAAGTGTTGTCGAATTTGCTTGAAGATCGTGTTCCATTTTATTGGTGGTATCTGAAGATGAGAACAATACATTGTCAAATGAATTACTTGTTTCTATGGCAACCTCTGATGAAGTGTTTGTGCCAATGGCATCTAAAACCAGGCACTTATGAGAATGACCATTGGACTTGGCATTAAGACATATGTTCTTCCTTCCTGTTCCAGTTGGATAAGATTGACATATGTTTTCCTTCCTTTCCTGTTCCAGTGTGGCCGCCTGCCCTTCATGCCGCGTCGTAGAGGAATCTAAATCTGTGTAAGTCTTTTCCTGTACAGGCTCGTAGTTCTCCATGTTGTTGTATTTGTTTAGATTCATGTGAGATGATTGATCTGTATGTGTTGTCATATGACCCATCATACTCGGACAATTTGCTGCGATTTCTTCAGATGTTGTATTGGTCATGAGTGTATAATTATTATAGGATGTGGAATTGTTATTTAACAAAGATCTTGTATACAGAGGCATGGTGCTATATTGTGGCAGTGTTCGCCAGTTCGCAGAAGAATTCGTCTGACTGCTGTCGAAATTGTTTGAAACATTTTGAACTGCACTTAGCATTCCAGATATTGGCTCCAGCTTGTATAACTGATTAGATGATGATAAGTTTACATATTTCTGCGTACCGTTTTCTGTCGACACAGATATAAAATGCTGTGAAGAAGTAGAATTTCTCGAGCAGAATTCCTGATTAGCGTCTTCGCCAGCAGCATCAAATGTCTGCAATGTCTGATATGTTTTAGTATAATCGGTATTCTCATACGTGTTACTGCCCTCGCTGGAACATTCACTAGTCTCAGAATAGGAACTTTCATCATGTTTAAAATTATAATATGATGTTGTGTTTTCGGCATTGTAAATGTCTTCTTCGCTATCGTTAAACAGGAGGACTCTGGGTAATGGGCCGTTAGTACTAGAAGTGGCAGTAGATTGTAAATTGTGCTGGGAATTATACATGTTATTTAATGCTAGTCGTTGTTGTTCTGCCTCCATGGTGGCATACTGGACCTCCTGCATCATAGCATTACACACATCAGAATTCTGACAGTCTCGACAACTACCTAGCTCATTGCTATTGAATTCTGTCAAGTCAATGTCTTTGTCATCAATTGTTTCGACTTCTACACAACTATTTTCGTTTACCTCCTCTCCTACATTGTTTGCGTTAGTATCTGAAGTTTGTTGTTGATTATTTGAACATAATGGTGATTCTTCCTCTTTCTTCTCAAGTTGTAGTCTCATTAACGTATGAATGAAATGTGTACGAACACGTACTGGATTGAATTCCACTCGTCCTTCTTTATTGCCACATCCATCCTTGCTACATCCACAAGGAAAAGACAGACGATCCACCTGACATTTAATACCAGCCAAACTGCAAGCACAACTTTCTGGATCACAGAATACCCTGCACTCACAGCCACACACTTCTCTGGACAATCGTATTTCTTTACAGTGATCCTTTTCAGTATTGTCAATTTTCTTAACCCCCGACTGTCTTAGCAATGCCCTTCGTTGCCTCACAGAGATTGGTTGTAAATAATAAAAGTCCTCAAAATCTTCAAACGCTGAATCCTCTTCATCCGAGTCATCTTCACTGGAAGGGTTACATTCAGTGTTCATATTTTGCATCCGCCGTAGCTGACGATGTTCCTCTAAGATAAGTTTACGAATTCGTTTCTGTTCTTTTGCATAGTCAGCTAGCGTGAATGTAGTTTTATGTGAATGTTTATCACCCATTCCTACAAATATTAAATAAAAGAACACTTAATTATTTAGATCAGCTTTTACTATAACAGTTACAATGATACTACATGCTTATTCTTTCTACAAAGTAGAGAAATTGTCTTGTCAAAGAACACGTAACATGAAATATGTCTATGATTTGTCATTGAAGTGACCATATCTCCGGAACCTGTTATAGTGTTTGAGCTGATATTAAATTTTAAATCTGTGTTTTATATACCAGAATGTCTTTATAATATAGTATATACATGTAATAATAAGACACAATCAATGAAATACAACTAGACTGTCACACATTTCAAAACTATTTTTCAAATATTTCAAGACTCAGGGTCATTGATTCGATCCATATTATTTGACTATTGGTAATGTTTTTAGATAAACATGCTTGATATTCACAATTCTCTGTGATAGGGAAGAAAATTTTGCAGTTTTTCTCATTTTAAAAGGGTTTTTTCAGAATATTAATGGACCATTTCTTATATGAGTTATGTAAGGTTTGAGCAATTAATAGCCCATCTTCCTTTTATGGCAATAATCTGAATGATTTCAATATGAAGAATTTACACTTTGTTCATTAATCATTGAAAGAATTGTAAATAACATTTGACCTGGAGCTCTAGACTAATATATACAGTTATATCTATATGTCCTGAAGCAGCTACAATGCTTTTATAATACATGTATCTACAATTTATATAATAATAATAAAATCTACTAAGAACCCGCCCTCTCCAGTTTTTAAAATGTCATAAGATGATGACAAAGTAAAATGTTACCAAGGGTAGATCCTCCTTCTGTTGGAACACATGTAAATCCTTGTAACCTGTTGAAGTAATATACTGTTATATCTTTAAACTGTACAGACTTCTTAGCTTTCTTCCTCCCAGATACACCACCTACATCAAAATAATACAAACATCCATGTTATATCTTTATGATCAAACTTGGAACTTAAAGTTGGAAAAATTAATACCTTGTAGTGTGTGGGTTTATGCAATGAACCATGATGTTTTTTCACGCCATACCTACTTTGCAAGGGTAGGGATCTATTATACCTAGTGTGAAGACATAAAATGCATATTAAAGAGTCTAACTTTTGATCCACTAGGTGATCTTGACTGTTAACCTACCTACATAACAAAGTCCCTTATGCTTATTTACATTAGCACTATGTTTCACAGAAATAAATCTAGAATTGAACGCAAAATACTGTGAAATCATTAATTTTCGTTGGGGATCAATTTTCGTGGTTTTAGTGGACAGTCTGAACCACGAATTTACGACCACCACGAAATACTAACCTCAAGTAAAAAGACAAGATATATGATAACTAATGGACATGCATATATGTACCATATTTTTTGCTCTAGCGTAACTCGCACATAAACACAAACTTTTCACAAGGTAAAGATGCGTGGATGTTTAATTTAATTATGAAAATTATTTAAGTACATATATTATGTTTAATAAATTCTTCATTAATTTTTTAAATGTTTGTTTTCAATTAGGAACTGGTCGGTACGATAGGGACAGACAGGTTTCTAACCGTAACTTTCATCATCAATTATGACCCGTCTCATTTAAATTCCAATCCGATTACATATTAATTAAATAAACATTTTAACAATCTCTATAAACCTGTTTTATATTTATTATTACCATTATTATTATTATTAAGTCAGCTGTTTGATTTCTAAAACATAGCACTGTCGTGCTGCTGTACAGCGTAGTTGGGAAAATTGTGTTGTGGCAAGACAGAATATAACCAAAAATTCGGGGGTGGGGTGGGGTCGATCTATGCATAGTCCGACGGATGGTTTTTTTTTTTTTTGGAAAAAGAAACAATGTACCAAACCATGTATTGCTGAAATAAATGGTAGAAAATAATAATTTCATAAATATATGAAAAAGACAATCGGTAATTAAAATGTAAAAAAGTTGTACCCGATCGTTTTGTCATTTCGGATAGAGAGAAAGTAGAGTTTTGCAGATCCTACCGTCGCTATGAGGGGGTACACTCTAGCGGTTGTATGTAACTGGATCATTTGCTGTTAATCTGGGTTTTAATTAACTGCTGATTATCACTCACAATATTCCCGTTTCATGTTAATGGTGAAGTATCGTCGACCGCGTCCTAAGATTCGAGGCCATTTTTGTTTTCAGTAATTGTACGCGAATATCGTCTCTGCAGTGACGATTTCATGCATTAAAGACAAATTTTGGTATTTACTGTGAAACTATCCAGAAAAATCTGTTGTCTATTTTTCAACTCTCAAATTCTTGTTGCGTTAGCAAATTTAGTTCGTTTTCTATTAGAGTCTCGAATCACGGACGGTCGAGGATACAGTTGTTTTACCAGTTCCGAATTTTTACTACCGAATAATCTAAAATTTCAATCCCGTTCAATTAAAGGAATCGCAAAATAACTTTCTCAATTTGCTTCTACTTGAATGTATGGCATTAATTAAACTTCAACCGCTTCCTAAATGTATGTGCAGGACAGGTCGGCAGATTGTTGGTGACCTAGTTTAACGATGTAAACAAATCGTGATCACGGAAATGCTTTTTTCAAGAAAACATACTACCACGTGTTTTTGAGGACAGGTGTCGATATTTTGGAATCAGTAAACATTTGTGTTATTACAACACATAAATTTTATTTCCTCTGCTTGTGGATGACGTCTGCAGCAGCGCTTAAAAAGACTATTTAAAATTTGTACACAACACTGTACGAATTATCTCCCTTTCACGAAAGTAAAATCTAATCGATAAACAGTTTTAAAATATGACACAATTGCCTCAACATCAAAATACGTTATCATAACCTTCAAAATAAATTTAAATTTCCGTAGATTTCACGAAGAATTAATTAAACAACCTGCCGTTGCTGTTCATTTCCTAACTTAAAAGTTATGATTTTACATCGTAGGACGCAAAACTTCTCGAACTACTTTTATTGTAAACATGAGATCCGTTCGCCAAATTGCAGAAATTATTAGATGCATCCCGTCGCAATATTTTACTACATTCCGAAATGTATTCCGAAAATTTATTCCAAATGTGCATATGTAACCAAATATGTTACCCGTCTCAGAATACATATCTCACGATAAAACAGATATACTTCTTTCACGCTCATTTACCAGGCGCACTATTTCCAGGTGTACTCATATCTTATAATTTCATAGCAAAGAAGCTCGATATCTTGGAAGAAAGTGACAACAATGTACACGTTCACTATCGTGAACGCTGTACAAAAACGAAACTTCATTCGAATCGGTAAGAGCCGCCATTGTTACTCTCGTAAACAGCTGATTAGGTCATCAGAGGTCAATAATTAGAATTTTTATAAAGTTGCCGATGTCACAGAAAAACATTCAGTTTCGTGTAAAGTGATTATAAAACACGTTGTGATTGATGTTCTATGCATAAACTTTTAAATCTAAATTAATTACCGCTTATTTGTACAACGTAACAGGTAGATCTACTCAGGCCAGGTGTCACATCGCTTGTGTAGTTAATTGTTACTGATATAATGATTACAGGTAATTAGCGCCTATCCGAGACTTAGTCATTAATCCGCGTCTCTGTCACGGTTTATTGGTTTCTTATTTCAACAAATAACTTTTTCTATAGGTGCCGATAAACAAACAAAGCATGACTTCCTACCCGTTATCAAGGCTCAAAGGACAAACTACATTTTTGACATAACAGTAAAACCACGAATTTACGTCCCAACGAAATGTTATTTTTTACCGATTCCACGAAAATTGGACCCAACGAAAATTAATGATTTCACAGCAAGTGAAAAATACATGTACTAGGGTTTTCAGAATCTCAAAGTACTAAAACGTAAGTACCCAAAATTTTCTGGAGTGAATATATTTGACATCCCATAGTTCCATGTTCCTTTCATTCTCAATTTTGATTTCACACAAAGCAGGAATAACTTGCTTCTCAAGAGGTGCTTATCTTTCCAGGACATCTGCCCCCATTCCCCTGGTTTAAATTTCAGACTCGACTTCAATGGCCAGATTTCAAAGTGTTTACTTTGCTTTTGGGACTGTAGTTTGGATTTAATGAACCGGTATGCTTGTGGTTAACTTCATTTGACAGATTTATAAGTTTTAACTTTGCTTTTGGAATTGTGATCTGGACATGGACCAGTATGTTTGTGTTTGACTTTTGGGATTGTGATCTTGACATGGGATTGTGATCTGGACATGGACCAGTATGTTTGTGTTTGACTTTGGGATTGTGATCTGGACATGGACCAGTATGTTTGTGTTTGACTTTGGGATTGTGATCTGGACATGGACCAGTATGTTTGTGTTTGACTTTGGGATTGTGATCTGGACATGGACCAGTATGTTTGTGTTTGACTTTGGGATTGTGATCTGGACGTGGACCAGTATGTTTGTGTTTGACTTTGGGATTGTGATCTAGACATGAACCAGTATGTTTGTGTTTGACTTTGGGATTGTGATCTGGACATGGACCAGTATGTTTGTGTTTGACTTTGGGATTGTGATCTGGATGTGGACCAGTATGTTTGTGTTTGACTTTGGGATTGTGATCTAGACATGGACCAGTATGTTTGTGTTTGACTTTGGGATTGTGATCTGGACGTGGACCAATATGTTTGTGTTTGACTTTGGGATTGTGATCTAGACATGGACCAGTATGTTTGTGTTTGACTTTGGGATTGTGATCTGGACATGGACCAGTATGTTTGTGTTTGACTTTGGGATTGTGATCTGGACATGGACCAGTATGTTTGTGTTTGACTTTGGGATTGTGATCTGGACGTGTACCAGTATGTTTGTGTTTGACTTTGGGATTGTGATCTAGACATGGACCAGTATGTTTGTGTTTGACTTTGGGATTGTGATCTGGACATGGACCAGTATGTTTGTGTTTGACTTTGGGATTGTGATCTGGACATGTACCAGTATGTTTGTGTTTGACTTTGGGATTGTGATCTGGACATGTACCAGTATGTTTGTGTTTGACTTTGGGATTGTGATCTGGACATAGACCAGTATGTTTGTGTTTGACTTTGGGATTGTGATCTGGACGTGGACCAGTATGTTTGTGTTTGACTTTGGGATTGTGATCTGGACATGGACCAGTATGTTTGTGTTTGACTTTGGGATTGTGATCTGGACGTGTACCAGTATGTTTGTGTTTGACTTTGGGATTGTGATCTAGACATGGACCAGTATGTTTGTGTTTGACTTTGGGATTGTGATCTGGACATGGACCAGTATGTTTGTGTTTGACTTTGGGATTGTGATCTGGACATGTACCAGTATGTTTGTGTTTGACTTTGGGATTGTGATCTGGACATGTACCAGTATGTTTGTGTTTGACTTTGGGATTGTGATCTGGACATAGACCAGTATGTTTGTGTTTGACTTTGGGATTGTGATCTGGACGTGGACCAGTATGTTTGTGTTTGACTTTGGGATTGTGATCTGGACATGGACCAGTATGTTTGTGTTTGACTTTGGGATTGTGATCTGGACATGGACCAGTATGTTTGTGTTTGACTTTGGAATTGTGATCTGGACGTGGACCAGTATGTTTGTGTTTGACTTTGGGTTTGTGATCTGGACATGGACCAGTATGTTTGTGTTTGACTTTGGGATTGTGATCTGGACATGTACCAGTATGTTTGTGTTTGACTTTGGGTTTGTGATCTGGACATGGACCAGTATGTTTGTGTTTGACTTTGGGATTGTGATCTGGACATGTACCAGTATGTTTGTGTTTGACTTTGGGATTGTGATCTGGACATGTACCAGTATGTTTGTGTTTGACTTTGGGTTTGTGATCTGGACATGGACCAGTATGTTTGTGTTTGACTTTGGGATTGTGATCTGGACATGGACCAGTATGTTTGTGTTTGACTTTGGGATTGTGATCTGGACATGGACCAGTATGTTTGTGTTTGACTTTGGGATTGTGATCTGGACGTGGACCAGTATGTTTGTGTTTGACTTTGGGTTTGTGATCTGGACATGGACCAGTATGTTTGTGTTTGACTTTGGGATTGTGATCTGGACATGTACCAGTATGTTTGTGTTTGACTTTGGGTTTGTGATCTGGACATGGACCAGTATGTTTGTGTTTGACTTTGGGATTGTGATCTGGACATGTACCAGTATGTTTGTGTTTGACTTTGGGTTTGTGATCTGGACGTGGACCAGTATGTTTGTGTTTGACTTTGGGATTGTGATCTGGACATGGACCAGTATGTTTGTGTTTAATTTGACAGGGTGATCTTCATCTTCCTACCTACGTCACAGTCAGTTCTTTTTGCTGGTTTACACTTTTACAGAGTTTCATTAATGTAGGAAATAGGGAGTGGAAAGGATACACATGTAGGTTTGGAGGTTATTGTACGGAAACACCTAAATCCACACTTTTTAGAGTTTCATTAATGTAGGAAATAGGGAGTGGAAAGGATACACATGTAGGTTTGGAGGTTATTGTACGGAAACACCTAAATCATAGTATCCACACTTTTTACTTCATTGAAATTTAAATGAAAATTCCCTGACCTTTTTCTATATTTCCTGATAATTCCCCGATTGCGAAAAAAATTAAAAATTCCCAGACTTTTCCCTGACACGTGGGAACCATGTAAATCTATCTATAGCAACAATGACCTTAACCTTTTACCTCCAAAATCAAAAGGCTTCTTCCTTTAAAGAATATCATTTTACTATGTTTGATGCAATCACATCAAAGTAAATTGAAGTTATTATGTGGAAACCAATGTATTACAAACCGACAGACAGACAAAAACGCAAGGTTACTGCCGCCTGTAAAATTTTTTCAGTGGCATCATAAAATAAATCGGTTAAATCAATTCTATTTAAGCAATGAACTGTTGATTTCAATAAATGACCATCAGTATTTATAACTGCTATACCGGGTATATTGAAATATCATTTTGAATGGTTTCCACAAGTTTAAAATTATTAATAGCAAAATTTGTGAGAAACCTACATTTTTAAAGTATTTTTCACAAATTCGATAAAACAATTTTTATTTACGGCTTTTTTTTTTTTTAAATACCTCAGAAATTAGTAGCTTATGTCAATTTTGGCTACCAGAAAAGGTACATGTAATCTTGAACATAACTTGTAAGAATTACAGTGAACATTTGTATGATTTCCTACTGTACAAAAAAATATCAACTTCTAAAAACATCTTTGTAAAACTGATCTTAAGACCAATCCCATAATTATGTAAGTTCCTATACATGTATGTCTGATAGCTGTACATGTAAATTTATGTCAAATTACCCGTCTCTAAGTAATAACAAACCTTTATGTATCGGAGCATCAACACTACTGTCTGTGGCCTCGGAACTACAGCTACAGCTTTCGTCAGCGTCTGATGTCCCGCAAGACGAAGACGAGGAGGATGATGAACATCCTTTGTCTATTTCGTCAAATTTTCGCTTCAGCATTGTTACTCCTCAGTTAATCAGTTGGATCTCAAAGATCTTGTATGCATGAAATACTTAAATGTCATTCTGAAAAATAAATGTAGGCGGTTTATTACTTGTAAAAATCAATACTGTTACGATTCTCTATCACTAACCTTATACAGATAATATAAACATGCAAATCAATTTATTTTCTTCATCAACAGCTACAAAAACAACTTTTCTTTCGTTCTTTTTTAAAAAAAAAAAATATATTAATGAGAAAAAACTTGTTTTTCAAGTTTAGGCTAAAATAAAATTCATAATGACTGCCACAGACATATAAAAAAACTAGTTCCATTTTTTTTATTCAGAACATGATACAAAGATCAATGATTCAGTTTTAAAATGATCTTCTAATTATATGACATACACATTCTGCCAACTATTTCTGGACCTTCAATCAAATCTTTGATAAACTAAATCTTCTATGTAGAAAAACCTAGACCCAAATACATCTCATAAAATGACCACATAATTTTACTGGTTTAGATTCCCTTCAGATAGACACTTAAACTATAAAATCCTGTCATTTACCTTTGAACAAAGTTCCATAATATGCACATGTACTACACACTATTCTTTAAAACACAAGTCACATTAATTTGGGTCTTTTAAAATTCAATATGGTTTTTAGCATTATTTCATATATCAGTAAGCTATGAATTTCATTTCGGTTTTTAGCATTATTTCATATATCAGTAAGCTATGAATTTCATTTCGGTTTTTAGCATTATTTCATATATCAGTAAGCTATGAATTTCATTACTTACATTATTAAAACATTTTTTTAAAGTTGTTTTCACTATATCAATTTTACTGAGAGATGTCATGTTGAAAACAGAGAGCAAGATGGCAATCTCTAATTTTACTCGAGGGTCAAAACCAATACTAATGTGAAAATTTTTGTCAGTTTGCTTGCTAAAGGATGACAGTTTTCATAGACATTCTTGTTTTCTCCACCATTCCAAAACAAACTTGAACAACTCAATATAAGTGGAAAAAATCTTGACTGGGGCTTTAAACACCATTACTCCATTCCATTTAACACAGTGAAAACCAGTAAAAAAAACGAGACCCTAATGTCCCAATCAATCCTTAAGACAGCAAGATAGAATCAATACATTTGTCTATAAAACCTTGCATCAGATTTTGAAATTTCAGGTTTTTTTCATTTTTTTTTTAAAGTTGCAAGTGCTCATATAATTTATTGATTTTGTTGCAAGACCTTTACAATAAACACTCCCAGTCTACCAATTAAGACTGGTTTTAAAAGCAGCATCATGACATAATATTCTACAGCCAAATCAACAAGTTAGTTCTATCCAGTGAAAATTATTAAAGCACCATGTATTGCTCATATTAATTTCATATATCAAGTAAAACCTGTATATAAAGACCACTTTCAAGACATACTGATTAGCAGAAAAATGAGTTTTAAGACAGGTAGTCTTTAATATATATGTCATTTTGGTTGAAATATAGAACAGAGAGACACTAAAACACTGGTTGTAATAGACAGGTATCATAGACTTAATATAGAGGTGGTTGTTACAGCAGGTTTCACATTATTTTAACAATTATCATCTTTAATTCTTACCAAATAAACTAAGATTGCCAAATTAATTAAGACCTCAAAAATGTAAAGATTTAACCAGAGAAGTAGCATAGAAATTTTTGGGGAAAAAATGAAATACGGAAAATTTCATAAAATATATGATCTTTCTTTCTCTTAAAAAAGTAAGCTACCTTTCAAATGTCACATACACATGTATTATACTAGAAGATATACTGCCATTACATAATTGACAGAATGTTCCAATTTCCAGCTTCTTATTACTTTTTTTTTGTTTGAAAAAAAAATACATTGAAAAAGAAAATATTAATGTGGTGTGTTGCCATGGTAACCTCTAAGTCAGTATCTTACATTAACAGATCAATGTTTGAATGGACTGGATGTTAGCAAGGCTTAAAAATCAATAAAATTCTCATTGTTAGTTAGAGTCAACATTGGTAAAATTCCTGCTTTTAATCAATACAATGTAGGGTAATGGCTGTCAAGGAAAATATGGTAACTAATACAGAAAGAGCAGGACAATCCCATAACTACTTCATATCAAGACATAAGACATAGCCACGGGACACACGTACAAACGTAAACACAAAACATCGTAAAGTCCAGCAGGCAAAATATGTCCTCCCTAGTGATGTAGTAACAAACACATATATACATATAGTCTCTAGCAATGAGAACAATAATTGTCTACATGTAATTAGTCACCCTCAGGCTAACAATCTCATCTTTGTAACTCTTTTAATTCATCTGAAACAGTCTGGTCCAACTCTTAACATGGTTAGGACTGTGATCAAACTTGCACTTAAATATCCTGGAAAACATTGCAACTACAAAATTCCCCCCAAAAAAATTTGTATTGTCTGTTGTGAACACAAGAATTGAAATTAAAATGAGTACATGTATCTATAATGTAAAAACTGTCATTTGCAAATTTATACATAAACATTTCTTTTTTAAAAAAATATTATGGCTCAACAATATTTCTATAAATTTATGGTTATCTAAAATCTTCACTAATTAGGCCAACAAAAATTAAGACATGGGGCTGAATTAAGAAATAATTTTTTCAATTTCTTTTATAATCATTGAAACTGATTTTCATTTTGAGTCAGCTTGAATGGACAATGTGCACGCTTTTGGACAATTCACTTTTTGAAGCCAACTCTATTTCTGAATGAACCCAAAGAACATCAAATTATATGCTTCAAATGATTGGGTATTGTCATTATTATTTATTAACATTGTACACAGGTTTGGTTAAATCACAAGACCTGTTTCAATTTTTTTTAATTTTTTTTTTTTATATTTATCTATATTATTATTATTATTATTTTGTATCTCATAGATGTTATTGTTAACCAAGCATCTATACAGTGTGTGTACTGCAACAGAAACAACCAATCTGCCAAATTTATATACCATAATCATGGCATAACAATAATCCTTCTGTGTTTTCTAACACCTCAATAGTAGCCATGGCCCATGTAGTGTTTGTTTCCAAAATTTTCATAAATTTGCTAAAATAGGATACTTTCTGAAAAAATTCCACAAATTAGTAGCCAATGGCAAATTTGGCTACCAGCAATGGAAACAGGAGGTAAGGCTCTGTAAAATTCTACCACTGTAATTCAAAATAATTCAAAAGTAAACATACATATTATGTATTGGGACTGACAATAATGAAACTGATGCAACATGAAGAAAACACCAACATAACTATACTCTTAACATAGATTTTTTAGGAAATGACATCAACCATTCTTTTAAATGATACCTTCCCCGTTTACATTAATTTAGTATTGTGACAAAATTTGCACCATCTGAAATGAGATTCCATCCCTAATTTCTTTAAAGATTATACAAAAATTACAAAAGGTAATAGATTGCTTTTAAAGAACTAGTATTATTCATAAAAAGGTTCTAAAATTTGTTAAGATGGTACTTTAACCAAGAAAATTACATGAATTTTATCTGGAATGAGCATTTAGATGAACATGGTCTGTCAGCTGAGGCAGAGGTGATAGACTCATCTATATATATTGATTTCTCTGTGTTATATTACATATGAGGATGGACAGAGCTCACAATACATGTTTAAGTGGATGATCTGATCAACATCCAACCTGCTTTACGCTGCACAGAATTAGTAAAGACCTTCTAATTTTTTATTTTCTTTATGCATTGAGACAATACTGGATGTGGGCATGATATGTACAAGAAAATGAGACATTATAAGTGAATAACTGTGGACAATGCAAAATATGACTGTTATGATAATATATATCATAAATAATAACTAAGCCATGTTAACTGTGCAACCATGTGTCCTGTTTACTTGCATAACATCTACAGACTGACTAACGTCATCACAGTATATAACTGACGTCACACATACGTCATACACCATACGTCACATCATACACACATCTATACAGGGACCATATCACAACATCTCCCCTTTCAAGCTAAGCAAAACTCATACGTTGCTTTAACAGATAATTAAAATAATTGAATTAAAACTAATGACTAACTGTCCTGAAAGTAGTATGAAAGTCTACAAAACACAAACTGGAATATAACTGTCAATAATCACTAACATAAAGAAATAAAGTGTTCATAAATCCAATCGTTTTGGTTTGTTAATAATCCGACCACTTTTAGTTTTTACAATCGGTGACGATGTATTAGATTCATTACATACATTCGAACATGGTTTATCACTCACACTATCTGACGAGTCACTATACGAACTAGCATCACACTGAGGTTGAGGATCTTGGGACAAAGTTTGAGATTCTTGCGTAATATTTTGATCTGAACCCGATTTGCTAGTTGCCTGAATATGTTTCCGATTTCGAACAAACGAACCGTGTGGCGTTTCGACGGTATATTGACGACGGTCGTGATCAGTTTTAGTTACTATTCCCGTTTCTCTCCAAAGTTTTTCGTCGTCTAATTTAACACGGACTTGATCACCCGTTTCAAGTTCTGGTAACGGTTTTGCCGAATAACGTCGGTCATGATAATACCTCGATCGCGATTTTGCGTATTCATCATTTTGTCTGACACCGCTTAAACTTGGCCATTTAGGTTTTAAACGCTTTGCCAAAACTGGTAGTGTGGTACGAATTTGTCTTCCCATTATAAGTTGAGATGGACTAAATCCCGTTGCCGCAACTGTAGTCGATCGATACGTCATCAGCGCTAAAAATATGTCATTCTGTGCTAAAATTTTCTTAGCAATTTTAACCGCGCTTTCCGCCTCACCGTTAGACTGCGGATAGTGGGGACTACTAAATGATTGTCTGAAATTATAGTCGTTCGCGAATTGCTTGAATTCGTTTGCGGTAAACTGTGTACCGTTGTCTGAAACTAGCTCTTCCGGAACACCCCAACGAGCAAAAATATTTTTAAGCTTCGCAATAACCTGACAACATGTGATGTTGGACAAATGCGCTATTTCTAAATATCTTGAAAAGTAATCCATTACGACTAAATATCGTTGCTTATTGAATTCCAGAAGATCTGCTGAAATTTTCTGCCACGGTCTATTGGTAACGGTGTAGATTTTAAAGGCTCGCGTTTTTGCGAAGATTTATGAATTTGGCAAAATTTACACGCTTCAACTGTGGCCTTAATATCTTGGCTTATTCCGGGCCACCAAACGCACGATTTTGCGCGTTCTCGACATTTGGTTAGACCAAAATGACCTTCGTGTATCGTGTTCAACGTTTCGGTACGCAGCGAACTTGGTATTAGTATTCGATCTTGATACAAAATAAGTCCATTCGCAACGATAGATCATTACGAAACACGTAATATTCTCGAATACTATTCGGTACAGATTGTCGGCGATCTGGCCATCCAGATTTAATCATGGCAGTTACTTGAACGAGACTTTGATCCTCAGCAGTCGCTTTTTTAATGGCGTCAAGTTTGGTGTCGCTAGCAGGCCAATTTTGCTCAACCGAACGAACGTACAATCCACTGGTTCCGACAATTCCGCATCTACGCAACCTAGCGGACTTCGTGAAAGAGTATCCGGAACAACTAAGTATTTACCTGCGATATGTTCGGCTTTACAATTAAATCTGCGGAGTCGCATTAGAAGACGTTGGCATCTCAATGGTGTACGATCTAAATCTTGTGTGTTAATCAACGGTACTAACGGCTTATGATCGGTTAAGAGTCGGAAACTGTCCAGACCTATCAGATACCTCTCGAATTTTTCACAAGCAAAGACTGACGCCAGACATTCCTTTTCAATCTGCGCGTACTTTACTTCCGATTCGTTCAATGTCCAACAAAACGCGACAGGTTTCAATTCCTCGCCGTGCAACTGGAAAAGTGCAGCTCCAAGACCATAACTACTCGCGTCCGCACTGACAACTGTCGGTTTACTGATATCATAGTAAGAGAGGACCGGTGTATTTGTCAACATTCGCTTAACGTCGCGAAACGCCTTATCTTGAGCTGGACCCCAAAACCATTCGATATCCGACTTGAGCAAATCTGTCATAGGTTTCATGACACTTGACAAATCAGGGAGAAATCTACCTAAATAGTTATCATACCGATAACACGTCGTAACTCAGAAATATTTGTCGGAGGTGCTAATTCCGTTAATGCCTGTATGCGGTTAGCGTTCGGCTTGAGACCTTCCGTACTCACTGTATGGCCAAAATACTCAAGTTCAGACTTTCGAAACTCGCATTTCTCTTTATTAAGTTTCAAACCCGAGTTATGTATCCGTTCTAGTACCTTATTAAGGCGATCGTCGTGTTCCTCAATTGTCTTACCGAAAACCAATGTATCGTCGATAATAGCTTCCACGCCTTCTAAACCGCGAAGAAGTTCGGACATCTTGCGCTGAAAGATTTCTGGTGCAGATGTTATACCAAATGGAACGCGCCGGAAACAGAATCTACCAAACGGTGTAATAAACGTAGTAAGTCTCGCGCTACTAGGCTCTAGAGGAATCTGATAAAACCCGTTAGACGCGTCGAGCTTCGAAAAATACTTAGCTCCAACGAGCTTAGGCGCGATATCATCTAACGTCGGCAGCATGTAGTGCTCGCGTTTTACGGCTTCGTTTAACTTTTTCAAATCGACACATATTCTAATCGTATTATTTTTCTTGACCACGGGGACAATAGGGGCACACCACTCTGTTGGTTCCTTGACCTCCTCTATGATACCCTCACACTTCATTCTCTCTAACTCAAACTCAACCTTACTCATTAACGGAAATGCAATACGACGTGGAGAAGTAACACAATATGGTTTTACATTGTCTCTTAAAGTTATACTAACTGGCTCACATTGCAACAAACCACTAGTCCCAAAAACTGTATTAATTTCCTCAACACGCTGAATAAGACCCATATGATCGGCAACCGATCTAGCAAGAAGATCACTCTGGTGAATACCGCGGGTCACAAAAACTGTGAACTGATAGTCTTTCTTCTTATAGTTCGTGAACGCAATAAACTTCCCGAGACAGTCAATAGTTCCTCCAGGACTCTGTAGAACTGTGGTTACCGGTGACAATTTTGGTTTGACCGGAAACGACTTGTAAGTTAATTCTGAGATAACTGTGATGTCCGCACCCGTGTCAATTTTAAATTTGATCCATTTCGAGCATAATTGAAGATCAATTGTCCATGCGTTTTCTTTTCCATCGCAGTTTGTAATAGATCCTAGGAAAAACTGGTCACTTTCGGTAGCACTATCACAACGTACTTCCCTCACTGAATGCGGATTCGAGCGGCAGCAAACAGCAAAGTGGTTTAACTTATTACAAATTCTGCAGCGCTTGCCTTGAGCTGGGCATCTATCTTTGCCGTGCTTTTTATTACATTTTGTACATAAAGTTTGAGACACATGATTTCCTGAGACTTGACTACCTTGAGACGACCCCTGTCTAAAATTGCCTCGGCGGCTACCACCACGTGGTTTCGGTTTCCCGCCATACGTTTTCACTGCATCCACATGTTGAATTTGACCTTTCATTTGACTTTTCACTTGTTCCGTTTGTCGAGTCATATTTAGAGCTTTTTCAAGAGTTAGTTCAGGCATTAATTGAAGTTTTTCAGACAGAACTTTATCAGTTATACCAATAACAAGTTGATCGCGTATGACTTCATCTTTATTCGCGAAATTGCAATTTTCTGAGAGTTCGTACAAAGATCTTATAAAGCTTTCCATTGACTCACCTTGTGACTGTTTCCTTTCGTGGAATCGAGCTCTCTCGTGTATAATGTTCCGTTTAGGAATAAAATGTTCGTCAAACTTTTGCATGACCTTCATGTATTTGTCCTCATCACCTTCCTCTGCGAATACAAAACTTTTCAGTATGTGTTCTGCCTCACGACCCATTGAATATATCAAACCACTTATCTGTAATTTGTCATCTTCCTTATCCAATTTTGTGACTGTTCTGTAACGTTCGAAACGTTGCCGCCATTCCGGCCACTCCGCCGGTTTTGAAAAGTCAAATTTTTCTGGTGGGTTAAGCCTTGCCATCTTCAAGATGATCCTGTAACACGCTTGTCAACTCCACTAGATCCTTCGCAGAATTTTTTTTTTTCAAAGACGTTTTACTTCTGACACCATGTTATGATAATATATATCATAAATAATAACTAAGCCATGTTAACTGTGCAACCATGTGTCCTGTTTACTTGCATAACATCTACAGACTGACTAACGTCATCAACAGTATATATCTGACGTCACACATACGTCATACAGCATACGTCACATCATACACACATCTATACAGGGACCATATCACAACAATGACTAACAAATAAATAACCAGCATTCCATTTATATTTTTTAAAGGAGTCCCAGAGACAGAATGGTATAAAGCACATACAATGATACATGTAGCACCTCCAACTGGATAGCTTTGAAAACCAAATCTTGGATAAATCCTAGGGTGAAAAAGTTTTATGTTTGGTTGTCTAGGGTAGTGGTTTTCTGTTGACACACTGGTTCCCTCCAAAATCTCTTAAATGACTGCTTTGATATAAGAGAAATATTGACTGGGGCATGAAACCCTCTCTAGTTTAAAGATTTATAGAGAATAAGATGCTCAAACTGGCTGCCCAAATATGTCATGGAAAACAAAAGCAGTCAAAAATACAAAATCTATCTATGAAACTGGGAAATTAACCAAAAGTTCTTTTTCATCCAATGGAAATGTTTATATTACAATAAATAATATGAAATATTATGAAATACAAATAATAATATGATGCAATGGCATTTTAAAAAAAAATTTCAGATAAATTGACAATGAACGTTTTCTGTATATACAAAATAAGCAAAATTGTATTGTGCATGCTACATATCAAATGATTCTGATGTAATTAATTAAATTACGGTACCAAAAAATTCGAAAATTTCTCCTGTTTCTGATTACCGGTAATCAGATTATGTAAAATAAAATATGCTGTAATATAAACTTTTTCTGCAAATACAGGTTTGATTTCTAATGCTGATATTGACAACAATTTGTAGGAATTTTAAACCAGCTAAGCATCAGTCAAAAGATTTTGTAAAGAATCAAATAAAAGATGAAATACTTCCACCGATCAGAAATTTGGTTTGTGCAGAATTTAAATTAATTACTTAAGAAGTGCTAGAAATGTAGAGATGAAGATTTAAAATAGATGGTAGACAATAACAGCCTCTAGACAAACAATGTATCGCTATGTACTTGTACATGCATTAAATGAATCAAGCTGGAGATTTGTATCCAAAGTTAAAATGAACACATCCGAATTTCGATGCAAGACTGTAAATTTGAAGAAACCCCAATTTCTCTTGAAAGGTTTGAATGCTGTGCATTAAAGGATACAACATCTAGCACCCTCTCTGAAAGAATATTAAGGTACCATCATACTGGTAACCAAAATACATGTAAATGTTCAAAACTATCAAAGCAGCTATCGCCCCATCATTTACTTGCAGAAGTATAAAAAAACAGAAGTTTAATTTTAATTCAATTTTTTGGAGTGGGGGTCTTTCCAACAGACTTTTTTTTTTTTACTTCGGACAAGTTTGTGTTACATAACCTATTCTCCCTTATTTCGAGAGTTATATCCCTTTGTTTTTTTTTTGACACTTTATTTGGTCTATCATGGATCAAACATTTTTATGTCTGAAATATTGACAATATATGATGCAATAATGATAATGACGGTAATAACTCAAAGGAGTTTGTGTTTCATAACCTGTGTCCCTTATTTACAGTCATCATCCTTTGCTTAGTCAGTGCTCTAGCAACTTTATTTCTCAACATCCTAGTATGATCCTACCATATTTTACAGAGTTGCTGCCCTCTGTTTATTTCACTCAAGTTTCTATTCTCCTGGAAAGTTCAAACTCGATACAAAGATTTAGTTAGGTAATATCTTTGACGAATTAGTTTCATAATCAGTGTGTGCCAAACTTCGTCGGACAAGTCCGATAAAATTACCGCTGGTCCGATAAAAAATCAGGTTTTTCCGGACCGTATGTCCGGTAACCAGTTCGGAAAATAGAGAGCGCCAAAAATTCGGATTTATAGTTCCGATCCAATTCGAATTTTATTATTGCCATCCGACTTCCTTTATTACAAAAATGTTTAACCTGAAATATACGTTCCAGGAGCTATTCCAGGGAAACCAATAAAACGGAAAGCAACAGGAGGCGCAAATTATGAAGAAAACGTGAAAGAAAATTTAAGCAGCATTGGATGGAGGGGCGACCATGGTTGCAATTTGACGAGGAGAAATGTGTAATGAAATGCACAGACTGCTTTGAATTTTACGGGTCGGGAGGCGCAGCACACAATAATAATTTAAAAGGCCAGAATACATTTATTTGTACTTCCATAAATAAATGTATTCTGACCTTTTAAATTATTATTGTGTGCTACGCCTCCCTAACTCGACCTGACCCGACCCGACTCTTTTTTCCTTGTCAAATTGCAACCATGGTCGCCCCTCCATCCAATGTTTCTTAAATTATCTTTCAAATTTTCTTCATAATTTGTGCCTCCCGTAGCTTTCCGTTTTAAAGGAGAAAATAAGTAAATATTTACAAAACCGAATAATTGTTTTCTTTTTATTGAAGAATTTTTGGTCCAGTAAAAAACTATACGGTCTGGTAAAGTTTCTAGGTTTACCAGACCGAATGTCCATTAATCATTTTGAAAGTTTGGCACACACTGCATAATGCATACTACCTTCAGATTTTCAGTTACCTTGTAGTGACCTTTCTCCATTTCCATATTTTTAGTCATATGTAGCTTCATACAGAGATATAGCCTATAGGTTATTTTCATTGGAAGGGGATTTGTCTTGATGTTGTTTATTTATTTACTGGTATTCATTTTTGGTTTTTTCTTTTTTTTGTGTTATTCATTCTTACAAAACTAGATAAGCACGGATAAATTAATCAACTGATTAAAAGCAAAAATTGAGGTAAAAGACTACAGTTCCTTGGCAACAAGTAAACTATTGATAACATCTCTTAGCAACCATATATATACACTTTACTAGTATATGTTTATGATCAATATGATAGCACATTTAAGAAATTAAATTGAAAGAACTAAAAAATGTTATGTCAAAAGTCACCTTAGCAACAAGATTTGGTAAACCACATCCTTAAAATTTCGTCTTTTGCGTCATTTACTCAAGATATTGATCACACACTTTTTTGATGACATTTGCACTAAGATCTAGGGAAATAATTAAAATGATAAATGAAATTCTGATTTATACAGATGTAGCAAAAGCTATTACCATTGAAAGCACTAGTCAGCACTACATTTTGAAACCTTTTGGTTTTTTTCTGCGTCTTAAATTAAAATACTGATACTACCTATTAAACAACCAATTAGCCATTGGTATGTTGCTAGTCAGTTTCTAAATCATTCTTGTTTTTTTTGTTAAAGCAAATCTCGAGAATAAATGCTGCTGTTTCAGTATGACAAGACTGAATTCCATTTCATAAATACAGAACTTCAAACCAGTGAAGATTCTTTCACTCATATCAAGACATGATTTCATGGATGGAGGGAAAACTGGAGTTCCTGAAGAAAACCAAAGAACTTCAGCATGCAAACTGACAGACTCTTGTAACATGTGGGATATATCCTTTGCAATGAGAGGTGCTCTGTTTTAATCCACTTGGCCACATGCCTTGTGAACTGTACAGTGTACTCATTTAGGTGGGATACAGGTATATACATATCAGGTACTTGCTTTATGTATGATAGCAGTTCAAATCCATAAGGTATGATGCTTATAATTTCCCATCAACCAATACATCTTGGTCATGAAAAAAGGGAAATCTACAACACCCAACACTCTCTGTATCAAATTCACAATATCCAACAGTGTTGCATCTTTTTATATCATGATTCATGTACTAAAACATGTACAAGTTTTCCAGATTTAATAGAAGAAAGAGTATTGCTGACCTTCTGTATGTTAGTATATGTTGTTCAACAATGATAGATGTCATAGACAACCATTTTCTGTGGAGATTTTTATGTGATGTCAACCAAATTAATGAATTTTACAACTCCTGTTCTGTCCAAATTTTGAGCCACAGCTCCCATTCAATCTCTATTTGTGAATAGGACCAAGACCTTTTCAATTGTGAAAATTAACATTAATATAGTGGCCATTGGCCAAATATTGAAAATGAAAATTACCATTATTGTTACATAACTATAAAATGGACAACTGAAAATATGGTCAAAGACAAAGTACTTAATTATTTATATTTTAATCAAAAACAAATATACCAATCGATGTCAAAATCACATTATACATATGAATTACTAATAAGTTAATATCTATATTAGTTTTGTTTTTAAAGCAGGAATATTTTTTATTTATTTGTTAATAGTTTTTATAGTTCTTTTTATTCAAATTGTGAAAATCTGCTGGGTAATTGTAAATGCCCCAAAAATGGCGCATTGAGTTTATTTATACAAAATGTGTGATCCCACACAAAAACAATGACCATTGAAAGTTGTTACTTACATTTAAATGAGGGAATTTTATAATACCTTATGATACATGCATTTTATATTTAAGTTTTATAGAGAGGGGTTTGATCGTGGATTTTAATTATTTTCATGTATTTCTAACTGCAAGACGTCACATAGCTTATTAAAAAATATCCGAATAAACACAGGTGCCTGTGGTGTCTATCATTGGACTAAATCAGTGCAAGAGCTGTGAATTATGACAAATTTAGTATGAGTTGTATTTTTTTCCAAAGGATAATAAGTAGATCTAATCTCTTTATATATCAATGTGTGAACACTTGGCTTCCAGGACATCCAAGTTAAAAGTTAGGATATCCATCATAAAGGCATATCTTCACACGCGTGTTCAGTATTCAATGCTGTTTAAAAGCAATCTTCAGATTATCACCATGTTACCACGACTTACAAGTGATCTTAGATTTCAATAAATCTGATATTTCCTCAGCAGCTGATTCCAGCAGCATCAATCATTTTATCTCATAATGAATCGACATAGATCTACTGTGTTCAGTACACAAAACTTGTAGAAACAAGAAACATGCTTATCCATCATTATATCGTTATACTCACCTATTTTCCGTGACTACGGGACTTAACGACTGTATACTACGATACGACTTAAACGCTGGACCATTCAATCAACTACTTTGTGTACTCGGATATGAGTTAATGGGTCTCAGACTTGATAATTGTATGTACACAATCTCAATAAGCCGACCATAATGAACCGTTTTACGCCGATTATTTAGTCCATGGTCGTCCGATTGAAAAAGTAGTCCCATGTCTAATCAAATTTACGTGTTCAAAATTTCTCTTTGTTTATTATCTTTCTTGAAATATGCTGAAAGTAGTGTTATTCTGTTAAATTATATTTTAATTTTATATCTTAAAGTAAATTTAGGAAATCTATTTATAGTAACAAATTCATGCGAGACAAAGAACACAAATGTGTGCCAAATGTCTGTGACGTTAAAATCCTTCGCCGATCCTCATTGATAGCTTCCTTAAATGGATGGAACATTCCATTTTTATGAAGGGGTATATGCAAGTTTTTTACAAGCTCAAACTATTCTTAAAATGTTAATTATTTTCTAATATATAATTATCACCAGTTAATTTTTAATTTTAAAACCAATGAAGTAGAAATTTTGTCATGGAAAATTACAAATCTTGAGGAAAAAGTTTTCAAAATTGCAGTATTGACCCACGCTAATTTATCAGTCAGGTTTAGGTCAAAGGTCAGCTGTCACTGTCTCGATTGTTGAAACCACGTGCATGTAACAACTAAAATGCTGCAAAATTCGACGAAAATGTAACTGATTCGCCGTTTTTATATACCTGGGCACATTTTTCAAATGCGTCGAAAAGGTAATTATCACTTATTGATGAGGTGAAAGCGTTATTTAGTAAATTAGAGATCTGCATTGCATTGCTTAGTTACCGGTGGGTTACTTTCATTTTGACTCCACACTTTTCAGTGACAGTGATAGAGCTAGCTTTTCGAAAAAGGTAAATTTTGTTGTGTAAGTGATTGTTTTAAAATTCTTTAATTAACAACGCTATAATTTTTTTATTTTAAAAAATGTTGAAATTTAGATTGTAGATTTTATAATTTCTACCAGACTGGTTATTTGACACAAATTTACCAAAAAACATAGAAAGTATGCATGCATACTACTTTGTTTCTAATATAGTAGCAGAAATTAAAAAAAATGTATGGAGCACAAAGTAATCTAGACATATTGATTGTGCTATGGGAGTATAGCAAGGCATACATTTTTGTTTGCTTTTCTTTTTGCAATGATATCTCAATTTTTCATGTGTTTTTCATTTTATTATTGTGTTACCATGGCTCAAGGTTGCACCTAAAATAGGTGCCATGGCAACTAAAATTCTGATTTTGCGAGCACATTTTTGCTTTGTCACCAATTTGGCTACCAAACTTACCTTTATCAAAATCTGCCTTTGACTGTTTCTGATTGAAGCTTTGCAATCATTGAAACAACGGTTTTAATAGATAAATTTTCTTTAGTTTTCATTTTTGGCAACTTAAAATTTTAATTGGCACCTGAAAATTTTTGATAAGGAGCCACATTGGCTCACAAATTAAGTAAAGACACTTTGTGCAATGGTTATGCTTTTTACATATTACCGGGGTATATATTTTCATTTGTCTTATGTATGTGTTGATCATCACTGACTCGCTGTGTGTACTGTAATTGAAAAGTTGAACTAATAAAATAATAAAAAAAACTCAGTTTATTGTCATTAATTCAACTGTAAATTTTGATTTAATCGACAAAAATATAACTTTGTTAAAATGGATATCTATACAAATTCCAATTAAAATAGAAATGCAATAAAATGAAATAAAGGAAACAAAATGAAGCTAGACTTAATAATAATAGTAATAATAATAATAATGTGTATCTGTACATGTAATCAATCACCAGAGATTCTACTGCTTACCCAAGCAGCAACATTGAATCCTAATCAAAATTAAGTTATGTAAATGTGTAAGTCGGTCCTCAATTAATAACTGCAGTCATGAAAGTTCTAGACTTTAATTCTTTTTTACCTTAATTTAGGACTTTGGTAAAAACTATTTACTTTCCTTTTATTGGTAGATTCTAAGGGTCGTCTGGTTGTTCCACCATCGTTGTCCAGTATTCATGAAGACTCGGAATCGCTGGCCAGTTCTGAATCCAAAACCAAGGTGAGTTACAGACATCATAGATGGCTATTTATAACTTAATTATGTACCATTAGTCCATGGAGATCAATTTGTGTTCAAAAAACATTTATAGGAATGGAGTGGAGTAATAGATTTTTTTCAACTTATGTCAACTCCCTCTGTTATAAGCTGATGTTATAAGCTGATAAATAGATTCATATAAATCTCCCCAAAGTTAAGGTCCCTACAGCTGTTACATTATATGCCCCCTAGGTCCACCTCTGTGTATAGAATGTAATAGAAGAAGGACAAGACCTAACTGTTGGGCATTTTGCTTAAAACGGGAGCAACTCTGTATACAAATATAAAAATCAAAATGAAAAATAACTCTAAATGGTATGTCAAGGAATAAGAAGTTAAGGTGAACTACCGTTACATATACTGATACATTTTCATGTTTCATTATTGTGAAAATGTGCATTTTATCAGTTGAATATTTTAAATTATTTCATTATTACTATTAAATAAACATGTAAATTATTATTTTTGTGTCCATTAGTTTAATTTAATGTGTTCGTCTTGTTTTTTTTTCAGTTTCGGATTTTGAAAAAAGATAAATCATCTATAAATACTTCAAACAGAAAATCCAAAAAACGTTCAGTTCATTTTCAAGACCAGAACCCGATATCCCCTCCAAAGCCGATTAAACAGAAGTCTCCCCCAGTTATAAGTCCAGTACAAAAACAACAGACATTTGAATTTACTCCAAATCTCACATTAAAAACAGCATCAACAAAAGTTATCAGATCTTTAGTGTTTTTAGGCCCTAAGAAGGATGAGCAAACACGAATTTGGAAGCCCGCGGGAAGTGTTGCCCCAAAGGTGGAGACTCCGAGCATATTACCAAAAAGTAAACCTACTTTTGGAGTTGTTATGCGAAAACCAGAGATACCCAGAATATCACCAGACAGAAGCCCGACCTCCAGTCCAACAAGATCAAATGAAAGTCCAACACGTTGGCAAAGACGTATGTCATCAGATTCTGAAGCCTCCAGTGATGATGATTCACCAAGGAAAAAAGATAATTTTCTTTTCATAGCTCCTGCTGTTCAAAGGATTGTTGATAGCTTGGGTAAAAGTTGGAAGAATCGTATTCATAATGAGGTCACAGAGGAGGTTCAGAACATACACCACAGGGTCAAACAGGTAACATGAAAATCTTTAAAAAATTTGGATTTCACAAAAAATGCATGGTTACCTGATGAAAATTCAAGTAGTGTTCAGTCAGGTTTGACTTAATACTGATATTTTCAAATAATATGCTTTATGTTGGGCTGTACAGGTTACATTGGCCCAAGTTTTGAAAACATGGCCCCTGTTTTTCGAAGGACTAGACTGGGATGACCCTGCCAAGTTTATTTCTGGACTGAACACTGTGCCCCAAGATTTAGTTTCACAGATTGTGACAACATTGTTTCAATATATTATGCAGTGCTTCAGATTGTTATTAATGTTAATAACCGACACATAGATCGAAGAAAGGGGGCTTGTCGGGAGTCCTGTCTATATGCTGATTATGAGATAAACCAAGACGAGACTTTCCGATAGAAAACGAAAACAGAAAGTCAAATCGGGAAACCCCATGGAATCAAATATCAATATGTAGTTTTGGAAAGAATGTATTACGGTAACAATTAATTTTGCTAAGAAAAACCATGCGCCATATGGACCCATTAGAAGCAAATGTTATGCACCATTTTTTAAAATCCTGCTAGAATGATGCGGATGCACCGTAAATCTGAAGCTCTGATTATGTAAGATAAATATGAAATATACATGTTGTATATTGCCTGAAACATGATAAACATCGTTCAAATTTCTAATATACATGATGGAAAAGTTTTTTTATTGCTTCCTTTTAATTGAGATTAACCACTGCGGTAGCTCAGTTGGTAGAGTGCTCACTCCGTATTTGGGAGATTGTGGGTCTTACCAAAACTTGGCAATAGGTAGTGACTGTTCTTTCGCTAAAAAATCAAGGGGTCCTTTGGAGGAGTCTGATGCCCAGTGTCATAGCAGGCATGGCATATAAAAGAACCCTCCTTGCACATTGTCATGAGCCCACTGCAAAGGTAAAAATTTCTGCCACTTCACCTATAGCTGGTGATGTCTCGATATGAGTGAAATATTCTTGACTGGGATGTCAAACCCCCACTCCATCAGTCAATTTAATTCTCAAAAGCATAATATACCAGTACTATCATTCTGAGAGAATAATACAAGGCTTCTTCTTGTAACCCTAACCCACTAAATTCTTTGTAATATATTGAAAAATTATTTTTTACAAAAAATGTTCAAAATGTCTTCTGACACTTTCAGTTAATTTAGTCAAAATTTTAGTTTTGGGTATAAATGGAAGTAAAAGTAGTGTCATTTGATTCACTGTGGCTACTTGTTTAGTCTGATACGTGTTTTAGGGTTTGGATATAATCGAAGGAAACTTATACAGAAAAACATAAGAGAAATAGACTTCAAAATACTGTGCATGGTAAAAGTGAGGTGGAAAAATTATTAAAAAAAACAACCATAAACATAGACTTAAGAACCTCAAAATACTGTCCAGTATGTGGCAAGTGAAGTGGCAAAGTTATTAAGGGGTATTACCGTATAATGAGGTTTTACTGTAGTGGAAAAAAAATTTCACCAAATTTATTTATTATGTATATTTTTTGTGTTTATCAGGCATTGGAAAATGCAGACCTTGGTGTTGAAATGGAAGAAGAGGTAAAACACATTTTGTATATAATTATCTAAGTACTAAATTTATAACTTTATTATAAGTTTATGAAAAAGAAGTAAAAAAAAAAATAGATCTAATAAAAATAAAAATAAAAAAGGTCCCAAAAAAAGTTAATTAACAAATGAACAATTATCTTTTTATAAGATTATGAATTGGTTCAATTTAAATTATATAGACAATATAGATTGCATCTTATTATTATATTTATTATTATTATTACATAGGTTGTTATACATTAATCATGACTTAACACCATGATCATTTTTTGTCGCCAGCAAATATTTTAAGCTTACTGGTAACTACAATATCATTTGTCCATGATTTCTAAATGTTGTAAGTTTGTAAGGGCCTTCATGGTCATATTCTTTATTATATTCAATATTATTATTGTAGGGTCTTAAGTTGCCTCCAATGGAATTTGATACGAAAAACAGAAGAGAAACGGTAAAGTATACAATCTTCTTTACAAATATGTACATGTATAGGTAAACAACATTGACCCATCTGCTTGACCTTTTATTAGGAATGTTAATGTAGGCGGATCCACCCAATATATAGGTAGGATTTGCAGTTGATACGAACACATTACAGGTGTGGACTCTTGAAATAGTAAGAGTGTTTCTCCTTTTGTACTTTTGTTCCTTTTACATCAATGCAGCCATCCATAGTAAATATTTAAATTAAAGGTCAAATGAACAGATCAATGTTGTTTGCCTATATTTACTATAAAATGGAAAAGTGGGTTCTACAATGAAGATTGTTAGAGAGCAATACTTGAAATATATTCAGGGTCAAGTTTCACAATCGTTCCTCAACCAAGATTTTCTTTAATTTAAATCTGGCAAGTGTTGATGAAATTTATGGTAGTACAACACAAAAGTTTCAACAGAATTGAAATTTAGATGTAATTAACTTAGAATGATCTTCTAAATGACACTTAAAACTTTTGTGTGCAAAACTGAACTATTAAACAATAAATTTTAAAAACAAGATTTAAAAATGTAAAAATTTATGTACCGGTATGCAATATAAGCAATTAATTTGAAAAACAATGTGAAATATCATAATTACAAATAAAAATAGCAAAATATTTAAATGTTCATACACCCATTGTAGATTTAAGAGAGAGAGGAAAAATGGCTCATTTTTGTTGTCAAGAGTTATTCCCCTTGGTGCCAATACCTACTTTAGTATGTGAGTTTTTTATTCTAAAATAATGTATATTCTGTTTATTTAGATGCAAAGCAGAAATAACCTTTTAGAAAAATTGAACAATTATGAGAGAGATTGTAAACTACGGGAACAAATAATGTCGGAACTGGATGTGTGGATAGGGGCGGCACAAATACCAGTAAGTGTTCATTATGAATAACATCACAGATAGCAGTAAGTACACTATCTGCCTCATATTTTGATGTTATATTTCATTATAACTCCCATTCCCACTTACAGGATGCTCACTTACCCTTTTGTGAACAGGGCTGGGGCCCTTGCAATTGTAAAGTAAGCATCAAAATAGCCAAAATTGAAAAAGAAATTGTGAAAAAACTCCAATATACTGTTTTTAAAAGCTGAAATTTCCAAAATTGTGAAAAATTGTAAATTGATTGAGAAAAAAATAAAATAAAATTCTGAATTGTAAATGGGGTAGAATATTGGCTCCTAAAATGACCCAGCGAGAGGCCTGGTTTAGGTTGAGGGGGGTACTGGTATATAGGAATCACCATGTCAGTCTTGGTTTGCTTGTGCGCCTATGTAAAATTGTCTGTTCCATAGCTTTCACATAGATCTATGGATGATTTTGGTCAAATTGGCACAAATGTATACCAATATGAGACAGTATGTCATGCAAGTACCACATTTAGGTTTGTAGATCAAAGGTCAAGGTTACAAGATTAAATCTTAGTTAGGGGTGGGGGTATTTGGCTCTTAAAAGACAGTTCTAGTTTTGTACAAGTTTTTTCATGGTGCATATAATGTTTAAAAGCAATTGGTTGAAAATACAGCTTTAGTTCTGTTTTGAACCCAAGAACTACTTTTTGTTGATTTGCCCATGTATCACATCCTTAACACTTGTAAGAAATGTTTTGGTAAATGTTTACAATGCTAATTTCTAGAATAAAGTTGTTTTTATGTGACAACATCATCTAAATGCAATTCTAAATCTAAAAGACACAAATGTTCCATACAAATGTTATGGCTATCAGTTGGTACAGCATGAAACTCCATTGCTTTTATGTCAGTTACCTTTATTTAAAAAAAGTCCCACAGGAAAGATAAAGATTCCAGGACCATTGTCTTATAGAGATAAGACCTTGAGGCCTTCTGTACTCTAGTCCCACAAGAAGGGTTAAAATTCCAGGACCATTGTCTTATAGAGATAAGACCTTGAGGCCTTCTGTACTCTAGTCCCACAAGAAGGGTTAAAATTCCAGGACCATTATCTTGTAGAGATAATACCTTGAGGTCTTCTGTACTGTAGTCCCAACAGGAAGGGTTAAAATTCCAGGACTATTGTCTTGTAGAGATAAGGCCTTGAGGCCCTCTGTACTGTAGTCACGCAGGAAGGGTTAAAATTCCAGAACCATTGCTTAGTCCTACAGGAAGGGTTAAAATGCCAGGACCATTGTCTTGTATAGATGAGACCTTGAGGTTTTCTGTACTGTAGTCCCACAGGACCATTGTTTTGTAGATATAAGACCTTGAGGCCTTCTGTACAAGGCCTTCTGTACTGTAGACTAGGTTTGTAGCAGATGATCTAACTTAACATGTGTGTTAGACATGTTAGACAGACTAATTAGACTAAATGTGTATTGTCATGGTGTTATAATTAATAATATCTTGATATAATGACAGATATAAGATGCCAGATGGTGTCATAATTGTGAAAAACAACCACAGAGGTCTGCAAACACCCTGCAGAGATTAGTTTTGTGGATACTTGTACAATTTATTGATTTTTTTTTCAAAAGTTAGGCGTCATGTTCAAATTCAAATTTTCAAATTTGTTCAAGTGATGGGTTTCATCTTTGCCCTACCTGTAAAACAATAACATCTAAGGTTTTTTTCATAAGTCCCTACCTGAAATCCCTCTATCAAAAAAATCAATGAATTCTATGTAAAATTAAGTCTATTCTTTATACTTCATATAAAGGATATACCAGTAGCAGACGACAAAGTGGCTCCCATGATTAAAGGATTTGAAGACATTTATAATGATGTTATGTAAGTATCAAACAATAATGAATACATTAATTCTCTTGCTGCTAATTAAATTTTAGAACAGCATTGACAGTGGAGAATTAAATTTCAATTCAACTTTGGCAGTAACAAATTGACATTCACATTGCAAATTAATATGATACCAGCAATAAGTTATGACATCAAATGTGTTTTGCAGTCATAGGACATCATTAGACAATGATAGTTGTTAATCTCAAAAGTCAACATTTGTATTTTTTGTTTACATTGCAAAAAGATTGTAAGTAAATCTTAGCATTATAAACAGGTGTGGTCAGTTCCATTGGAAGAACATGTGTCTGTGGTAGCCTGCCCATAGAAGACAATATGTCTGTGTGGCAGGCTATCTGTAGAGGACGCATGTCCATGTGGCAGCAAGAGGGTTAAAACCTTTTGTAGTGATCACCTCTATATACAAACCACCTGTTCATACAGTAAAACATGCTGTAGTGACCATCTCTATACAAAGACTACCTGTCTATACAATAAAACCTGCTGTAGTGACCACCTCTATATCAAAACCATCTGTCTATACAATAAACCTGCTGTAGTGACAACCTCTATACCAAGACCACTTTTCTATACATTGCTATATTAACTGCCTGTATATAAAGGTCAACTGTCCTATAAAGACATTGTTTTAAGGCCTGTTTGCACCATTTTACAAACAAGAGCAACCTCTATATAAAGACTACCTGTTCATTAAGACCAATGTTTCAAAGTATCTTTGCTTCATATTTCAAGCATAAAAGGACTTGCAAACAAAGACCACTAATACATAATATCAGTGTTTAAGGCGCCTTTTGTTCATATTTCAAACAAAAAGAACCTTTATATATAGACCACCTGTCATAAAGACCAATGCTTTAAGTCTTTTTCATATTTTACCGAAAGAACCTGTGTATAAAGACCACCTATATCCATAAAGTGATCATGATCTCTTCTCTAACATAATCTCTCACTTGTCATAGCTTTGACTGGACTATATTTCTTCTTGATGTTTATTTTTAGGGAAGGTCTTGATGTCTACAACGATGCCAGTGAAAAAGTTATAGATGTTGGAAAACATTTGTTAAGAGAAACAGGAACCATTATAAAAGAGTATGTATTTATAATTTACATGGAAAATAATTTGCAATAACTTAGCTTAACAAGTTTCAGTATGGCTTCATGTCAGAAATATGTTTATAATTAAAATAATAAAGTATATCATACAACATATAAGCAGTATACACACAGTATTTGTATCTGAATTTAACATGTATTCGTTGGCAGTTTTTTCTAGACATTCTTGTTTTGTCCACTATTCCAGAACTTACTGCCTCAATATAAGTGACAGAATCTTGACTTGGGTATTAAATTCTATTAATTCACTCCATTGGCTTGCTGAAGATCAGTGGTTTTCTTCAGGCACTTCAGTTTCTTCCAACATTCCAGAACTGACTGTCTCGATATAAGTGAAAAAATCTTGACTAGGGTATTAAACACTATTACTCCACTCCACTCTACACAGTTTAATGTCCAATTAATTACAGCTACCGGTACATGTATTTTGTATTTTAGAAATGAAGCTAATGCTAAAAGGATCAGGGATAAGTTAAAAGATAAGAACAGTGTTGTATATGATGGTAAGTCACACACACAAACACACACAGAGAGAGAGAGAGAGAGAGCTTGTATATAGTTTGTTATTCTATACATGTAATTAGAGAGATCGATTGAAAATTGAGAAAGTTGAAAATTTAGGGGAATTGTAATAAGAGATTACTGTACTGTTTCAATAAACAAGATGGCAAAGTTATCAAGGTCATTACAACAAAGTTTTACTATATGTTTGTAGTTTACTGATTAACACAAAAAGAAGTGTGTATGTTATTTATTTTCTGATTTTTATTTTTAGATCGACAAATTCTAGCAGATCAGGTAAAGTGGGACAACGCTGTAAAACTGATTTTAGGAACGTTTGAAGATGCCATTAAATGGACCAAAAATAACATGTATAAACTTGGTGAGTAGCAGCAGACACAAGAAAAATCCAGATCCCTCAAAATTCACACAGTTGCTTATAAACTTCAGAAATTAATTAATTAATTAATTAATAGTCTATCTGTCCACCTCTGTTCATGTAATAATTGTGGCCTCCATAACTATCTATGGATGGATTTTGATTCAACTTAAGACAATGTAAACCAACACGAGACATACGGTAGCCATTTATTACAGGCAAGAGTTTTTTTTACTCCACACATTTTTATTGGCTATTTATTAATTTTATATACAAATAAGATGCCATTTTTAGTTGATTCTTTAAAACGATTTTTCCATGAAAATATATGGCATATTTGAGACATATTTGGTTTTGGTAATCTTATATACTGGTAGTGTACAATTAAAGAGTTTTCCCTCAAATGCATGCATATTAGTAATTTTGCCAATCAATAAAGTGTTATATTTTGTGAAGACAGTAATGATAATGGTTTTATACTTTCAGCATATGGAAAAGGCCAGAAACAGTTCAAAAATTTAATGACGGCAGTCGGTAAAAGGCAACAAGAACTGATGGAAAAAAGGAGAAATTTGGAAGAAATTACGAGGGTAATTAAGGAGTAAAGCTATCTATGGTGTAAACATATACATAGTTGCTGGATTCTCATAATGTGGTTTGGCAGTAATATTTCCTTCACTGACCGTTGTTTGGAGTATAATATAGTCTGCCTATTTTGTCATGTGACCAATATGACAATGCTCGATCTTGTAACAGTAGATGGCAAGGTTTATTATTATCACATATTTTACTAGTTATAATTGCTGTACTGACAAAGAAAAACTACTTAAAATTTACTTGATATCAAGTAAATGATTTTTAGCTTTTAAGTAATTTGAACATGTAAAAGTAATTTATTTTTTTGGGTGAGAGTATGGAATTGGTTACCAAGTGTAACGTATCCCCCTGTGTAAGACATTGAGAAACTACATCGGCTGTGCTACTGCAGAATTATGTGATGTCATAATTTATGTTTTGAATCGTGATGCCGTTTTTCGACTGAAAATTAAAATTTTGCTGATACAATGTTCAACCACATAACAACAACAATAATCCGTACCTGTTGACACCTTTGATGGTCATTTGTTCCTATTTGCAGAGGTGCCTTGGTGGCCGAATGCTCTAAAGCATGCATTTACTGCCTAGGTTACAATTGTTAATGAATGCTGGTTACAAGACTTGCAGACCTTATATCCTAACTAATTCGATATTATTTTTTTTAAATTTTGCAGAAACTCAACAGTACTAAGACATCACTAGAAAGACACACTAAAGAAATAGAAAACCTCCGAGTGCAACTATCAAAAGCCAACATGGATCTACAAGAAAAAACTAAAAGCTTGGTAAGTAATTTGATTAAATAAATATGAAATTATAAAAAAAGAACTCTTTTGAATATCACATGTTTAAGCTGTCATTAAATTCTGTTTTAATTCTCTAAAATGACCAAATAGTGGAGTAATGGAATTTTATGGACAGTCAAGATTTTTTTCACTTATATCTAAGTATTAAGTTCTAGGATTGAGGAGGAAAACTGAATGTATGGAGAAGACCACTGGCCTTTGACAAACAAACTGACAGATTTTGTCAGATAAGATCTGTCTTGATTGGAATTAAAACTAGGTCACTGTGCTTTAGACCTCTTAGACACTTTATGTAAGATTAGTAGGGGACAATAAGGGTTCAGTCACTACAGGATCTGTGGCATCAAATATACATCAGTGAAGTTTGATGGATGGTCAATAAGGATAATTCACTCAGTCACCACCAGCAGGGTATTAAAATAGCCTAACAGTTTTCAGAAATTCTTTTAATCCATTCTAAATTGGCAATGTTTTGTAAAAATACTCTTAAAAAGACTATACAGTAACACCTTAATTGATGACCATCATTTATTGGGTCATATTTTGGCATTATAAAGGAGTTTGCTGATGAATCGAGGGATTTTTAACAAGAAAATCATAGAAATGTGATTTCAAAAAGGGAGATGGCAAAGTTATGGAGGGACATTATAATAAGGATTTATATGTATTTTCAATTTGATATCTATTCCTCCTTTTCTTGTTGGTATATAATTAATTTTATAAAAAATTTAATTTTACAAAAGGTTAAATTGCATAAAGGATATAGCAATTTTAATTTCAGCTTCGGTCAGATGAGAAATGTAGAACAATTGAAGAGAAACTAAGAGAGGCCGAGAACAAGTATAAAGCGTTACGAGACGAAATTGATAACAAACCACCAACTCCGTTACTTACACCAGGTTACTTTTGTTTTCATTTTACTTAGTCTTTTTCTATCACAACCATTTCCAATACAGTCTGAAATTTTAGTTTGAAACTTAGACTATGGTAGCTCAATTAGTAAAAGGCTCACTTTGTAGTGGAAGGTTTACCGGTATATGTTTCTGATCAAGACTTTAAAATAGATGGTGACTGTTCTTTTATCAAGCATATGGCATTTTAAAAATTGAAAGTCATAGGGTCCTTTGGAAAGACCTTTAAAACCTCCATGCACATTGCCATGAGTGCACTGCAAAGGTTAAAATTAATGTCATTACCTCATGTACCTATACCTTGTGGTGTTTGATAAATATTACTGACTGGGACATAAAACCAATCAACCAATCAATTTAATCATTTAAATTTGATTTTGTACCCAAATATGAAAATGTTTAACACAATATGACTTCAAGGAATAAATGTTTCCATCAATTATGTCAAGTTAACTTCACATTTTCTGTATTAACCAAGTTTGAAGGAAAATGAAATACCACTTGACAATTTCTGTCCATCAATGGCAGAATTTTACAGAATTGTATAATAAATAACTAATTATACAGAAAGTGCAGTGTCAATTCGACCCACCTGCTTCTGACCAACAAAGATATGATAATTAGATTGTGAGTTCTATTGCAACTTACTCAACATGAAAAAAAAGACAAATACGAATCCTTTGTTTTAGATTTTAAAATTTGTTTATTGTAAAGCACATTAAAAAAAAACTATCACTACAGAATGGCATTTTGTATAGCATACTGGTAGGTAATTTTTATACAAAGTACTGTAAACAGAAAAATGTTTGTGTTGGTTAATTTGCACAAGAATCGTCATTTAACAAAATTTGTGTACCTTTATTTTTTTGTTATCAGTTGATGGCCAGTACAACTACCAAGTGAATTTTATCAAAATATTCATGCAAATTTTTATTTTTATGTCTTAATGCTGTTGTGAATTTATGGGAAAATAAACAAACATAAAAATTTCCTGATTTACAATGGCAATATTAACAAAGTTGTAGCTTATGTTGTCTAGAAATGAGATGTTCTTGGGTTACAAACCTTCTGAAAGGGAACAATTCTGGATGTCCACATACCTAGAGGGTAATTATTATAACTGTGACACTTTATTTTATTGTAGAGGTTGTTGAAGTTATCAAGATAGATTCTACTACAGAGATGCTACTGAAGAAAACAGAGGCAGAACTGGAAGAGACTAAGGTTGGTATAAGGGTTATTCAGAGATGCTTGGACACCTCATCATATGTCTCCCGTAATAGTTTTTGTCTTTTTCCAACCTAATAAACAGCATACACATATACTGTAACAAATTTGATTAATTTCAGTGTTATCGGAAAGAATGTGTGCATGATTTTGGTTTTTCAAAGATCTACCTGTTCATTATTGCTGAAATATTTCTGTCTAGCTTAACATTCATTCATGCAAACATTTCAACACCGTTCATCAGTTTTGAGTTAATTCTATTTACACTTAAAAATTTGAAATAGTCAAACCTGTTTATAAAGGCAACACAAGGGAAGCAGTAAAAATGGCCTTTTGGCAGGTGGTCCTTATATACAGGTTAAAATAATATGAATAAAGAACAGCTGGGATAAAACTTTACTGGCCTTTAGAAGCAGGTGACCCTTATATAGAGATGACCTTTAACACAGGATTGAATGTACTGTGATCACATAATTCAAACATTTTCAAGTTTCTTCAAAATATATTTATATGTTCTTTATAATTTTGACCAACTTTTCTTTTCAGAAAACAATGGAAGAACTAAACGAACGGATTGATGAATTAGAGAAAGAATCTGCAGCTGATAAAGGTATTGTATCAGACTTGGTGACTCAGCTAGAAGAGCACTTGCCTATTGTGTGGGAGGTCCTGGGTTCAATCTCCTGAATTTTTCTCTTTCCTGTTCATTTGATGAGCTTGCTAACCATTGGAAGTGGCTGACTTATGCATTGGTCTAGGGTTGAACATGGTGTTGTTTGGGATTCAAAGTTGTTAAATTTTAAGTAGTTGAAAATTTAGAAGGGAGAAAAGCTGTTTGAGCACTGGGCTTTATGTGTAAGAGGTCTCAGGTTCTATCTCTTTTCCCTTTTCTGTCCAGTGTTCAATCCCCAGTCAGAACCTGTAGTTTTCCCTAGGGTTAGTGTTCTCCTTAGTATCTCTGAACACCTTATTTTAGTTAGTTTATTTTACAAAAGGTATACATCCAATTTTATTTTAGCACACCAGCTTATTGTGTGCATACAGAGCTTATACATAATTTTTGAGCAGTTTTATTTTAGTGGAAAGGTCAGATGACAAAATATGCTAAAATAAAACTGCTGTTAAAATTTTCTTTAGCGAAAAGATAAGATGGAAAAACATGCTAAAATGAAACTGCTGCTGAAATTTCTTTAAGCAGAAAGGTCAGATGGCAAAACCCCTAAAATAAAACTTCTACAAAATGTTCCTTTAATGGAAAGTTCAGATGACAAAATATGCCAAAATAAAACTGCTGTTAAGTTTTGCCGGTTTACTAGTACTGATATTGATATTTTATTTCTGTTTCAGAGGAAATAGCAAGACTGAAGCTAGAACTGGCCGAGGCAGAAGAAGCTTTGAAAAAAGCAGAAACAACAGAAATTGAAGATGTTGGTCCCTCACCTGAGGTAACTAGAAATCAGCTGATTTTTATGCTTGTACTTTATCACTTCTACCAACACCGAGTCAATTACTAGGGTTCCACAAATTTAAAACCACTACGGTAGCTCAGATGGCAGACTGATTATTCCGTATGTGGGAGTTGGTGGGTTTAAACCCTGGCCGGATCTGGCTACGATTTGAAAATAGGTAGTCACTGTTCTTTCGCCAAAAATTTGGCATATAGAAATGAAAGTCACTAAGTCCTTCAGAAGAAACCATAAAAACCAATGCCCGGTGTCACGGCAAACGTAGAATGTTAAAGAACCCTCCCTGCACATTACCCTGAGCGCACTGCAAAGGTCAAGATTTCTGCCACTTCATCTGTAATTGGTGATGCCTTGATATGAGTGAAATATTCTTGACTGGGATGTAAAAAACCAGCCAAATTTTCAAAATTTGTGGAAACATAATCCTCTTTATAGGACATGTTTCTTCACAATTTTGATAAAATAGGTTACATTTTGAAAGAATTTCTCAGAAACTATTATGTAGTAGCCATTTGTGATTTTGGATACTAGGAATGGAAATATAGAATTAAATGTGTCTCAAATTTGTAATCATATCCTGTCTAGCTAGCTGGAACAACCATGTGCCTTGTAAAACTGTTTAAAAACAGGATAAGAATGAAATAAATAGAGGATCTTGCATGAGTGTTTATGTAATATTGAATTTATTAAACGAGTGCAACAAGCCTTGGCGAGTTGCATAAAACATTATTCAACGAGTTTAATAAATTCAATATTGCATAAACACGAATGCAAGATTCTATTTATTATATAATTCGATAAAAAACGGGTTTGTCACGTAGATTTAAAACTTGTCTTCTCATTATCAGAAAACAGCTAATTGACAGAAACACATCAAGTTCACATAACTGCGTACATGCGCTAAAAGTAATCCTGATGAAATATTAAAAGTAAACAATAGTCTGTCCACAGGATACAAAACAAAACAAACATTTTCAATTTAAATACAATGTATCTTCTTTTTAGAAGAAAAGAACAAAAGTATCAGCTTAAATTAGAATCAACAAACAGTGTCAAATGAAACAAACAACTGTGAACTAGGTCAATTGTGTGACGTCATTCTGGAATGACTTTTATGCTTTTATGATGTCGCACTCATTCAATACGATTTTTATTGTATGACCGTATTACATGGATTATTGAGTAGATTATATAATAAAGATTGTTTAATGACACCAATTAATTTTGTTTCTAGGTCAATTTACCCAAAGAAGTAGAATCTTTAGATAAAGATGTGGGATATTATAAAACATTGCTTGCTGGAATCAAAAAGGACTTTACTGTGGAAATTGAAAAACTAAAAGCACATCACAAAAAGGATAAACTTCGGTAATTATTTTTATGACATCATCTTGCGTGAAAATGTCAGCCAGGCTTCTAAGATTTCAAAATTTAAGTTAATACTGTCTAAATTTCTTTGATAACCTGTGTCATTGTTGACCAGTTCGACCTCTTAAAATAGTGGCTATAGGCACTAGTACAAAGGAGATCAGAAATGCATGTACAGTAAAACCTATTATGGTGACCACCTCTTTGTTAAGACCACCTTTTCACAAGGGTAACTTTTTTGCTGGATATTTCAGCCAAATAGAACCTCTATATAAAGACCATCTGTCTATAAAGTCTGTATTTCTTAGGTCCCATGGTTGGTCTCTAAAAATAACTTACATACAGCTGTGTTGGTACTGCTGCTGCACCGCCAACATCCTCAGCCGAGGCCATCCCTCATTGTGTGTTTCGACCCCTAACTCGGTACACTTTAACTATTTAAAGCTATTAAAACTATTTACACTTTAACAGGTTTAACTATACCTTCACACCATAAACTTGAGACTATGGTAGATTGAAAAATGGAAAATTCTCATAATAGTTGAAAATTGCTGATATATTGTTAAACAGTACCCTCATGAAACAAAAATTTCTGAAATATCTTAGTTTTTCTTACACCAAAACTTTCTGCCTGAATATTTCTGGAAACTTTTATATGTATTTTCAAATTTGTCTAAATATTGTGCAGAATGCAATGTAAGAACTTTGTTCAGAAAATTCAGAATTTCTGACAACAATGACTATTGCCTTCTTCTTACCAGTTGATATTTTTCGGTTTTCCTAATTTTCTTACAGCTACTGTAATTTTGTGCTGTACTGAAAATTGTACACATCTCTTACCTTTCAGGTCAGAAGCTGACCGTCGTCGTGGCGATACTATTCATAAAGAGCAACTAAACGCCATCCAGAAAGATGTGTTACGAGTACTCCGAGCGATTGTCCACTTTAAGGATTATATTCAGTCCATTATGGAGAAAGAAATTTGAATGATCAGGCTGCAGCACTGGAAAAGTTGGAATCTCTGGTTCCTGAAAAGGTTATATATGGAATACTCAAATTTCTGGTCACTAAAACTCTTCAAAATTTTCAGAATTCTACATTTTGATGAATGTGTTTTCTCAATGTTCATGAGAAAGGTTACCGGGTAATTTTACTTTTTAATGTTTGCCGAACCAGTTGTGATGTTTGTCATTTATGAAGTCAAAATAACGTTTTAGAATAATTGGTGTTGTGATTATCCTCAAAAACAAGAGTGACAGCAACAGCTTTATAATTTGGCCTTGTCCAATGCTTTTTATTGACTTTGATTTTGATCATTGGAACTGAAATGCAATGTAGCACTGTAATTTTTTTAACACACATACATGTACTTTTGTCACCCTTCAAAGAAATTTCTCGCATAGTGATTGGTTAACTTACTGGGGTACATAGACCTATTTTAGGAGATCTGCTGAGGTACATAAACACACATGATGCTTAGCATCAAAAGGGAAGAAACTCGTACATTACGGATGTATAGTTACGGCACACAAACATGGCGACAACGTACGTAAGTCATACAGAATATGACATTGAAGTTAAACAGACCAAACTATTACGGCTTTGAAGGGTGGCAAAAATGTTATACAGGGTATTGACAGGTTACACGACCCCATGTACCCTGCCATAACCCTGTATAACTTATAATATTTATTTATTTTATTTTTTGGTTGATTTCAGCTTTTACCAGATCCTCGTGAACTTTTAGCTTTGCTTGTTGGAAAGGTGGTAGATTGTAAGTAAATTTGATTGTTTTTGGTTTTTTTTCTTTCTTTTTATCTACTATGACCGTGCAAAAAAAAATCCAGCAATACTTCTGATACCAGATATGAGTTTAGACAGAGTAAACATGGTAAAGTACCGTACTCTCTTTCAACAAAAACCTGTAAAATAATCCAAGGACCGTATATCATTCACACTTGCATACAATAAGTTGAATCCAAATGTTACACAAAATTGGAGAATTCTTAAATACTCTGAACTGGCCAAAAAGATTTCAAAAACAATTCAATAGTTGCCTACAGATGAAACAGTAATGTTAGTTACTTACATATACTCACAAGGGCCAACTTTAACCACCCTGACACCAACCTGTTAAATGGAAAATAACCCCTACCATAAATGGAATTGCCAAGGATCACAATGAACAGACATTCCATAGCTTCAATAAAACATTGTCTGTTATTTGTTTGGATTTAGATCAAGTTTGTCCCTTTCTTCCACTTAATTCACATTTTGTGAATATGTTTTTACAGTACATATTACTCCATACTTGCTGTCTACTTTAAGAATTTTGTCCTTTACTTTATAATTTACCGAAATGCCTATACATTATTTCCAGAGCAAGGTTCAAGGGCTTCTAAATTGAACACTGTTCTAAACATCATGTATAATATGTATAGTATTTTTACAGCACATGTGACATTTTTCTGTTCTTCATATATTTTCCTTTTTTTCAGATCTTCACAACATGGAAGAGATTGTAGCCACTGCATTCTTAGCCATGAGGTTAATGATTCGTGGATCTATTCCAAAACCACCTCCTACACCTACACCTCCAACACCAAAGAAAATAGTTAAAGAGGTTGAGGTAATGTATCTTGAGTGTAAACTTGTGGCAGCTTGTGTTTTACTTTGTGGGAGGACATGTAGATGCATGCCCAACAAAGGCAGTTAACTTGCTTACACAGATACTGGGGTACTTGTGGGTAACAAGTCCAAAAGTAAGAAATATTTAACTTTATATTATGAAATCATTAATTTTCGTGGTTCTGAGAAGTTGTTTTTTGTTTGAAATATGAAGCAAAGATATCTTAAAACACTGGTCTCAATGGTCAAGTGAACTTTACGTTGTTCTTTTTGGTTGAAATATGAAGAAAAGGGAACCTTAAAACACTGATCATAATGGACAGGTGGTCCTAATATAAAAGGTGTTTTTGATTGAAATATGAAGCAAGGTGACCTTAAACTTTGATCTTGATGGACAGATAAACTTTATATAGAACTTCATTGTGATTGAAAGATGAAACAAAGGGGCATTGGTTGTAAACACTGGTTTTAATGAGCAGATGGTCTTTATATAGAGGTCATCACCGTAGCAGGTTTTACTATAGTCTTTATGGAAATGTAGTCTTTATATAAAGTTGATTGCTATAGCAGGTTTTACTGTATATGTAATTTTATTTTTGCAGGTAAAAATTAAGACCATAGAACAGGCAAAAGAACAGACAAATGAATTTGCAAAGAAATTGAAGAAGGCAAAGAAGACACTAAAACATTTTGAAGAAAAAACACCACTTCAAATAGCTGTAAGTTCAAAAACTTAAAATTACTTTGTGCTTTGCCTGCATAAATGGAAACCTAGGGTTTGGGGGGCATAGCTAGGATTAGGATTACAAATATTTGTACCTGTGTTCAAACTTTTTGCTTTTTGCTGACCGAAAGTCATTTCTATCTTATTTCCTTGTTCATTTCTTCTGTATTTGTTTGACTGTGTAAATGTTTTTTTTTCTTAATTTTACTTAAAAATCTATCAATTATTAATTGTATGTTATGTTGCTCACAAACAAATTCAAATTTATCTGACTTCATTTAGTTGATTTGTTACTTAAATGATGAATGGTTGCCAAAAAGGGTTTGCCACTGTTCCATGTGATATCCCCTAAAACATTTATGTTGAACAATTATATGTATTGGATTTAGAATCATATCAGTTCATATTTTATTGTACAGCGTTTCACGATAGTGAAAACGCGTACTTTGCTATCGCTTTCTTCCAAGATATCGAGCTTCTTTGCTATGAAATTATAAGATATGAGTACACATGGAAATAGTGCGCCTGGTAAATGAGCGTGAAAGAAGTATATCTGTTTTATCGTGAGATATGTATTCTGAGACGGGTAATGCATTTGGTTACATATGCACATTTGGAATAAATTTTCGGAATACATTTCAGAATCTAGTTAAATATTGCGACAGGATGCATCTAATAATTTCTGCAATTTGGCGAACTGATCTCATGTTTACAATAAAAAGTAGTCCAAGAAGTTTGCGCCCTACAATGCACGGTAAAATCATAACTTTTTATGAAATGAACAGCAACGGCAGGTTGATTTAATTAATTCTTCGTGAAATCTACAGAAATTTAAATTTATTTTGAAGGTTATGATAACGTATTTTGATGTTGAGGCAATTGTGTCATATTTTAAAACTGTTTCACTTTCGTGAAAGGGAGATAATTCATACAGTGACCACATGTGGAATTTAAATACTTCACCATTAACATGAAACGGGAATATTGTGAGTGATAATCAGCAGTTAATTAAAACCCAGATTAACAGCAAATGATCCAGTTACATACAACCGCTAGAATGTACCCCTCATAGCGACGGTAGGATCTGCAAAACTACTTTCTCTCTATCCGAAATGACAAAACGATCGGGTACAACTTTTTTAAATTTTAATTACCGATTGTCTTTTTCATATATTTATGAAATTATTATTTTCTACCATTTAATTCACCAATACATGGTTTGGTACATTGTTTCTTTTTCCAAAAAAAAAAAAAAAAAAAAACATCCGTCGGACTATGCATAGATCCCCCCCCCCCCCCCCCTATATTCTGTCTTGCCACAACACCATTTTCCTAACTACGCTGTACAACAGCACAGCAGTGCTATGTTTGTAAAACTGATGCTACTACAGGAAATGGCAAGGTTAACATTTTACAAAATGCCCACACAAATGTTAAGGGGTGTTTATCAAATTGTAAAGCAGCAAACGCCATTAAGAAAATTTACAACATACACATACTAATATGTTTTACTTATATTGTATTATAGGATAAGAAATATCTAGATCTAATCAAGCGTTACGGAATGGTCTGGAAGATGTATTCTAAATTACAACGAGATATGGTTCAACTGTAAGTATATATAGTTTAATACTGTAAATGTGAAAATTTTAGCAGAGTACTAATAATAGAGAATTTTGTGATGATACTGTGCCACTAATTTAAATCCATCACCAAATTAACTGTGATCAAAGTGTACAAGGTGATTCTTGTGCCAGTTTGAATCCATGTGTATAACTCAAATTACAATTTTGACTAAAATTCATACACGCCATGATAATGCATTTGCTGTATGTGATATTGTGAAGATTTTATAATGACCAAGTAGATGAACATTTTTAATGAAATTGGAGATTGAAAGCTATTTAGTTGACATTAGTAACTATGGTTTTTGAATGATTATACTACTTTAAAGAATGTGTTTTCAACAAAAAGTTTTATCATGTACAACATCTGCTAAAATGGCCAAACCTCATGTTACAATTTAGAAACATCGTATATTGATGATGTAGCTATTACATCATAACATAATAGAGTTATCTGCCCTTCACAATACTACACATCATATAAAGTTTTTGTGTGATCATTTGAAATTTTTTAGAAAAAAAAGTTACATGTTATTGTGTTAAATGTTTTTAAAAAAATTATAAAAGTTATCTCCCCCTTGACCATTCTCGCTACAGTTCTTGTCTTTTAAACTTCTTTCTGAATCATTTAAGTTAATGCATTGTTTGATCATTTTATAAGAAATTTGGTGGAAAAAAGATTGATTTTTTTTGCCTTAAATGTTTTAAAGACTATAAAATAGCTTTAATCACTCATGTTTATTATAGTGAACACAAACAAGGGTACCTGGAAATCTTATGCATTACAGAAAAATATATATAATTTTGTTTTAGACAAGAAGATTTCCAAATGAAACTTAATGAAGAAACTGAAGAAAGAGAAGCATTATTTGTGAAAAGGATGAAGTTTGAACTAAAAGAGGTAGCTTCTGCTAGTTACTATATCAATGTTTGCTGGTATCAACTTTATAGTTTTTTTTAGCTGAGTGACACCTTTGCAGATATAAACTTTCCAACTCCTGTAATGGAAATAAAAATAGTTTGACTTATTCAGATTTTTAGATCTGAGTAATTTTGGGCAATCAGTTAGGGGATTTCCGTGTGTGAATGGGATTGTGCTTACAGAGAGTTGTACCTATTTTCAAACTTTTCACTGATAAGAAGTAATTCCTTAATTACTTATTAGTTCATCTCCTATATATATATATTTATATAAATATTAGGGGTTTGGTGATATATTAAAAGTGAAATGTAAAGAGAGAAGAGAAAAATAAAGAATTTAAATATTGAAAATACTGTAGTAATATGTAAGATGACAAAGTTATCAAGGGACTTAATTACAAAATTTTACAGCACTTTCTTTGTACAGAAGGACGTTGCAGGAAATAGACTTTGGGACTTGAAAATACTATGGTGATAAGTTAGGTGACTGAGTTATCAAGATATCAAGATTTTACTCTACTTTCTTTGTGAAATGATTATTTTTTATTTTCTAGAGAAGGGCAATGCATGAACAAGAGTTGAAGTTAAACATTAATGATCAGAAAGAGAATTTGAAGATATTGGACAAGGCTTATGAAGAGAACAAGATATCTAAAGATTTACATACTGTATGTAACTTATAAACTAAAATATGATGTGTTCAAATGTTTTACCATTTGATCTCACATGATATACCCATAAATACCAGAAAAATCTGGTGTATATCAAATTTGGTGTACATCATTGATTTTATGACATCACCAATTTAGTGTGCGCTGTCGCCTTGGTCAATATTTATCTTTCTGGTCAATATCAAACCATATACAACCACTAAAAAGTCCATAATTGTATAATATTGTCATTTGTTGAGGCTTGCTTCCTTGCTTCCTTGCATACAGTTACATTTTAACATTTTTGTAAGATTGAAAGTCCCCATAAGCCTATCTTTTTTTTCTTTTTCCTTTTTTTTTTGAAAAGTATTTTTTGTAAAACACACAAAGAAAACATTTAATAGATGCTGTAGATGTTCCTTTGGCCTTGAATTGTGGCATTATAACATTGAAAAAGCAATTATCACAAATTAACCTGTCTTATGTGAGAGTGTATTGCTTTGGTTATTAGTGACTCAGAGTTTTATTTTCACACTAGGATGTTCCTTATGTATGCTGAAATCCAGAATAAAAGTGATGGACAAATAACTTGTTTTTAAACAGTTTTAGAGCAAATAAAGTTTATTTTTATACAATTTCTAGAAATATCTGTCCATACATAATAATTTGTCTGGTTTACACTAATGAAGATAATGAAGATATATTTACTAATTTTGGTATACATGATTACCTGGATGTGACATTGTGTAAGTCAGAAGAGGACACATCTCTAAAATTATTCAAATTTTAAGAGTTTTGCTTCCATGAAATTGTTACTATATTTTTGCAATTTTTACCAATAGTTTAATGGCAAAAAATGTAATTGAGTGTATCTTATTGAGGCATTAAAAATTATATTACTGAACATTTTATCTAATATCTGATTGTGGTAAAATAAATCATGTCACCCATAATGTTTATCATATCTTTCTCTAATTGGCCTACTGTAATTTGATCTTTGACTCTATTTGTTTTATTTTTTGCATTGCAGATGGCTTCATCTCTACTTCGTAAAGCCATGGAAATTCCAAGAAAACGTTTCCGATACATGATAGAGAAATATGTGGCAGTCAATGATCTTCAGGAAACAAAAGGTAAATTTTTCAAATAGTAAAATATTACAGAGATCTGCTCACTGATATTGCTAAGATTTCCTGTCTTTAATAGCATTAAACCACATCTTTTACAAATTATTTTTTCTATACATAAATGATGCATGCATTATTTGAGTTATCTCCCCTTTGACCATAATGTACAACTTTGTTATACTTTTTTTTACTGCAAGACAATTTACTGTTTCTTTTTTAACAAAATAAATTTGGTATGGTGAGTTAATGTATGAATGTTGTATATGGTTTACAATAATTTGAAAAGATCAGAAATAAAGAGTGGAGGGGGGATGGACAAAAAAAAAAGGCAATAAAGAACTGTTTGCATTCAAATGGTGAAACTCGGGATAGTCCTTACTTAGATTTTGGTGATTTTTAATAAGTTTGCCAGTGTACCACATAATCAAAACCCGTAATTTCTGTGCGGAATGTTTTGGAAAATCCTTATGGGGCAAATTCAGAGAATAGCACCATTTTAACAGAAAACATGAACTTATGAAATCTGTACTTAATGTAAATTATTGTTCTGCACTTGTAAGGTATCACATGTTACACTGATGAAACAGATTAGGAGAGTATAAGATTCCCTTTATGTTGGATGCTAAAACTATGGCAAATATAACCTGGTATATCTGCTTGAACCTATTCATCTAGTAGCTAAAAAGACCTTTAAGCCATGTGAAGTTAAATGCAAGCCTATCTGACCTATTATCTGCTTTACTGTGTTTGTAACAGTGAATTGTGTGTAAAATATTCATAAAAGAAATAAAATTTGGTACATTTAATTTACCTAAAACTTGTCATTTTATTGTCAATGTCATTTATTGTACTAAAGTCAAATCATTCGAATATACGTCCAATGGTGGGCTGGACTCAATAGGTGGCTGGGTTGCTCAGTTAATAGAGCCTCCAGGTAGTACTGGAAAGGTCCAGAGACCGAGTCCCCCTATGGCTGCTGCATTTTTTCGATTTCCTGTTACAGTATGTTGTACTAAGATCTAGTATCTTGTTTTTGTAGACCGTGTTGAAGACATCCTCACAGATGATTCAGTAAATCCGGATGTTAGACAGGAGTTAAAATCCTATGTAAATCGTGTAGATTTAAAAATCAACAGAAAAATGTGTGCATGGCAGCAGGAAATGAGCTCTGTGGAAGACGAAAGAAGAAATCTGTTTGGTGTTATCTGGAAAACGTACGTAAATCCATGACTTTCTTTATTGTAAATTGGAGAAAAAAATTTGTGCAAATTTTCAAGGGAAATGAAAAGCGTAAATAAAACTTCTACAAGTAATTTACTTTCATTTGATTGTACTGATCATCCTCCAACAGTTGTACTGTATAGTATGTCACTAATGTACAGTAGAACTTCGATCGCTCGAACGTCGATGCCTCGAATAGCCCAGATAACTTGAAGTCATCTGCCGGTCCCGTCCAAATCCCTATTAAATCATATGTAAATAAACCTCCATCGCTCAAACTACGATAGCTCGAATACCCCCGCTCGCTCGAACAATAAATATTTCTCGAAGGTGTAACTTTGGTGAAAATTTAACTTCTTTCGCTCGAATACAATTTTATCAGAATAACATGAAGTCAGTCCTTGTAAACAAAACACAAGCTGAAGCCATGATACAGATTTCATTGAAAGTAATAGAGCGAAATGAAATAACTCGTTTGGAACATGGAGTGTTACTCAAGATTAGTAATTAACCGTGATCAGTTCAGTAATCTCTTATCCGATTACTACCCGCAGGTGCTTGATCGGTAAAACACCCGAGTCCACGCCAGATGAGTGACTTTTTACCTCATCATAGAATATTCAGATTCTGTTATTTACATTTTATTTGGATGCACATGGCAATGTGTATTGCCGGTAGTTCTGGTGATTATTAATAACCGGCAATACCATGTGCTCTGTATTATAACGATAATAAAGTAAGTTTATTTTATATCGTCAGTTGTTATTCACTTTTACTTTTAATCAAATTTATTTAATTCAAATGAACTGTCGATATCGATAGATTTGCCGTTCGAAGTTCAACATTTTATTTACAAATGAAATTTGAAAACTTCAAGATATCATCGTGAATTTAATATTTTTAAAGTGACTGAAACCTAAATCTAATGAAGATCGCCTCTCGATGTTCCGTCCCATGGACTTTGAGCCATCAAAGTTCTACTGTATCTTATAATGTACTGGTTATTCAAACCGCTTCATTAAGTATTAGAGTCTCGTCATAGTTACTACCTACCTACCTAGTCCTTTTTACGCCCAGGGGCGCATAGGGCAAGGAAAATATTTCTAGTCCTTGTTTCCGTAAGCGTACTTGTTTTATGAGAAGGGGAGATTACCCCCTTGCTCAACCTCCAACCTGGTGGACCAGGGATTTACTGTCAAGGTTACCTTCCTCTAAAATGGTTGCTTACCACGGCTAATGAAGCCAGTCTATCCAGGTTTTATATCAGAGTTTTCCGTCTCCTAGACGAGTTACTATTCAAGGTTAGCGGCCCTCGTCTGGCCGACTATATTTACCCATAGCTGGGGCAAGGTTGATGAGTGCTAGGGCATGTCCACATGCCGGTGGGCCTACACACTGCATCTCTGGGGCCCTTGCTGCTCCGAGATCCCCATTCAGTTTAGCCTGAGATTGTATTTCCCAGTTTCCGTGCATTGCCACGAGGAGGCACTGAAAGGAGTCTTGGTAGTGGGGAGGCTATATACTGGCAAGGCAAGATTTACGCACTCCACTTTCCCCTTCACCTAACAAGCCAGCGGCAACAGTAGATCTAGAGACGTTTGACCACTGTCACACTAGACACATTTCACTACCCAGTGGTAGAACCACCAATGCACCTCGTCATAGTTAGGTATACTGTAAATGTACTTAACTTCACAGGATCAAATTTTCTCGGTTTTGTAATTTCAGATCTTTTCGCGGGAGTAATATTTGTGGTTTTATGAACTGAATAAAAAATCGAGAATATATATATCATTTACACATTGTACAAATTTTCACAAAAGATTTGTGACAGCGAAATAAGCAGAAATTTGTATACCACGAATAAAACTACTTACAGTATCTGTTTTGGGATGGGGAACACATTTCTGTTGTTGGTTTTAACATGCAGCGCAATTTAAATGTATATTTAACAATTCTGACCAGACAAGGGAAGGCGTAACAGGATTTTTAAATGGAAACGAAACTACATTCCTACTTTTTATCAAACGAAATCATAAGCTTGGCAGCAGTAAATTGATATGAAGTTTAAATGAACATTGATTTATTAATTCATATGATGAAGTATTATTGTTTCAGAAATCTGCAGTAAAATTTGTCACCAATAATGCAGCAACCTTCCACAAATTGATGGGTTTCAGTAGAACTCATATTTTTTCTTAATTTTTGGTTTTATGAAAGTTTTGATTTTTTTATCTTTATAAACTTTCTTAAAGTGGAGTTTGCCAAGGTACCATATATTGTACCCTAATATTTGTAAGAAACAATTATTTCCTTTGGATATGGAATAATATTAGCTGGCTTCTTCCGGTAAAAACAACAGTCCAAAAAGCTCTGTACAAACATTATTTGCAATTGATGACATGGTACTCTGACAAACCTGAAACCACAGTGGTAGTGTAGTTGGTAGAGTGCTCGCATCAAAAGTGGAAAGTTGTAGATTTGAACCCTCACTTAAAAATGTGTAGTGACTGTACTTGCGTCAGGACTCGACATTATGAAATTATGAAATGAAAGTCACTGAGAACTTAAAATAAACGAGGTCCTGTGTCACAGTAGGATTGGCATGAAAAAGAACCCTGCTGTATAATTTCATCATGGCAAAATTTCTGCTCTTTCGCCTTTAGCTGGCAATGTCTTGATGTAAGTGAAATACAGTCTAACCTGTCTATAAGGGCCACTCGGGGGAAGTTGCAAAAGTGGCCCTTATGAACAGGTGGCCTTTATATAGAGGTTTGTAAATCCAGTTATGACATCAATATAAATATTAGTTGGAAAAATAATGAGCAGTTCTAATTTATTTATTTTATTTGTTAAAATTTCTGTTACAAAAAAGGCATTAGCTAATTTTAACAGAATAATTTCTTTGAAAACAATTAAAGAAAAATCTTCTGACCACACTATTTATCAATCTTTGAAAAAAACCCTTAAAAACCACCAAGTATATACACATATCTTAAATAAAGACATGTTTTCTTTAATAGGTAGGAACCAGTAATGAAAACAATAGAAAATAGTATAGGTATCATAAATAATAATGAGTAATAATCTATCCTTAGTGCTTTATGGCTTCATTTGTTGACATGAGGATAAATGACTCAAGAATTTTTTTAAGTTTTTAAAAAAGTCTCAAAAACATAATTTTTAAAAATTCTTTTCTTATCAACATACAGATTTGGTTACATGTACTTAGTTTAATGATCAATGGTTAAAAGTTAAATAATCAATGTTTAAAATCTAATTTTAGCTTCAAGATTTTAAAAAAACTACATGGTTTAACATTTTTGTATAAATTTTTAGAAACTATAACAAAACTTGCCAAAAAAGTGGCCTTTATAGACAGGTTCATGAGCCATTTTGTACTAAAATAGGGTGGCCTCTGGCTCAGTTGAACAGTGGCCCTTATATAGAGGTTAAATAAAGAGTAAAATGGCTCGGGAGGAATTGAAAGTGCCCTTTATAGACAGGTGGCCCTTATATAGAGGTGGCCTTTAACACAGGTTGGACTGTATTCTTGACTGGGACGTTTCACATCATTACTCAACTATGACCAACCCCATTAAATTGTCCCAGGTTTTGGTGCGATTTTAAATGCATGCATTATACATGCATCAATTCATTTTAACATCTCAAAACATTTTTTTTTACAAGTTTGGTCTCAGCATTGCTGATGAGGAATTTTATTCCAAAACCATCGTCTAGTGCTTCAAAATTAAAACAGGTTTAGTAATTAAATCTGTATATTAAGGCGACCCATTTGGTTAAAATGTAAAACAAAGGCACATTAAAATGCTGGTCTTATGGACAGATGAGCTTAATAAAAAGGTGGTTGCTGTAGCAGGTTTAACTGTAATTCTTATTTCAATATTTGTACTATTTTAGCTTCAATGAGATTCTGGCTGAGACTGGGTTATTACTGATCCATCCACTGTTCCAGGCAGCTGGAGACCGAGCTACGGTCTACAATAACATGGCTCATACAATCCACCGTGATAAAATGAAGAAAATGTTAAAGAGGAGAAGACGATATATAGCGGACATGATGTCGCTACCTACAGCTGTCACAGGAACTACCATGGCTGTCCATTCGAAGGAGGACCCACTGTGGGATACTGAGGTATGGTTAGATAAAATACATGTACCTAAGTTATTTGTGGTTTTATCATGGCGAAACTTGCATGTGTGTGCGTTAACTTTGATGTTCTCCTCTTGAGAAATCACCGAGCCAGTAGAAGCCAAATATTGGTTTGTGGCTGGTAAAAGGTACCTACTATAGTTCCAGGTAAGCTAGATAGTCGATTTATCTTTAATATAAAATCAAGTATTGTAATATTGGTACTTATTTTGATATTCCTGTAAATAAAATCATATCACCTATCAAACCTATGGGGTTTGCTGACTTGAACTTGAATTACAAAACGGGTATATACCGAAACTTTTGTCGTTGTTCATAACAAAAAAAAAACAATGTGTTGTATATATACCTAAATGTATCTCAGATAGGTGTACATCACACCTGGTTGACCTGCATACTCATTATTATCACACAGGTAAAAACAAGGTTGTATTTCATGTGTGCGATTTTGGTTTTACTCATACTCATGTATATGTATAATAATTACCCTTAATGCAATGCTCTAAATTTGCATACGAGGCACAGATAACGAGAGGGCATATGTGCAGTGTTTGAAAAACAACTAATTTTCGGTATGTAGAGTAAAACCAGAGGACTGTAGAACACTTATTTTTTTACATTTAATTAGGCTTTTATATTTTAGATTCAAAATATAAATCATTAAACATAAAAGCTTAATTGACAAAAAAGCAACTATCTAAGTTCCCTGGAACAATAGTAGGTGAACATGATTATACCCCCGCTTAAAAAGTTGGGGATATATAGTGATAGGGGTGTCCGTCCGTCCATCCTTCCGTTACACCTAAGGGTACCTATCTCTTATCCGCAACTCCTCCTAAACCCTTCAATGGATTTTCATGTAACTTTCACACAATCTTTGTCTTTGTGATATAATGTAGATGTGCACCTTCTATTTAAAAATTTGATCCAATGGATTTTTTTTATGTGGGGTGGGGGTGGGGGGGGGGGGTGCATTTTTTGTGAGCTTGTGGCTCGCAGTTTTTCTAGTTAATGTTTGTACCAGCTGACCTTTGTCAAACTTCCAAGATGGTGACAGGTCCCTATGTGGAGTTTCATAAGTTTGTACCAGATGACCCTCCTCGTCTAAGTTTGTACCAGATGACCCTCCTCATCTAAGTTTGTACCAGAGGACCCTTGTCTATCATAAATATCAGTTAAACGATGCAGGCTCTACTAGGCCTATTGTTTTCAGCAGTGTTCATTTTATAGCTTCAACATAAGACAAAGTTGTTACATTTGAATTTTAATCTTTCACATTGTTGATGTTGTTGTTTATTCTAAATTATATGTTATTAAGTTTTCTACTCCTTACATTTTATGTTGATGGGCTATGTGAAATTGTGTTTTACACCCTAGTCAAGATTATATATATCACTTGTATCCAAATGGTCAGTTCTGGAATGGCGATAGAGGTCATTTGTTTCCATGATTGATGAGAGAACTTCCTCTGAGCAAAGAGTTTTGTTAAGTTAGTGTTTTGTACCCAGTCTAAATTATTTCACTTATATAGAGGCAGATGGTGGAGGAAGGCAGAGTGCCCAGAGAAAACCGTCGACCTCCAACAAACTCACACACTAAGAACAGTTCAAGTTGTATTCCATCCTAGACAGCGAGAGGCACAGAGATCCATTAGTGTGCACTTTAGATCACTCAGCCAATGAGATCCCTCTGATCAAATTACTGCAGCAGTTAAATGGTTGTATTTAAGTTTTCACTCTCATAGATAGTGATACTAGTTTGAAGCATCTGTGCTTTATGGTGTATTCTCCTTAACTTGTCATTGTAATTAATGAATTGAAATGTAAAATAACATAAATAATTTCTTAATATTGTTTTTTTAATTTTACAGAATAGTTCTGGGGGACAGAATGGTAAAATTGACACACCCTATATGATGAGTTATGATATCCACAAACCAAAGATCGTAGCCAAGAGGTATGACAAAAAGTACATTTATTATACCCCTGCAAACTAAGTTTAGAGTTGAGTTGAGTGATAGTGTTTACGTCCCAGTCAAGAATATTTCACTTATATCGAGACGTCGCCATCTATAGGCAAAGGTGCAGAAATTTTGCCTGTGTGTTGCGCTGATGGCATTATACAGCAGGGTTCTTTATCATGCCAAGCCCACCGTGACACGGGACCTTGTTTATTTAAGTTCCCATTCGAAAGTAACGTGACTTTCATTCTGCTGAGTGCTTAGCGAAAGAACAGTCACTACCCACTTCCAAGTCTTGGGTCAGACCTGGTTGGGGTTTGAACCCACGACCTTCCACTTATGTAGCATAAACCAAGTTTAGAGCCAATATAGAAATCACCCTGTCCATTCCAATATTGTGTCAGTTCCTCGTCTTCCATGCCTATGGATGGATTTTAGACAAACCTGACACACAAGACCTTGTTTCACATACCAAATTCAGGGGTCATGACCCCACAGCCAAACCTATGTGGGTTGTATAAGTCAACTTCACTGACATTTCTATAGTTTGATCTTTAAGGTAGTTCCGTACTATGGTGACGTCGTCGTTTTGTGCGTACGGTCGAAATGACTTGATTTGACGTCTTTTTATCTATGACGTCACGAATGTGTGGTCTTCGGCGCCTACAGAATTATGGCGGGAACGCTGTTATGCTATCATTTAGTAGAATAATTTTCTGCATTCACAAAAGATTAGAATTTACAATATCAAATCTGTGCACTATTTTTAAGAATAAAATGTATATTGTACATAACGGAAATTAGGTAGATCTACACTGTTGAGAGTACTATTCTAAATAATTGAAAGATTTGAGTACATTGTTTAAATTTTGAAGACGGTATTTTAAATGCCGCTTTATGTTTGGTTTGTTTCGGTGATTTTAAATACAAATAGTAGGACACAAACTGACGATTCTTCAATAAACATACTGCATGATAATTATTCTCGGTGTCAAATTTTAGCAATTTGACCGTTCTCTTGTATTTGCGTTTCATTTAGCGGCCTAGAATCAAGAACGCTTCATCAATGTATACGAATCCCCTTTCCACTTTAACTGATCTGTTTTGAGTAACGGTTGCTATGGGTTTCTATGAGTGACAGACCATATGATATTTAAATTGGTTTTGTTTTGCACAACCAAATAGCTCACAACCAGTGTTTTTGTTTATTTGTTAATACCAAACGAAAAACATTGAGTTTATAAAAGTATACTAGGACATTGATGCTAACTTTTTATGTAAGGAATAAGGCTTTTTTCTTGTTTCAGGATTTTGATGCAATTTTATGAAAAAAGTAGCTTGACGACCCCCTATTTTTTGTTTCCGAAAACCAAAATAATATATTCATGTGCAATATATGTGAAAATCAGGGGTCGTATTCGACTTAGTTTTTTTAAAATCTACAAATTAATGAAAGGGTGTTACTTTAAGTTTTCCGAAAATTTGATGTTCTCTCTTGATAGGTGGCGCTGTAGAAAAATATCACGTGACCGGAAGTAAAATTCCATTGGTCCAAATAATCTTCATGACATAATGGTTAATTTAAATGCAAGACACTTTTGGTTTCTAAGCATGTCAAAAAATTATTAAAGCTTATTTGTTGATAACAATAGTTATACTTTGATCATTTATGTCGTGAAAATGTCCACCAGGTGGCGCTTCAGAACTTTTTAAGCAAGTCGAATACCTGCCCTGAAATTTTGGCATGTTGAATAGTTTATGGCTATGTACAACATATCAAAAATTCAATATGTGTTTTCAGGCGATTTGTAAAGTATGGAACTACCTTAAGGGTTTTGTTTTCTCGTATTTTTGTGACTTCAAACCCATCCATTACTTACTGAAGTTTTTTAAACTACATTCAGATCCAATTATTGAAGTTTTTGCTTTCTTATGATTTTTCAGATTTTTTTTGAGAATATCAAGTCAAAACACAAAAATGCATCCTTAGTAGGATCACATTATCAGTACCCCATAATGCTTGTGCAAAATATTTTTGAAAAAAGTTTATGTGTTGTAAATTCCAAGAATAACTTTGTTTTTATAGAAAAACATCTCATTGAAATAGACAGCTTAATAAGGTTCTTGTTTTCTTTTTGTTTTCAGGGAAGTTGGGAAATACACCAAGGCCCCTTACCCCTTGGCAAATACCCAGAATTACTCAATTAGTATGACAAGCATTAAAAAGATAAGCTTGGAAAATATTAAATGTTAATTAATCTAACATCTCACTGTTTGAAGATATTGAAGGTGGAATCAGCATCTAACGTCAATTAGTTAACATTTATCAGAATTAATTTTTTGTATGTACACTCATTACCTGTCTTTCATATTTTTGATATTATTTGGGAATATTTCCCAGTTTTGATATATATTTTTTACATTATTTTTATTAAGTTTTAAACACACATTGTGCAATATATTTAGTATCTGTTAAGATATTTTGATAATAAACTTTACACTTTTTTTTTAACAATTTGTTGTTCTGACTTTATTTAATATATAGTGTTTAGCTTAAGCATCATTAGAAGCTTTCACCTGAACAAATGCTCAAGATTAGCTATTCAAATCCTCTTTTGTCCATTGTCCATAAACTTTTCAATAAAAATTACTTCTTCCCCAGAGCCAGTTAGCAGCAATGGAACTTGGCAGGGATGTTGTCGGGTCCAAATCCTTTCAAGTTTGCAAAAGCTGTTTGACCTTGACCCACATTCAAGGTCACATTGACCTGAAAGATCAAAACCTCTAAAGATCTTCTTTTCATTAATTAAAAGGCCTGGAAGTTTAAAACTTCATAGATAGCACCAGTGCATAAAGTTCTATGAAATTTGAGAAGCCAATTGACCTTGAATCACATTCAAGCACAAAGTGACATGAAGAAGTGAAACCATTCCTGAAACCTGGAAATTTCATGCATATATAAAGCATTGGCACATAGAACTAAATGTATACCAAGTTGGAAAACTGGTTGATTTGGTTAAAATGTAGCACTACAGTGCTTATCAACAGCGTAGTTGCAAATATGTTTTAGGCTATAGTCTACAGATACCATCGTAAGGGTCTCAATAAAGACAAGAGTGTATTGCTGCATCAATATCAAGAGTTAGAAATACAAAGACTGCTCAAATTGTCAGAATTGACATGATTTGTAATTTTTGACATCACTGAACATTAATTTGACTAAAGTGTCATATTGGATCTACAGTACAGACCTGTTGAAAGTTTAACACAAGGTTAACGTAAATGAATTGAAGCCAAGTGACTCAGCTGTAAATAACCAGTGGCAGAGATATAGAAATCATCTGCTAAAAGTTGTCAAGACATAGCCAATGAGGAGTCAAGATGAGCTGTTGATTTGGCAGTAATTTGTTAACTTAGTGTTAAACTTTTGACAAGTCCGTACTGTATGTGACTTTAAAATGGATTAGTTTTTTATTTAGTTTTATTATTGCACCAAACTGTAAAGTTTATGATTATGTAACTCTGGACATATAAATGGATCCAGCAGTATTTTATTCACAATGTCTATATGTCAGTAGATCCATTACATGATTGTCAGATAATCCACACCTGACAATAAAACAGATATATTCCACCTACATTCATTTCCATGGCACACTATTTTTGATGTACACTTATTTCATAGTGAGGTGGCCAATTTTTTTTAGTGACAGCAATGTATTGCTACACTGTACAACTATATAATTATATTGTTAATTCTGATTTCCTCCAGGTATGTGCTCTGGTGAGCAGTTTAAGACTCATGGGTCTCTTTTTAGAGGTTCCAATGTATATTCTATGACAACAATCTTGACTGTAGCTTTTACACAGCCATGGATAAAGTAAGCATGGAATGGATAAAATAACAACAAGAACATAAAATACTTAGCACCATAGAACTTTGGTTTATTACATAAGAAGAGTTAAGCTAGACCATAATAACAAGTTAAGCTATTTGAAATACAGAATTCAATACATAATGTGTGGTGGCTATGTGTGTGTGATTTCTGAACATATTGTCAAGTTACTATGGAAACATACTGTAGGGTTACTATGGAAACACAAGTCTTGCTGCATATCTAGAGTAACATAGAACAGAAACTTCATATCACATTTTTAAGGCAGGCAAAAAATTCAGCAAGGCACTTTTCATGTAAAGGGAGATAACTAGGTAAGACTAACATTTACGCACATTAAATAAAATTGAGATTTTTGGAGAATCTGATATTTCTTGTTATTTGGCACAATAAATGTGTTAAATGTCCCCTTGAGATTGTTTTACTTATCACTGCAAAATTAAAATACATTAATAGTGATAGTAGAAATCTTATAAAAGCCATACAAGTGGTGTAGATATAAATAACATTCAATAACTTATGCTTTTTCATTTATCGTCCAAAAACATAATTTATGTAACAGAAACAATTTAAAAATTCTTTGAGAAGTTTATCAAACAGTGAAAAGTCTAAGGAAATTTTTAATTGAATATGTCTTATACATTTTTATGTAACTAATGGTGATTTACCAGTAGTTATACAAATGACATGGCATACTTAAAAACACCACTGTTCTCAAACAAAATGTGCCATGGCAAACGTTGTGAATGTACGAGATATAGTTCCAATATGTGCCATGCCAAAATAAAAGAAAAATAGATTTTTTAGAGTCAATTATAGTGACTAAAAGTTTCTGTGGTAGGCATTGTTACAACATACACAAGTGTCGGAAGGTGTAGGGTTATGTTTGCAGGAATGCAACAGGTATGGTATGCTAGTGACCTTAACAGCAGCCGAGAGTCGATCTGGCTCACCATTGGACCACATGATGCCTGCCTATGTTTGTGCAAATTAGTCCATTATTTCCATTTGCTATGAATATTATCATTTGGAGGAATTTTTTTAATGTCAATGTTTGTGCAAATAATTTATTGTTTCCACTGGTTAAGTTCCACAGAAATTAAAAAAAGATTTAATAAATAAATATTCAAAGTTGGAACAAAAACTTCTAACACACCACGATATAGGCCTGCATAAACTGAAATTAGCACCTCCATTCCGACTGTTAGATGTGTCTTTCATAAACTTGAAATTCCTGTATAAAAAAAAAAAAAACAATCCAAAAACTCTAATAATTAACGGAAAATGGGTCCCTGAAAAAATACCACTAGAAATGTTGATTTTATTCAAGGAGTGAAAAAGTTAAAAATTTTGAAACTGTTTCATTCAGATCATTTTGTAAAAGGTCTTGACAATTTTAGCAAAATTCCTGGTTAAAAGCAATTCAAATCCAGAAAAATAAAATTTTAAGAAAATGCTGTTTCAAATCTTAAAATCATTTCGTAAAAATTTAAAATGCCAACATTTCATATAGCAAATATTCTGGTTAAAAGCCAAACGCTTTAATTATGGAACAACAAAACCAAAAATGATAAAAGTAAATATGCTAAAAATTATAAGTGCTGACATTACGATTGGAAAGAATCAAATTCTGCATCAGTTGTACAAAAGAAATATCAAAATTCAGATCTAATGGTTGTTACAATTTGTTTAGAGCCAGACAAAAAAAAAATCAAAACAAAACTAGAATACATTTTTGTATTATCATGCAAAAATGACTATAACAAAAAAAATATGGATATCTGTTGTGATGAGAAAATTATACAGTGACCAAAAAAAATTAAAAATGTAAAATGATGATCAGCAATGAATATATTATATCAATGAAGCAGATTATATCAAAATGACACTTTTATGAAACAGGCTATAGTTTTACTGCTACAATACTGTGTGGCCATATAATATTTTTTGTATATACAATTATGCATCAAATCTTATCATTATTATTTTAAGATATATTTCCTCTTCAGTCGCGACACTTATTATATAAAATGTCAAAAAAACAAAACAAAAGATAGAAATTGTGTCCATTTCATTGATTTCTGTTGATCAAATAATTTAAAGCCCCAAAACCTCAATTTTCTGAAACTCATCTACTGCTCAAGCTTGGTATCAAATTAAGTGTGTCATTTTACATCCGTGCATATTCATTAACATTGTGTACTCTATGGTCAAAGAAGATGTCCTTTTTAACATACATGTTACATAGATGGCTTTAATTTGCATTGAGACACAGAACATTGTGGGGTTTTTTTTTTTTTTTTGGCTTATTCAAATGTTTAACCTACTCCCACCTTTGAAAACCCATAACAAATTCAATTAAATTAAATACGCAAAACACGCTTCAAAGTATGACATAATAATGCACAGATTCCTTTTGAAATCATTTCGAGCAAAGATAAATATCAAAAAATTAATTTTGTGTGGCCTTAAAGAGATAAATTAAAAAAAGAACAATAATCTCTATACAGTTTTGAAATTAAAAAATAAGCAAAATACAATTAAAGCATTTAATTATACTGAATACTAAAACATTGATTGAAACAAATTGCCCAAAAGATAAAATACCATGTATACAGGTCCAGGTAACCATGACAATTAGGTCAACAATGTAACCATGGCAATGTGTTGACCTAATGAACTCCCAATCATATCACATTACTTATCAAAATAAGTTTATTTATTTATCGTTTATTTCTTGTGAATTGTCAACAATTTATGAGTTATTTAGGACAATAAACTGTTAGAATTGTTGCTTGCCAACTGAAATCTGTATATACTGTTTGAACAACTTGATGTTTCAAGGGTGCAACTTGAACGTCTTGATATTTAAGGTAATACAGACTAGTAATAAATAGCTTATATTGAGGCAATACCAGTTATAGTTGAAGTTGTTTACAACATGCATTCATGGTGCATTGTGAACTGGTTGGAATGCAACATATAAGTTTGGTTTCTTTTAACTTTTTCACTTCTTACACGGAATGACACTCAATTTCAATTTCACTTGGACCTAGAAAGATTTATCAGCCAGTATGGTATAACAGAGCACATTTACCTGGCAAACAAAACTCAAAACTGTGGGGACCAATATTTCTGTTCCTTCCACTCATATTTTGTAGCACAAAGATCCACACTAGTCATTGGCATCTGAGAAATTTACAAGTATACTTCAAGTAAACAGTTAGCAATCCTTTTAGGGTTGTTTCAACTCATCTAATGCCTTTTGTAGGAGAAGAAGCTGTGTTCATTTGATCTGTACCCTTGTACCATTTCCATTTGTTTAATCAATCTTGGCAGGATGCCACATAACTGTAGGGCTATGGCATTATAATTAAGATTTCAGAACTGTGCAGACTGCTAAACATTACAGCACAGACTGCTTAACATTACAGCGAAGACTGCTAAATGTTACAGCAAAGATGGCTAAACATTACAGCGAAGACTGCTAAACCTTACAGCGAAGATCGCTAAACCTTACAGCAGAGACTGCTAAACGTTACAGCCCAGACCACTAAACGTTACAGCTCAGACTGCTAAACATTACAGCACGGACTGCTAAAAGTTACAGCCCAGACCACTAAACGTTACAGCTCGGACTGCTAAACATTACAGCACGGACTGCTAAAAGTTATAGCCCAGACCACTAAACGTTACAGCTCAGACTGCTAAACAAGACAACAAGTGGTTGTAATTGGGCAATATATAACCACAATCTTACACAACTATCACATAAAAATTACATCCAATCAAAAAACACATCTCGCAGTTCTAGCATACTTCATTTATATCAAGTTACTGGCCTTGGATTTACTAACTTTCTCAAATGGCCTCCAGGGGACACTAATAATTCTTGGGGTGTCCAAATCTACAAGCCTATTGCAGAATTTTCACATCATTTTTTCAAACTCTGAGAGTGATGTCTCGTCCTGTTTTTTTAAAATAAACATGTATATAGATCATTATTTTTGTAGAGGAAAGTTTTGTTTAAAAAAAAATTTTATTTTGGACACCCTGTGTAAATGCTTATAATTTGTGTATCAAAAAAAAAAGAAAGAAAAAAAAAGAAATAATAATAATAATAAAAAATAATGAAAAAATTAAGCTGATAATAAAAAAAATATTATTTACACTTTACAAGTACAATTTTACAAGTTGATGCAAACATGCAAACTACAAAAATTCTGGTAAAAATACAGTAATAATAAAAAATACAAATAAAGAAATTAAGATTTTAAGATGTTCAAATTTTAATTTGAAGCAACAGCACATATCAATTAATATTATGCAACCATGCAAATGTCAAACACAGAAAATGTCTTGGTTATTACAACCAATAAAAGAACTTGTGTCTGCATCTAGTTGAAAAATTAGCTACATGTATTTTAAATTCAATGTTTGAATTATTACCAACAACCTTAAATAACCAAGACATTTACTGTTTATTTAACTTTTATGTGCATTCATCATCAATTTTTCAATTATTCGACAATTTTATTGTCAGTTTAATAATTAATATGGCGTACATTACATTTATACAAAAATATCAATAAAAAAAAATGAAAAAAAAAATCCTAAACATATTCATAGTATGTTTTTAACATACTGCAAACATGTTTTTTCGTAACCTTGTATTCATTTTACATTTTTGAACATTTAAATTTTTAAATACTTGAAATTTTTAAAAGTAATTTCATTTTATGAACCACTTATTTTTAGTCAAAACTGTTCCTTAAATCTTTAAATTTGAAAAAAATTATTACAATTTATCAATTATTAAAACACCAAGGATGTGTAACATTATTATATTTTTTTTAAAATTGTGAATTATTTGACAAAACTTCAAAAAAGTTAAAAATTCATTTCAAACAAAAAACTCAGAAGCATAAGTCAGGAAGCTTCAATACACTGTGTGTTCAAATGTACCAAATATGTGTACAATGTCAAAAAACAATTTATAATTTTAAAAATCCACCGGTATTTAAGTATGTCAAATTATATATATATTTTAAAAAAAAAAATCAAAAATTTTTTTAATAATAAGTTCAAAATCATCCTCCAAACTAAATTAACTCTGTACAGTTATTATAAATATACAATATCACAGCTGGAGGTCAAAGGTCACATTGACAACCCGACGACATTAGTCGGAATTTGTTCGGGTTTGTATTTCCTGTATGTTTCCCTTTCATCATTAATGGCCGACTCCAATGTCAGACCAGAACTTGGAATATTATAATTCAACACATAACAGTTTGTTGCATCTTCCATATAACTGGTGAACTGATCATCATCAACAAAAATTAACATGGTCTATACTTTTCACATTTTACCACTGGAATTTTGTATACATAAAACAATAAAGTGACTCGAACAGTTGTATTCCGACATGTCTAACAGTTTTCCTTTTCGGAGGTCGCTAGCGAATCCCATACTGCCCCGACCACGACTGTACCATCCTCCGCAGTCTTTGCCCCGCCTTTCTCCATTGTAATCTGATCCATGCCATACCATTTTGGTATGCCTGCAAAATAAAAGTATGATTTTTTAAAATGATTTTGACAGCTAAGGCAAGTACAGTCAAACCTATCTATAAAGGCCACCTAAGGGAAAAGTGGCCTTTATAGGCAGGTGTCCTTATATACAGGTTTAAAAAATATCAATAAAGACCACTGGGATAAATGACATTTATAAGCAGATGATCCTTATATAGAGGTGTCCTTTAAAACATGTTTGACTGTATAGTCAAACCTCGTTATAATGGCCCTTATGATAAATTTGCCATCTTGTTTATTGCCACACTACGTATGTTGATGTCTCGTTTCCATTGCTTATTATGTATTTCTTTGAAAGTCTCCTCAATTTATCGACAAACCCCTTCACATTTGAAAGAACAAGTGCTTGCAGTGACTTAATAAAATTCCTAAAAATTGGAGAAAATAAATGCCACAAAAAATAATCAGAAGAGTTTCCTTTAGACTTTAAGACTTTAAACTTACCATCGGTGGTCGGACAGGACATCTTTTCCATCAAAGGAATAAATTGTGAAGTTTTTATTAAACATTCCTCCAGTGCCATTAATTAAATGTTTCCATGACATGAACAATATCTGGTTCTGAAATTAGAAATTAATCATTTTAAAAGCAAAATTTACCGCTAGTTGTCTTGTAGATCTATAAACACTATATAAAATAACACAGATTTTAACTGGGGTAATAGTGTGTTTTATGTCCAAGTCAACATTCTTTCACAGTATAGTGGACGAAACCAATGACCATCTGCAAATGAATTCTTACATGAATGGGAATCAAACCCTCAACATAAAAAATATAAAAGTAAACACAGTAAAAAATATAAAAGTAAACACATCAAGATATTGCAGCTGAGAGGCGCTGTAATTCGTAAGCATGTTTTTTAGACCAACAACCACCAAGGCATCTACTGTGTTTCCATAAATTCAGTGCACATGGTTTTTATTCTTTATTTCTTTTAATTGAAAATGTTTCCATTAAACTATCAATAAAATGCATTTAAAATGCACTGACCTAACTAAATTATATTTTTAATTTAAAACATTATTGTTCAGTTCTCCTGTACATAGAGAAATTTTGCGAACATTTTGGAAATTCGATCAAGTTAATACAACAATTGGGCCTTATTCAAAGTTACATCAGGGCATTTAGGGTCAGGTAGGTCATTGTTGCTCAGGTTTTTTCCAGGTGTGATCATCATGAATATTCCAGTTATGACACAACGTTTATAGTTGTTCCAAGTAAGAAGGTACAGAAGGGATAATTTTGACATAGTCATATTTGTTGTTTTGTTAAAGAGTAAAAAATTGCTATATGTACAGAATGAAGTTCACTTTTTCATGAATGAAAATTTTTTTTCCATATTAGGTCAGTATATTTTGTATTAAGTTTTGACAATTATTTTGTGAGTTTGTTGGAAAATACGACTTTATTCTTGCATTTTCCATGTGCAGTGAATTTGTGGAAATACAGTACAAGTCTTTAGTTTATGTTGCTGTTTCAATCGCTTCTAACTGTAAGCATCCTATGTAGCGGTCACATGTGGCCTACTCTTTTTCGAACTCTACAGAGGTGTCTTTAGCCTGCAGTGAGACCAAGATCAAGACTACCTGCTAACAAGCTTGTAACAGCTCTAGTATGGGCAGGACATGAGTCATTTCAGAAAAGTCCCAAGTGAGGTTCAAAAGCCAGTGACAGTACCACTCGGCCATGTCCACTGATAATAAGTCTTGGAATAATGAATGCTAAAACACCTTGCTTTTAATACTAACCTTTGAATTGACAATAGGAATATTGTTATTGTGGACTATTGATGCTAGATTTTGATTTGGTGAAGATAAGAAGGCTCTAAAAGTCATGCCTCTCATTCCCGCCCTCCAGGACTCTCTGTAACATCTGGTATCAGCCCCACCTATACCCCGCAAAAATCCGGTCATTGGTGTGTTCATGGCATACATATATATCTAAAAATAAACAAACACTGAATTCATTAATTTTTCATTTATAGTAATGCTGTAGCAACTTGGAACATCCTTATCACCGACACCATAGATAATACATGTAGTAATAATACTGGTCTTGTTAACTATCCATGTCATAAGCAGTTATTGGACAGTTTACCTGTTCTATGAAGGGTTGTGTTGTTAAACACTGGTTTATGTGTCACAATTATGTACTTTCCATGAAAAAAGTTCTGATGGACAAGTATTTCTTGACAAGTTCTCTAGAAGCTATGACACATAACCAGCACTTCTGGAAGTAATTTTTATCTGGTCTAACTCTTACAAAAAAGAAATATTTTGTGTATTATTTGAAGTTATTACTTGGTCTCAACTGATCCTTTAGATCATTTAACTTTTTAAACCTTTATAACCAAATAACCATCATATGGTTTTGACTAACTCAAAGTAAAAATCTATGTCATAATGAATGCCCATCACTGTACATTGATGTAATTTGCTGTGATATTACCATTCAAAAGTGCACAAAATAAATAAATTCAAAACTTAGAAAAGTTTTGTGTTTTTTTTAACATTTGTAACTGTACAAAATGTTACATAAATAATCAGTGACCACTAACCCTAGGCTGATCACCCTGCATGACATCATCGTTCCTTGGTAGTATGATATTTACTGGTGTTGTTGGCTGAAAAAGATAAACAACAAATTGTAAATAAAACTGGACACTGACCATGTATCTAACCTGCTACACTGACCAGGTAGAAAGAATACCCTGCAGAAATATTTACCAACTGGTATCGACTACTCATTCACTTCATTAAATAAATAAATAAATAAATAAATAAATGAATTTAAAATTCTAGCATCTAAGATTGTAACTTGGTTTATCTGCCCTTAGAACAGCAACACATGTTCATTATTAATAACATATTTACCACCAGTTCATAACATTAGCTTACATCAGATGCTGACATTAGGTACAGGCCATTCTCTCACATTAAACATTTTGTACCATGTCATTTCATACCATAGATTGGACACTTTGTACCATTCACTTTTCATTCTATACATTTTAACATTTTGTACCATGCTGCTTGGGACCATATCTATAAGCAAGAATATATCCCTTGACCTTTCCATCGATAATAATAATGTCTTGGAGCTCATCTATTTATAATCCTAACTGGATGTGCACAATTAAGGTTAAATCATCCATCTACTTTTCATTCCACATGAAATGTGACAATGTAAAATGAGACATTCAAACAAAACAAATTTTTGTTACATGTTTTGACTCAAGTATGGTATATATGATGTTTGAATGTTAGAAAATATCCCAGATGTGGTTCGAAATGGCATGGTATAAATTAAACAAGTAATGATATGAAATCTTATAAGCTATGGTACAAAATGGCATGGCACAAAATTTAATTTGTCAGTACGACAGAAAGTGCATAATCCCCAACATCCACATTGAAGGACAATGACAACAGCATACCAGTAGCGGTACTTAGTACAAAGTGTCAAAACTGAACATAAACAGATTCACTAAAGCTCAAGATTGTTTCTTTTGTCTAAATTTCACAGAATCTGATGTCTTTCCTTAGGTACTGTAGCAGTTAAGGCTCAATTTAGGTTAAAACTGACTTTAAAACTTCACTGTTACAGTTAAACATGCTGTGTCGATCAGTGTGTCACCAACCTGAGAAATATATCGCCTTTATAATGGTGAAAGAAAAATTGTACAAAAATGATAAAAGAAATATGTGCACCCAGCCAAACATAGGAGGGAAGAAAATCTTTAAAATAAAACAGTGGAAAAAAGATAAAAGAAGGAAAAATTAAAATTCTGAGTATATAGATCATGCAATGCTGGTATTTTGGCGGAACAGGTTAAACTGAAACTTGTAAAAAAAATGTGGATATAGCATGATCACTTTTCATATGACAGACTGTGTCACACAATGTCAAATAAAAGGTGTACAAAAAACTGAAAAAGAATGCTTAAAATTAATCAATATAAATAAAATTAGGAAGTGGAATAAAAATCATGTGTTTCCATGACAACAAAAATCCTTTTCATTATACAGTATAGCATAAAACAGTGGCAAGCAAGTGCAAGACAAAGATAATGTGGCCTCAAAAAAGCTCATAAAAAGCAGTGTTTATAGTGTTGTAACATTAATGTTTGCAGTTTGGTTAGGTTTTCCTCGTATAATTTGGGCCTCAAGCCTATTTAAAATCAAATGATAAGTTTAGTTTGCTCCGAGTTTCAGGCTCAGTATAGACCCAGCTTCATGGTCCTGGGTACTAGGTTTCATTAGTTGGGGATTAATGTTTTTAGGATCGATTATTTGGTGCTTTATTATGTGAGCAATATACAAAAGAACCGAACATATGTCAGATGATTAAAAGCAATCAATATCATAATCCACAGGGTGGATGTATTTTTGGAAGCATAATGCATGTCAAAAGTCTGATTTTGCATTAGAAAAGAATGAGAAAATAAAGAACAAGTTAGGCAACCAGGATGGGAAAATAAGACTAGTCTTAAAGCTGGTACATGGATAAAAGAAATGTAGAAGGAAAGAAAGGTATTTAATATATTAACATGCATTTGATTTGCAAGTTTTTTCTTATCCATTATTACATTTCCAGAGCATATTCTTAAATATTTAACTGTTTATTACCAATAACCACATGGTAGCAGGGGTGAAAACTTCCTATGTTACCAGGCACCAAATTGGTAACAGCAGTGAAATCTACTAATGCTACCAGGTACCACCATGGTAGCAGGGGTGAAAACTTCCTTATGTTACCAGGCACCAAATTGGTAACAGCAGTGAAATCTACTAATGCTACCAGGCACCCAGGTACCACATGGTAACAGGGGTAAAAACTCCATTATGTTACCAGGCACCAAATTGGTAACAGCAGTGAAATCTACTAATGCTACCAGGCACCCAGGTACCACATGGTAGCAGGGGTGAAAACTTCATTATGTTACCAGGCACCAAATTGGTAACAGCAGAGTAACCTACAATAATGCTACCTGGCACCACATGTGGTAACATTGGTGATATCCATGGTAACCTAGCTTAATAACAAAATATTCTTTTTGATCTCAAAGCGAGTCTTTAATAAATCTTTTCACATAAAAACTGACATATAGATGACAATAAACAGTGACCAGACAATGGACAATAGAAGTGACCACAATGACCACTGACCACAGAAACAGACCCAAGTTGCAGATGTTATTTGTGTGTGAGCTAAAAATGTGAAACAAATCTGTTGTCAAGAAACAAACTAAAAGAAAACAAAAAACAGTGAAGTGAGTGTTAATATTGCAGTGCTTTAAAGTGAAAAATTAATTTTAAATTTACCAGTGTTCTTGGAGAAGGACGCTAAAAATATTGAAAATTTATAATATATGACTGTTAGTACCAAAACTATGTATACACATGGTAAAGTCTTGTTGTTATATCAAAACTGAAGTACTATGTACTATCATTATTAAAAATTAATATACAATATATATACATGTGTAAAAGGGTATCTGTAAATCAAGAAATTTTTATGTCAACTATGGTAATTTATAAAATAAAACATGTTTCTTTTTTTCACATAAAATATGTATAAAAAGATCACTTATGAGACCTAAGAAATATATTGAACTTTTATAGATGCTTTTAATATGCTCAGGTTCTCTTAAAATAAAACATGTTTCTTTTTTTCACATAAAATCACTTATGAGACCTAAGAAATATATTGAACTTTTATAGATGCTTTTAATATGCTCAGGTTCTCTTAAAATAAAACATGTTTCTTTTTTTCACATAAAATCTGTATAAAAAGATCACTTATGAGACCTAAGAAATATACTGGACTTTTATAGATGCTTTTTATATGCTCAGGTTCTCTTAGGTTGAAACACAAAGTAAAAGGAACCTATAACAGAGGTTTTTATACAGCAATGGTTTATTATTGCAGGTTTTACTGTACTAAATTACTTTCATGTCTTTTTGTGACATTGACTGCAAAAAACAACCAACTTATATTTAAATATAGACAATAATTTTATTAAACACTGTGTCACTCTAAGAAATTTATGCGAAATGCATTTGTAAGTGGTTTATTAAATTTCAATATTTGCAATAGTTTTATTTATTTAAGCATGACCTGTAACTGTTAGGAATTTACTCAATACTAAAACAGAACACAAAAATTTCCTGATTTACATAAAAATATAAATTATTTAGTGCAAAAGTATACCAGTCAGTACAAAGTGACTTTCATTTTATTCCAATTTAACCCAATAATGAATAATAAACCAGTTTTAAGATCAGATTTTGTAGTAAATTTGATAGAAAATCTGGTTTATCACTCAATGTACCAGGAAAACAAAATCTGATCTAGTGACTTAATGTTTAAGTCTGAACACAATATGCCAACATAAGTAACCCCAAACCCCCCACCCACTCATCCACCCAAAAAATTAAATAAAACCACCTAGAAAGTACATTGTGGAAACACAATAGCAGATTGTAGGTTGATAAAGCCATGATCAGTATACATTAATATGGATAAAGTCATGGCTAACTTGGAAACATTTAAAAACAGTCAAGTGATTGGTGGAGTCAACAACAAAACAAAACTGTTGATACAACAACAAATCAAAACTGTTGATACAATAACAAATCAAATTTGATGATACAACAACAAATCAAAACTGTTGATACAAAAACAAATCAAAACTGGTGATATGAGTCATGTGACTTATATAATACTTACTGGAGCTACGGTTGGCTGTGGTAATGGAATAGTCTCACCTCCAAGCTGAAACAAAAACAAAAACATTTTAACTTTCAATGTAAAACGCAAAATATTCAATGGATCTTGTTTAAAAATATCTTGAACCGGTACTTGTTTTATACAAAAATACTGGAAATTTCTTTCCACAACTTTGCTGTGTATTTGCAAAACATGAATCAAAGTACTGAAGGTACTGAAGCATCAGCTAAACTGAGCAATTTGATAAAAAAAAATGTGCACTTGAAACTGAGATTTGTCTAATGAATCAGTAACAAATGAAAATCATGCAAATAATAGATACTGTGATCGGGAATCTTTTAACAACAAGTCTGCTTTTTATGCAAGTTGTTAGGTTCTAACATATAGATATGTTGCAATGGTCAAAATGGACATGCCACGCAATGTTTATCAATTGAGTAAACTAAGTAATTCGCATAAATATAAATTTTCAATTTTTGAAAAACCAAATGAGAAATATTGTATTCACCCGACCCCAAATCTGAGTCAAATATCTCAAGCGTAACGGAAAAAAGTTCAGAGAAACCATCATTTTGATAAAATCCACAAACTGAAAGGGGCATAACTCCACTAAAACGCAGTTGACTGGAAGAAAACCCAAACTGGATCTGTAATCACCACCATCATCATCATTATCACTTCTCATATCACATTTTGATAATCAAAATGAAGATATCATCATCATCATCATCATCATCAATAGCAGCAGCAGTAGAACCCATGCCATGACAATCACCACCACCATTGTAAAAATCATTTTCAGAAATCCTCATGTTACATCATTAATATGGTCACATCTCATCATAGCTCTTTGTGTCACATAATCATCATCATTATCAGCAGCAGCAGTACTGAATGTCATCATCATCATCATGTCACATCATCAGCATGAAGACATTGGCTTTGTCATCATCATCATCCTGAATAATTATCATCATCGACAGCAGCAGAACTGAATGTCATCACCACTACCACCATCATCATCATCATCATCATACTATCGGCAGTGCTCAGCAGTACTGAATGTCATCATTGCCACCATCATCATCATCGGTAGCAACAGAACTCATGTCACCATCATAATCATCATCATAGTTCGTCAAGTCACATTGTCATCATCACCATCATCATTCATAGCAGCAGTGCTTATTTTCATCACCACCATCACTATCATCTTCTTCATCACGATTATCATTATCATCATCGGCATCAACAGAACTCATGTCATCACCATCATCAGCATCATTATCATATCTCCTCGTGTCACATCATCATCATGGCGACATCATCATCATATCTCCTCATGTCACATCATCATCATCATCATTATATCTCCTCATGTCATATCATCATCATGGTGACATCATCATCATCATCATCGGCAGCAGCAGAACTGAATGTCATCATCATCATTATTATTGGCATCATCTTCACCAGATCATCATGCCACATCATCATCGACATAGTGTGATCATCACAAACAAAACTTTCACCATGACCAGCTATTTCCCTTGACTTGCAATTGACAGATTAACTATTGTTGGAGTCATTAATTTTATTCATTGAATTCACAATTAATTTGAAAAAAAAATAAAAATAAAAATAAAACCTTTGTTTTAGAAATAATTTAAATGTATTTAAAATTATTGTTGAATATATATAAATTGTCCAAGTGAGCTTCAAAAGCCTGAATTGGTATAAACCATCCTGACACAATAAGCTAATAATCTGTAGCTCCTAATTACAGAAGTTGTCCAGGCAACTGTCTCTTTCAAAAAAAGTTTGTTGACAAGAATTGTGTACAAAAGGGGGAAATATTTCTGAATATGATTAATTGAAAATTAATTGATTATTTTTAGACAACTAAAATGTTACAATAAAATTACTTTGAATTTAAGAGAAACTGTAAGAGGAGTTGAGTTCACAAAGTAGGTACCCCCATTCTAATACTTGCTAAAAAGTGACTAAGTTTCAAAGTCTGGAAAAATGGGAAAAAAATCTCGAAATATTTCCATAAAGTCAGGTGCACATCTTCAATATATATATAAACATTCTGTGAAGTTTCAAGGCTTTTGGTTGAAAACTGTAAGAGGAGTTGAGTTCACAAAGTAGGTACCCCCATTCTAATACTTGCTAAAAAGTGACTAAGTTTTAAAGTCTGAAAAAATGGGGAAAAAATCTTGAAATATTTCCATAAAGTCAGGTCACATCCTCAATATATATATTAACATTCTGTGAAGTTTCAATGTTTTTGGTTGAAATCTGTAAGAGGAGTTGAGTTCACAAAGTAGGTACCCCCATTCAAATACTTGCTAAAAAGTGACTAAGTTTCAAAGTCTTGAAAAATGGGGAAAAAAATCTTGAAATATTTCCATAAAGTCAGGTGCACATCCTCAATATATATAGAAACATTCTGTGAAGTTTCAAGGTTTTTGGTTGAAAACTGTAAGAGGAGTTGAGTTCACAAGATTGGTACCCTATTTTCCCCGCCCTTAGTTTCTGTTCTACTTCACCAACGGTGCTCTAGAAATCGGAAGAACTTAAGAAAGCACAATAAGCACAATAACTCTGCATACCCAGTGGTCACATCATATTTGTTCATTTTATGTGAAATAAAGTAATGTGGCTTCATGAAAAGAAATTAAAGGTTGTAAAAACCATGGATTAAACTACTGACAACAACTTTAATCGGATATCCACTGTAAAAACGATCTAATAAGGAGGACTAGCTAGTAACAAGGTAAATAAATTTTATCTGAAAATTTTAAAACATCGTTTTTTTCAGTTTTGTTTAGATTTTGATTTCAAGTTGTTCTTTCTTGCGATTTATTTTGTTGATTCAAAATAAACAACTGGAAAATGTATTTAAATGAACATTGATGATGAAATTGTCTGTCTTCGGAGACATATGGTGAGAAGTGGAGTGTGTGCGGAGCTGGAAGATCGGAAGTATTTGCAGAGATTCGAGAATAAAGCATGCTGTTTTTATATTAAACTGATAACTGAGAAGGACAGGGTGTCATGATCATTTTAAAAGGGGCAAGGGTGTACTGGACTAAAAAGGTCAGTCAACTGGTATTACGCTACGCTATGTGAATACATTTGAGCAGGGGCATCGGGTGTCAAATGCAGGCATGCCCCCAAACACATGGCTAATTTGCATACGAACTACGGTATTGATATCCAGTACACAACTTCACGAGTCACAAACGATTTATCAACATAGTCAATAACTTGTAAATAAACTTTTTCTTTCAGTTTCGTATCACATTTTTGGGATTAATCTTTGATTTCTACTTTTTTGTTATGCATAATTTCGCCACCGGCAAACTGACAGGAATGAATATTAATACCCAATGAAAGCGGGAAAATCCTCGTGACGTTATGATGAATATTAATGAACCAGCTCGGGATATCCCAAACACGAAATATTATTGACAATCAATTTTCATAAATATATATAATTTATCATCAAATGTGATCCATGTTTAAAGTTATTTAACTTAAAAATTGTTTAATGAGCATACTTTGTGTTTATTTATCGATGTCACTTTGCGTAAATTAAAAAAAATCCAATATGGCGGCGACTGTGTACAGCACTGTAGGTCAAAAAGAAGAACGTCGGCGCGAACTGACAAGATCGTCATTTTTGTTGGGTTTTCCGAAGGGCGTATACTTTATGGTTTTTATGGTTTTTATCTTAAAATTATCATACAAAAGTGAAGAATTAAAATATATATCCAGCAAAAACGGACTAATACGCGTATGAATACATTTCAGATCGGCACATGTGTACATGATGAAAACATTGCTTTCGTAACTTTCCGGGAGACCCAATCACTCAGATTAGAGTTTATACATACCTGGGATACCGTACATGGAAATTCCCGTAATTTCAGTCGAAACAAAGGATTTGATTGGCTGTCAAGGTGAAATGAGAGCGGCGCTAAATACGAAAAAATCCAACGATCGCTATAAAGCATTCAGCATGGCTGATGCTTTAAAAAATACCTCCACTTAAGGAACACTGCACTACATTTCATTAACATTGGACTTAAATATTTCCGTGGGAATATGTCAGTTTCATCATGATTGACATATTATGTTAATTTCGACAAAACACCAGTCTTGATAGGAACGTAACTCTGACTGCATAATTGATTGAACTTTGGTTGCACTGAATTTATAGGGTGATAATTTCAGTTGGTCACACAAAAATTGAAAGATTTTTGCAATAAAATGTGAGATAACCATGCTGATCGGTAAACTACATAGCAATTTAAAATTGAACTTTCAATGGTGCCACTGTCAATAAGCCCTGTCCACCTTTGAACACGTTTCACAGGTTAAAGGTCATAATTGCCTTACCAAAGTTATTGGAAAAAATCTTGAGTTGCTCTAAAAAGGTACCGTATATTGAACAAAATTCAAGACTACTGTAAATATATAGTACTGACTAAGTACCGGTAGCTTGATTTATTCCAGTTTCAGCTTCCAAAGTGAATCATTTTTCTTGATGCAATTGATATATCTTATTGTTTTTATTTTGGAGTTATAATATAATTTTTTATACAATGTAAGAAGATATCAATCACATTAAACATGGATGAAGCCCCTGTTATTTTGGAATATGTAATAAAAACAATACCAAAAGCTTAACAGAAAACCGATATTACAGCTAGCACACTGATTTAGCTATATATACTTTTTAAACAGGTTTAAAAAACAATTAACCCAGATAGTCAAACATGTAAGCTTCTACTTGAAGCCAAACAATCTCAAAATATTTGAACACAAAAGTATTTTTTCAACAAATTCTTGTTTTAATACTCCAAATATGATTTAAGCATTTCCCAGTATGGCAGCAAAAAGCAAAGGGTTACTACTGCTTGAATTATGTTGGAAATGAAATGACAGTATGCGATAAATGTCTACATGTTGCCTGTCAAACAATGTGGAGACCGTAATTTCTGGAAGTTAAATCTCGCTTTAATACATATATGTAGCATGATTGGATCAAATCATTCTAAATGTGGGGATGAAAGCTCATTTCGTCTATGAGTTTTGTTTCAAATTTGTTGGAGGATTTTTTACCCGTTTAACAGTGCCCAAAAGCACTATATATGAGCAAAATAGCTACTGGCCGACTAGCATCCAGACCAGAAAAACACTTATGACACTTCAAAAGCAACTTTGGACATAGAATAGAAAGCTTTAAAATTACATCGAAGAAAAGCAGTATATAGGTGTTTTTTTTTTCTTGAAGAAGCCTAAATAATCTTAAAGTAATAGCTTGAATGATAAGCTTGGAATCTTTAATATGTACACACATGCTTGGATACAATAACAATAAAAGGAAATAAAAGGCAGAAAAATTGCTTTTATGAAATATATAAGAAATAGATCTATATATATATACAGTTATAAGATGAAAATACATGTTTACAATATAATGTAGCTTATGACTTGTACATAAATATGTGTATCAAAAATGCATCATGTGTGTACCTAAGGTATTCTGGATTCAGACAAGTTAAAAGTGATATAGTTCAAATGCCTCAAAAGATGGACAATGTCTTTTTTGTTTCCAATTGATAGTTTATTTACAGAAATCAGATAACTACAGCAAAAATTTCAATCAACTCATTTTTAAAGCAAAGGTGTGAAATGAAGTAGTATTCAAAGTTTTAAAAACTACAAAGATCTTTCAAATTATAAAATTCATTTCAATTCAATACCTGGACATGTATTATAACCATTAATGTTACGAATAATCTTTTTTCCACAGATTAAAATTAAGAAAGCTATTAAGTATAGAGTAAGACTTGGATTCATTGCTTCCATTTGTTAAATCAGATTTTGACATTTTAAAGCAGTTTGTTGATAGTACAATATAAAGCCTTGATTCATTTTGACCATTTGTTAAGTCAGATTTGGATGTTTTCAAGGAGCTTGGTGATAAATTGAGGGACATGCAATTATCAAGAAAATACATAATGGCAACTGATTTTGGGACAGCAAAATATTGTGGCAATAAGCGAGGTATGAAAGTAATTGAGGGACATTACAAGTTGTGCATATACTATCTACTGGTTCACATACTGTATATGTCATGTCAATGTGTGATCAGCTCGTATTTTCATTCAAGTGTACAGATATCCAAGATGAAGCTACATTTAAATAACCAATTTGAAAGATGTGGCAAAGATTTCAATCAAAATTATTTTGGTCCAATGATATAATGAACAAGAAAAAAACAAACAAAAAACAAAATAAAACCAGAAATTAGACAAAAGACTGTTTTTCAGGCCAGATAATTCAGAGTTGTCCCCCTTTGTTCTCCCAGTAATACAAGTCTATGTGATCTGTTGTGACAGAGTTGCCCCCCTTGATACCCCCAGAAATCCCATTATTACCATTCCCAGCACCATAATTATCATATACTTGTATAAATATTTCTATAAAACCAACTTCATCATATTGTGTGTATTCATTATTTCTAGTTCATTAATCACCTGTTTACCTGTCAGTTTATGAAATGTATTACCTTGTTATCAACTGATATATATTGTATGATAAAATACACATAATCAGAAAAATCAGAATTTATTTATAACATACAAAATATGTGACACATCTAACCCAAACCAGACTTATTTGTTTTTTTGTAGTATTTTGGAAATTTAATTAGGGTACTTCAAAAATGACATCAGAAAACTGCAGACATTCAATCGATGAATGGCAACACATGATGTCATAATCATGTACAACTATAAAAATCCAACTTGGAATTTATTCTTCCAAATAGTCATCTATAAAATACACAGTCAAAAGTGCATTTAAGGTAAATGGTAAAATTAAAAATGAAGAAAATGACATAAATCATTCACTCGATAAAACCATTTTTCATTCATGTATGACTTCTCATCTCATAATTTTGTACAAAATTTCAAGACTTTGTTCACAATTCATGTATCACCTTATTCAGATATCCTTGCAGTTTTATAGTAGACAAAATTTTTAAAATTAATTAAATGGTCAATAAGTATGGTTTTTGCCTGATGTGTCACATGTGTAATATGTATACCAGTAATATTCATAAATTATAATAATAAGCCATGATTATAAATACACATTTACAAATATAGAGGTGATGTCGTAAAGCCACTGTACTGGGGGAAAAAGACAAAACTTGAAGCTGAAAATGCAATCTTCTTAGATACATATATCAGATATTCTTAAGAATCTGGAATACTGCAAATACAGTTAACTAACATCGACCCATAGCCAACATTTGTTCAGTCAAACTTTAGTGTTTTAAAGGACTTTGATGATAAATTGAGGGAGACTTGTAAATAAAGAAAAACCACCAAAAAAAAAAAAAAAAAAAAAAAAAAAGAAAGAAAAAAGAAACAGATTTTTGGACTTCAATATACTGTGGCAATAAGTGAGGTGGCAAAGACATGGAGGAGAATTATAATGAGGCTTTACTGGAATTAAATGGGAGACGAGGATCAAAATCAGGAGAGTTGGCAGGTATACACTGCTAAAGACTTGCTTGGTTTAAATACAAGGGAGATATGACAATGGTAAAATACAGGTGTCAACAAGAATATCAAACATGTATCTAAGAAGATGAAGTATAAACCTGAAAGCAAATGGAGAGAGAGAAAAAATAAATGATGTGAATGTAAAAATGTAAAGAAAAAAAAAGAAGAAAAAAATTAAAATAAATATTTTGTTGAAATTGTGGACTCACCCGTACGGCTGATGTTGTCTACATAGATAATAAAGGTAATACACAGATATAGAGTGCTAAGTAAAATACAGGTGTATACAGATAAACAACATTGACTTGTCTGCTTGACCTTAAATTAAAATATGTAATGGACCAGTTCATTTATGTACAGGGAACACAAGTGTTTATTTTGTATACATCATGGCAAAATGTATTGTTTATGTATGAACTGCCAATTCTAACATCACAAATCAATATAATGTATATCAATATTCCTAATGAAAGGTCAACCAGACAGATCTTTGTTGTTTGCCTACCTAAAGGTAAAACCCAAAATATAAACAAAATATAGTAAAAGCTCCAGAAACCTTAAACAATGAGAAAAAATCTTCATGATTTCAATCCTAACCAGATCCAATGATTCAACTTCCCCAAGGAAGAAGAATGTATACTGGATAAAACAAAACTAGTCTAGTTTTTAAGAGTTGTCAGAAATATGAACAGCATAGCTGATGCTTACAAAATTGCCATTGGCTACTAATTTCAGAGAATTTTTTTCAGAAAGTAATCAAAATCAAATTTATGAGAAAAAAACTTTTAAAAGGACTATATTTTCATAAATTTTGGAAATTTGGCTATTATTAATTTTAAATTTCTGGAAACTTGCAATATTGACACATAAATACTTCTGTATCACAGGAAATTTTTCTGCATTTATAACATGACAATTGGAGAACAAAATAACTCGCTTTGTACAAATCTTTCAGATTTTGTATACAAAATGAACTATTTCTTGCCCTGAATTGATTACAGATGAGTTTCTGGAGGTTGTACTATAATTATACTAGGCCATTAATCTACCAACTAAAAAGTGTGTGGGTAAAACAGTTATGGAAATGTTACATAGACTTTAACTCACCTGACTGTGTCAGAGGTTATATATTGTGACAAAGGTATGTAAGACTTGTCATGTGACATGTGTGAATCGTCAATTTTCAGGGACAATAGGCATAATTAGATACCCCATCAAATGATATCACAAAACATATTGATTGTTCGATGTAACTAATGGTAACGTTGTGTTGCATTATCTGCTGTCAAATTGCAGGGAACAGTTTTACATGAATAATTCAGATACAAATTTCCAAAGATTTTTTCTAGACTTGCAGGTCCTTTATAAAAAGGGGATGAGATATCAGAAAGGGTTCAACTGCATATCCAGCATTATCTATTGGTGACAATTGGTATGTTACTATTGTTCTCACTGGTAACTATGAATGTTAAGACTGTATCGTCTTCCCATTTTTTCCGGAAACATGAACTTCAACGATTTTTTTTTACACAACATTATCTTTTAATTTATGAATATTTTAATGACTTTGCTAAAAGTTCTCTTTCAAAGAGTTAGTATAAACAGGTGTATCTGTGTGTCAGGTGGAGGGGTCCAACAAGGGAGATAATCACAAGGCTACTGTGAAATCATTATTTGCGTTGGTATCCAATTCTCATGACACTAAACAATAACATCTTGTGTAGTGGTAAAATCGTGATTATAGTTTTTGTTTAAAGTTAATTTGTAATATTTACATATTTACTGACATATGAATTTGTGGGTCAGGATATCCCAGAAATCAATGGAAACTTGGACACCAGGGAAATGAGTGATTTCACAGTATCTGTTTTAGATGTGGATAAATATATAGTGAAGTACTCTAAGAACCCCTCTGAGAAACAAACTAAAACTACAAATACCCTACTACAATAATAGATATATGAGTAATATATAAACAATATTTACCAGAACTTTCTTGAATCCGCTCTGTATTCTGATATATAATTCTTCTTCCTCTAAAACAAAAGCTAGAGTTCCGACGGGTAATTGACGTCCAACGGCTACTAAATCACGTAAACTCTTAAATGTTGCTGCTCCCTAAGGAAGAAATATATACAAGATTATGACACTGACCTAGGAATGTAAATACCAGTATGCTGTATTGATAATGGTCTAAACAACAAATTAACTACTAAAGGTCACCAAAGAGAAACAGTAAAAGTGACCTTTATGGACAGGTGGCTTTTATATACAGGTTCAAATAATATGAATAAAGAAAAATTGGGATACAATTCTACTGGTCTTTATAAGCAGGTGGAACTTAAATAGAGGTGGTCTTTAAGGCAGGTTGGACTGTAGGTTTTTCAGTGCTAATTTTCACTTATGTTGCTGTCAAAAATTGATGGCAAAAAATTTCTACCACACTTAAAATCATAACTTTTACTAGACAACTGACAATAATTTTGTCTACAGACTGATCCATCTGCTTGGTTTATAAACCGTCTCCTCTTCTGATGTGTATTCTTCACTCAAGGGTACAATATGAAAATTAATTTAATCAAAGTTTATTGAATGTTTTTAATACAAAAAATTCTGAAATATTCATGAAATTTATTTACCAATAATAAATCGGTGAAAAAACAGCATGTGAAAAAGTTGGAAATTAAAAACCATGTATGTATAGCAGCTAGTATAGGTTATATACCAATGTACCGTATACATAGTCACCAATTTACTGTATACATAGTCACCAATGTACCGTATACATAGTCACCAATGTACCGTATACATAGTCACCAATGTACCGTATACATAGTCACCAATGTACCGTATACATAGTCACCAATGTACCGTATACATAGTCACCAATGTACCGTATACATAGTCACCAATGTACCGTATACATTGTCACCAATGTACCGTATACATAGTCACCAATGTACCGTATACATAGTCACCAATGTACCATATACATAGTCACCAATGTACCGTATACATAGTCACCAATGTACCGTATACATAGTCACCAATGTACCGTATACATAGTCACCAATGTACCGTATACATAGTCACCAATGTACCATATACATAGTCACCAATGTACCGTATACATAGTCACCAATGTACCGTATACATAGTCACCAATGTACCGTATACATAGTCACCAATGTACCGTATACATAGTCACCAATGTACCATATACATAGTATAATCTAAACACTGGAATACAATACAAGAATATTAATATTATAATTACACTAGATGATGATCCACTGTCTGATCCAGAACCAGGTCTACCTGGTGGTCCAGGAGGTCCAGGTGGTCCACGAATACCATTAGTTCCTGATCTACCCTCAGGTCCAGGTGATCCACGGTCTCCTTTTGGTCCCTAGAACAGGAAGAAAACATCTATTATTGTTTTACATAGCAGACTTGGGACATGGAATTCTCTGATAGCGCCATATGATTTATACCTGCCAATGTTTTTTGCAGACAGATACGAAAAAACTTTTATTTAATATTGCAAATTTCTGGAATACAGAATTTTTACAGGAAACCATGAACTTATGTTATTCCATATCCATTGGAAAATCTTGTTCCACACAAACAATATGAAGTATCACTTGATAAGCAGGTGAACTCCAAATTTTTCCAAACATTGGTATTAAAAGGTATACATGCAAAGACAGACACACAGCCAAACAGAGTACAACAGTACCCTTTGCTTTGTAGGTAGAGGACTAACAAGAAAAATCACCATTCAGATAAAAGAATTTGAAAGTGGACCCTTCTGAAAAATCCTGAATACTGCTCACTTACAGAGCAATCACTCTACCAAAGGTATAAATGAAAATTAAATTGTTATGTATAGATCCATAATTCCCTAAACAAGAGGCCCAATAGGGCCTGTGATGCTCAACTGGCAGGTAATTTACATTTTGGATAAATAACCTGCAAATCTTGTGAAATGGCATTCCCCCTCCTTTTTACAATTGCAACTGGAACCAAAGTGGTTGGAAACCAAATCTGCATTGGTCTTTCATGTTTTTGCTATGTATAGGAACAGAAGCCACCTTGGAGTTTGGCTGATATGCCATACACAACTTTTAGATTACTGTTACTAAAGGACTTTTCATGCTGTATTGGGTTAGAATTGGCCAATTCAGGAGAAAATTTTCAATGATTTGGTTGAAACACACATCTTATTTGTACACTACGTAAAAATTGGGTCAACAATTTTTTTTCAAAAAAGGTAAAACATTAGGTAATAACCTTCACAATTGACCTTGACCTCATTTTGAAGGTAATTACAAGAATATTTCAAAACTGAAAACCCCATGTCATTATCTGATCAAATAATGAAGATATGATAATTTCAGCAATTTTTTGCATCCGTGACCTTGACCTTTGAACCCATAACCTTTCTCTATACATCAAAATAGTAGTTGAATTAATATCTACAACATTCTAATATATATGCCTATAGAAAATGTTAATAGTTTTCAAGATAATTAACCATTTCAGTATTATTTTGTATCTGTGACCTTGACCTTTGAACCCTGACCTTAATCTATATATCACAATGATCGTTACATCAATACCAACAATATTCTAATATACATGCCTATACAAAAAATTTATAGTTTTTCGTGTTAGTTAATGTGTTTGATTTTGTTTTATTATTGTATTCCAAAGGCAGGACATATGGCAATTGGACCAGTTGTAAATAGGTCAGCTGAAGAAATTATTTATGAACAAAATTTTTTGCATGATCAGTCATTATTTACCACTGCCTATGTCTAAGTTGCATATTAATGAAATCAATTTGCCTACAGAAACAAAATAGTCATCAATCAGAAAAAGATATTACTGGTACTTCAAAAACATTTTATTCAAACAAATTTTTAGGACAACATGTTTTATTTATCATCAGCTGAAAAATGAATCCACAATGGCTATTTATGTGTTTCTCATTATAGAAACATGGCCATCTTGGATGTAACATTGGCTTGTCTGGCAAGACAAATTTAATTTAAATTAGCCTAGTGGTTTCAAAGAAGATTTTCAAAATATTGATGAATTATTACACCTGATTCACAAAATTCTTGAAAATTGTGGCAACAAAACCTTCTCAGGAAACCTGTTACAACTTTGGCTTCATTTGGCTTTGTAGTTTCAAAGAAGATGATTTTCAAAGAATCGCTTAAATTTAGCATCTAATTTGCATATTCGGCTAATTACAAGCAAACAGAAAAAGTTACAGAAAAATCTGTTACATATATTTAATAACTAGACATCTACTTTCTAATTCTCAAATTTGAACTAAATCGATCCATAACTAAACATGTAATGACCATTTATAGGTTTTTGCTATTTATAGCAATGGTGGCCATCTTGAATGAAGCAGGAAGTTGATTTGTACAAACTTTAATCTACTCCACCTAGGTACTTTCCACACCAAATTTGGCATCATTTGGGTATGTGGTTTCAGAGAAGAAGATTTTCAAAGAATTGCCTAAATTTAGCATCTAATTTGCATATTCCGCTAATTACGAGCAAACAGAAAAAGTTACAGAAAAATCCGTTGCATATATTAAATGCCTAGACATATTCGTTCTAAATCTCAAATTTGAACTAAATCGGTCCAAAAATAAACATGTAACGACCATTTATAGGTTTTTGCTATTTATGGCAATGGCAGCCGTCTTGGATGATGCAGGAAGTTGATTTGTACAAACTTTATTCTACTCCACCTAGGGACTTTCCACACCAAATTTGGCATCATTTGGGTATGTGGTTTCAGAGAAGAAGATTTTCAAAGAATTGCCTAAATTTAGCATCTAATTTGCATATTCCGCTAATTACGAGCAAACAGAAAAAGTTACAAAAAAACCCGTTACATATATTAAATGGCTAGACATCTACTTTCTAAATCTCAAATTTGAACTAAATCGGTCCATAAATAAACATGTAATGACCATTTATAGGTTTTTGCTATTTATAGCAATGGCGGCCATCTTGTATGCCGCACGAAGTTGATTTGTACAAACTTTAATCTACTCCACCTAGGTACTTTCCACACCAAATTTGGCATCATTTGGGTATGTGGTTTCAGAGAAGAAGATTTTCAAAGAATTGCCTAAATTTAGCATCTAATTTGCATATTCCGCTAATTACGAGCAAACAGAAAAAGTTACAAAAAAACCCGTTACATATATTAAATGGCTAGACATCTACTTTCTAAATCTCAAATTTGAACTAAATCGGTCCATAAATAACATGTAATGACCATTTATAGGTTTTTGCTATTTATAGCAATGGCGGCCATCTTGGATGCCGCACGAAGTTGATTTGTACAAACTTTAATCTACTCCACCTAGGTACTTTCCACACCAAATTTGGCATCATTTGGGTATGTGGTTTCAGAGAAGAAGATTTTCAAAGAATTGCCTAAATTAAGCATCTAATTTGCATATTCCGCTAATTACGAGCAAACAGAAAAAGTTACAAAAAAATCCGTTACATATATTAAATGGCTAGACATCTACTTTCTAAATCTCAAATTTGAACTAAATCGGTCCATAAATAAACATGTAATGACCATTTATAGGTTTTTGCTATTTATAGCAATGGCGGCCATCTTGGATGCCGCATGAAGTTGATTTGTTACAAAAAAACCCGTTACATATATTAAATGGCTAGACATCTTCTTTCTAAATCTCAAATGTGAACTAAATCGGTCCATAACTAAACATGTAATGACCATTTATAGGTTTTTGCTATTTATAGCAATGGCGGCCATCTTGGATGCCGCACGAAGTTGATTTGTATAAACTTTAATCTACTCCACCTAGGTACTTTCCACACCAAATTTGGCATCATTTGGGTATGTGGTTTCAGAGAAGAAGATTTTCAAAGAATTGCCTAAATTTAGCATCTAATTTGCATATTCCGCTAATTACGAGCAAACAGAAAAAGTTACAAAAAAACCCGTTACATATATTAAATGGCTAGACATCTACTTTCTAAATCTCAATTTGAACTAAATCGGTCCATATATAAACATGTAATGACTATTTATAGGTTTTTTGCTATTTATAGCAATGGCGGCCATCTTGGATGCCGCACGAAGTTGATTTGTACAAACTTAATCTACTCCACCTAGGTACTTTCCACACCAAATTTGGCATCATTTGGGTATGTGGTTTCAGAGAAGAAGATTTTCAAAGAATTGCCTAAATTTAGCATCTAATTTGCATATTCCGCTAATTACGAGCAAACAGAAAAAGTTACAAAAAAACCCGTTACATATATTAAATGGCTAGACATCTACTTTCTAAATCTCAAATGTGAACTAAATCGGTCCATAACTAAACATGTAATGACCATTTATAGGTTTTTGCTATTTATAGCAATGGCGGCCATCTTGGATGCCGCACGAAGTTGATTTGTACAAACTTTAATCTACTCCACCTAGGTACTTTCCACACCAAATTTGGCATCATTTGGGTATGTGGTTTCAGAGAAGAAGATTTTCAAAGAATTGCCTAAATTTAGCATCTAATTTGCATATTCCGCTAATTACGAGCAAACAGAAAAAGTTACAAAAAAATCCGTTACATATATTAAATGGCTAGACATCTACTTTCTAAATCTCAAATTTGAACTAAATCGGTCCATAAATAAACATGTAATGACCATTTATAGGTTTTTGCTATTTATAGCAATGGCGGCCATCTTGGATGCCGCATGAAGTTGATTTGTTACAAAAAAACCCGTTACATATATTAAATGGCTAGACATCTTCTTTCTAAATCTCAAATGTGAACTAAATCGGTCCATAACTAAACATGTAATGACCATTTATAGGTTTTTGCTATTTATAGCAATGGCGGCCATCTTGGATGCCGCACGAAGTTGATTTGTATAAACTTTAATCTACTCCACCTAGGTACTTTCCACACCAAATTTGGCATCATTTGGGTATGTGGTTTCAGAGAAGAAGATTTTCAAAGAATTGCCTAAATTTAGCATCTAATTTGCATATTCCGCTAATTACGAGCAAACAGAAAAAGTTACAAAAAAAACCCGTTACATATATTAAATGGCTAGACATCTACTTTCTAAATCTCAAATTTGAACTAAATCGGTCCATATATAAACATGTAATGACTATTTATAGGTTTTTGCTATTTATAGCAATGGCGGCCATCTTGGATGCCGCACGAAGTTGATTTGTACAAACTTTAATCTACTCCACCTAGGTACTTTCCACACCAAATTTGGCATCATTTGGGTATGTGGTTTCAGAGAAGAAGATTTTCAAAGAATTGCCTAAATTTAGCATCTAATTTGCATATTCCGCTAATTACGAGCAAACAGAAAAAGTTACAAAAAAACCCGCTACATATATTAAATGGCTAGACATCTACTTTCTAAATCTCAAATGTGAACTAAATCGGTCCATAACTAAACATGTAATGACCATTTATAGGTTTTTGCTATTTATAGCAATGGCATAGTCCGACGGATGGTTTTTTTTTTTTTTTGAAAAAGAAACAATGTACCAAACCATGTATTGCTGAATTAAATGGTAGAAAATAATAATTTCATAAATATATGAAAAAGACAATCAGTAATTAAAATTTAAAAAAGTTGTACCCGATCGTTTTGTCATTTCGGATAGAGAGAAAGAGTTTTGCAGATCCTACCGTCGCTATGAGGGGGTACATTCTAGCGGTTGTATGTAACTGGATCATTTGCTGTTAATCTGGGTTTTAATTAACTGCTGATTATCACTCGCAATATTCCGTTTCATGTTAATGGTGAAGTACAGTTGTTTTACCAGTTCCGAATTTTTACTACCGAATAATCTAAAATTTCAATCCCGTTCAATTAAAGGAATCGCAAAATAACTCTACTTGAATGTATGGGCATTAATTGTTTAAATAATATTAAACTTCAACCGCTTCCTAAAAGGTCGACAGATTGTTGGTGACCTAGTTTAACGATGTAAACAAATCGTGATCACGGAAATGCCATACTACCACGTGTTTTTGAGGACAGGTGTCGATATTTTGGAATCAGTTAACATTTGTATTATTACACCACATAAATTTTATTTCCTCTGCTTGTGGACGACGTCTGCAGCAGCGCTTATATGAAATCCTATTCGGAACTGGTAAAACGACTGTACACAACACTGTACGAATTATCTCCCTTTCACGAAAGTAAAATCTAATCGATAAACATTTTTAAAATATGACACAATTGCCTCAACATCAAAATACGTTATCATAACCTTCAAATAAATTTAAATTTCCGTAGATTTCGCGAAGAATTAATTAAACAACCTGCCGTTGCTGTTCATTTCATAAAAAGTTATGATTTTACATCGTAGGACGCAACTTCTCGAACTACTTTTTATTGTAAACATGAGATCAGTTCGCCAAATTGCAGAAATTATTAGGTGCATCCCGTCGCAATATTTTACTAGATTCCGAAATGTATTCCGAAAATTTATTCCAAATGTGCATATGTAACCAAATGCATTACCCGTCTCAGAATACATATCTCACGATAAAACAGATATACTTCTTTCACGCTCATTTACCAGGCGCACTATTTCCAGGTGTACTCATATCTTATAATTTCATAGCAAAGAAGCTCGATATCTTGGAAGAAAGTGACAACAATGTACGCGTTTTCACGCTGTACAAAAAACCCGTTACATATATTAAATGGCTAGACATCTACTTTCTAAATCTCAAATGTGAACTAAATCGGTCCATAACTAAACATGTAATGACCATTTATAGGTTTTTGCTATTTATAGCAATGGCGGCCATCTTGGATGCCGCACGAAGTTGATTTGTACAAACTTTAATCTACTCCACCTAGGTACTTTCCACACCAAATTTGGCATCATTTGGGTATGTGGTTTCAGAGAAGAAGATTTTCAAAGAATTGCCTAAATTTAGCATCTAATTTGCATATTCCGCTAATTACGAGCAAACAGAAAAAGTTACAAAAAAATCTGTTACATATATTAAATGGCTAGACATCTACTTTCTAAATCTCAAATTTGAACTAAATCGGTCCATAAATAAACATGTAATGACCATTTATAGGTTTTTGCTATTTATAGCAATGGCGGCCATCTTGGATGCCGCAGGAATATAATTTGTACAAACTTTTATCTACTCCACCTAGGGACTTTCCACACCAAATTTTGTTCCAATTGGCCAAGTGGTTTCAGAGGATAAGATTAAAGTTTATGCACGGACGCACGCACGCACGCACACACGCTTCACCATGGCATAAGCTCAGCTGGCTATAGCCAGTTGAGCTAAAAATGAGCAAGATATTCCATTTATTTTACCTGTGGTCCTGTTCTGCCATCACGTCCTGGAGTACCATCACGACCATTTTGTCCTGTCAAATATAACAAAATGAAATAAGTTTCAGGGACATCCAGTCACTGTTAGTGAAGGGCTCTCTCGTGATATATTGAAGACTTCATTGTAACTGAATAGATGGACATCTCCAAACAAACTAGAGATAACAAAGGTTTTGAACAATATTATTGTGGCATATATTGCTAAATCTCATTTTTCTGAACTTTATATTTTACTTTATAAACAATAACCATTGATATGTAAAAGTGACTGATACATGATGCTTAAGAAAAATCAGCAAATTCTGCAAGAGTTTTTTTCAATTACAGTAAACCCTTGTTATAATGATCCTGGATAAATATGACACCTCACTAAATGCTAGAATACTTTGGTCTATTTCTTTTCCAGTCACACTTTATTTATCATCACTAAACTTCTATGCAACGATCTGCAAATACTGGGGTTGAATAGACATATTACTGACCACCATATGGTAAAGTTGTATGTGAGTATCAATCTCCCTGCAGGAGTAAAGGTCTCCATTTATTTATTTATGAGCCAATGTATTATTTGTAGAGTGATTTTGCCTTGCAGGAGTAAAGGTCCCTTATATTTGTAGAGTGTTTTTGCCCTACCTATTGTAACATCAGGACAGAGAATTAAGACTACAGATGATTTATACAAACCATTTCCTGTTCCAGATGCCGGAAGTCCAGGTAAACCTCTCTCTCCTTGGTCTCCCTGTCGATATAAAGATTATATGTATATATTTACTGCTATCAACTCTAATACAATACAGTTCCGATGTTAATTAATGATTTAATAAAAAAAAGAAAACATAAAAAAACTAAGTTGAATGCACAGAAACCGAATCGTTAACAGACAGCCAACACTTGCTCGGACGGACAGTACCATAACATAATACATCCTGTCAATATTGAAGGGCATATAAACATTCATGAATTTTTAATTTTTAACATAAAAATTTGAACCTAGATGAAAATAATTATAAAGTCTTTCATTTATAAGCAGAAAAAACAGGATTTTTTGCCTTTATTTTTGGCAGGTCCCTAACATAGTTTTGAAAGTCTAGTATCATCAATGAAAGGTTCATGTGCAATTATGTTATCAAATAGAAAAAGTACTATTATCATAGGGTCCTAATGTAAAATCAATAGGTCCCGGACCTCGGAACTAATATTTCAAAAGAAATGGAATTAATTCACTCTAAACAATTCCGTTTATGAATGTTTGGTACAATCTCCTCTTATTACAATTAGTCATACATGCCATATTTTTATGGGAGCAAACTGTGAGATTGGTGGTAATTTTAAGGGAGTTTTGAAAAAAATAAGGGAGGTTTTACGTAAACCTGTAATGCCGACATTTTTCGTGTATTCTTGGGTTTTTTGACAACTATAAATTCTATTGTATTTTGTCACAGCTTAATGTCTTTTTCAGACTTTGATCTTTCATCTGAATTTTCATGAAAAATAATTTAGTGTGCATTACATTATATATAATATTCAAAAGATATGCATTTTGTCAAAACATTAAATGAAATAAAACCCAGACTAGATTTTTATTACAAATAAGCCTAGTTTCTTTTCTTTTTTTCATTTTATCAGTGAAAAGATTTATTCATTAGATACCCACAGTACATATTCAAGAATTTTGATCATTAAGCTACAAGTAAGACTAAATAGAAAATTCATGGGACACAATAAGATCTTATATGGTTTAGTACATATCCAATATTAAACAACTGTTCAATGAAAGAATGTGTTTATTTTTTGTCTGGAAAAATGAATAAGTTACACAACAAATCCTGCTTTCAGATGTTTCCTTTCTATAACAATTTTATCAATGAAAAGGTTTATTCATCCAAACAATCACCAAAAAGTAGTCTGACAGATCCTAAGCCATGTGCTCTTTGTTTACTTTCTGTAGAAACATGATTATTTCCCTTGATATATTTATACATGTTATTCAAAGCAGACTGGTTAACGACTATTTTATCGGGTTAAGAGTTAAAACATGGATGCTACAGCATGGCACAATCATGGTGTACAGCTTAGCCTTATTCATTAAATTTGGGTTTGTTTAGAAGAAAAATAAAGAGATCATGGTTTTAATTGCGTTATACAGCCTTCATTTAAATAAGGAATACATAAAAAGGTAATTATTTCCATCTGTCTTATCAAGTTATGCTATCGATTCACATCGTTTTCCATCCCCCAAAAAATCCTGTTCAGAAAAGACACTTTCTCTCTGCCTATGGCAATTTGTGTAATTGTTTATCTATCACAGATGATACTCCATACACGTGTATCTTAAATTAAATGACCAAGTACACCATGGAGGTGACAACGCGTGTCCACTTGCTGATTAAGGGATTATCTACGGTACATTGCACACGACTTTGGACACTTCAAACCATGTTTATTCAGTAATCACCCCAACTGATTGGCGTAGCTTGTTTAGAGAAAAATTAAAGGGAGGAATAGCAATTTTCCGTGAGAAATCGATCTAACGCTGGGAGTTTCAAAAATGAGCAAAAATCTGTGAGGTTTTGTCTCACGGCGTGAGATATGGCATGTATGCAATTAGTTGGATTGGGTATCCAGAAAAAACACTTGTTGTAACATAAAATCATAATTACCTTTGTACCCTTTTCACCAGGAACAGTTTGTGCACCACCAATAGCGATTCCAGGCTTTCCAGGACGTCCAGGTTGACCTGGAATACCGCTTTCTCCCTTCCTTCCACGGAATCCACGTCGTCCCTAAATATTACACACAAAATTAATCAACCAGGAAAATGTAACTCACAGTGATGAATTTTGAAATTAAAATACCTGGCCTCGCATAAAGCACTCTGCCACTCATAATGACCAAGTTGGAACATCCAGTGTCAAGTGGTTTTTTATCTAAACCAAGCCTAGTGATAAGAAGATTATTTCATTATCTGTCAGACCTCTTCCATGCTTTTTATTAAAATGTCAAAATGGAATGCTAAATACAATCAAATTATATCTTTTTCTAGTGCTAAATTACTGCTACTTGATGCAGACACCCTGATTACTTGGCACAATACCGAGCAGTTTGGAATTTTTTATCCAATGGCAACTCTTAGGAGATCTGAAAATCTGAAAACTTTTTGGTTTTATTTCTGTAGTTGAGAAAAATTAAAAGACAAAATGAGCATGGACTTGTTGCTTGTTTATTACAGTTAGTATAATCATTTTTCAATGTAGAAGGGGCCCCTGCACTATTGGCTCCAAAACAATAGTTTTGTCCCACAAATATACTGTCTGTGGATAAACAAATAATAACCCATCTGTTTGTCTTAGGTGAGTTTTGAAAATATCCAGTTCTATCTCCTTCTCATTTATCTCTATTACATTTTTTAATTTGACTTAATACTGACCTTTTAAAATAAAACACATCAAGTTATGTTATATCAACCCAATTTATTAAAACATGGCCAGTGTTTATATCAAGGCCTCAGATATGCCCCAAACCAAGTAAATTTCTAGATTCCAACACTGTAATCACCGGTAGTTTACCAACAGTCTTATACATTTCAAGTAGTTTGGTAACCTCCTTTATGTTTAACCATTTCTCATATTCAGTCTATCAAAACTGAATTTGTTATATGTAATACTCACAGGTACTCCAGGCATTCCGATCATTCCTTTGGGTCCAGGGAATCCTCTTTGTCCACGAGGTCCAGGTTCTCCATCTCGTCCATCTATTCCAGGTAATCCAATATCTCCCTTATCTCCCTAACAAATCATAAAAATATAATTTTCATATTTTATAACAGTAATGTTATAAAACATAGACTAACATTTCTGTATATTAAACTCTGTTGAACTAAAATCAGATCAGTAAAACCCCATCTTTGTCTAAATTAATTTTTTGTTAGAATTCTTTAAAGCAAAGTTTGTAAAATTTGAATTATTCCTTGTGAGAATATATTCTGTTTCTGAAATATATTCCTATAAATGCTGTACTGAACATTTAACCATAAAATGTTCACTTATATCATCAAGACATTGCCAGCTATAGGCAAAGGTGCAGACTACTGTGACACAGGACAGGACCTCATTTATTTTAAGTTTCCATCCGAAAGAACCTTGGCTATCATTTTGAAATGCTGAATGCTTGGCAAAAAAACAGTCACTACCCACTTTCTAGTCTTGGATCAGACCCTGTCAGGGTTCAAACCCACAACCTCCCACTTATGGAGCAAACACTCTACCAATGAGAATATATAGTATTTTACATTTGGTACAAATTTTTGCAGAAAAATTTTGACCAGGAAGCACCGGTATAGCAAAAATTAGTACACTTTCAATATAGTCACAGACTCACAGTATATCAACTAAGGAAATTGGAATTTTTTTTTACATGTGCCTCAGAAATGGCAAAATGGTCTAGAGCATTATATAAACATTTAATTATTGAGTTTAATCAATTTAATATTAAATGAACAATTTAAAATTCTTGATTAAATGTATAATCTTCAAAACAATTCAAAATTTGTTCCTCACTGCAGACAAATAATCAAAATGTTGGAAATAAGCACAAGTTGTATTACATAAGTGATGATGTTTTATTACAAGTAGTTTGGGACAGATTATCCAATAAAATTATATATACCTTTCCACCCTCTCCACCAGAACCTCCAGATCCTGCTGGCCCAGGTGGTCCAGGAGGCCCAGCTGGTCCGGTAGGTCCGGAAGGTCCAGCCGGTCCAGGATTTCCATCTCTGCCATGTTTTCCATCTTTACCACTTTCTCCTCTAGGTCCCTGAAATATAATGAAGATACAATATCAATATTCTAAAGCATATTTGATAGTAACTCATATTTTCGATTCTTCTGTATGATAATCCTTAATTATATGGCTTGTTTTATATCTTGAGTTGCAGTAAAATGGTTTATTGAAGAAAATTCAGAGCGTTTGTAAAAATTTATGGTTGATTATCAATTTATAAAGTCAAAGTCACTCCCCAGTCTATAGTTTCATCAGGCTGGTATTTATCTCAATTTTAGTGAAGTTAAGCAACTGAGAGTACAAAACTCTTCTCTTTAGATTGTACACCAGACCATATCAGCAGATACACCGTCACTTGTTCATTTAAAAGCTTGTTGGACTAAAACCACTTTGTTCTTGGCCATGTCACACAGCCCAGCTGCCTCTGGAATCATAAATCTTTAGCCTTAAACCTAAATTGTCATTGAGTAGATGAGTACATACCATTAACCCTGTAAGTCCTGGATCTCCTGGGGCACCTGTTATACCTGGATCTCCAACTGGTCCAGGATCGCCAGGAAGTCCTGGTGGTCCCTGGGGTCCAACAGGTCCAATAGGACCAGTAAGTCCTCGGTCTCCCTGTGATTAAAAATGAAATGAGAAAAAGGTTAAAAATATGCAAGTTACAGTTTTTCTCAGCAATGAATGACTGAAGCATTAGTCACAAAACAAGAGGACACTAAATGAATGGATTGGCACTCTGCAACATCATCGTATTATGCTGACAAGAGATATTTCAATTCCTGTGCCATAGTGATGCTATTATTTTACTTGCTACAACTGTATTATTGTTTAAATTGATTGAATTATTAGAAATGAAAATATTTTTTTTTCTTTTTCTTATGGAATTGTGAAAGAATTTAACACTTTGCACACTGCATAATTTGATAGCAAATCATGTCCATTTCATTTTCCAAAACAAACACAATATCATTTTCATTTCTTTATTACTGGCTATGTATGTTTGCTTGCTTGGTAGTCTTAATATATAGTGTAAATGTTGTGATAATATTACCTTAGGTCCAGGTGTGCCAGGTAATGAAGATCCATCAGGTAATTCACCAGATCCCTCTATTGTTACAGCAGTACCTGGTGGTCCAGGTGGACCGGGTGGACCAGGAGGACCACTGGGACCAGAAGGACCAACTCTACCCTCAATACCAACACCAGGGTCACCTGCATCACCCTAGATGTTAAATAAATCAAAAATAAAATGTCATTAAAGCTTATTTAGGCATACTGCATATGCTTTTATTACTGTAAACCTACTTTCATTCACATGGGATTAATTGTCACGTGTTTTGCAAGGACAAAATAATGGCGAAAGTTAATCGTCACGAATTTGTTTCCGAAAATGGAATTATTTATATCAAATATTCAACTAAAGTCCATACTGCGAAAGTTAATAATCGCGAAATAGTTTTGGTGGGAGAATCGTGAAAGTAAATATCTGCATTGGTTTACAGTACATTCAAATTTGCTGATTCTATTTTTTTATAGATATAGAGAAAGAAAATCATTTCATGGGTTGGTAAACATAATATTGTGAGAAGATGTCTGGTAAAATTTGAATTATAACAATAAATAATTACTTTATATAAATACAAGTGATACTAAAGTTATTGGTTATATCTTGAGTTGCTCTAGAAACATTTATTGAAGAGAATTCAGTACAATTGTAAATAATATACTGCAAATATGGCAATTTTTTCATTATGAGACAACACAAATGATTTCAAGTATCACATGTACAGTGGTTGGTACATTTTCATATACTAGTTGTGTAAACATTTTTATACATGTATATAAAACAATCTTTTTGTCTATGTTTTCTGTTCAAGTGGCTTTCTAACAATAATATCTGTACCTTTTGTCCGCGGAGACCTGGAAGTCCTGGCTCTCCCGGAGAACCTGGTACTCCTGGTGCTCCTTCACGTCCATCCTCTCCCGGAAATCCGTCGACTCCATCATTACCTGGCGAACCCTGAAATTCAGATTTTTTTTTATAGAATTTATAGCAAAAGTATACAATAATGCACAGTGATATGAAGATATGAAAAATTATTTAAAAATTATTAAATAATATATTGAAATTTTTATATTTGCATTTATTGTCGGCCATTATGGAATACAATCATCATGGAGTAAAACAAAACATACAAACAGTTTAAACCCCTAAATCCATTCTATGATATTAAATATTTTTTTGGTTTTTCATCCTCTTTTGTAAAGGGTCCTTTATTAGAGACCTTTAAAACCAATGCTTTATGGTATAGTAAGAACCTTCCTGCACACTGCCTTGAGGACACTGGAAAGGTAAAATTTTCTGTCACTTCACCTACCTGGTGATGTCTCAATATAGTATAAGTGAAATATTTTTGACTGGGAATTTAAATTCCAATCAATTAATCAGTTCACCCTTTCATCCATACACCACCCCCACTCATACATTGGTCTGTCTGACCAGCTGTCATTTCATCTGTCTGTCTCTGTCCACCCACCCACCAACCAACCAACCAATCGACCAATCGATCAACCAATCAATCAATTTCTTTCATTACAGTAATAAACAATTTGCATTTCACTTTTTTTATTCTGCAATATAAATCACCCCAGTATAGTAATCCATTGAAGACATTTTATTCATTACAACTATTCACTTCCAGCATTAAGGTATATGTTATAATACTCACCGGTGCACCCCTTTCTCCTGCAACTCCCTGTGGACCGAGCTGTCCTGGTTCTCCAGTAGCACCTGGTGGTCCTGGGGTTCCTGGTGTCCCAGGTGGACCCGATATACCAGGTGGACCCTGTGGGCCTGCTGGTCCTACTGGGCCAACAACACCTTCACAATCACAGTTACCTCCTCCTGAACCATCCTGTCAATATGAACACCATATATATATTATCTTTTTTTCATAAATTATAGTGTTAATTTCACAGCACTAGACGGCCGTTTCAGAATACAATTTCTCATTAGTAGTGCTTGGAACAAAATTATGAAACCAAAATTGTTTGCAAGGGATTTAAAACCAGAGGCTCAGTGTGGCTGAGCCTGTATCGCTCACCTGACTAAAATGCTTTTAAAGCAAATTTGTATTCCAGTGATGAAAAAATGCACTGTTTATATCAGACAGAATGGCTAAGGAAATCACTGTAGAACTTTATGTACCATTCACAGTTTTTTCAATCTGATTAAAATCACATCTCTCACTTGCTCCCCCATTTTTGATATAGGCGCGGAGTGGGAGATCTGAGGAAAACCGTTTAGGGGCATATGTGAATGAGCCATTGTTGTAACATTTATTGTCTAATAAAATTTCAGCTTCCGAGATTTTGAAAGTGTTTTGCCTTTATTGTGAATGAAACGGGCAATTTTAATTTGTCAATCTAAGTAAAGGACCTTCCATACATCATTCCCATAAAGTTTGGTTCAATTTGCTTCAGTAGCTTTAGAGGAGATAGCAAATATATGCTATTCCCATAGGGTTAAACTATGTTCTGTGCTGGCAGCCATCTTTTTTGGCGGATCAAAAAATGTCCACAATCTAAGTAAAGAACCATCCATACATCATTCCTGTTAGAGTTTGATTCAATTTGCTTTAGTAGCTTCAAAGGAAATAGCAAATATATGCTTTTCCCATAGGGTCCAATGTGAAACAATGTTCTCCACTGGCAGCCATGTTTTATGGCAGATCAGGAAAATTTTGGCAATCTATGTAAAGGACCTTCTATACATCATTCCTGTAAAGTTTGGTTCAATTTGCTTCAGTCATTTCTGAGGACATAGTCAAAAATGTGTTTTTCCCATAAAGTCCAATGTTAAACTATCTTTTGCGCTGACAGCCATGTTTTTTGGCAGATCAGAAAAATTTTGGCAATCTATGTAAAGGACCTTTTACACATCATTCCTGTAAAGTTTGGTTCAATTTGCTTCCCTAGCTTCAGAGGAGATAGCATATACAGTCGACTCTCGTTATCTTGAATTTGTTGGGTCCGTGGAAAGTAGTTCGACATATCCGAAGTTCGACTTAAAAATCGGCAAGTCCCTGACATGGGATGTAACTCTGTTGTACTTCTCAAAACTGTTGACTTCCGGTCCATAATCGGCAATTTTTTATCATTATTTATTTCAATATTTATAACTTATGTTTATACTATTAAACAATGTAATGACAAAAATAAATAATTTCAATATTTATAACTTATGTTTTTACTATTAAACAATGTAATGACAAAAATAAATAAAGATGAAATAATTCTCGACTGTAAAACCTGAAGACGGCAACTCGGCATGGAAGACTAAACAGAAACTTCACCGTAATCTCTTAATCGTTTGTTAATCTTTCAATTAAAATTAAATCACTTAGCTTTGGTTATTTTCGGCATGTTTTCACCCACATTTCAAAGATTCTCGTTCCGTCATAATTTACTAAAAAATATTAAGCTTTGGGTATTAAGTTTTCATTTCGCACACTTCAAAGGTAATCATTCTGTAAATTTGAACGACCCACACGGGAGGTAACTGTTTGTGTGTACATGTGAACACTGATCGACCGAAGGTGCGTGGATGTAATTAAAGATCAATAATGCTGATTATTGATTATTGATTCATGGTCAGGTGATTAAGAAAGGGTTTCTTTCTTTACAGGTAAAGGTAACAAAAGGAAGGACTTCAGTTTATTCCGACAAAGGGAACTCAATCATGCATGCACAAACGTGACAGGTGACAGTTAAGACATCAAAGAAGTTTGCCGGTTCGACTCATGTGTATCAAATTTAGAATGATTTAATGTCAACGGACCTAAAAATTACTTCGACTCATCCGGAAATTCGACTTACACGATTTCGACTTAAACATATAATTCCAGTATATTTATATAAGAATAAAATTGGGACCGCAAAACTTACTTCGACTTATCCGGAATTTCGACATATCCGAGTTTGACTTAACGAGAGTCAACTGTATATGCTTTTCCCATAGGGTCCAATGTGAAACTATGTTCTCCGCTGGCAGCCATGTTTTTGGCGGATCAGAAAATTTTGGCAATCTATGTAAAGGACCTTTTATACATCATTCCTGTAAAGTTTGGTTCAATTTGCTTCAGTCATTTCTGAGGACATAGTCAAAAATGCGTTTTTCCCATAGGGTCCAATGTTAAACTATCTTCTGCCCTGGCGGCCATGTTTTTTGGCAGATCAGAAAAATTTTGGCAATCTAAGTAAAGGACCTTCTATACATCATTCCTGTAAAGTTTGGTTCAATTTGCTTCAGTCATTTTTGAGGGCATAGTCAAAAATGTGTTTTTCCCATAGAGTCCAATGTTAAACTACCTTTTGCGCTGGCAGCCATGTTTTTTGGCCAATCAGGAAAATTTTGGCAATCTATGTAAAGGACCTTCTATACATCATTCCTGTAAAGTTTGGTTCAATTTGCTTCCCAAGCGTCAGAGGAAATAGCATATATATGCTTTTCCCATAGGGTCTAATGTTAAACTATCTTCTGCGCTGGCGGCCATATTTTTTGGTGGATCAGAAAAATTTTGGCAATCTAAGTAAAGGACCTTCTATACATCATTCCTGTAAAGTTTGGTTAAATTCGCTATAGTCATTTCTGAGGAGATAGCCAAAATACGTTTTTTCCATAGGGTCCCATGTTAAACTACCTTTTGCTCTGGCAGCCATGTTTTTTGGCCAATCAGAAAAATTTTGGCAATCTATGTAAAGGACCTCCAATACATCATTCCTCTAAAGTTTGGTTAAGTTTGCTTCAATAGTTTTAGAGGAGATAGCCAAAATGTGTTTTTTCCATAGGGTCCAATGTTAAACTATGTTCCCCGCTGGCAGCCATATTTTTAGGCAGATCAGAAAAATTTCGGCAATCTTTGCAAAAGACCTTCCATACATTATTCCTGTAAAGTTTAATTGAATTGGCTTCAGCTGTTTCAGAGGAGATAGCCAAAATGTGCGTTTTCCCATAGGGCCCAATGTTAAACTTTGTTTGGCCCTGGCGGCCATTTTTTTTTGGCGGATCAGAAAAGTTTGGGCAATCTTAGTAAATGACCTTGCATACATTATTCCTGTAAAGTTTGGTTTAAATTGGCTCAGCGGTTTCAAAGAAGATAGCAAATATATGCTTTTCCCATAGGGTCCAATGTTAAACTATCTTCTGCTCTGGCGGCCATGTTTTTTGATGGATCAGAAAAATTTTGGCAATCTAAGTAAAGGACCTTCCTTACACCATTCCTGTAAAGTTTGGTTAAATTTGCTTCAGTCATTTCTGAGGAAATAGTCAAAAATGCATTTTTCCCATAGGGTCCAATGTTAAACTATCTTCTGCGCTGGCAGCCATGTTTTTTGGCGGATCAAAAAAATTTCGGCAATCTAAGTAAAGAACCTTCCATACATCATTCCTGTAAAGTTGGTTAAAATGTTTCAGGGGTTTCAGAGGAGATAGCAAAAATGTGAAAAGTTTACAGACGGACTGACAGACTGACAGACTGACAGACTGACGGACTGACGGACGGACTGACGGACGACGGACGCCGAGTGATGGCAAAAGCTCACATGGCCTTTAGGCCAGGTGAGCTAAAAAAGTCAAAGGACCAAAATATATTTAACAAAATTTAGTTAAAGAAATATTGTGCATGAGGGAGTATAGTATACCTTAGTTTTTTATGCTTTTAAGATTTTTAACATGTTATTAGCTGTAAAAATGAATACCTGGATGTAACCATTTCATTTGACATTTTTTATAGATCTGGAGTTTATTATATTATTTATTGGCCAAATTTTTCTTGTGGTACATATTTTATTACTAGAATTAAAATTTCACCTTCTGAAATGTATTATGTTAATCATGATCAAAACTCACATTTATCAATGAATAAGCAAAATGTTAATTTCAAAATAACATACATGTATACAAGATAACTCCATAAAACTGATTGACACGTTTTCCGAAGGTGTTATTTTAAGTACACAATTTTTCGTCAATTTTAACTCTTATAAACAAATTTTCGTAAACATTATATTGAATAAGATAATTTGATTATTTAAAAGTATTATTTAAGTAATCTCTTTAGTTTCCTTGAAATTACCTTAAAATTCAGGTAAATTATAGGTAAAATTACAGGTAAAGCACCTTTGAAAGGCCCTCTTATCCCCATCTTTCATGAGGTGTTGTTTTATGCGAGTAGGCATTCGGGGAACACACCGTATACAATGTCATCAGTAAATTATCATACATGAAAACTGGTTTTATCATTACAAACCGAAAATTTATACCAAATGTATTTGTTGAAAACATCATTCTGCTAAAGCTGAAAGTTTTCAGCTAAGAGTGGTTTTATCTTTTGAAATGTATTTTCCCTAGATTTTTATATTTTTCCACAAAATGTTTTCAGCTAAGAGTGGTTTTATCTTTTGAAATGTATTTTTCCTAGATTTTTATATTTTTCCACAAAATGTTTTCAGCTAAGAGTGGTTTTATCTTTTGAAATGTATTTTCCCTAGATTTTTATATTTTTCCACAAAATGTTTTCAGCTAAGAGTGGTTTTATCTTTTGAAATGTATTTTCCCTAGATTTTTATATTTTTCCACAAAATGTTTTCAGCTAGGAGTGGTTTTATCTTTTGAAATGTATTTTCCCTAGATTTTTATATTTTTCCACAAATGTTTTCAGCTAAGAGTGGTTTTATCTTTTGAAATGTATTTTCCCTAGATTTTTATATTTTTCCCACAAAATGTTTTCAGCTAAGAGTGGTTTTATCTTTTGAAATGTATTTTTCCCTAGATTTTTATATTTTTCCACAAAATGTTTTTCAGCTAAGAGTGGTTTTATCTTTTGAAATGTATTTTCCCTAGATTTTTATTTTTTCCACAAAATGTCAGAACAAATTCTAGAAAATTGTTTTAAAAGAATAAAACTTTGTTGCATTCTTTTGGACCATTATTTTAAGTTTCACTTTCATTATAACCAAAACTTCAATATTTCAATGATTGAATTTTACATGATGATGATAATATAAAACTATGCTATGAAAAATGAATTTGTAATGGCAGTTTATAACAAGAGTGACATTACAATTTTTAACAGCACCAACGTATATCACTTACAATATCAATGTCACCACGAGTTGGACCATCACCCCTCGTCCTGCTGGCCCAGGTGGTCCTGGAGGTCCAGGAGGACCTTGTATTCCATTAACACCTGGTGTTCCAGACACACCACGTGGACCAACTGGCCCTGCTGGACCTGATACTCCTGGTTCTCCTCTAAGTCCACTAGGACCAACTTGTCCATCTCTGCCATCTTGTCCCTGTCATAATCAAAGTACTGAAAGTACTGGTAGATGAAATGAAAAAGTTGTCAAAAGTGAAGTCTACATGATGTTGTAAAGATGTATTTTGTGAAGAGACACCTGCTGACAACTGAGAAATTTCTTTTAATAGAAGATTTAAATTTGGAAAAGAATCAGTTATTTTTTCTAATAACTTCACTGAGGTATTCTGGTGGTTGCTAGACAACATATCAAGATCAAGTTTTTATGATGTGAAGTCGGACAGTTTAAATCAATGGTTTTTTTTCTAAAATCTACTTTTAATTTTTTCTGTAGGCAGCAGCAGCACATTAACTAATATGTAGTGATAGTATATAAAGTACATTTTCAGGATTATAGTAAAAGGCCAAAAGTTTGAACCTCCTAAGGGGGTCCAGCGAAAAGTTTTTTGAACAAATGGCACAAAATCTATCATTCTGATGCAATCCACACTAATCTGCCATTTGACTCTTCCGTAAATGACTGCCACAAAAATAGAAACAATAATTGTATACTTACAGGTTCTCCCTTTGGTCCGGTCAATCCACGAGGTCCTAACTGTCCTGGGGGACCTTCTTGGCCCTGTGATGTAAAAGAAAACAAAACCATATATTGCTGTTATGTTAACAGATCTACAACATAAACATAATTATGAATGAAACGCAAAAACTGACAAATATTGAAAGAGATAAAACAGAATGCTCATCTGAACATTCCTAGGTTGTTAGTTTTCAGCTTGAATCTGTTCTATATATAATATTTTTCGTTAGCCATTGCAATTTTCATTTTTTTTGTTTTTTAGATTTATAAACATTGTTATTTTTCCAGTTGGTATAAAATGATTAAATGACAATGAGTTGAGAGAGATATGTAAATTTGTTCACTTCTTTACAACCCATATTTCCATTGGGCTTCACCATTGGTCAATATTACTTATAGACGGTTAACAATCTTCATGTCTCCCTCATCAGGGGCAATAACTGTATATTTTTATTACTCTTATCTTCTCGACTGTAACCTAACAATGAGTTCCCAAACCAGCAGTGTTGTACTCTTGCTGAGCAATGTAAAATTGTATTTTGAAACTTCCAAGGAAAAAATGGTATTTTTTTATACAACAGACATAAAACATTTAATTAAAAAACATTGAAACAACCAACACCACATAAACAGGAAAAAGCAAACAATTAGTTGGAATTCAATAAAATTTCCTCAAATATCTGCATTTTTGTAATGTGTGTGTGTTTGTTTGTTTTTTGGTTTTTTTTTTTTTTTTGGGGGGGGGGGGGGAGGGGTTGTAGTTTGTGTGCACCTGTATGTGTGTCTGTATGTGACTGTGTGTCTGTATGCATGACTGTATGTGTGTGTGTATCTATGTGTCTGTGACTATGCATGTGTATGTATGTAAAATGTGTGTATGTCTGTGTTTGTATGTGACTGTATGTGTGTGTCTGTGACTATGTGTGCAACCACCAGTATGTGTGTGTCTATGTAACAATGTGTGTATGTCTGTGTGTTTGTATGTGACTGTATTGTGTGTGTCTATGTGTGTGTATGTGTGTGACCACCGTATGTGTGTGTGTTTTGTAGAATGAATGGGATCCCAACCATTTTTGTATTAATTTTAAATATAACAAAATAGCAATTTTTAAGTTACACAAAACACCCAAATTTGAACCAAGCTTAATTCAACACTTAAATTTAAAGTAAAATAAAAAATAAGTTGAAGTTAATTTCAGTAATTAAAAACAATTTGAATAAATATAAACAACAGATATTTAGACAAGTTTTTTAAACAAAATTACCTCAATATCACTTCCATCTGCATGCACAATTTAAACAGAAAGAAAAATATACTAGTATATATACATTAAATTATACAAAGATTTTTGTCCCATAATTTTTACATTTTTTTGCATACATAATAAATTTAAGTAAATAAAAAGTAAATAACCTACAGATAATGTTTTAAATATCAAAATAACAGCTCACACTCAAACAAACACCTTAAGGTAGTCATTTAAAGCATTTATTTCACTATAAATTACTGGGAATGAACAATGTTCCTCTCTGCATTACAGAGCCTAAATATTCTGTCAAACAATTTATTCCTGTAATTTGTTTCTGCAGGATCATAATTGTACTTACAGGGAATCCTGGTTGTCCTGGGGGTCCCGGAAGTCCATCTCGTCCTGCTGGTCCGACCAATTCTGAGATATTTCCACCAAATACACCTGGTTTACCTGAAGAGAAATAGTGATTCGGTCAGTAGGTGAATAACATCTTATACAAATCAAAAACATATGGAGATAGGTGGCCAAGTAATTAAGATTGCAAACTCATGATTCAAGGGTCCTGGGTTTGATCAGAAAAGCTGCATGCTATTTATGTCTTTGAGTATGAAATTTGATTTCACATTATTTTAATCCACCAAACAACTAAATGAATGGGTACTGGCAAATAAGCTAGGAGTTAACCTTGCAATGGACTTACCTCCCATTCATGGGGGGGGGGGGAGTATTGCTCTCTCTCCTAAACAAACAAAACAGGGATTAGCCTCAGCCTGATGAGCCCATAAATTTAGACATGACACATGTAACTTGTGTAATACAGAATATTGAATTATATACTGTTACAGTAAAACCTGCCTTAAAGACCACCTCTATGTAAGGACCATCTGCTTTTAAAGGTCAGATAAATGTAATCCCAATTGCTCTTTACTCATGTAATGTAACCTGTATATATGTGCCACCTGCCCATAAAGATCACTCTTACTGCTTCTCTTTGGTAGCCTTTATAGACAGGTTTGACTGTATTTAGAATACAACTTGTAATGGTTAATAGAAAGATCTAACAGACATGTGATAAAAGCACATCCTTTACCTGGTAATCCAGGAACACCAGCTGGACCAGGCTGTCCAATATAACCTCTGGGTCCTTCTGGACCAGCTGGACCTACAGGTCCTTGAGGACCTGGGGGACCTGGTGGTCCAGGAACAGGTTCTCCACCTCCACTACCGTCTTTTTCAATGACTGTGGCAACACCAGGTGGTCCAGGAGGCCCTTGAATTCCTTGTATACCCTGTTCACCCCTTGGACCAATAACAGCTTCACCTCTTTCACCCTATAAATAAATGAACGATTGGATCAATATTGACATTAGTTTGTATTATGTATAGAGCAAGAAAGACAGCGTGGTTGAAATTCTGACCTGAAATGTGCATGTTAAGTCTGAGTTACGATGAAAGGAGACCAACAGACTCAAAACTGGTATGTCTTGATCAACTAATTGACATTAGAAAACATTGAAATTTAAATCACATCTTAGTTAACTATCAAATGTTATAATCAAATGCAGAACGATTTCTGTTTGTCTCTAATGTGCTTGAAGTTTGCTTCAAATATTGCTTTAACAAGCAGTTTCTGAGAAAAACACATTCCATTCAGAAAATAACTCTATATGGCTTTTTAACATTCATATCCAAAATTAATCTGTGACAAAGTTGATCATGGTCTCCCAGAATTGATCTGTGTTAAATTGTTTATTACAGATTTGTTACTGTTAACGTAGTTTTATATGTAGTGTATTCAGCAGTAAAAAAAATTCAAATTTGTACCATCCATAAAATAAAACATATCCTTGATCCTATCGTCAGTTTCCTAAATCTGTGAATATCAAACCCTGACAAAGGTAGAAAATTTCAAAACCATGAAAATTTGAACACATGTACAGTATGTACTTCTGTAATTCAGACAGGGCTCAAAGTGACTTTTTGATTGTAGGAGCCAGCCTGGCTCCTTATATAAAAATATTAGGCGCCAATTAAAACTTTTGGGCACCAATTGAGACTTTTAGCAGTTTTGGCACTCGCAATAAAATTAATGTGATTTTATCCTAAAAATAATCTAAAAACACATTGTACACTGTATAATATAAAACATTTATTATCAATCAATCATCAGGCAATGGATATATCGCCTGCTTTTTGGGAGCATCACACGTACTTGCCTTGAAAAAGCTACAGCCACTTCCCAGCCATGATAACTGTTCTATTCGGCACACTTTTGACGTTTCGTATATATACACATAGAAAGATTCCCTCTATAAGTCACAAAGCCGGCCAAGGAGTGCCGGAAACACTTTGTCATGTAAAACACAAATACAAACATAGCACTGTTGTGCTGTTGTACAGCGTAGTTGGGAAAATTGTGTTGTGGCAAGACAGAATATAACCGAAAATTCGGGGGGGGGGGGGGGGGGGTCGATCTATGCAGCATAGTCCGAGATGGTTTTTTTTTTTTTTTTGGAAAAAGAAACAATATACCAAACCATGTATTGCTGAATTAAATGGTAGAAAATAATAATTTCATAAATATATGAAAAAGACAATCGGTAATTAAAATTTAAAAAAGTTGTACCCGATCGTTTTGTCATTTCGGATAGAGAGAAAGTAGAGTTTTGCAGATCCTACCGTCGCTATGAGGGGGTACATTCTAGCGGTTGTATGTAATTGGATCATTTGCTGTTAATCTGGGTTTTAATTAACTGCTGATTATCACTCACAATATTCCCGTTTCATGTTAATGGTGAAGTATGTACAGTTGTTTTACCAGTTCCGAATTTTTACTACTGAATAATCTAAAATTTCAATCCCGTTCAATTAAAGGAATCGCAAAATAACTTTCTAAATTTGCTTCTACTTGAATGTATGGGCATTAATTGTTTAAATAATATAAACTTCAACCGCTTCCTAAATGTATGTGCAGGACAGGTCGACAGATTGTTGGTGACCTAGTTTAACGATGTAAACAAATCGTGATCACGGAAATGCTTTTTTTCAAGAAAACATACTACCACATGTTTTTGAGGACAGGTGTCGATATTTTGGAATCAGTAAACATTTGTATTTTTACACCACATAAATTTTATTTCCTCTGCTTGTGGATGACGTCTGCAGCAGCGCTTATATGAAACCCTGTTCGGAACTGGTAAAACGACTGTATTTAAAATTTGCATACAACACTATACGAATTATCTCCCTTTCACGAAAGTAAAATCTAATCGATAAACATTTTAAAATATGACACAATTGCCTCAACATCAAAATAAATTAAAATTTCCGTAGATTTCACGAAGAATTAATTAAACAACCTGCCGTTGCTGTTCATTTCATAAAAAGTTATGATTTTACATCGTAGGACGCAAACTTCTCGAACTACTTTTTATTGTAAACATGAGATCAGTTCGCCAAATTGCAGAAATTATTAGATGCATCCCGTCACAATATTTTACTAGATTCCGAAATGTATTCCGAAAATTTATTCCAAATGTGCATATGTAACCAAATGCATTACCCGTCTCAGAATACATATCTCACGATAAAACAGATATACTTCTTTCACGCTCATTTACCAGGCACACTATTTCCAGGTGTACTCATATCTTATAATTTCATAGCAAAGAAGCTCGATATCTTGGAAGAAAGCGATAGCAAAGTACACGTTCACTTTGTTCACGCTGTACAAAAATTGAATCAGCCATGTTCGAGAAATTTGAACCCCGAAAAGCAGTCTTATGAAAAAAATTTGGTCGCCAATGGAAAAATTTGTCGCCATGGCTCCTAATTTAGTCGCAACTTTGAGCCCTGTCAGACCTTTACATAATAAGATATAGATATATTTACATGGCATGAACAAAAACTGAAGCTGGGACCATAAATATTTTGTATAATTTTCCTACCTTAGGTCCTGCCTCACCACGTTCTCCTCTTTGTCCAGGGGCACCTGCTGGTCCTCTTGGTCCGGGAAGTCCTGGAATTCCTGCTTCACCCCGGTCTCCCTTTTCTGCTTGAATGTCAGCCATGATAATATCAGCGATTTCATGCACATCAACTGTAGCTGCTTTACCAGGAGGACCTGGGGGTCCGATGACACCTACACCTGGTAGACCCTTAAAATCAAAATATACCAGCTGATTACTACATGGACTTTACCATAAGTTAATAATACATCACATGTCAATTGCCTTGCTGATATCACCATATAAATGAAAATCTAATAACATCAAACAATTCCTTCAGTTCTTAAAAAGAGTGGAGATTTTAATGATGATTTCCACCCCATTCAAGATTCTTTCATTATTACCAAGGCGGTCAGCTTGTGGATTGTGGAGGAAACTGGAGTGCCTAGAGAAAACCACTGGCCTTCTGCAAGAGAATTGACAAACTTTCTCACACTTGGAACTGTCCAGAGTGGGATTTGAACCTTGGTGGTGTGAGGCACTATAATATTCAAGTGCTTACTTTAGACATCTCAGCCACCAAGGCCCTTCTTAAAACAGAAATTAACAAATGTCACCAATGTTAATTTTACAGTAGCTGGTTTTACCCTGTTAAGAATTATCACCATAGCAACATTGTCACAAGGTAAGCACCTGTTTATCTTAGTAATGATTGACATGATGTCTCTTTCAACCTTTTTTCTTCACATTTAATTTCAAGATATTTGTCACATTTGCACTTTTTGTGCAGTTGATTTGCAGGAAACAAAAAGATGTCAATTTCATTTTGATATTTTCAAAATGACAAATTATAGTGCAAATATAGTCTGTCAAAAAAAGTTTGAAAAAAATATTTGACAGATTTTCAATAAAAAAAATTAACCAAAAAAACTCTAATCAGGTATCGAAGGATGTTCAATCCTGTTCCTGCTGCAAAAATAAAAAAAATCATAAAATAACATATAAAGGAAACCTACCGGATCACCTTTAGGTCCAGGTTCACCTTGAGGACCGGGCGTTCCAGGAAGTCCTGGGTCTCCATTTTCTCCTTTCTGTCCTGGGAATCCTTCCATGCCCTGTAGACCTTGTTCCCCTCTTTCACCCTTCTCACCGGTGTCTCCTTTTTAAGTAATACAAGACATACATGTAATTAATGCATCATCAATTGTTTTTATTATCATGATTGATATAACATAGAGGAACTAGATCACAGATTTTTACTTTGGAAAGGTATGTAAAAGCATTTGACTGAAGAACATATAGTTTACCATCTCTATAGGAAAAACATACTCTAGTACTTAAAAAGAAAAAAATTGATTCACCACCAGCTTTTGTTCAGTCCGATTTTGGCCAGTTTGGGATTATATCATAGGAGACTTACAAAGAATAACATAAAAAAACACTTGGACTATAGAACTTCAAAATACTGTGACTATAAGTGAGATGGCAAAGGCATTATAACAATTTTCACTGTATATGTTTTAAATCTGCTTAGCAATGTGTTCAGGGCTGCTCAATCTTGTGTGAATGGGGCCTTGTATAAATGGTGAAAATTAGCAACAAATAGCCAAAATTGTGAAAATGAAAATACCATTATTGTTACAAAACTTAAAATCAGACATATGAAAACATGTTTAATGACCTTATTAGCTAATATATTTGTTAGCAGAGTAGGTTGTTTTTATTTAACCATTTTTACAGTCCATATTTTGGCTTTTTTTACATTGTGAAAATTAGTTTGATGTTGTGAAAAAACAATCAGATTTAATGGTGAATAGGGCCTAATATTGTCTGCAAATATGGTCCGACGAGAGCACTGGGGTTTAATAACTACCTTTAGGTCCTCTGAGTTTGGTTATATCTGGTGGTGGTGGTGGCGTCATTGGTGGTGGTGGTTTACCAGGTGGTCCAATATCTCCTTTATCCCCTTTATCTCCCTTAGTTCCATTCTGTCCATCTGTACCTGGCAATCCCTGGTCACCTTTAAGACCTTGGTTCCTTTCTCATCTTGTTTCTGGTGGTGGCTGTAATGAATATATAAACATTGAACAATAAAACACAGTAAAAATATAAACAGTCAACCAGTAGCAAAACCCAGAGGAAACAGCTTACTTTTAAATGTAGAGGACCAGGTTCAATAGGTGACCAGGAAGCTCTGTTTGTAGAGAATCCTGCTAGTGTTTGGATGGTCCCATGTCCAGAATAAAAAATTTCAAATGACCTGGTTCAAACTTATAGATTCCAAATGACAAAATCAGAACCAAAGATTTCAAATGACCAGGTTCAGAATCAAGATTTTAAATGAGGCTTATAGATACCATTGCTGTAATTAATTAATGTCAATTTTATTAGATGACTTGTGGACTTGTGGTACAGAAAGAGAAAAAAAGTCATTATAATTCCACTCAACATCTTTGCAAAATTGCTCATCACCACACTATTTCAAATCCTTTTTTTTTTTGTTTTTTCTATATTCCCTTGATTTATTGCAAAACCCCTATATGACACCAAAACTTGTATAAACATATTATGGTAATGAATCGAGGTTTTACTTTACTTATTTGTGTATCAGTAACTATGGTAACAAATAAAACTTACTTCTGTAATAATTGGTCCACTTCCATCAATAACGGGTCCTGTGCCAGATCCTGATCCACTAAGTTCCTGAAACGGAATTAAAACTAGAACTGTCAATGAAACTTACTTATACCCCTGCATAGGTTTTATCATTGGGCCATGACCCTTGATTTATGCATGTATGCATGTAAATTTGATATGCAACATACTGTCTCTTGTTGGTTTACATTTGTGACTCCATCCATAGACATGGAAGATATGGAGAAGACACAATATTGGTATAGACAGACAGAGACAGACAAATGAACTGATGGGCAAAGGTAATGGGCGATTTCTATTGATCTAATAATTGGAAATAATTGGAAAATATTGATTATGTTACAAATACATAGGAAATAAACATATGTACATTATTACCGTAAGTATAAAAAATGGAATTTCAGATGCTAGATTAAGTATCTATCTTTTTGAATTGCATTTTCCATAACATATTTATTAATTTGAATTTTGTGCCATTTATACATACTTTTGACAGTAACATAAAGTATAGCCATACCCTCCCTGAATCAAATCTTAATCCAGGAATAGATTGACTCCCCCACGAGAAGAGCGGCAGCAATTATCTGTTATTTCTTGTTTTCTGTCCATAATTTTTGCCACCAAAAAGGAACCGATCATCGATCATTCAATAATTTAATCAAGCTCTTAAAATTTGGTCACAATCAATTGATTTCATTGATCATTTGGACACATAACTACTTACCACACTACAATCATCATTTTCTGCCTCTTCTGGATCTCTGTAAATTTTTAATTCCTGAATGTCACCCTAAAACAAAGAATTGTCAAATTTTATTAAAAATTGAAATGAAAGTTCAAAAAGTACTAAAACTTTCAACATCTGCTAAAATTTTAAGACCTAACAAAATATACAAACACATATGTCAAGATTATATCACTTATATCAAGATATCACCAGCTATATCATTTATGTACCTGTACTAATACTCATAGCATAAGAAATTTTTTCATAGCACTGAAGTAGAAATTTGGACATGAAAATAAGCCCAGAAAAGTGTACTGTATTTTGAATCACAGACCAGGGCTTTGGTCTCTCGGTTTTGTTCTATATACCCCTGACAAGTTTATATTACAGATACAGGTCATTTTATTTCATAATCAAATTGTATGTTCTTTTAATTATTTTATTCTTAAACTGATACAAGAATTTCAAGGATACAAGATTTTTTATCAAGGGTATGCCTGAAATAGGCCAGATACAGCCTGAAACATGGTCCGGTGCATTTGTTAAAGGACTACTTCAGATTTGTAATAATTAAGTAATTAATTAGAATGGGAGGTAAAAGAAGAACAAAGTTTTCACATAGGTAGTTTCCGGTGTGTAAAAACAAAAGCATAAAATAATAAATCAAAAGACAATGTCATCTTAATTGGAAAATGGTAAAATGTTCCATGTCATGTTATTTATAGCAATGACAATATGTAGCAGAACAGGTGCCTGTAACCCATGTTCTGTGTTTTAAACTTTCATGTTAGACCCCTATATCCCTCCATCAAAAAAAGTACATGCAATGTTTCAATTTAAATAAATTAAACTTGGTTTTTTTGCAAAAAGTGTGAACATTTCTTATATGTACAGGTTTTGTGTCAAGAATTTCACAGCACAGAGCAGGTGGTCGTGATATCTCCATGGGAACAAGACTTGCCTCTGATACAAATTTGGCACAGATCAAGTTTTATTCTCTGTATATGTATTTATAATGGAGGATCATTCACATTGATAATATGATACATTAAGCACCATCTGGTATACCATACCCATTTTCTACAGATGAAACACATAAACACTGTATTCATTATAATTTCTTTAACCTTTTTAATTTTTTTCAAATATTGAAAATTAAATTAAAATATTGCTATAACCATGGAAACTATACACAGACCCACTTTGGATCAAGTCTCCCATGACAGAAACTTAAAAATTCCAAATCTGTTAATAAATTTGTGAGCAAATGGAATTTTATCATCCTAAAAAATTACACACCAGAGATCTTTATAATTAAAATTTATATATTATGTATTAAACAGAAATGAATCTTATATTTTGGCATGCAGACCATATGTGCTTTTAAATTCTAATAAGTTAAAGTGTATTCTAACCCTAATAGGGCAGCAATTAACCTATTTTTCTGTGATGTGAGTTAAAGACAGCAAGGCAATCTGAAAATAGAATGGAAGTCTTCCTATTTCAGTGAGATGCCTGTGTCCATTGGCACATCTACCGCACACCCCCAAAACTACCCCTCCTCTGCACCATATCCCAGCCCCATGATGCTCACTAATTTGTTCAAAGTTAACTGGAGCAATAGTAAAAAATTCTCTTGTGAATAGAACACACAGGCGATTGTTGACCCACCCTGGGGCTCAAACCCATGGCTTATAAATCATAATTTTAAAATTTAACCACTCTACCATATTTTTATTTTATCAAATTTTATACTTACCACAAACTGATTGCCTTCAAAGTTGGGTCCCGCTTGCGCAACGAATAATGGTGCCCCGTTCTGAAATCCTAATTGGGAATTTGTACGTTGAATAATTACTTCCTGGAAAAGTTCACAATTAATGAATAACTTAACAGAGTTCTCTTCCACTTTTAATGCTAATTTTGTCCATTTACTACTAATCGCTGGAATATTAAATGTTGCTATGGTATTTGATGATCTTGCATACCTAATATCTTCTGTATAAAATAATTTTAAATTTTGCCGGTTGTTAATGTCTATGCTTTCTAACTGTAATCCAAATTGAATCACTGTGTCATATGTATTTTTAACAGCAAACAGATAACCTCCGTTTATTGTCATAGGTCGAACAGTCACTCCCAATGCAAAATTTCTATATAGTGAATTTGTTTTAAAAAGTGCCGCTGCAGGCGTTTTTATAAAAGCAGAACTTGATATTCTAAATGCAGGGTATCCTTCAAGTCCTGTAGCATAGTCTATACCCCTTGTAGCTGATGGAACTCCTAAAGCTCCCAGTAGATCTATATTAACATCATCTTCTACAAAAGAGAGAAAAAAAAGAATATTGAATATCTAACAAATTTTAACAAAAATAGCAAGAGTTGCCTCCCTTTATATGTAAGCTCTTTACAGAACAAGTGCAGTCTAAAACTGATTGATTGATTGAATGGGGTTTTTTACATTACAGTCAAGAATAATTCACCTCTACCAAGACATCACCAGGTAAAGGTGAAGTGGCAGAAATTTTTACAGTTCACTCAAGGCAATGTGCAAGTAAGAGTTTTTAAAGTTCCACACCACAGGGCAGCAGTTTTTAAGGTCTTTTAGAATTTATTTCTAAATGCCCAGTGCTTGGCCAATGAACAGTCTTTTTTCAAGTCTTGGTCAGAACCTGACTAGTTTGAACCCACGACCTCCCACACACAAGACAACATATAGAATATACTTCCAAATTTTACATTTCATTTAGAATAGACAGGTTTTTTGTTTACACAAATGTAGGTTCTAATAGATAAGTTAAATATTGTTATTTTTTTCATTTTTATTCACTTCTTTTAATTGGCAGTTTGTATAAAAACAAAACCCATTTAATAGTCTTTTACAATGTTAAGGAGCAAATAATTAACATACAGCTTCTATGGAGTAGGCGTACAAATGTTTGTATGTGTCATCCATAACAACATAACATAAACAGTCATTATTCTTTCACAAAAGAAAAAAAGTAAAGTCTGACCAATCAAAATGCTTGAAACAAAGGAACATTGAATTACTGCTAAACTGTGAAATCATTTATTGTCATAGTATCCAATTTTTCATGATTCAAAGAAAAAAATGCTGGATGGTATTTGTGGTTTGATGTTTCTTAAGGGTAGGTTCGTAATACTATTTGTTGACATTTAAATCTGCTTGTGTCAGAGTCTCCATGGAAATAACAAAAATTTGGACACCATGAAATTAATGAATTCACAGAATATAAGAAACAAAAGTAAATCCAAATCAAAATCCCAAGAGGTATAAAACTTTGTACACTTTCATGTTCTAGACAGTTGAAGGTTATAATATACCGGTATATCTAAATATAAAAAAGTCCCACTTTCTGTCACAGGTGCATCGGTCTTTTAATCTCTGAATATAGTACAGATGCATGGACAGGTGATTTTACACTACAAAAATTTATTCAGAAAAATATCAAAATTTATTTCAAAACACACATTGGCAAAAAGGACTTAAATTAAAACATTTCTAAAGAATTAATTTTAAAACTTTTACAAATTTAGCACTTGAATTTTTTGGTTTTAATAAATTGACACTTTGGATGAGAACACCTGTATCTACCATAAAACAATAATATTACTTTTTTTCCTTCTGTATTTTAACCTTGCTATGATAAGTGATTGTTTACCCTCAGTTTTGTGTTACATGGGACACTTCTTTTTCAAGGATGATTAATGGGTGGATGACAGCACTCTGGCGGTATATAAAACACGGATTTGGATTGTTTAGTTGTTCTAATTCTTGCCTATTAAACATTCTTCCCAATGAGTGGAGTGGAGTCGAAGTAATGGTGTGGTTTATGCCCCAGTCAATATTTTTTTGAACGAATTGAGACAGCTAGTTCTTGTGGAGGGGACTAATGCTGTTTTACACCTCAGTCAAGAATCTTTCACTTATCCTGAGTTGGGATTTCTAGGATGGTAGAGGAGTACTCAAAGAATACTACCCACCTTTGGCAAGTGAATTGACACACTTTCTCACACTAGGATATAACCAAATGGGGTTTCAACCTAAGTGGTGAGAGGCACATTGATCCGCAAGTATGCACTTTAGACCACTCAGTCACCAAGGAACCCTCCTACCCTACGGAGTTTTTTTTTGTTCTTGTAATTGTATGCATCATATATTGCTGTTTATCAAGAGCAATCACATACCATACAGGTAAACATGGTCACTGTGACCTACTGCTTGCAGTCTCACATGTTAAACAAACAGCATTATATTTAACAAGTATGCATGGTCACTATGATCTACTATTCACCAGGTACCAATAGCAGCATAATCTTCAGAGAGAGAGAGAGAGAGATAGAATGTTCCAGTCCTTGATTCAGGGTTAATTAATACCTTCATTATCTGGCATATTGGGGATACTACTGTTGGGGGACAAATCTGGTGTCCCGAGATCTACAGCAGGTAAGCTGAAATCCTCTATAAACCCTATTTAGAGCAGGGTTGGGCTAGGTGGGGACATTTGATTATCTCTACAAAAAATGTCCCCACATTTAAGTACTGCAAATGTCCCCAACAAAGTATTTCTTATAAATCTCACATTGTCCCCACTTTTCAGTGTTAGAGAGAGAGAGAGAGAGAGAGAGAGAGAGAGAGAGCACAAAGGAAAACCCACAAAAACAACAACCCAACAAAAAAAAATTAAAAAATTCATGGTTTGGTGACAATGCCAGATTTGAGAGTATGCCACATTCCTATACATGATGTAGATGTCTAGACTTTTTAGTTAGAGGATATCATTATACATAATAATGACTTTGATACACATGATACAACTACTTGTCAACACTTTAAACAATCTACAACAGTCAACATGCCACTGTTCCCCTACTGATTTTTTTCTTAAGCAATATCTAATTTCTGTAATATTCTAAATTTTTTGAGCAGAAAAAAATTTAACTGATTATCCAGTCAAATATACTGAAATGCTGATTATTCAATAGTTTCTTAAAGGTTCGTGTTTTTGTATGCTTTTCAAAAAAAAATAATTTGCAGTGTTTGACCTTTGACCTTCAAATAACTTCAAGCATATCTTTAAATAAAGGAAATGCCACACTGTACATTTTTAACTTAATTAATGTATTTGAAGTGTGGCAGTTGTACCATGATTTAAACATGTAATTTTTCAAAGTCAGTGAAAGAAATAATTTGGCAGGCTTAGAAACACGTATTACTTCAGATAAAAACACAAGTTTTCAGAAATAATTAACATACTTTCTTATTTCATTTGAAGCATATTTCAAACTCATGATTTATGTGTGCAAATACATCCGACTATACCGATATACTGGTAAAACTGGTTCAATAGGATTCTGAACAATAACCTGAACGATTACCACAATACAAGATTCAAAATGATCTGGTACAGAATAAATGTCCAAATAGGATCAAATTTCACAATAAGTTTTACTGCAGAAATCAACATTTCTTAAAGACTTTGAAATTGATTGGTATTTTGTCAAGCACTTTTGTTAATTTTCCATGTTTGTACTTATAGAATCGGAGTAACATTATTTCATTGCAGTCTTGGTCAACCATAAGTTATAAACCAGAACTCACTTTTTTTAACTAAAGGCTTAAATCTACAGAGGACTCAAAGAAAACCATCAGCCATTGGCAAGTGAAGTGAGAAACTCACATACAAGGATCTACCCAAACTGGTATCTAATCCTAGATGGTAAGGAACATTATGTTCCACAAGTGCACACTTGAGACGACTCAGCCACCGAGAACCCCAATATTAATCATTGTGGCAAAGTGGTACAGAGCTGAATCCTGCCAAACTGAAGATTAACAAAGTAAAATCATGTCAGGAAAACAGTATAACTCAATTAAGGTTCTAAATTACTATACACTGGACATGCTGACTCCAATTGTAGTGTTTTGTGATACAGCAAGGTTGTTATTGCATCCTGGCCGCATGACTGACTAAAGAAAACATGTTTACCTAATGTTACCCCCATCAGACACTTAATTAAGCATAAACAAGAATTTAGATAGGGTTCTATAAAGATAAAAACCCCAATATAGATGATTCAAATATTTGTATAACTCCCCATACACTATTACCGATCATAATTACTTGTTTACCTGGTCAAAATTTCCATTTTATCTTGAAAATTTTATTCCAATCATATGGTTACTATAACTCTACAATAAAATCTAAACCATGCCAATGAATATACGTCTATAGGTTTGCAAAAATTCATGGTAAATGTATGCCATGGCCAGACAATATCTTTTTGTAAGCAGCAGATTTGACCAAAACAAAAAGTGAAGTTGTCAAGGTTTGGTTTGGCCAATGGTACATTTTTGGGATCGGTGTATTTGGGGACAATGGAGCAAATGCCTCTTCTACACCGAACAATGTTGCAAGTACATATGACAATTTGTCATCTTCAAGTTTATTTCTTCTATAATCAGAAATAGTGTTATTATATGATTGGATTTAACAACTTTCAAGTGTTTTCATGAATTTAAAATATGCTTACTCCAAACCCCACCATTTCTAGACTTTTGTGGCCAATCATCTTCAACGAGGACCATGTGTGTACTTCATAGTCAGCAAGTAACCAGGTGTACTTTTACTTCGAGAGTTTTACTTGTCAATTTTTCAGGTCATTTCCTCTTTTTTGTACTTAATATACATCACAAGTATGAAAAATCTATAAACCGGTGTAGACATTTTTGATTTGTTATGCAGACATGAGACCAAAAAATGTATGACTATCATATGTTCATTTATCTCTGCATAGACTAATCATTTAGAGATTTTGCTGCCTACACAGTAATTCCTGACAAAGCACTGCATTGTGTGGTTTTAACATGTTTTAATGTTGCATTACAAAAATCCAGACAAAAAATTCAATTCTCCATAAACAAACTGAACGTCACTTACCTACACTTTATAACCATATTAAACAGAGAGTAAAGCCGGGAGACCTGCTATCACCTTGTCTATTTAAGTACTTCTAGCAGCGCATGTTTCATTTATTTCACGACCACTCATTTTGACATTTATTACTTATGTAACTTTACATATCCAATAAAAAAACAAGTTTTCACACAACTTACACATTTTTCATATTAAAATTGGCTCTTTTGAAGTCTTGAAAATCAACATAATTTAATCATTAATTTGTGCGTTTTTTTCCTCAAAAATTAAAACAAGGTATTGAAATCATGACAGGTTTAGTGTTACTGCAATAATAATGCATTTAAAATTTAATAAGAATGCATTATACTCTAAAATATCTATCTGAACTTAGGTTTAAAGTATGTCTTGACCCTAAAGGACCGGGTATGTTGTTGGCTGAGTGGTGGAAAAGTGTGCCTTAAAGACTATAGAACCTCTCAATGCACAAGTTTGAAACACCCTCAAGCAGATCCTCGTATAAGAAAGTTTGCCAGTTTGGTTTCCAAAGTTTGATGATTTTCTTCACCTACCCAGAATATTTTAAGCCCCAGTCAAGATTCTTTGACCTCAGTATATTGAGGTGATCAGTTCTGGGATAGTGTGTGTGTGTGTGGGGGGGGACCAAAGTGCCTGGAGAAAAGAACTGGCTATGGCCATTAGCAAACCAACTGACAAACTTGGGATTCAAACCTGGTGAGAGTAACCAGCCGATTCATAAGCATTCATTTAGACCACTCTATTGCCCCAGGTCCCATTATCACAATGGCCACACGTCTCCACATATAGTGAAGTTATGGTGTTGAATGTTCTTGTTATGTAAAGAGTGATTTTGTTACATTTTTTAAATACTACCTTCTGCCTTTTAAATTGGGGAAAATTTAAAGTTCTGAAATACAGCAAATTGCACCCTGACATGCTTGCAATAGCTAAGATTCTCAATGCAAAGATACTATATTTTGACAGTATCTAAAAGGTGTGATTTAAGACAATGAGATTTAATATCCTATTATATTTCTGTTATTTTGGGAAATTAAGTGGTCTAATTGGGAAATTTTAGTCATTTTTCCGCAGGGGAAACTGCCTTTATTCAGTAGTAATTTTAGGGGTAAAAATGAAAATATTTTGGAGTTCCATGACAAAAACTATGGTGGTCTTTTACTAGATTCCACAACAAATCAAATATCATTGATGCATGTCTTGTATGTACAAAAATACAACATAAATTACCATGTATGACAAAAAAGTTGAATGTTTAGATATATTTAACAGGAAGTGTTTAATTACATTTTGTTTTTATACAAAAAAGAAGAGGATAATTCTATATATAATTTATCTTGATCACAAAACATCCATTGTTAGTCGTAGACAAAGACTTCACGATCTTAGGACCGGTTATTCTAAACTTGGAATCAGCAAGTGAATATACTTAAGTTATGTCATTATTAAAATTCAAAGATATTTAAAAATAAAATAAATAATTAAAACAGTTCAAAGGGTTAACATTAAAACATCATTATCATTGTTCAAAATTAACATCAATTTGTTTTACAACTTTAAGTGCAAAGGAACTAAACATAAGCTAATATATATGAGATGCTATCAATCATTTTGTAAAGGAAAGGGAGTATTCAGAGGAAACAACCAGATTTGGGCAAGCCAACTGACAAACTTTCTCACATTTGGATATGTCTAATGTTGGATTCAATCCTAGGTGGTAAGACAGGCTTTGGTTGGGAAATTCAGAAAAGACCAAATGAAATGTAAATAAATAAAATGTGAATTGAGACTTAAATATGCCTGACAGAACTTTACAATAAAACCTGCTATAGCCCCAACTTAAGACCAGCAATCCGTAAAAAAAAAACCCTGCATTTTGTGGCCCCTGCATTTAATGTTTCAATCAAAAAGGAAGTTGTATACATGTGTACTAGTATAAAGACTACCTGTCTATAAAGTGTTTCTTATGTGCTGTGGGAGGTCTTTATAGTCAGGTTCACTGTATTTTGGGATCACTGACAAATGCCAAATATGTCAATTGCATAAATTTTATAGAAGTATAGTTGGCTGGTTAGCCATTTCAAAATGCCCTTACCGTTGGGTCATATATAAGTAAAATTTGATATCCTCCAAATTCAATAAAACATAATTTGTCTGTAGTGCACATGGTATCATTCTCTTATTTACAAATATTATGTAAGAAGACGGTTAGTTAAACCTATTGTGTCACTTAATAAACACAGAAAATAACCTGATACAGTTACCGAATACAGGATGAACAGAAATGAACTTGAAATACGACATCCAAACCCATCATTTGGTGCAATCTACCTTCTAATAAAGTAACTTTATACATTATCAATTATAGTTGTGACAAAAACTGCGTAAAATTGGTAAAATTGTGCTGCAGATTAGTTTTCTTAAGTTTGTCAGCTCAGAATACAAACAGTCCGATGCATTAATGCACATAAATGAGCTTGTATAATAGAAGTTATAATTTAAAATGTTGTGTCTGGCAGCCAAGTGAAATCAACAACATTTTACACCTAAAAACAGTAATCAATTTCAACTTACTCAGGTAATAGGAGACAGGGTAGGTAGGTATTTTGTACCTAGGAACCTGAGACGCTGTTACCTGCATTGTATTACATAATGATATCTTAACGAATATGCTATATCATTAATAAGTCATTACTAAATGTAGGAGGCCTAACCACAAGAGTACATATGAACATTAGTATGGTAATGATCTAGTGTTAAATTGATTGAAATATAAGTAGAAGGACCCGGTATGGTTAGGTACATTTGATGCCCCTAAAATAGGTGATACTCAACCTGGTTCCCCAAAGGATTGTAGGTATGGTAAATTAAATCTGATGCCCCCCAAAGAGGAGGTACGGTAAGGTGCCTGAATGTGATGCCCCAATAAAGGTGATAAGTTGCCTGGATGTGATGCCCCAACAAAGGTGATAAGGGTCCAATGGAAGGACATACATATCCTATAGTGAGAAAGTTTTCAATTCGCTTGCCAAAGATTGGTGGTTCTTTATGGGAAGTCTGCATGGTTTTCTCCAACATTCTAAACTGATTGCCTCAATGTAAGTAGAAGAAACTTGACTGGGATGTAAAACAACCAATTCACTCCACTCCATTCTAGAATCACAAGAGTAATTGCAGTATAATGTTTTAGTAAGATTCATAACATAAACATAGTGAGAAAGGGACATAGTTCTAATTCCTAGGCCTTAAAAGTCAACCCACTATTTTCCCATACTTATTAATAACACTTATTGTTAGGACTCGGGGTACTAATGATAAAAACCCTTCACCTACTTTACATTCTACAGTGTTGACAATTGACTATTGAAGAAAAACTTAAATTTGGGCCTGTTATCACTGCTAACAAGACCATAATAGACCCTGTATACGTAAGCCTAAACACTTACATAATGTTGGTTTTTATAAGTGTCTTTTGACCTTGTTGAAGCATACAGTTAATTCTGGTACTAGTTAAACAAACCCTTGATAACATTAGCACTCCATGTATGCTTGAAACATATTTATTTCAAGTGCTTCTGCATGCCAGATTATATTAATTTTTAAGCTGATAATACTCGTTGTATTGTGCAGATTTTTAATCTTCCATATAATATAAACATTAAATATTAAATTGATTTGATACTGTCCATTCAACTAGTTTTTTAAAGAAGAATGTTTGTAAACACTGAATGGTTAGGGTAAGCAGAATTTACAATTGCATGATGGCCTGGATGGTTAGGGTAAGCAAAATTGACAAATGCATGATGGTCTGCATGGTTAGGGTAAGCAAAATTGACAAATGCATGATGGCCTGGATGGTTAGGGTAAGCAAAATTGACAAATGCATGATGGCCTGGATGGTTAAGGTAAGCAAAATTGACAAATGCATGATGGCCTGGATGGTTAGGGTAAGCAAAATTGACAAATGCATGATGGCCTGGATGGTTAGGGTAAGCAAAATTGACAAATGCATGATGGCCTGGATGGTTAGGGTAAGCAAAATTTACAAATGCATGATGGCCAACTTTGAGACTCTCTATCTATTCAGCCCTTTGGGCTGTTCGGATTAACATGGCAAAATAGTTCCATCTATCGGCACATGACCCTCAAGCCCTTTAAGCTGTTTAAATGAGGGGGGGGGGGGGGGGATTATTCACTGTAAGAAAAGTAGACCTACAAAATTAATATTTAAGTTTCTAAAATTGATAAAATAATGAACCTCTGATATTCAAAATATTATTGATAAGACTCAGGAAAATTTAAATTTCTAGGGTAGACCCGGCATTTAGAAATACTTTACAATTTAGCATCTTTAAAACTTTGAAAACTAGTAAATTAAGTCAAGTACAAGAACTTCAACCATGGAAGTGAGGTTGGGTATTCCGGCGGAAGGTTAAGTACATACTGTCTAGCTAGGCCAACCAAGTGTAAAACCAAAATGAAGAATAACAACTGTGAATCGAGAATCAGAACTAGAGTTGTCAGAATTGAGAAAACTCAGAATTAAATGAAACTTAAAATTATTCTTGGCTAACTATAGTGACATTATCTAGACCTGTCAATTACAGACAGATTCAGGGTCAGAAAACCCATTAAATATTATAATACATGGGATAAAGTTAGGACTTTGACAGTGTATGACATTGTAGGTTTATCATCATTATCTGAGATAATACATCAAAATAATGCTCTACATGCCTCTATGCTACAGTACCTTTCACAGTCAACCACAATAATAGGAAGATCTTTCAAAAATATTCTGGAGTGAAGAGAAGTAATAGAGTTAAATTGCACGCCACATTTCCTGGGGTGGAAAGGAGTAATGTATATAGACTCTGGTCAAGATTCTTCCACTTATATTGATGTGATCAATTCAGGAATGGTGGATGAAATCAGGGTGCCCAGAGAAAATCACCAACCAAGTTTTTTTTCTCTCACACTAGCTTCTGTCTAGAGCCGGATTCATACCTAGGCCATGAATATTATTGGATGTATGGCAGTATTACAGGGACACTTGGATTCTATGTTAGAGTATTAACAGGGCTGTATTTGAAAGAGACATTTATCATAACTGTACTATTGTCCCAAAACAGATGTGAGTTGAATGGAGTTAAATAGAGTTTAACACTGATATGGTCAAGATTCTTTGACTTATATTGAGGCAGTCAGTCCCAGGATGGAGAAGCTGACAAACTGTCTCACACTAGGATCTCCCTGAGCAGGGTTCAAACCTTGGCAGTGACAGTATTAATGGTCTGTGATCCGAAGCAAGCACAATGGACCACTCAGCCACCACAGGGGTGTATTTACAGCAAAACACATTTATAATGAAGCCTTAGGGACTCTATTTTTAACAAGAGCACCGCCGAGCGTAGCATTATACGCCCGTGTTATATTGATCGACTGAGAAGTATAAGTACAACTAGGATATATGTATGTAAAAATATATTGCTAAATGGATAGTGTTCGGGCCATAACTCGTAACCCAAAAAGTTGTAATTCAAATTTGCACGAGATATTACCATGATTAAGGTGTAACTGTATAACAAATTTCATTTAAATCCATGTTTGTATTGTCTACTGAATGGAATACAAATTGTTAACAGACGACCAACTCCGTGTTCGGGCCATAACTCGTAACCCCAAAAAAGTTGTAATTCAAATTTGCACGAGATATTACCATGATTAAGGTGTAACTGTATAACAAATTTCATTTAAATCCATGTTTGTATTGTCTACTGAATGGAATACAAACCACATGGTCATACATACAAAAATTTCTAAGTTAAAAAAGGGGCATAACTCCTCCAAAATTAATCTGAAAAAGTTGTAATTCGAACTTGCACCAGATATTAACATCGTAAATGTGTATACCAAATTTCATTCGAATCCATAAATAGTTGTAGGCTCTAATGATCGGAAACCACATGGTCATACATACAAAAATTTCTAAATTAAAAAAGGGGCATAACTCCACCAAAAATAATTCGAAAAAGTTGTAATTCGAAATTGCACCAGATATTAACATCGTAAATGTGTATACCAAATTTCATTTGAATCCATAAATAGTGGTAGGCTCTAATGATCGGAAACCACATGGTCATACATACAAAAATTTCTAAGTTAAAAAAGGGGCATAACTCCTCCAAAAATAATCCGAAAAAGTTGTAATTCGAACTTGCACCAGATATTAACATCGTAAATGTGTATACCAAATTTCATTTGAATCCATAAATAGTTGTAGGCTCTAATGATCGGAAACCACATGGTCATACATACAAAAAGTTAAAAAAGGGGCATAACTCCACCAAAAATAATCCGAAAAAGTTGTAATTCGAACTTGCACAAGGTATTACCATGGTAAAGCTGTATACAAAATTTCATTTGAATCCATAAATGTTTGTGGTCTCTATTGAACGGAATACAAATTGTTAATAGACGCCCGCCCGGACGCCCGCCCAGACGGACAGCACCGTAACATAATACGTCCCGTCATATGACGGGCTTATAAAAAATTAAAATCTTTGGAAACTGACAAATAAAGTTAAATACATGAACTTTTACCAAGGAAGTGAGGCTGGGTGCTCCGAAAGGGTAAGCACCTCCTGTTTAGAATCAATTAAGTACCCAACAACTATTTATTAAATAAGATGACATCTAGATTAATGTACTGATATGTACAAACTTTGAAAAAAGTATTCAGATTTAAAAGAAGGAGACCTGTCTCTGCACAGAAAATGACAAATTTTATCATACGTCAACAGTTACATAATATATAGTTACTTTCATGTACATGTATTACTAACCAATTTTTAGGGGTTAAATAGGGTCGCTTACCCTTCTATACTTAACATACAAAATGCACTTTTCTCTGATTTTAATTTTTCAAAAACGATAAAAGGCAGTTAAGAACCTTTTAAATACACACTAATGAATTTAATTTCTGTTTAAAATGCTGTCAGTCAGTAATTTTGTATATTACATTTGTATAATGCGAGGTGAAAAAAGGACAAAAAATTAAATTCGTTAAACACGAAAGGAAAAAAATGGCAAAAAACTGAATAAAAATGGAAGGTGTTGTAAACACCAAGATTAATACTGTGAATTTCCTGTTTAAATTGAGCAATAAATAAGATAAAAACCTCGTTTGTGTCTGTGACACACAACGGGTCTCCCGCGACAAACTAGGGGTCTGGCAGACAGGTAAATACAATGATCAGCTTATGTTGACTTTGGCTTGAAATTGGCACTTGAATGACGTAATGTTTTACAGATACGCACTTGTACAAATATCAGTTTGTAAACACTGTCTCCAATTCAGTATAAATCTTATGAATAGATATAAAAAATATTAGTTCAAAATCACACAAACCCCTCGATGATGTAATAAGTAGTCCTTTAAATGAAAATTATACCTTGTAGCATACTTAAACAATTCTTATTAACTATATAAGACTTTACTTATGTCAATACAACTTTCAGGACTTCCATACGGCAGTGGTACTAGGTAGAGTCAATTTACCTTAAACCCTGTGAGACAGACTACACTGTCGTCTTTAAGAAATTTATAACCATGGTACCACTTTTTTTTTACTTACGTCAATACAACTTTTAGGACTTCCATACCACAGTGGTACTAGGCACAGTCAATTAACAACACTATCAGTGCCCTTATATAATCATCATTAAAACTTAGTTTATATCTTTGAAAGGTGTAATGAGATGAGACAAGACAAGGGGAGGTGATGTAAGGTGAGGTGAGGCGAGGCAAGTCGAGTCTAGGTGAGGCAAGTTGAGGTGATGTGAGGTGAGATGAGATAAAGGTAAAGACGATATCAGTTTAGGTGAGGTGAGATGAGATAAAGTTGAGATAAGGTAAGGTGAGGTCAGGTGAAATGAGATGAAGTCAGGTGAGATGAGGTGAGTTGATATGTAATGAGGTGACATGAGATTAGGTAAGTTTTGGATGAGGTGAGGTGAGGTGTTATAAGATGAGATGACGAGGTGATACGTGAGGTGAAGTGATTTGAAGTAAAGTTAGATGAGATGAGATGTCATAAGGTGAGGTGAGGTGAGACAAGGTAAGGTGAGAGAACTTGATGTGAGAGAAGGTGGAGATTTTGGTAATTCTAGTTGTATGTTTTACTCAGTTATACAACAGTTTGTATCCAATTTCAGACATCATCTGTATTTCACTTAGTGATTAAGGTATAGCAGTTTAGATTACAAGATTGTTCTCTGAAGTACCCAAGTACCAAAAATAACCTTATTAATAATAAAACCTGTTATAAAATTCAAAATATACTTAATAAATGAGGGGGAATGACCCATCTATTTTATCTTGATTTCAGGTTAAAAAAGAATACTTTTATTGTATATGTGGATTTATCATTTTCAATATTTGATTTTTATCATTTTAAAAATACAAAATATTAATAAAAATCTACATTTAATCTGAACAGGTGTTAGATGTTGGTGAATTAGTGTGAAGTAACACCATTGTGTGTTAGTGATCTAAGTTTTGTTTTGGTTCAAAGCTCCAAGTCTATATCAGCCAAACACATTATTACTCCAGATTATAGATAAGGGTACATTTGTTTCTTGGATGACTAATAAGATAGGAACACTTACCCAAAACCAATTCATCAATTTTTTCATATTTTATTTTATTTACAAATGATTTCTGGCAATATTATTCATTGAGTTTACCTTGTGAAAAAAGAACACAAGTATTGTATGATGGTGATATTGCAATATATATCACCCACCTATTACACTGACCAACTTAAAAAGTAATATACACAGCTAAGACAAATTGTTGTTGTTTTTTTTTTTTTGGGGGGGGGGGGGTGGAAGGGGGTAGTAGTAATTGAGAATCTCAAAAGTTTCATGCATCATTTTTTTAATTAATTCATGCAACAGCTGAGGTGATGTAATGGCCATCATTTTACATCATCAGGTCTGTAGATGTAGAAGAAACCTGGATGCCTGGAGAAAACAACTGAACTGGTAAACTTTTCTCTAATGAATCTGCCCAAGTATATAATTCCAAAATGAGTTGCAATACATAAGACAGAGTTTTAGACACCACTCAGTCACAGACACCACATTTGTACAGGAACTGGGAAACTTTATTCATTGGATCTGCCAAGTATGATTCGAACCATAGTGTTGAAAGACAAATTTTGATTCATAAGCAAGATTTTTAGACACAAACTCAGCCATGAAAGCCTCATTTACACCATAACAGATGGTTAAATAGGAAACATTAAATGGGTTAAACTTTGACTATCACACTGGTATTGTGTAAGTAACTACCAAAGATCAGGTGGTAGGTATTAATTATATGATATGTCTGCAGATTTTCTTAATGCCATATTAAGTTAATTTGTAGTTTGTTAGTCCTGCCTGCCTCAAAAAAATTTTGAATTCAGAAAAAAAAAATCGATTTCAAAAGTGTATCATCTGTCCAAAATTTCCAGTTTAATCCCATATGATATACATGTACCAAGTTTGATACTTTTTTTTTGTTTCAATGATATAGAATTTTTCAACATTGTAATGTTTGCCTGAGGACATCATGTATAAACCATGCTAGTATTTGTTGTTACAGCAAAGTCTGCCACAAGGATATATTACAGATTTAGAAATCTGAAAATGTGCAGAGCAAATAACTAATTTGGTGTGGCCTGATGTTAAAGAACTCTTTATTAAGTTATAAGATGTTTTATCATATGCAGACGGTTGTGTTTTGTGAAATTTACATCCCACCGTTTGTTTATTACAGTCATATAACAATGTATGCATATACAAGTTACGATTTTTATTGGCGAAGTTACTGTTGTAATTACATCATAATTACTGATTTATGACTTAAGTGCTACATGGTGTATAAAAAACTGTTAAAAACAGGTCTCTCTTCACAGGTGGTCTCAAACAGGTCAAAATAATATGGTTAATGCATTATGATGTTATAATAAGTGCTTGTGTGGTATAAATACAAAACAGGACTGATTGATTGAATGATGTTTTATGTCCCAATCAAAAATATTTTACTTATACTAAGACATTCCCAGCTATAGGTGACATGGCGGAAATACTGACCTTTGCAGTGTGTTCAGAGCAATGTGTAGGAAGGTTCTCTAATAAGCCATGCTTGCTGTGACACAGGACATTGGTTTTTAAGGTATATTCCAAAGGACCTTGTGACATTAATTTCTAAATGCAGATTGCTTGGGGGAAAACACTACCTACTTAGTATTTTCAAATCATGGTCTGGACCACAGTCTGGGTTTGAACCCACAACCTCCCACATTATCACCATACAACATTTAGTCTAGGTTATCAATCATGTAATACCAACAGTTTAAGGGATATTTTAGTATCTCATTACAAATAGAAATAAAATTACAGCCATTTAAATTTTTAACACCTTTTTGCTCGCAGCCAGACAGCCCAAACCTTCACCTGGACTAGTGTTAATTAAGTGTAAATATTAAACAATAACGGTACATGTTTTAAAACACATTTAAATATTTCCAGTACTAAGTTAGAAAAGTTATAGCCTTTATAAAAAATTACTGGTGGAAAAATACATTAATTTTCATTCAAACATGACATAATTGGGTGTATTTAGGTTTAAAAATAGCTTCTTAATTCCCATGATTCTTTGTTGTTTTTTTTTCTTTTCTGCATGGAGTTTTAATATAAAGGAAGATGGTTATAACACCAGGCTTTTTGAATTACAAAAATTATACTTATATTACGAGGTCAAAGTAATAAAACATCGTTTAGATAATAACCGTCAGATAGTTACGTATTGTCTTACCCCCGTACCTAGATGACACAGATACCCCCTTGCAATCAATATTTCCTTTGGTCTTATATTGTGTCTTTCCTCAAGCTTCTACCCCTAAAGAAATGTGGTATGGTACAAAAACAAAAGATCCGAGCATTCCCATTATGAATTTTGTGGGGTGAAAGTCTTAAGTTTGATTTTTATTTTGAGTCAAACTGTTAAAATGTCCTAGTAACTTATATCCGAGAGAAACTGTGCTAAGGAAACCCATACCTTCTCAAAATACCACATGTACAATATACATAGTAATGTTGAGTAACACCTTTACAAATAGGAAAATTTAGAGGACATGGTGACCTATATACTTCTTTAATCTTGAACTCGGAAAAGTTTCAAAGTTAATCAAAAACGATACTTTTGCCAAGACCAGAACATTCTTTTCTCACTCCATGTACAGTAAAACCTCAATTTATCACCACCATTTGTTCAGTAAAACTTTGGCTTTATGAAGTACTTTGGCAATAAATAGAGACAGACTAATAAAGGAAACTGAAATAAATTGATTTTGGGACTTCAAATGAGTATGGTGAAAAGTGAGGTGGCAAAGGTTTTGATTTCTGAAAAGTACAATGAATGACATCAATGAAGGTCAGTGAGACATGATGTCCAAGCTTACGCCAAGCCCAAGGACCCACGCCAAGCCCAGAGTTGGTCCTGTCGCCCATTAGTAATCGTAAAAAATTCATGATCAAGTGATCTCACTCTCCTGTGTTTGTACTTATATAATATATAATAGTTATAAATATCTTAATGACATTCTGACTTTAAATATAGAGTATCCTATATGTATAAGAAAATTTAAATTGCTTTCACATGGTGTCACATTAACCTTTTATGGTGACACGGATACAAATGTATATTACTTTTTACCCAGGCTGTAGTGACATTAATAATGATGGGAAATGTAAATAACTGTTACATACCTATTACTCTGATCCACTCTCTATATATAGTGATTGTGTGATCCTCCTTCATCAGTTAAAACTATGGATGTGATACCTCAACTTATTGTGACATAACACTAAACAACCAAAGTGGTCAATGGTCAGTTAAACACTTGGCTACCAAACTGACTGGTGATCAGTTTAAACTCTTGACTACCAAAGTGGTCAGTTAAACACTTGGCTACCAAACTGACTGGTGATCAGTTTAAACACTTGACTACCAAAGTGGTCAGTTAAACACTTGGCTACCAAACTGACTGGTGATCAGTTTAAACACTTGACTACCAAAGTGGTCAGTTAAACACTTGACTACCAAAGTGGTCAGTTAAACACTCGGCTACCAAACTGACTGGTGATCAGTTTAAACACTTGACTACCAAAGTGGTCAGTTAAACACTTGGCTACCAAACTGACTGGTGATCAGTTTAAACACTTGACTACCAAAGTGGTCAGTTAAACACTTGGCTACCAAACTGACTGGTGATCAGTTTAAACACTTGACTACCAAAGTGGTCAGTTAAACACTTGACTACCAAAGTGGTCAGTTAAACACTCGGCTACCAAACTGACTGGTGATCAGTTTAAACACTTGACTACCAAAGTGACAGTGAACCAGTTTAAGTGCTTGGTTATCAAGCACAAGTTTTTTATTCACAGACGTCAGTACTTCAGTACTTCAGTTTAAGCTGTGGAAGTGATAACTCAACAACTTATTATGACATAATTGAACTTTTTATGTATGTTGTCATCATCAATCATCAAGGCTTCAGTCATTTGAAAATGGCAATCCTATTTATAAACAGAACAACTTTTAAAATATGTGACATCACAATGCCTTCTTTGCACTGGTAAAGGTTGCTTTTTGCACAGTTAAGGGTTGCCCTTTCTGTACCAGTTAAGGGTTGTCTTTTTGCACAGTTAAGGGTTGCCCTTTCTGTACCAGTTAAGGGTTGTCTTTTTGCACAGTTAAGGGTTGCCCTTTCTGTACCAGTTAAGGGTTGCCCTTTCTGTACCAGATAAGGGTTGTCTTTTTGCACAGTTAAGGGTTGCCCTTTTTGTACCAGTCAAGGGTTGTCTTTTTGCACAGTTAAGGGTTGCCTTTTTTGTACCAGTTAAGGGTTGTCTTTTTTGTACCAATTAAGGGTTGACCATTTGGCAATAGTAAGGGTTGCCTTTTTTGCACTCTTAAGGCTTCCCTTTTGCAATGGTAAAGGCTGCCTGTTTGCACTATTAAAGGTTGCCTTTTTGCAACGAAAAGGGGGCTCATTTTTGCAAAGGTAAGGATTGCCTTTTTTGCACCAGTAAGGGTTACAAGTATTTACAAAATTGGCTTTAATACATCAATAAATGGGTGAATTATGTAAATACTTTTTAACTGCATCATAAGTCAAAATATTTGTAAACAAAATGACATATTAAAGAACAGAGTCAATATTAAGTAGATGTCAAGTATCTCTGTCTAGCTACTTCCTGTCCAGTCAAATACTTACTTAGTCACTGCACTGGGGAATGAAATAGACTTAAATTGTGTTTTGTTTAAAATATTTTGCTATAAGATTGTATTTCCTATTCTTTATGGGAATGATAAAATAATTCACGTGGCTAGGGAATCTTAACTTTAAAACCAACAATTTAAAATAATGAAAAACAAAGTTTCATATTTGTCATAAAAAGATCTGATGATATTTGCCTCACATGATCTTTGATCAGTTCCAATGCTGGACTACCAAAGTGGATGGTGATCAGATTATTTGCCTGGCTACCAAAGTAGCCACTGATCAGTTAGGCCACTTGACTACCAAAGTGACAGGTCACCAGATTAACTATTGGTAATTGACTAACAAATTGGCCAACAGTCGTTGACTATCAAAGTGACCAGTAATGGTTTAACCATTTAGCTATCAAATGTCAGTGATCAGATGAATGACTCAGTACCAAAGTGGCTTAACCACTTGGCTACCAAAGTGGTCAGTGATCAATATTCACTTGCCTACCAAAGATGACCAGTTTAATCGCTTGGTCAAACAAATAAATGGCGAGAAACTATAAACCAGAAATCATTATAAGATTGTTATGGTTACCCTAACCTCAGGCTGATCTTGTACCAAAATAAACAACTAGTCGCTTCCCTAATCCAGATGTTAGTGATGGTGGTGGCAATGACCTGTTTGTGTAGATAAATTACATAATTACAACACCAGTAACAAGTGATCTCACTGGAGGAATGTGTTTGTTCTATATATATACTACACACAAATAATTAACCAAAAATTAATATAGTACATAGTAAACACTAGTTACAACACTGATATATCAGTACTTCATTCCATGTACAACATACTGATGATGTCTCAGTGGAGTAATGGTGTATTACTCTCCAGTCAAGATTTTTTCACTTACTGGTATATCAAGGTTATCGGGTCTGAAAACTTAACTGTAAAAAGGGGCATTTACATAATACAAGTACTTTCTTTTTTACCCCTACTTATCGTGAAATTTTGAAACACATGTCTCAGTGGACAGGTAGTCTTGATATAGAGGTGGTCACCATACCCGGTAGCAGTTTTTTTACTATACTTTTCTTATAGTGTTGTTGGAGATTTAGAATCTAATTCCTCATGTTTTTTGGAAAGAAGATGAAAGATGAGAGAGAGTTGGTACAAATGGTGGACTACCTATGTGTATGGTCTATCACAAGTCAAGATTATCTTACTTTTATAAATTATGTTAGTTCTGGAATTGTGCGGAAACTGTAATACCCACAGAAAACTGTCAACATTCTACAAACTTTCAAAACTAAGGCAGTATGAGGTAGTGTTGTTATCTGTAGGCTAGTGCTTGGACAACTCGACCTGTAAAATTTGTTAGACACAGAAACAGAGTTTCTTGGTTTTGATAAGTTGTTGGTATGGACTGTTTCAATCAACTGTACTAATTGATATGGAAGTAAAACAACATGGGTTCCCCTCTCCTCCCAGTTTTGTAAGATAACAGCTACATGTACATGTACAAGTTTGTAGTGAGTGTAAGGGCAGGTTGATATGTAAATGCCATAGCAGATTACCACCATACCCTGGCTGGCTCGGCTTATCTGATAATCTGATTAAGATATAAGACAGATTAGAAGTACTTAGACTCTCTTTAATCAATTAACTTACTAACTGGATTAAAGGGTATATGTAGGACATTATGACGAAACAGTAGCTCAACTGTCTTCTCTAAATGAGTACTGACTCATTCCGACAACTCTGTGAAAGCTTTTTAGATAAATCCATTAAAAATCACAACATGTATAACACAGAAGACGGTGTTCTCCTGCTTAAAACATAAAATTTAAAAAAAAGAAGAAAATTTATATTATTAATTATGTAATGAAAAGCCATCGACTGATATAATGCTAATGAAGGGAAACTTAAGGTCAACATGCCCCTAGATATTCCCGTCTGTCTGATGGCTGTGAGCAGACGTCAGGATTTTGATATGGATTGTGGGAGGCAATGGTAGTCGTGTCAGGTAATTTTTTAAGAAATGCAAATGAGATATATAAAAGCACATCCATAAGAAAGTTTTATATCTCTTTTAAGAGTTGTTAAGCATGTATTTGTGTGTCAGACAACACAATCCATTTCCATGTCAACTTGTACATACATAAATGATACATGTAAAAACTGCAGAAACTCATATATCATGTCATGTAATGTACATTGTGTGTGTGTGGACACACAATGGTAAAATATATGTTCAACAGGAGAATTTTTTTTCAATTTCCAGGTAAAATTTATAACTTAAAGGACAACTAGTGACAACAAAGAACAATTGATTTTTTTTTCAATAAATATATTATGGGGAATATTATCAAAGCTAGTGGAAACAAAATACTTCATTTTAGCTAACGTCTATTAGGATAAAATATTTGCCCATTCCACTTTCCATTTGAAAGCCTTGAAATAACTTTCAAAGTTTGCATTGGAAAAAAACAAAATAAATCATTTTATTTTATAGCAAAATTTCTACTGTTGCTGTTTTTCGTCAAAATGTTGGCAAAAACCAATAAAAAAATTTCCCAAAATACAACACAAATATAAATATCAGGTTTGACTTACAATGGAGGTATATGTCCTAAGTGATCTTGGCCCATAATGCTTTGCAATGAAATTTGACACACAGGGTTATTTCTAAAGAATTTAAGACCCATAATATTTTATAGGATGTTGAACCCCCTCAGCTGTCATTTATCAACCAGATATAGTTTCATTGTCTACTGTATCTTTACATCTTTTTAACATAATTTTGTTTTTTTGTGAGAACTGTAAAAGTGAGGGGAAAAAAAAAACATGGTTGAAGTCATGTGATCAAACCCAGGATCTCCCACAATATAGTTAAGTGTTCTACCAGCTGAGCTACCCAGATTGCTATTTTCCTCTGCTGTTATTTTTGGGTTCTACATGGTCCTGCACAGTGAGTAATCTCACCCAAATTTCCCAGTATAAACAAGGTTGCCAGTTCACCACTTCCAAAATCCACCTTGGCCACCAAACTGTAACCATGCAAAGGAGAAAAAAATGCTGGGCTGGTGACTAAACAAAAGACCCCCTGCACTACAGGACTGCACTCTACCCAGGTACTCAGACCACAGCCTAGGTTGGATTGCCACTCGGACAGATCCTAACACAAGAAAGTTTGTCAGTTAACTAGCTTGAGGTCTGTGATTTCATCTCGGCACTTCAGTGTTCTTCCACCATCCCAGATCTGACTGCCTCAATATAAGTGAAAGAATCTTGACTGTGGCAAACAGCAGAATTACTCCGTTCAACTCCTGTCAATTTGTGCACCTTCCATGGTTAACATACTATACATACAAGCACAGACACTATATACATTACTGTTACATGTGCTGATTCAGCAGTTTGAGATGTATTTTCCTACTAAAATCTTCACTGTAAATGCTTCTTGATGTATAACAATAACTTATTACCCTTGAAATGTCTTAATGATATACTTCACCAGACAATCAATTCATGTTTTAAATTTCAGAGCTAGTAAATTATTTTTTCAGTCAGGTGTGACAGATAAATTTGTTCTTACAAATACCTTCTAAATATCTGCTAAAACAATATTCAGAACTACTTATTATTATGGCATGATCTATAGATCTTGTCATTTTCACATATTTTGGAGATTTACCAAAAATTTTAACTAGCAATTTATAGAATTTGCATCTTGTATAATGCTGTTACCTTAGCAATAAGTGTTGTACACATATTATATCCATATAGTGTTACTTTTGATCTACGAGTAATGATTTTATCTTCCGTTATTATTTTCTATTAATAATCCACACTATTTATTGTGTTCACTGTTTTACAGGAATATTATAAATTATAAATTAATAATCATGAAAAAAGTTCAAAAAAGATTATTTTGAAAGGCCAAATTAAGTTGAAACAGTTTCAAATTTTTTATTGTTTTATATTTTGGAGATATACAGTCCAGCCTGTGTTAAAGACCACCTCTATATAAGGGCTACCTGCTTATAAAGGCCAGTAGAATTGAATCCCAATTGTTCTTTATTTATATTATTTAAACCTGTATATGAAGGTCACCAGCCCTTAAAGCCAGTTTTACTGGTTCCCTTGGGTGGCCTTTATGGACAGGTTTGACTGTAAGTGTGTAATGTATGCAACCTTGTAATTTTAGTAAAATTTAGTAAAAATCAAAGCAAACATCACTGAAGCTACTGACATACTCTTCCTCCTTCCCCTTCCCTTTCCCTTCCTCCATCTTCATTTTTGTAATGAGAAGTAATGGAGAAAGTGGTAGAGAAGAAAGAAGGGAGGGACAGGAAGAAGGGAGGATGAAGAAGATGTTGATAAGATGAAAGAGGGGAGGAGGAAAATGCTGATAAGATGTAAGAGGGGAGGAGGAAGATGATGATAAGGCAGTGGAGAGGAAGGGGAAGAGGAATGAGGAAGATGATGTCAATATTTAAACTTCTGTAATGTTTGCTGTGATGATGATAAAAACTTAATCTGTAAGTTTTAAAAGTTTTTACTCTGTTTTTGAGATTGTATAGTTATAGATACTTCCAGACAGTCATGAAATTTCAGAAATAGAACATTTTTACAAAATTAAAACACAATCTGGTTTTAAAAACTGGTAAATTTAGTTAAACATGAGTGAACTTCCACCACATATTAATACAGGTTTTTTAACCTGAAACAGGTAAAACTATGTTAAATCTAAATTCAACTAAATTTCTTAATTTTCTGATATGTTTAAACAATTACTGATGTAGGTAGAAACTTTTGACAAGAAAGAAATTTCTGATTTTTCAGGACCAGGTGATGGCATCAGTGCGTTCAGGTCAATTTGTAACAGGCACATATTCTACCATCAGCTAAGTGAGTATTACAGCCCAAAATTAAATTAAATCAAAGTCTCTTGAGCAGTCAGATCTTAATGTAATTAAATATCAACCAGGTAAATGAAATTAACCACATCAATTACCTCAGGATTACGTAATGCAACTTATGTAACCTACATCAAAGTGAGCCGATGTGAGCTAGGAGTAGTCATGTGATAGAAACAGGTTGTTTCTTGTCTAGATGCATTATGTGGAAAAACTGTCAAGATTGGCAAGAATGATGAATATGATGATTGTGGTGGTAGTGGTGATGAAGGGAGGGGGGGATTTATAAATATTGATGCTTTTGTAATAGCAGGGTGGGGTGGGGGGGGGGGAGAAGAAGAAGACTGAAAAGGAAGAAAAGGAGAAGACAAGGATGTTGATGAGGAGAAAGAGGTGGAAGAGGTGCTGGTGGCAGAGAGAGGCAGGGAGAAGGAACATAGCTTTCGTAATGATACAGTATCTGTATTGATGATGATTATGACAGCAATGATGATGATGGTGATGATGATGATGACGAGGAGGAGGAGGATTCTAGTCCTGACAACTCAACACATGTTTACCTTGTATCTTGTTTTGCTATGGTGTTCATATATTATGATGTGTACTTAAGTCACTTGGCCACAGATTAATTACATGTAGCCAGGCTTTCATTATAAATCGAACACTTCATACTTAATGTGTCATAATACAGATATTCATTCAGATTTAAACTGCAACCATTAAATATAAAAAAAGTTTTGACAAAAATTGCTAGGAATGTTAAAGTTTTCATTCAACATTTTATATAGGCATTTCCAATGTCGACTTATAAAAAGAAGTGGAATACATTATGACCTGAACCAGACAGGTACCTGATCAGTATTCTAAACATGTAACATTATATAAAGCCTAAATCGGGAACATGGATCTACGGAATAGCTGCCCTGTCTGACAATTTAATATATAACCCAGTTGAATGAGCAGAGAAAATTCTGCGTTTTCAATATCAAGCTTTTATTATTGCATAAATCATCCGCTTTGAAAGGAAATAGATAATGATAAGACTGATGGGATACAGTGCATAAAAAACCCATGGACCGACATGCATGGCTGATTCAAGTGTACTGTTCGACAAAACCCTGTTAGTTTAACCAGTTGGCTAGTGTAAATTTGTATCTTATTTTTTCTTGAAGCTTATAATGTCAGATTAACCAGTTGATTAGAGAAAAAAAATTATCTTGTGTATTAGATATAACATTAAAACCTTTATATAAAGACCACTCATGGGATTTAAAAAAAATATGTACTTTATAGACAGGTGGTGTATCTTGTGTTCAGTGAAGCTACCTTAGCTTTGCAAGTTAATTGGCAAATATTTGTATCTTGTGAATAAGACAACACATTAAAAAAAACCTGTATAAAGACCACCTATGAGATCTAAAAAATATGGACTTTATAGACAGTTGGTCTTATTACGAAGTTATTTTTGTTTCTTCTTGGTGGCGTCAAGTAATGTGTGAGATCACCCCTATCCTTCTCTCCCTCATTCTTTCTCACTTTTACAAACACACATAAAATATTTTTTAATATATATCTTTATATTTTTATTACTATCAATCATATATGTATATTAAAAATTGAATCAAAAACTAAATAACTGTGAATTAAAGGACAAATGATCACTGTGAGTGATACAAAAGTCCTTCCAGCCATATAAAACATTAAAATTCCCTACAGGTATAGACCTGCCATGGCTTTGATATACTCGGGGTCAAACACCTTCAGTGACCAAATTCACATCATTTTTACACAGATAACATCAACATATGTAAATATCTTGACCAAGATTCCGTCAGGCTTCATTAACTATGAAGTGATAGTAAACTAGCCTTGACAAGAAAAAGTGTTAAACTGGGCATAAAATTGACCAAAAACAGAAATTTTATGACTTAAATCAGTGTCCATTAGACTGACTGGGCTGAAACATAAACTATACACCTACATCATACATAGGGGGGCACACAGAGCTGGCGGCTGAAATATACATACAGTATAAGTGGCCTGTCTATTCTATCATATAGATTTCAAAAGAAAATGAATTTATCCCTAATAAAACAAAAATTTATCTGTTTTAAGCCCTGATATATAACAACAAACACAAGTTTTATCAAAGAACATGAAATTGATTACTGGTTTTATTGAAGTTAAGCAGCTGAACTCAATTGACCCTAGAATTTTTTAGATAATTTTGCCGAGTCAGCTATTATCTAAGGTTTATACTGTAGCATTGATAATCTTTTAGTATTACTTAAAGTGTTAACTTAATTAATTTTATTACAACATTCACCAGGCCAAATTAAATGATTTGTTTGTTTTACAACCCACATCTTAAAATGACCTCTTTTTTGGACAGTTTTTTGTGACATGATCAATGATCAATGCTTTTGTCTAGCTAAATATTTGGGCACAGGACCATCATTTTGGAGAAATGAAAGTGCCTTGTTTTCCATCATAATTATTTGAAAGCACTAGTGGCATTTTGTACCCCCAAAATGCGGCAAAGACGGGCTACCGATTCACCAGTTGTTAGCTACTGTGTTAAACTTTGTACAGGTCTGTGCTGCAACTGACTGTAAGAACACAACATGTCAGCAATATTATTTAATGTGGTATATATGTACATGCATGAAGTATGAATTAGCACTCATTAATTACAAACTTTGAGATTAATTCATTAATAAACTCACTTAATGAGTGTTAATTATGATATACATCAGTTATGTAACAGAACGTCTGAGTCATCAGAGGCAGTAGTGTCTAGTAGTAATTGGTCGTGTTTAAAAGTCCTGATAATAAGTCTACAAATCTTATTTTAGATTTCTGCTTTAGTACTCAGAAATGTAAATGATCCTTTGCAATCTGGCATAAAAGAAAAAACATTGTTGGCATTTTGGATCATGTTAACTGTTCTTGAAAAAATAAAATTGCAAACTCAAGGCATTTGAAGCTGGTCATATGGGAAACTTATATAGAGACAGTTAAACTACTGGTACTTTCAAAACTGTCAAAACTGTAAACCTAAAAACTTGTCTAAATTGAACCCTGGCAAAACCAAAACCCTGTAACTGAACCCAAAGTGTTTATTCTGAACTGAAATCTGGAATTTGTTCGACATTTTGACACAGGTCGCCAAATTCCACTAAATCGAAGCAGGTACGCAGATTCTACTATAGTAGATGGTTTCCACTATAAATTATTCAATCTGTTAACCAGGTTTTACTAATTTTGATTTTTCCTCTTTCACTTTCATTTTCAATGTAAAACAAAGGTTCACCAACTTATATATACAGTTACACGACCAACTGTCTTGGTAGAGAAACTCCCACAAAACTACCTATCACAAACCTCCTAGACATAAGATTAATTAACAGGTACTTGCCAAGTGAAAGCAGTCATAAAGTGACAGCCTACTTCTAAACAATTACAAGTTTATGTTAAAGTTTGATGTGTAGAATACAAGTACCTGATAAAAAGCACTCGTAGTTTTACAGACAAAAATGGATAAATGACAAAAAAGTTATAAATATCATATACAAGAGACAAACATTAATTTGTTATAATTCTCTCGACAACAACTTGATGTTATATTTCTACACTCCAGGTAACAATAAATTATGTATTTACACGGCACTAAAGAGATGTAAGGAAAAAAACTATCTACAGACTTATACAGCCAAATTTAAGACTAAAAAAACCTAGTTTTCTTATGTAAGATTTAACTTAAAACTTCACCTTGTCCTGGTGCAGAGTGGAGTGGAGTAGGGGTGTTTTAGTCAAGATTCTTTCATTTATATCGAGGCGACAGTTCAGGAACACTGGTGGAGTAGAGTGATGGTGTTTTATGTCTCTAGTCAAGATTCTTTCACTTATATCGAGATGAACAGTGTAGAGATGGCAAAGTGGAGTGATGGCATTTTACATATCAGACAAAATTCTTTCACTTACCACATATAAAAACAGACAGTTCAGGGATCATGGATTGGATTAATGGTGTTTTACACCCTTGTCAAGATTTTTACACCTATATGGAAGTGGACAGTTCAGGGATGGTGGAGGAAACCCGAGTACCTGGAGAAAACTGTCAACATCCAAGAACTAAACTGACAAACTTTCTCACAACCTTGGCACGAAGTTCATTCCATTCATCCCTAATGAGATATACTGAAAAGTTGCCCTTTAATTAGAACATTTGACTTCCAAAATCTAGAACAAGGAACTCTGACCCCCCCTCTCTCTCTCTCTCTCTCTCTTTTCTCATTCATTATATTTTTGTTTTATTGTTTGTCTGCACTGGAAAAACCCTGTAGAAAATATGATCGAGTACATACATAGGAATGCATCATCATTTATTATAAAGATGGCACATATTATTCTGAAGAATGTGCATCAGAAGGAAAAAAAACCCAATGACATAAAAAAATTTTATTATGTCAATATGAAATTTTAAACAAGCTTTATGGGAAATGATTTTATTGTTGTGTTACATAACCATTAAATTTAAACTAGGTCCGGTTCATTGCAGTAGCTACAATCTGACATTCCAGTGGTACAGTAGGTCAATAGGTCTGTCTGCTATTCCAAGAAAACTAGGTCAGTAGAACAGCATGTATAATTTACATATTAATGATAATTAACTCATATATCAACCTGTTATTTTTAGTACATTAGGTGCTAGAAAAAAATGTGCATCTTAAAAAGGTTGAAAAATGAAGCATGTTGATTATTAATATCATTGTGGGAGGATTAGTTGTTATTTATTTATTTATTTCATTTATTTATTTAAAATATGACTTAATTTACTTTAAAATTTTTGGTTTTCTATGTATGTAGATCCATAGTGGTTTATTTTACTTCTGTGCTTTTAATATTTTTTCTAGTCCCTCCACAATACAAACAGGATTCTATCCCTAAAATATTTACAATCACATTGTTTTTGCTTCAATGCAGTGTTTGACCTCGATTCTACTTCATGACTCGATGCAGTTGAATGGAGCACACGAGCAGGGAATTGTACCATTTAATGACGTCACTGATACTAGTACGTCATTAGTTGCCGTGACGCTGCTTTGGTACCGTGATGTCAGCCTTTGTCGGAACATTGTGGGCGTGGCTGGCGATACGTCAATGATGCAGACAGTTGGAACAGTCAATTTTTAACGAGGTAGTTATAGTTGTTTTTCTTTTATGAAAAGTGTTAAAATGTCAGTTTATATTTTGTGTTTATTTGAAAAAGTTACAAATGATTGTAAATATAAGGAATGGCATTTACTTTGACTGTACTGCATGGAGTTATGCAGTAGAATGGACTGTCTCAAATAACCATGAAAGCCTTCGGCTTTCATTTAATTTGAGACAGTCCATTCTACTGCATAACTCCATGCAGTACAGTCAAAGTAAATGTCATTCCTTAAATGGGGAAAATGACATATTTTGAAGTCCTTCAAATAGCTGAAAATCTAAGTTGCTTCGCATGACACCATATTTGGATTGCTTAAAATGACTCATGGTTTGGATTGCTTCAAATAAATAAGTGAGAAGTTATTTTAAGAAGTGCTCCCCCCCCCCCCCAAAAAAAAAAAGGAAAACAGACACAAATATTTTTCATTTAAATAAACATAAACTTGGGATTTTCTAAAATTCAACATATTCTTATTTATAAAACCAGTTTTAAAAATAACTGCATACTTTTAAGTTATAAAAAACAAAGTTGACTTTTCATTTCTCATTTTTTTTATTTTATTTTTTTCATTTTTAAAAATTTTAAATATTTCCAAGTTAATAATATAACTTAGGATAACTAATTTACATTTTAATATATGTAAGTATTTAGAAAACTGTCGACATTGACAAATTGTCCAAAAAATCATGTAGAAAATTGAAGCATTTATTTTATGACACTAAAAATCAAATTTTACTGGTGGTTATAAGATAACTAGTAATTACCGTGACAACCTGGACTAATAACCAGTGTATCATCTATCCTGTCATAGAATTTTATGAGGTAGAGCAAAGAATTAAATAAATTAGGGGGAATATTTAAAATATTATACTTCATCATCTGGGAGTTAAACCTGACTTAAATTAGGTAATTTATATTCATTTTCTGATGAACAGTATTAAATAAAAACCTAAAGTTTGAAGGTGGAAATGTAACAAGTATTTCACTGTCATTATGGCAGAGCTACCACCATAATGAGAATTTTTTGCCTATTTCAGTAGATCATTTGCCACTGTTTTTGGAGGAGCATTTGGGTGCCCATACTCCAAATTGTCACACAAATGTATCCAGGTAATGCCAAGATTCTCCTGTAATTGAAACTTCCGTAGCTTCAGATGGTCTCCTTGGTGGTGGGGTAAGGTCTAAATCATGCTTGTGGATAAAACCACCTCTGAATTCTAAATCATGCTTGTGGATCACACAACCTCCTAGAACAGACTACCATGGAATCTTGACTGGATCATGAAACATCATAACCCAGTACTCTACAGGACGACTTATCAGAATTGGTGATATCTGGCAATACCCCACCCCCCATCCCCGCCCCCTCCACACACACACAGTACCCACCCTCCCATTCTACCCATACCTCAGATCTGTCTCCTTTCGTACAGATATTATAATAGTACATATTGTATTGACATAGCCCACGTCAGTACTGTAAATATAGAGGGTTGTTATAAAATGTAATTCACACAAAAATTTTAAAACATGTAATTATCAACAAATTAAATAGTGTCCCACCTGGTATTTTAGTTTTAAAAAAGAATATTTTATCACATTTGTGCAATATGGCCTTTATATGTACTAGCTAGCAGGTAGCATTTTTATCCAGTATACGCTGGGTAAATACTGGGTAAATATTGGTATATTTATGACACAGTAGGGGAGGCTAGACTTTTAATTAAAGCAGACAGAAACTTGATGTATTTGTAAACATATTAAAGTAGGGCTAACTTACTTTTTTGTCAATTTTTCTCTTATTTGTAAATAAATTGCGTAAATAACAAATCAAAAAGACCAAATGGGAACAGGTTTGATTTCATAATTTTTTTCTCATATTTAGAATTAGTTATGCGCAGTAAGCATTTTTTCATAGAGGGGGTATATTGATTACTGTTGCAGACAAAAAATAAACTGTCAAATACTTTTGGTGCAAAATAATTCAACTCTGGTTATCTCTGAATAAATAATTGTAAATACTTATATAAGAAATGACATTTTCTCATTAACCAGACAAGTATGAATAATGCCCCTTCAATAACTATTCCACCTTGCTTATCACCACACTACATTGTATTTTGAAATCCCAACTGATTTTCTGGTTTTCCATTTTTTCCCAGTCTCCTCAATTTATTGCTGACCCCTTTATAATGTCGAACTCATGAAAATGAACAAATGGTTGTTACAAATCAAGGTTCAACTGCAGTTTCTTATCCATGTAAGTTGAACAGACCATTGTTAGTTAAAGGGGGAAAATACAGTACTTCATTACTATGCTACTATTTACAATCTTCCAGCTCAATACAGGCGTGGCCAAAACTCAGAAAGAAATTACAAGATTGTCTTTGTAAATGGGTTGAACTCAACTTCACCAAACCAAAAAAGAATACCAGTAAAAACAGAGAAGGAACTTGGAAAGAAATGCATAACCAATTAACTAATGAAGCAGTACACAACATTAATTTGTAGATCACTGTAACATGCCCAGCTTCTTTGTCAGATGTGGCATTAAAATTTAACTGTTACAAATGTGGCAATCCTATTAACTAACACAGTTACATGATATATATCTAGAGCAAGTGTTAATTTTATTTTAAATAGGTATAAAGTCTGGCTTCAAGTACCAGTCAGTATGGTCAGACCAGACTGTTTTAAATTAAAACACCGAAATTGAAAATTACAGACCACCAAGGTTTGTACCTGGATGGACTATTGAGAACTGTTCAATTAACTTTCAGTTTTAAAGCGGATATGCTAGGATGTTTTAAGGTAAACATGTTGCATTTTACTTCTAAATTCTACCTAGACTTATATATAATGCATATACACCTATACAAAAAGAGATTAACAAATCTGAATCACCACACCAGACACTGGCTTCAAATTCAATATACCAATAAAAGGTCAGATGATCCAAGTCAAACTTGTTGACCAATGTACGCATACTTATTATTAGTTGGGGTCAATCTGACCAGCATATAAATTATACTCCACTATAAGAGTTAATCTGTAACCTAAAGGAAAAATAACAGGACATTAAAATCTAATTTTAAAATATTTAAACATTAAACACTCTATTGAAAAAGTCATCTAATATTATTTTTGGTATTTATATATTTCAATCATCTTATGCCTGGCTGACTTAATATTTAAATACTAGTAAGTATGTTAGGTGTTTTAACTCTTTATTTATGTCTTAAATAAAAAATTGAGGTATTTACTTAATAAAGTGGCTGTTTTGATTTTTTTATTCATATTTTGTAAGCTGATTTGGTTTATCATTAGTCTTTAATGGCTTTTTATCATTAGGCTTTGGGGGAATTTATGTTCGACTTTTTTGGCATATGTACACACATATTAAAGGGTATATACATTGTGATTTTTCAGACCTAAATTCATTTTTTGTCTACCAAAAAATAAGATCTTAAATCATGATTGTGACAGTAAAATCATTGCGAAATCCATTAAGTGTCATGTGGGAAGGCATTTAAATGATTTTTATTTTGTCATGTTCTATTTCTGAGATTTCTCCCTGATCTGAAAATCTTTTCATGCATGCATCTACAAATTAAAGACTGCTCTATTCAGGACAAACTATATCTGGTTAGAAGCAGTACATAGAGATGTGTGGCCTAGTTCAATCAGCAAGCTCTTTTTCAAAAGCCATGTGTTCAAACCCACCAAAACAGCATGGTTTGTCACTGAACAAGACATTTTTAATTCAGTCACTCCAATCCAACTACCATATATAATCAATGAATGGGAGCAATATAAGCAGAGTAATGATTTTTACATCCAATTTAAGGTTCTTTTGGTGTCCACTTATGAGATAGTGCAAGTAACTGGAGTACCCATAGAAACCGCCAACTGAATTGGCTAAAATTCAAGAAATTATGACTTTGCAATGGACTGGCATCTTGGTCACTTCTGAATATGGACTATAGCCTGATGGTGGCGTCTATAGCTTGGTCACTTCACAACATATAGCATACATAAATCAAATATGTGATGGATTTACAAATAAGAATGGTGTATTACCACTTCACATAATTTTATCTTAACTTTGAATTATTCAGTTTTGTTGATTCTGTTTATCAATACTAAGGCTTATAAATTAAGTCTATTACCAGGAGAATTGATAAGATTGAATTATCTTGGGAGTATGAAATTTAAAACACCACACTCCATAAATAAGATTTCTAAATTCCTTTCATATATGCCAATTTCTACAGCTATGTTAAAATCTATGTCTATCTCTTTATTTACATTTAAATGAGTCAAATTCAAACAAACGACATATTAATAAATATTTCAAATACCATATAGTTTGTAATGGATGACTATTTAAATGGAGAAAGGAGTCTAATGGCTAAATTAAAAAAAAAACTATTAAAATATCATTAGGCAAGTGAAAGAGGTTATACATGTATTCAAGTTAAGTTTAAGTTTAATGAAATTAAATTACAACTAATTCTTTGCTTAGCATATTAAATTAAAAAAATAAAGGTCAAGCTTTTTTTAGCCTAAGCATTTTAGCCTAAGCAATAGATGGCTTCCATATACAAATAAGCAAAATTAAACATTAGATGCTCACCCAAAGCAGACAACACATAAATACACTCAATCAGGGATACTTTTTACAGATGCTTTATTGCCATAAGTATCCAAGTTTTGTGCAAATAAATTCTTGTCCCTAAATTTAACTAATAACAGCATTATTTTAGCAAGTTGTTGACTTTTTGATTCAAGCACTTTAAATCAGGCAAGATTTATTCGTTGTCAATATGTGGTAGGTAATATAACGAAAAGTGCAACTTAATTATAAATAACAGTAACCGCTAATGAACAGTAACCATTGCCGAAGCATTACTTTTATTGAAACAGTTACTGTTGTTGAACAGTTACCATCGCTATTTTTACAAAGATCTTTTCTGAACCCCTATAAAGGCCACCTAAGGGAATCAGTGAAAGTGGTCTTTATGGGCAGGTGGCCTTTATATACAGGTTTAAATAATATGAATAAAGAACAATTGAGATACAATTTTACTGACCTTTATAAGCAGGTGGCTTCTACATAGAGGTGGCCTTTAAGACAGGTTGGACTGTATTAAAAATAAATGTTTGCTTGGTCATTTTAGTTAATGGTACATCAATACGTATGGGCCTTGTTGATTCTAGATTGCCTCATTACAAAACTTTAGCTTAAAATGTTAAAAAATCTTTGTGAAAACACATAAATAGCACACATAGCTTATTGGCTTTAAATATTTTTTATAACTCTTTTTTAAAATCAATCTTTAATTAATTTTAGATTTAATCTTTGAATATGGATTTTATATATTGCACTTTCGATTCAAACTGTCACTTTAAACAAGTGGTATTAACTTGTACCCAGACAAGACAAAAATAAACAGAAACTTTTAAATGATTTAGAACAAGACCAGACAAAATAATCATATATATAATACCATGGATCTAGGTATCTTGTGGGTGGAAATTTAAATGAAGATTTCCAAATATATCACATCAAGGGAAAATTTAATTTAAAATGTTTGGAGTGTTTTAAAAGGTTAACCCTCTATCAAGGCATACACTTGTTCTGCGGAATTTGAAATTCCAAAGTAAGGCAAAACAAGCTTAAAAGTAAACAAAGGTATCAATACCGGATTGCAGAACGAGTTAGGATTGGCTCATCTCAACTAGACCAGACGTTTGCACTATAATGAACTGACCTTCTTTCTGACAAGGAGAACAGTTAAACTGTTAAATACTCCAGTATACAACTGTTTTATTGCAATCCTTGCAAGCTATTCAAATCAAGAATGTTCACCATCACCTCTGCAGATTTCTGATAACCTTGTGGTTTTAATTTTAAATCTTGTAAATGTATATTCAGAGTTTTTAAAAAGATTACGATTCTAATTTGTCTTGGAATGAAGTTTACTTTAAAAAGCTAATCAGAATTATATCATACAGTATTAATTGTGCTGAAATGTCGATTTATCAAGTCTGACTAAATATGCTGGCAAGACATGGAAACAAGATATCTTTGTGCAGAAACCATGGCCATGTCTGCTTCCAAGGTATGTCGTAATTAAATAGGCTGCATTCATACAGCTCGTGATCGATACTCTTAATACTGCGCAGAACTTTTGTGACTATTGGTTAAGTAAAAATGTTAACTTGCACGTTCCCGGAAAGAAAATTCATAAAATTGATAAGAGTGCAGCAATGGTCAAGAATCTTTCACTTATATCAGGGCAGTCATTTCGTGAATGGTGGAGGAAACCAGAGAAACCACCAATTTTTAGCAATCAAACTGACATAAATGTACAACAGTGACATAAAATAGTAATTTGGACATATCATTTCTAAACCTAACCTTAAAACGGTTGTCTAAGAGTATGAGTTTTGCTTCCTCTTCTAAGTTAAGCCATGGCATTTAAGTATGATCTTGATAATTGATATTAATGGTGAACCTACATGTTTTTAATGCGCCAAGTTTTGACAAATGGTTGATAAAATTTTGTGGCTTTTTTTCAGAAAAAAGGACTATTGATCAAGTGCAACCGGACACCCACTGGTCATTGTGTACAAGTATGCTGTATTAAGTTTGAAGTACCTATCGGAGTTGATATTTTTTTAACCCTGATACAGGGAAAATATGTCAGAAAGTTAAATGGAGACCTTGTTGGCCAAGTGGTCCAAAGCATCAGCTAATTGAAAACAGCTCCTCTCAACAGGTTCAAAACTCACTACATGTACTTGGGGCAGGTTCTAGTGTGAGAAAATTTGTTAATTGGCTTGTCAAAAGTTGGTTGGTTTTACTCCATCTTTGAACTGACCCTCTTGATACATATGAAAGATGTAAAAAAACTTCATTATTTCATTCCACAGAAAATATTAAGTACAAAATGCCATTGACAAACAACACCCTTTTATTCCATAATGAATTATTTTACTAAAACAACAAGAAGAAGCATGTAGCAAGAACCAATGGGGTAAACCAAAGTAAAGATAAACAAACAACATCATATCCTAGGTAACAATGAAAATTCATGCCTCATAACATAGACAAACATTCCTTGATCTAACAAACAATCTATGGACATCGCTTACTGGTATATGTTATTAAGATATATATGTCTTGCAGTATCAAGAAATTAATCTATAAACTAAATTGAATTAAAGAAGCTTTAAGACATAGTTTGAGACACAAAACTCTTAACTTTCCTAAAAACAACCAAATTAACTTTTGCATACTATCTCAATTTTCATACTTACCGTAACTTTATAACATTTGAAACAGTAAAACCTGCTATCATCACCACATTTACATAAAGACCACTTGTTTATTAAGAACCTTGTTTTAAAATCCATTTGCTTTAAGTTTTACAATCAAAAGAACAAACCTATATATGAAGTTCCCATTCCTTAGGTCCTGTGGATGTTCTTTGTATAAATATTTTACTTTATTTAATTCTTTTTATATTTTTACATTTCACTGCAATATTATGCTAAAAAAGCTGAGATAATTCAGTTAACTCAATTTTACGAGAAAACTGAATTTAAAGCATGAGAAAGTATTTCATTAACAGATTTCATCTCTTAAGAAACTTGTGCTTACGGATCCTAAACCTCTCATGGCCTGGGTTCAAATCCCACTCAAGCAGAGTGTGAATTTAAGGCTTGTTGCTTGCCTAAGGTAGGTGGTTTTCCATGGTCACTCCAGTTTCCTCAAAATGCCAGAATAAGCCACCTCGATACAAGTGAAAGAATTTTGATTGGGGTGTTGAACACAATTACTCCATGCCACTCAGAAACTAAGGACCCTAATAATTCATCAACTTGGTGTATTTTTTACTCAATAATTAAGCTTGTAAGTTTTTTATATTTTTTACTCAATAATTAAGCTTGTAAGTTTTTTATAACAGATCGTTCAATCAAAATATATCAAAACATTTATTTTACAAAAAAGAAATTCTCAGATGAAATATGTTCGTGAAAACTGATCGGAAATGTCAATAGATTGTGTAAATGGGGTAGCTACACCACTGGTAAAGTATGTCAAATGTTTTACTTGAACCATATAATTATGTAGTCTATGTTATAAATCTGAAATTGGCCAACTTATGAAAATTACTGTTCTGTGCTATTTTATAACTATTAGATATTCTAGATATATAATATATATAAATGTCATAAAATACAAATTATTTTACCCAAATTATCCAGCTGGTTCTGAGGCTCAAAAAAGGTTTAGGATAGAAACGTGTAAGTATGCAAATGGGTCACAGATCACAAATTTGGTCCAAATAATACCATTTTGGCCCTCAGTTCTGTATGCAGCTGGGATGGATCATCAATAAATTCTATTTTGAACTTTTTTAAATACATTTTTAACAAAAATGTCCAAAATTACTGACATTTTACTGAAATTAAAGTTTTAATGGCAAGAACATTTGGAAGTGTTTCGGGAATGGATGCTATCATGTCGGCCATTACTTAGAGGAAGATTTGCAATCCTTTGTATTTTTAAATTTGACATCCCAAAGTTTCTCATTTCTACACCCATGCTAGCACCAATAGCTGATAGAGGTTTCCATAAGGTTTGCAAGTTTCATCTTAAAAATATGAATTTTCAACCAAGATATCAAAATGTTTCCCACAATTAAATGCTAGAGAAAACAAATGTTAACATCAGTTACATTGGAAAAAAAACAAAAGACGAAATTGTCATGTGATATTAATTAACATGTAAGATATAACGTTCTTGTACATGAAAATCGTAAATTCAGTAAAATCACATGACACAACTCACTGACAGACTTCTTACATTGGTGGTCTTTATTTTAATGATTTATATCGTGAAAACTAGCTCGTAATAGATAACAAATTCTTACATTTTAAAACATTTTAACCACCTAAAAATATGATTATAATCTAAAATATTAAAAGACAAAATAATACAATAGTTTGTAAATTGTCAATTCAGATTAACTTCACTTCAAGAAATTGATTTTTCTAAGTCTTTAAAATGAACAATGCAAAATTACGTAACACACAAAAAAGAATAAATAATGTGAATGGAGACAAAACAAAATAATGGATAAATTCTTGAGTTGTCAATTCCAATTATAACTACACCTAAAGAAATGTCAAGTTAGCTCATAAAAAAAGAAAAAAGGAGAAAAAACACAATTTTCCATCATTGTTAATCACATGTTCTATTTATCATTGTAACTAAAAACAGAGATTAAAAACCCAGTGTGAATGTGTCTTTTTGTAACTTTTTTCCCACTCTGACACATACGTTACATAATAAGCTAATTTGATAAAAATTTTGATAAACCTGTCATAATTCATACCCAACTGGAGGATGTTTAAAGGTAAATAAGGAATATAGATTACTTTTAATCTGTAAAAATTTTAACAAAGGAATTCCGGCAAACTTTTTTTAAACAAACTGAAAAAAGACATTTTTTCCAAACCTCGACTTACAGTGGTTCATAATTGCTACAACAAAAACTAAATTTTCATGTTTATATGTGTCAAAGAGGCTTCATGACCAAGAAGTTTTCTCAAAATGTTGATGGTATGAATTTGATGACTGACTTTTCTATGTGCAAACTGTAATGAAACACTCATGCCAGATTCTCCAATTTTCTAGTCTGACTCAGGGTGAAAAATATCAAAATATCAGAAAATGGACTACTGAACCATGAGAGTGACCCATTTTCAGGTTTTGATATGCCTGATCCAGCATGGGTTTCACCTTAAACCTTCCATTCAGCAATTGCAAAAACACCGAGGCCAACAACTATAAATGAAAGAACAAGTCATGACCACATTTTAAATTCAGAAAATAGGACTTTCCCAGTCTTAACACTAAATACCAGACTAACTCCATGACCGATTTTGAATTCAGACTTTAGATTGGACCAGTTGCTCTCCCACTCAGAAAATAAAAACCAAACTAACTCCATGACCGATTTTGAATTCAGACTTTAGATTGGACCAGTTGCTCTCCCACTCAGAAAATAAAAATACCAAACTAACTTCATGACCGATTTTGAATTCAGACTTTCATTGGACCAGTTGCTCTCCCCTCACAAAATGAAAATACCAAACTCATGTGTGATTTGAATTAAAAAGTTAATATGATAAAATACATATGTAAGTTATAACTCCTGGTAGTATAACTATATCTATGTCTAGAAATGTATATAATTCTTATATTTATGGCATCCAAATGTCCCAAAAATGCATAAAATTCTTGCCCTTCTCTGTAGTTTATCACTGCATATAGCAATTATGTTGTAACTTTATCCATTATACTGTACACTTTATATGAAGACATTAGTCATCTTGCATAAAGATACATGCTGACTTAACATTAGCAACAAACATTCTTAAACCATATTATACTTGTTTATATATCACTAAGTGATAATACAGACAACTTAAAAATTCATAAAAGAATTTCAGTAACCGCCCTCACTCACAGCCCTCACTCATGCTGTCAATTTACTTTATATATATATTATAATAATCATACTACATGTACTGTGTGTATTACTGTGTACATGTTTCCATTCCTGCTGTAGTTCTTGCGATAGCCAAAATCGCCATTAGCTAGTCACTTTCAATTTCTGAGATATTATTTTAAAAGAGGCCTATTTTTAAAGAAAATTTGTGAAATACTTTAAAAAGGGCTATATTTTTTAAAATTTTGGAAATTTGGCTACTACCGTTAATAATTTTAAATTTGTGGAAATCTAGTCAACCCAGAAAGAAACAGAGAAAAAGTTACCCGTTTATTTCAATAGCACAATATACCCTTCAAGTATTCATACAACATGTAACACCAATAAGACTTATTCACTTATATTTAGATGTCACCGACACCATCAACAAACACCATTAAGCAACAGACTAAGGACTTTATTTTCACAATTTATCATGGTATAGGACATATAGAACAGAGGCTTATGGGTCTTGACACAAAAAGTTTCACAGAAAGAACAAGATCCTCGCACAATTTTATTTGATTGAATCTCTTCATCTCTAAACTAACAGAACAAACAAAATGAATCTACGGCAAAGCTACCAGCTACTTCAACAGTAAGTGGGTGTGTACTATGTAAACTGGGTCAGTGACCTAATATCCAGACAGCAGCTAGACAAAAGATGTCTGGTTGTATTCCAAGAAACTGACAATCTAGCCACTGATCAGAAAGACCATGTAATCAAATATAGAATATCATAATCATGTCATTATTATGATTTTTACATTTTCTTCCCATAATGACTTGAACTGTACAAGATAAGATAACAATGATAATTCAATTTTGTGTCCCTGACGTAATGGCCAGTGGAAAGTTATGATTGATGGCAATTGATGCCAAACAATCAACATTTCCATGTAGATGTGGTTGTCAATTATATGGGGCACCATTCTTATTGTAAATGTGGTTCTTAGAAAACTGAATTATATTGTGTTTTTTTTCCAAACAGTGGTCCCAACAATTTTTTTTATTACAAAATATTTATGTATATTTTAAGAAATGCATGCATATATGTGTAACATCACTGCTTACTTGAACTCTTGCACAATTGTAAATTACCGATAAATGTCAAAATACGAAAATCGAATTCAAGTCATCTGTAAGTAAAATAATTGTACTCTGTTCCACCTTTGACAGGGATTTCATAAACACCAAAATAGAATTCAAGTCATACAAATGACCTTTTAGTTTCTGCATGTTTAAGAATATTAACATGTTAACATTTCAAAAGATTGTGCAATACTATTGAATTAAGGTTTAATTTACATGTATAATAATTTAAACAAATACAGGCAGACATTACAACAGGTATATAGCTGTTAGCTTAGTAATAATGTGTGTGAAATTCAAACAAGATTAGTCAAACATTGAACAACACAACACAAAACTAGAACTGTCTCTTAAGAGTCAAATACCCCCTCCCCTTCAACATTGGCCTCGTGACCTTGATGTATGCACATAAAGTTGGTATGCGACACATCATCTCATGTTGGTTTACATTTGTGGCAAGTTTGATCAAATCCATCCATAGGCATGGAAGATGTGGAGCAGACAAGGTATTGGGACAGATAACAGTAATTCTATATACCCCCTAACTTTGTTTGGGGGGGGGGGGGGGTATAAATAGCACATAGCAAGGGAGGTTTAAAAAAAAAAAACAGCAAAAATTATGATTGATTGTTTGATTGATTGATTGATTGATTGGTGGATAGATGGATGGATTGATCTGTGGATTGGTCAATCTGTTGATTGATTGATTGATTGATTGATTGATTAATTGATTGATTTATTTATTTATTTATTTATTTATTGATTGATAGACTCACGCATACCTCGCTTACTCCTTAGAGTTGAATAACTTGCTCTCGTCGCAAATAGTTTGCAAAAATTGGAGATGTGATGTTTAACAAAATTACAACAATTAAAGTTTTTAAGTCTGGAGCTCAAAATGAAACAAAAATATAGATTTATGTTGTACAAAATTTACACATAATTACGTAATATTACATTTACAATGCACCGGTTTTTTACAAGTATATATTAACGGAGTTGGTAGGAACAAACTTTCTACATGAAAGCACGGAATGATGGATTGTACATTATTATCAGGTGCATTTTAACCCTGTATACTGCCATAAAATCAGAAATTAAAAGGTAAAATTTCATATAAATTGTTGTTTATTTTAAGTTAATTATTAGTAACCAAAGTTCCAAACTTTGTGAAAATTTAGTTTTTTTTTACAGTATTTTTTCCACAAATTTGATGGATTAGATTTTTAAAGAACTTATGAGAAATGTTTGGTGTGCAATAGCAATTTTGTCTACTAGGATTGAAAACATTTAATACAATTAAGTATTTTCCAAGCAATATTACTTTTACAGTCAACCTCATTATAAAGCTCCTCGATAACTTTGCTAGATAGATTATCAACACAGTACATTTGTACAAAATTTTGAAGTCCTAATGTTTGTATTTTTGTGTTTTCTAAATATAAGTTTCCATCAATAAATTGCCATACTTTTTATTATGCCAAAATCTGACTGAACAAATGGTGGAGATGAATCAAAGTTTTGATGGTTGGTTACCTGAATTAGTACATGTACTCAGTCAAGATTATATTTATCTCTAAATTTTCAAATTCACCAGAGGTGTCCTTACTGAGAAACAAGACGTGTCTCATCAAAAAACGCTAAGACTTCATCATGATCTTTCAGAGGGGCAGGTGATTGCGATTAAACAATATCATTTGAGACAATTCAAATAACAGACACATTTGGTGACATTACATGTATTAGACAATGGTCTGACAGGCCACAGTAGAAGAGTTAAACTCCAACAATCATCTCCAAACTAGACAATGGAAGAATCCATCATGATCATAATGGATCAAGTCAAAAAGATAACCCCCCACCCCAAAAGTAACAGACAGCCAAGGAGGATCATCATAAAAGTGTGCTTACAAGATTATTACTAGATAGATAGCAGTCTATAAAGGGTTAAGGTGTAAGTGATTTATTAAGTGATAGGTTGGTGATCTCCAGTAAAAAACTAAGTAATCCGATCAACAACCTGCTGTGATACTGTTGTCTGTAGGGTAAACAGATGAAGATGGATGGAGAGAAATCTTGCTCTGTTACCCTTAAGTCTGTTATTACTGTAAAGCTAAGTACAGGATATTTCAGGTCACTTATCATCAATTTATCTGAAATCCTGAAACTCTAGAACAAGGCAAAGTCTGAAAGAACATTGACATAGACACTGTAATCCAGTTTTAAATTCTAGCTTGTCCTCAATGACCTAGTGAAATTTTAAACTCCTCATTAGGGCATCATTACCAGGGGACACCAATGCTCAAGTCCAAAACATGTTGAGATATCAATGGTCAAGATCCACTAACACAGTTGAGGTCTCGCTAACCATGGAGCAAAAGCATGTTTGACCTTTTAATCCCCAATTTTACAGTATCCCAACAATACACAGGAATGTGGGGGTGAATTATCCTGTAATACATGGGGACACAGACATGATGGAATAATAAAAATTAAAATAAAAAGATTTTTTGTCACAATGATAGAAATTGAAAATCTAGAACCAAACCGGTTCATTTTAGATTAGACTCACAGTATAAACAGTTTATATATACATGTATATATATTGTACATGAAAAACTTCCTATAAAATATTCCATCATTTGTTGTGTGTCCTGACAGAAAGAATGCTGGGACATTTATGCAAATTAGTTACAAAAAGCAGACGACAGTTAGGAATTTATGATGCATTAACTCATGAATAAAACCAACAACTGCACTTAAATCATTTACACGTTACACCCAAAAATGATGAAAACAAAAAACTCAATAACCATGGTTTCCTGCTTAACAAGTTATATATATACCATATAAACATGTACATATCATGAGACCAGCCAAGTAAAGAAATTTAAACAATTATGGTTTTACGAGGGTAAGCAGATGTGAAACATATCCACCATTGTAAAAACACCTCTGGCTTTGTTTGAAAAAAAAACCACTTGCCAAAAATGCAAACTGCACAAGATTATGTAAGATAATATGTAAACTTGAGAACTAAAAGCTTTGTCTATATAAGTTACATGTGTACGCTAGTATCTATGGCGATTGGTTAGTTGCATAGTCACTGCCCATAGGGTTGGCAAAGCTATTAATGTGGTCCGTGTGAATTTGTGATTTCCTTGTAAAAGAACAAGCTGCAGGATTTGGAATCGCATAACGTAACAACGTCCCAATATTAACTAATGGTTACATTTGTTCTCTGGCCAGGAACATTTTCAAATAATACGGTTACAAAATCAAAGATTTGAGACCAGATAAGGGCGGCTGTTTCTCAGTTGTTTGTAAATGGGACTCAATATCGGCCCCAAATATGGCCCAGCAAGAGGCCTGCAAACTTATAGACTATATTAATCCACAAAATAATTCATTGGTACCAGCTTGTACATTGACTCAAAACTGTCACTTAAAATACTCTTACTTATAATAAACGGACATTGGCACTCGTAGCTTCTAGTATTTAACAAAATACTGGATACAGTTATCTTTTGATCATGATGTCCTGTTTATGACAAAGCTACTGGAAGAGGAAACAGCACTTGCACCAATAACCAATTATATAAAAAAACACTGACTTCATGATCACATAATGAAGTACATATATCAGGTTGCTACTAAACAATTGTAACGACATGCAATTATACAAATAATTGATTGTTATAAAGACAGTTCAATCAAGTTTAGGTTTAAATGTATTACATGTACTCATCATTAACTGTAATTTGCTGTAAAACATACATAATGCTAATAATACAAAAACAAGCCAATTAATACCAAGAAGCAGGTTGAATGGCGGTGAATTATCTGGTTTTCTCACATTGGCAAATACAGTAAATCCTTGATTCTCACCACCTTTGTTCAGTCAAATTTTGGCATAATAGAGGGGTTTGGCGATAAATTGGGGAGGTGGATAAAGAAAAACATAAACAAATGGATTTGGGACTTAAAAAGTGTGGCAATAAGTGAGGTGGCAAAGTTATTGAGGGGCATTATAACAAGGTTTTACTGTATTTCAGCCATTTATGAACAGACCAGCTCTTATTTAGCTTTAAGTTTAAACTACAACAATTTTCAAGATATCTTGCAATTCTGTTCCAACAGGAGACTTCAGTGGTGCTGATTGTGCACACATACAGAACACATCACCTCTTGCTGTCTAGGTTCAAATCCAACTGGGGCAGATCCTAGAGCAAAGAGCTTGTCAGTTCACTTGCCAAAGGTCAGTGATTTTCCACGTAGTCTGGTTTCCTCTGCCATCACTGAATTGGCTGTCTCTAGTGAAATACATTTGAATTGAGTGTGAAATACTATTACTCCTCTCCATTCCACTCTTCCAACTCTCATTACGCGGTACAACAAATTACCGACACATACTTCAAATACCTAACTTCGGCTAATTTTACATCAACTTCATAATTTAACATCACAGAAGCATTTACAAGACCTCAGGCCCCACATCTAAAGAACTGTTAAATTTGACTGACAGAACAGAAATTGAAAATTCCACTCTTAAAACACGTCTAAAGTTTTGATTAATGTTGGTACATTAATAAAAAGTATTAGAAGGTTATCTTGGTGATATAACATATCTATCTTGTCAACTGTACTGTCATAATTAGTTAATTTATATGCATTTTATTGATGCACAGACATGGATTGGTATGATAAGCATATTTAGGGCTGGCCGGCCTTCACAAAAATAAAACACATAATTACTTAGAAAGTACATATAACATGATACACTGATCAATTTAAAATAAAATTAATTAAAATTGATTTTAAGTACATCTTCTTACATGTGTCCAATTGATTAATGTCATGGTCACCAGTTTCAACTCCAGGTTTCCACAAATTTCAAATTATTAGTAGTAAAATTTCCAAAATTTGTGAAAATAGTATTTTTCACAAGTTTGCTAAAATAGTTTACTTTTTTTTAAAAGAATTTCTTACAAAGTAGTAGCCAATGGTGACTTCAGCTACCAGGAATAGAAACATAGCTATTTACACCAATGCTCATTCTAGTACTGAAATATCTGGGGCCATTTTGATCCAGCCCTTGAGAAAATTAGGGTCATTTTTTTCAAAAAGGGTGTCATATCATCAAAACATACATTGAACTGTTTTCCTAATAAAAATCAGTTTACAGTTTGGATTTCATATAACTACATTTTAATACAAATGAAACTAAACTATTGTTGAAAAGAGAAGCCAAAATTGACCCACTAACAGTATTTTTGGAGGGTCTGTATTTTTATTTTGAGACCAATGGCACAAGAGGCCGTACTAGATTGAACACTGCTGCACTGTATGTGGTATGACCTTGAACATTTAATTTTACATCACTCCTGACCCCTAATGCAGCTGCCAAATGATTGGGGTCTAAATGCAAATTATATATTGGGTTTGACTTGCAATGGACGGGCAATCCTTTCTGAAAGAAGGGGTATCAACATGCAATCGTTTGTGCCAGGGGCTAGAGATATTTAACAGGAAATACACAATGGGAATTGTTAATGTCTCAACTTTGTACTCCGATATTCAAACTGAAAACAAAAAGTTCATGTATATTATGACAAATATACATTTTACAAAGAGGTCCATTTATGGTCCCAATCTAAGCAGAATGGCATCTTGTTCTGAACAGGAAGCTGTGGTTGGTTACATCATGAATAACTTTTTTACGTGTGAATATTTTCTAACAAAAAACTCCTACTGAATTCGGTCCTTGGCTAATTAATCAGTGTTGGCACTTTCAGCTTAATGAGTTTTATTTATTACTTACCTCCTTAGCTGTTAAATGAGTCAGAAGTACTAGTTTGTCCTCGGAAAAATTACCACATTTTTTAAATAACCACACAAGTGAAAAAAGTTAGGGTTTGAATGCACTGATGCACACTCAGAAAAAAGAAGAAGAAGAAGCGGTTATTCAAATGAAAAAAAGGTTAATTATTGAAAAGAACTTTCAGAAGTTAAATAAAAACAAATTCACGTTTCTTAGCAAATCAGTTGGAAATTTTTTTTTGCCCGATTTGGAATTTTTTTAATAGCCAGCTCTACATCAAAACCAGGGGTCACTCGCAAGTTTAAACAAGGTTAAGTCTAATTGAAAGGCAGAAAATTGGGTAATGGGGGATAATTTCATTATTATCTAAAATCTGTCAAATTGGTTGGAAATGTTTTAAAACGTAATGTCACTCATGCACTCAAAAAAATATCTTCATTAGAAGATAGAAAATTGGGTAATGGAGATTTAATAAATTGGTTGGTAAATTTTGACAGCCCCTGGCCGCAGGTTGTGGCGAGTATTTTGTGATGATATCACTGATAAGAAGATAGTTATCATTCATGGGGTGTTGGGACCTAGGATAAGATCACATGTCACTTGTGATTTTTAACCTGACAAGATGGACACGTATGTCTGTTTCATTTTAAGACTTATTATTAAATGCTAGGATTTGACAACACAAGACAAGACCAGGCAGTGAGAAAGATTGACCATGATACATAAGAGGGATTGACCGAGGGATAAAGATTTTACAAGCTTCTTGTTTCTTTACTTGACAAGTGATGTACCACTACATGAAAGAGGTTTCTCCAGTTTCTGGCTGGAAATGCAGGTTCTGTAAATGTGTATCAGCTCCTCTCCTTCCAAATATTTGATACAAGATCAAATCTGCACTGATGCTTCTTATTTTGAGCACTGCATGTCTGTGTTTCATTTATTTTAAAGATCTACCTCTTACATGCACATGACTGTAAAAGGCAAAATCATAGAAGCTAAAAATGACCCTGGTCATGTTTAGTTAAAGCCCATTTTCAACAATTTAGCTTTGTTTTTTATTTTGATTTGAACATGGATGTGTATATGTTTGTTTTTGTTTGAATCAAGACTATATATTTTTCTATTAACTGATAACCAAAACTGCCATTGGCTATTAATTATTACTGAGAAATTCTTTAAAAAGTAACCTTTTAGCAATTTTGTGAAAAAATATGTTTAATATTATTACTATATTTTGTATAATGAACTTATAATGATTTATGGATACCTAGATCAGATATCGAGTTGTTTCTTTGCTACATGGGATGGACCTGCTCTTGACAACTGACTGACCACCCAAAAAAAATCACGATTTTTTAACCTTAGAGCTAATTTTCATTACGAAATTCTCAAATTGCTATTTTGCAAAAAAAAAAAAAATATTGCTTGGATGGACCATGATCTTGACCACTGGCCAGTGATAAAAACGACCACAATATGTAAGATGATCCTAGATCCACAGATTTAATTTTATCTATATTTTATTACAAATTAAATGCAGTATACAGTCCTGACACCTGAGATTTTTATTTCCAATAATTAGTATGGATTACAACTATTTTATTTATTTTAGATTGAATATTTGCTCCAGGGATCAAACTACAAGATCACTTTACAAATGGTAACACACCACCTATGGTTTCAAAATATTTAATAAAATAAGAAAAAAAGTTTAAAATGTCTGGATTGATTTTCACCACCCTATGTTGCATTTTTCCCTTCATTTGAATATTATTCCATTTTTTTATCAACAGAATTTTCATCTGTGCACGAGAATCACCTTAAAGACAGTGCTCAAAATCAGAACTGGTCAGAATCTCAATATTTAAGAGAATTTACAAAAGTCTGAATGAAAAGTTACAGGTATTTATTTGGTTGCTGGCTTGATCATATACCAACTGTCTATAAAGTCCATTGCTGGCCTGACCATGGACCACTTGCCTACAAAGTCCACTACTGAACTAACCATGTAACACCTGCCTATAATTTCCATCATTGGCCTATATATGGACCACCTGTCTATTAAGTCCATTGTTTGGTTAACCATGAACTACCTGCCTATTAAGTTCAAACATGCTGACCTGACCATGGACTGGACTGCAAATGTATATAAAAAGACCCTGCCCATACAGCTACGTGTAAGTTTTCCTGGACAGCCTATATAGACAGTTATGACTGTAGTAGGCACCTGGATCTAGTAGCTAGTGTGGTGATGGTGACAGATGGTCAGCCCAGGCCAGGTACATTGTGCTATATATTTAGTCCACCTCTCCCAGGTGCTTTAAGGTCATAATTTATATTTCTCTTATAGCAATAAATAATTTTAATGGTAGGAGTACTGATGGAATGACCAAAGGCTACTCAATCAAGTGGCGTTAATGTTTGTTTATGTGTTGGTGACCAAACTTTCATAGTTAAAACCCTAAAAACAAAAACAAGGAGGGTGTACAGTAAAACCTCGATTCATCGCCACCATTTGTTCAGTCGAAGTTTGGCGTTATAAAGGGGTTTGGCGATAAATTGAGGGAGACCCATAAAGAAAAACATAAACAAAATGGATTTTGGGACTTCAAAAAAGTGTGGCGATAAGCGAGGTGGCAAAGTTATTGAGGGGCATTATAATGAGGTTTTACTGTATGTTGTGTTGAACTGAAATATGTTTTATGATACCCAGGGAAGATAATTTTTGCCATGTTGTATAACAAATCCAAAGTATTTTTGGTACTTTCTAACTTCAGTGTATTGGTCAAGCAGTAACTGGTCAAGAAAACAGACTGACCAGACAATTTAACCTATACATATTTGTAGACTTCATTTTGACAGTCCTAAGAATCTCTCTCTCTCTCTCTCTCTCTCTCTCTCTCTCTCTCTCTCTCTCTACACACACAACTTTTATCAAGGCTGTCCCAGACAGAAGAACTACATGTGTTATATATACTTTCTGTGGATCTGGATTTCTTGTTTCCATTTTGTTGTATGTAAATTTATAAACTTAAGTCATTAAAATAGTGATTTATTCTCGCTCCTTCCCAACTCCCTTCAGGTACCCACCCACCCAGCCACATATCTATGGGTATATATTTGTTTGATATAGCTCATCATTGCCTCAGATTTGTGTATTCCACATAAATGTAAATAAAATACCTTTGAGGTCAAATTATAAGATGACCTCTCTCTATCCAATACAGTAGGATTATCATATAACAGGGGTCTTAGTATTTTGAAGTGTCCATTCTAAACTGACAAGTATATATATATCCTTGATGTTTGAGCTACTTCATTATATCATATACTTCAAATTTCCAACTTATTTTTAAAATAAATCTTTTTTATGAAATGTACAATGTATATACCTGGTATTTTAGGTAACCATGATCCCAGTGTGTCTTCTTACAAGGTCTAATTAGCAAAACCTCTGATAAAGGTAGTGATTTGTTTTTTTTTTTTTTTTTTTTTTTTTTATTTATTTATAAAATTGAAATATTCCCTCCCTTATCCCCCTCACGGAAGACGGGCCTAAGTCCCCTCCCTTTCTCATATAAATTTTTAAGGGGTGACCCCATCTCACTCTCTCTCTCTCTCTCTCTATCTTGATTGCTCTCTCTTTCTCTCTCAAAAATTAAGAAAAAGTAAAAGAAAATTGAGTTAGTATTACTATTAGTCATCAAAGTTATAAGGGAGGGGAGGGACTTTATAACCTGGTCTAGATCTGTATAAATCTTGCACATTAATCTCATTTATCTTAAGACAAAATCCTTTATCTGTGTAAATAATGGCAGCTAGATCAAAGCCAGGGCCACAAAAACGAGAAACCCTTCTGCAGATTAACAGCATTTACTATCCAGTATGATTATACATATTAATTTGATAAATGGTCATTTATATGAGCCTTGGGCAGCCACTATTAGCCTGATTTAGAAGATAAAAAATGTCTTGTTTCATTAATACCGACATTGTACCCATTCATATGTTAAACAATATAGATCTATATAGGTGTCACTTCTAGTAACTTTTGTTAGAGATCAGACAAAATTCTATACATAATGTATATAAATAGAAAAGTGGGTGTACACATATATATATGCATGTGCATGCATGATACTGACATAGCAGTGTCTATATATTTATGCAGGGTTTGGACACAGACACCAAAACATTGGTAAATAATCCACTTTGGACAAATCTTCGGATTGTTAAACTTGCCATTAACTGAGCTAAGTTTTTAATAAATAAATAAATTAATTAATAAATAAATAAAGATCAGACAGAAATTGTATTTTTTAAATTTGTGTTGTTAATTATATTATTATTAAGGGAAACTCAAACTGATGAATAATATAACTGCTTGTACACTGGCACTTGTTAAAAATAGAGATGTATATGGGTCGTCCCAAACTATAATTCAAAAATGTGATAGTCAATTTATCAAAGGACCCTTTAACTAAATGCATATTTTAAATGCATGTGTCTGTGTATTAAATGAACAGTAATTATTAATCTTCGTAACCATAATATAATTCTTTATTTAACTATGTCCCTTTAAACAAATTTAAAACCAAATTACTGAAAGTGAAATTACAAATGAAATAGCATGATTAAAATTGATATGGTATGACTTTAATATGTTTAAAAGTGTGGGAGGCAATGATGATCACCCGACATTTTTGTATTAAAGGGCGCATTGTCCTGTTCAAATATTTAATCTTGTTGCTAGAATATTTTCTATTGTGTACAGATGATAGTATCCCCGTGTCAAAGGTCAACAAATCAATTGTTCACAGGTAAATGCAATTAACCTTTCAGGTGATTCAATCAGTGAGGGTGATTTAGTAATCAAATATTTAATTAGTACCTGCTCTTCAGGACAGGTGAGAGGGGTTGTGTAATCATTGTCAGGTAAATGACTCCCCGTGTCCACAATAAAAATAAATCGTCAATATAAAAAGTTTTTTGATATTGAATAAAAATAGTTTTAGAGAGTATGAAAACTTACCTGGTGCTTGTGAATGAGCTGTTAAAACACACATAAATATCCCAAATAAAATCCGTAGTGCGTTTGTTCTTAATAAATCCATGGTTATGGTCAAAATATTTACAAACACTGAAAAATTGTTAAAATTTGACTTTTTCAAGAACTAATTTGGGATCTCCTCACATTCCAGTTCCTTAGCTGTTATCAATAGATGGTTTAAGTGACTGGAGATTCATGGTTTCTACAGAGACCATACTTATTCAGCCGATATGCATAGACTGTCAAATTTATCTAGTAGATCCCCTCAGACACACTATTGGCCTAGTGAGCGTGTGTGAAACTGATTTTTAGACGAGTCTATTCTGACGCGACAGGGAAAGTCGGTTATGACATAAGATGGTTTTATATAGTGCTTATTATATGGGTGTAAACAAACAAGTTTTGTATAAGGTTAAAAAATGTATTCATATATATAATTTACGAAATCTACATCATACAAAATAAAATGAAAGACGGCCTGTTCTTAACTTTATTCACCGTCACTCATGCGTTCAGGTTTTAGTTACCTGCGATGAACGAGTTGAGAGTACACACAAAATTTCCCAACCATAGGTGTCTGGGGTTAAACTTTGAATTTTGGACTATTTATGAAAAAAATACCACTGCATTTTTTTCCAGTAAAATGCTTGTAAATAAGAAAATAAATCCAAGTACTGGCAACTTAATTTATAGTAGTTTTAGTAGTTTTTTAAAACAGTACTTAAAACGTCAGGTCACCCTGATTAGGAATATTTACAATATAGGTGAAACTATTTAAAACATAAATAGTACTACTTTCCACCAGTCAATGGTATATATTTTTTATCTTTTGGATTAATTGAAGGATCAAGTGCCCGTAGAGTCACATAAATTCTATGATACGATCAACAAAACTTGAAACGATTTGGAACTCCCGAAAACTGAGGGTGGGAAATAGGCATGATGGTATCGCAAAAATAGAAAGACCATTCACAGCTGAAATATAACCCCGTGAATGATCAAAAGATTGCCACCCCGGGATTAATTGTATCAGAAAATGTATCACGTGATCCCATGACCAAATTGCCGTGACAACTAAATATATTGTCAGGTAATGGCCAAGAAAAAAGACAAAGAAAAAGAAAATCCGACTGAATGGCAACAACCAACGAAATCAAGAACACAAAAATAATAATGTAAAAGAAACAACCAAACGATACAAGAAAAGACGGGCATAAATTGGAACCATTGATTATAAAACTCCCGACTTTAGACAGACACTGGGTCGAATTAATCAATTGACTCGATGATTGAATGATTGTAGTAAAGTCTGGTAGTGTGCACGTGGCTAAAAGTCCAGTGGTGTGGTTGTAGTAATGTCTAGTGGTGTGGTTGTACTAATGTCCGGTTGTGTGTTTGTAGTGATTTCCAGTGGTGTGGTTGTAGTAAACTTCAGTGGGGCGTTTTTTGTAAAGTCTAGAGGTGTGGTTGTAGTTATCTTAGAGGTGAAGTAAAATCTCTAGTGGTGTGGTCGTAGTAAGTTCAATGGTGTGGTTGTAGTTATGTCCGCTGTTGTGGCTTGTGTAAACACCAGTGCTGTGATTGTAGTAATGTCCAGTTGTGTGGTTGTAGTAATGCCCAGTTGTGTTGTTGTAGTAATGTCCAGTTGTGTGGTTGTAGTAATGTCCAGTTGTTTGGTTTTATGTCTAGTTGTGTGGTTTAATGTCCAGTTGTGTGGTTGTAGTAAAGTCTACTGGTGCAGTTGTAATAATGTCCAGTGGTGTGGTTGAAGTTATGTCCAAAAGTTTGATTGTAGTAATGTCCAGTGGTGTCAGTGGCGGATTTAGGGGAGGGGTTGCGGGGGTTGCAACCCCCCCTTTGAAAAATTTAAAGAGAGAGAAAGAGTGAGATATTGACTGATTAAAATTATTTTCTTGGCCCCCATCGGCCCTAGACCCATCGTCTCTGGAAGCTCGCGCCTTCGGCGCTCGCATCTAGCATTGATATAATTCTCATCCCCCTTTAAAAAATCCTGTATAGTTCTCACCCCCCCCCCCTTTCAAAACATCCTGGATAGTTCTCAACCCCCCCTTTCAAAAAATCCTGGATCCGCCCCTGGGTGTGGTTGTAGTAAAGTCAAATGGTGTGGTTGTAGTATTGTCCAATGGTGTAGTTTAATGTCCAGTTGTGTTGTTGTAGTAATGTCCAGTGTTGTGTTTGAAGTTATTTTCAAAAGTTTGATTGCAGTAATGTCCAGTGGTGTGGTTGTAGTAAAGTCAAATGGTGTAGTTTAATGTTGTAGTAATGTCCAGTTGTTTGGTTTAATGTCCAGCGGTGTGGTTGAAGTTCTGTCCAAAGTTTGGTTCAAGTAAAGTCAAGCAATTTCCAATGTTGTGGTTGAAGTAATGTCCGGGGATATAGTTGTAGTAATGTCCAGTGGTGTGGTTGTAGAAATGTCCGGGGTGTGGTTCAATGTTTAGTGTAGTGGTGGTAGTGAAGTATATTGAAGTGGCTAAAGTAATGTCTAGTTGTGTGGTTTAACGTCCAGTGGAGTGGTTGTAGTAAAGTCTAGTGGTGTAGTTGTAGTAATATCCAGTGGCGTGGTTGTAGCAATTTTCGGAGGTATGGTTGTAGTAATTTCCAGTGGCGTGGTTATAGTAATGTCCGTGGGTGTGGTTGAAGTAATGTCCGGTGGCGTGGTTGTAGTAATGTGCAAAGGTTTGGTTGGAGTAAAGTAAAATGATATGGTTGTAGTAAAGTCCAATGGTGAGGTTGTAGTAATGTCCAGTGGCGTGGTTGTAGTAATGTCTACAGGTGGTTATAGTAATGTCCGCAGATGGTTGTCCGGGGTGTGGTTAAATGTTTAGTGTAGTGGTTGTAGTGAGGTTTAGTGTATTGGCTAAAGTAATGTTTAGTGGTTGAAGTAATGTCCGGGGGTATATTTGTAGTAATGTCCAGTGGCGTGGTTGTAGTAATGCCGCAGCCGGTTGAAGTAATATCCAGTGGCGTGGTTGTAGTAATGTCCGTTGGTGTGATTGAAGTAATGTCCAGTGGCGTGGTTAAATGTTTAGTAGTGGTGGTAGCGAAGCTTAATGAAGTGATAATGCCTAGTGTTAGGTTGTTGAAGTATTGTCCAGTGGTGTGGTTGAAGTAACGCCCAGTTGTGTGGTTGAAGTAATGTTCACAGGTGTGGTTTGATGTACAATGATGTGGTTAAATGTCCAGTGGTGTGGTTGAAGTAATGTCCAGTAGTGTGTAGTTGTAGTAAAGTCCAGTGGTGTGGTTAAATGTGAAATGTTGTAGTCGTGGTTAAGTCGAGTGATGTGGTTAAATGTCCAATGTTGTGGTTGTAGTAATATCCAGTGGATTGGTCGTAGTAATGTCCAGTGGTGTGGTTGTAATTATGTTTGTTTCCAACGACAGATCGTAGTGTGCGAGTTTATCAGTTCGCTTTCCGATGATCAGTGGTTTTCTTTGGGCACTCCGGTTTTAATACCATCAAAGAATTGTTGCCTCGATATGGGTGTAAAACATCATTACTTCACTCAACTGGAATGTATGACTCATAGGTAGAAAAAACTAAAGTTAACTATTTTGATTTTGCAAAGTTCTTCGCCTAAAAAGTAACAAGGAATTTGAAAAATGGATAAACTAAATTGTAACAGTAGCCATAGGATTTAATTAATACAGTTTTAGAATTGGAATTTTTTAATTTTTTATTCAAAAATAAAAAATAAATATACAGTAAACCGAACAGTGTCGATGTCTATCATTTTCTAAATTGCTGATTCAGCCAAACTTTATCCCACTCCCACCCTCCCCCTCTCTTTAAATGTTAACTGATGCTTTTTACATTAAACATAAGATTGTGATATCCCTTGCCTTCATTAAATATGTATGCACTTATATAACGTGAGTAACAATTACGAGCACAAGCATGGACGTCCATTATCTAACTAGCATGAATGGTAAAAACATGCAAAGTAAAAAATTAAACATGCATGTGACATCACATTACATGTCTTAAAATTCCACGATATCGTTATCTAAGACCTCAAAGAAAAATCTCTGCAGTTACAGCGGAAAATATTTTGTAAATTCACAAGTGGGTAATTATTGTCAATGTTATAAGCTAAAGTATGGGATAATCTAGGCTAATTGTTTTAACACTAGTTATCAATGAAACAACAAGACCCAGTTGCATTAAGATTTTCTTTATTATCTGGCAAATTTGAACGTCTTCATGGATTATAAGGTGTCATTTTGAAGATCAATCTAAGCTTATTACCGTGATCTGTTGAAATCTTTTATTTGCTATGGAAAACTGTCAAAATTCGTCAGATTTAATCAAAGAAAATTTAAGTTAATAGAATGATTATGAAACTGGAGCCAGGGTCTTAATGGAAACTTATATGTCTTTGCTTGCAAATAGAACTGTAAAGTTAGGAATGGATTGGAATTTTATGCCCCAGTAAAGATCTAGGCGTCAGTTCATTGATTTTGAAGAAAACAGCAGAGCAAGGGGGAAAACCCATCGAGCTTTGGTAAGCAAACTGACAAACTTTCTCACACCACGACCTGCCTCAAGATGGATTTGACCCTAAGGACCGACAGGCGCTATGATCCCTAAGCGTGCAAAGGGCGCCTGTTGAAGATTTCATGGTTATCATCTACATGACTGAAGTGGAGTGGAATAATGGTGGTATTTTTCCAGTAAATCTGTTTAATTATTTCGAGGTGGTCTGTTCTGGGATGTTGGAATGCATGTACAAAATCACGTGTTGTGATCTACTAGAGAAGCAACTCCAATAAATCCAGAGGGGATACGCTAATTGGTTTACATAATTCATTTTAGTGCTGGTCTGTCAAACATTTTTCCTCACCTTTTTTAATGATATTGTGTGCTCTTGGTTGTTGCAGATCATGAGTGCTCAAAATGGACATGATAAAGGTGTTTTTGTTTCGCATAATCGAAGTAAAACAAAATAATAATAAAAATTCTTGTCTTTGGATTGTTGCATTTGGTATTATTCATTTTGAATGTTATGAATGTTAATTTTTGTCTTCTAAATAGATAACATTTGATTTTGTTCTGCTATATGTTACGAGATTAACTGACAACTGACATGTTCAAAATGTCAACCTAAAAACACCATAATGAGATGTTCAGCTAGTAGGGCACTATGAAACGTTCAGTACACAGGTAAATTACATCGCATCAACTCGCTTGAATCTGCTGTTCTCTTTCTATATATTACTTTGGTGCTGTTCCAACTCTTTCAACCCAACTTTCTCTATCATTCTTCTAGATTAAATTTGTTCTTTCTTCTTTTTTCTTTCTTTATGTACAAGTTCACTTCTTTATAAGTAGCTAAAATGATGTTTATTAGTTTAATTATTGTAAATGAAAAATAAAATTTACATCAAGCTCATTAAGCTTCTTTGATGTAAAATTTGTGAGATATTTTCGCAACGAAGTTAATAAAGTTTTTGATATTTCGCAACGATTTGAATACCATGTATTTCCTTGCAAAGTTTTCATTAAGGCCATCACCAAAGCTCGCAAACTCTACGGTAGTTCAGTTGGTGAATCGTTCGCTTTGTGGAAAACCAGGGTTCGAACCACGACAGGGTCTGACCAGGACAGGAGAATAGGTAGTGGTGGTTCTTTCGCCAAAAAACTTGGCATTAGAAAATGAAAGTGACTGGATTCTTCAGAGACATTAAAAGCCAATGCTTCGTGTCAACACCGTTAAAGTAAATAACTGTCCTGAAGTTCTGCTACTTTTTGATATAAAACTTATTCATTCATTCATTCATTCATTCATTCATCCATTCATTTTTTGTTGCAATTGAATGCATATTTTATTACATAATATGTACATAGCCGTGAAATATGAGCATCCCCAAAAACGTTATAAAATAAATTAAATTTAGATTTAGTAATTTAGTAGATAAGTGCATGCTAATACGCAGTTAAATGGTTTATTCAAACCGTAATAAAACATAACGTATTCTGTAGAAACAATAATTCAATTTCACCAAACTCATGTAGTTACTTAGATTTTATTTAGCAAAAAATCACACAAGAACGAAGTTTTTGTATTTTCTCTAAATAGTCTTTTGGAAGGATGGCGGGTTTGGCATTCTACAGTCTCTAAGGAAAACTTACGGCGGCTTATTAGTGTCATGTTGGTTTTTGTACGAACGTATTTACGAGACCAACAGAGATACCATTTTAAGGATTACTCGGGTTGCAAGGCGAAAAAAAGGAAAAAAAATCATTTTCGCGAATAGACAAGTTTGGCCCATATCTGAAATTTCAAGGACGAAATCATCGGAAGTTTTACAAAAAAGTTTGTCTGGCGTCTTTATGCCCCCATTAGTTTAGTTTTTAACAAACTCAGGAAGACTATTATGTAATAGTGGTCTTTATTTTGTATCTGTATACTTTTTACAGTACTTTATTTTAAGGGTATATTACATAAGACTTAAGTATGACTATTGAACTACCTACATAGACACACCGACTCAGACACAACACTTATCAATGATGGATTGAGTGTGAAAGGTAAACGGAAATGTAGGACAAATTAAAATTTAGGAGTCCGTAGTGGTTCCTTCCGATCCTAAGTTTCATTTGCAATATGATTTTTTTGCAATATGTTTTTTTAATTTAAAACAATTACAAAAACATGCAACTATAAGATTTTCCCATTAACAATGCAATGGCCAATTACTAAAGTCAATGTGGTATCCAGTGCTCGTAGAAGTCAGGAAGTCCGAAACCAATGGTCTCAATACATGCATGTATGTATCCTTATTTTGTCCCTTGGTGTGTTTGTTTGTTCTTGGGTTGCTCTATCTATTGCCAGAACTTGTGACCGGGAAAAACATCAACCTTTGTCTATTTTTGGCACGATGACCTCGGAGCCTTTTAGTTTCTGAATACCTATTGTCAAAAGTGATGGTAAGTTTATCGAAACTTTGTATTTTTTTTTTGTTCTTTGAAATGTTTTTCTTTACTGGAACCACTACGGTAGCTCAGTTGGCGGAGTGCTCGCTCCGTAAGTGGGAGGTCGTGGGTTTGATCCCTGGCCGGGTCTGACCCAAGACTTGAAAGTGGGTAGTGACTGTTCTTTCGCCAAGCACTCGGCATTATGAAATGAAAATTACATGGTATTTTCGGATGGAAACTTAAAATAAACGAGGTCCTGCGTCACGGTGGACTTGACACGCTAAAGAACCCTGCTGTATAATGACATCTGCGCAACGCACAGGGAAAATTTCTGCACCTTCGCCTATAGCTGGCGACGTCTCGGTATAAGTGAAATATTTTTGACTGGGAAGTAAAACAACAATGCTCAACTCAACTCTATTTATTGCCAGAACGTTTTGTCAGCTATATTGCTATATTGCCACCGTAATTTAGTCATTTGCATTTGGAGCGAAAAATGCATTTTTACGCTCAAGTCAATATCGAGGTGGTCACTTATGAAGGTAACCAAATGGTGAAAATATCAACCTTTTTTCTATTTTTTGTTCGATGACTTAGAAGCCTTTTTGTTTCTGAACACCCATTGTCCAAAGTGATGATACCTTCATCGGATTTTTTGTAATTTTTTTTTGTTCTTTCAAATGTTTTGCTTTACTGGGACCAATGCGGTAGCTCAGTTGGTGGAGTACTCGCTCCGTAAGTAGGAGGTCGTGGGTTCGAACACTGGCCGGGTCTCACCCAAGACTTGAAACTGGGTAGTTACTGTTCTTTCGCCAAGCACCCGGCATTACGAAAAGAAAGTCACGGTCTAAATGGGAACTTAAAATAAACGAGGTCCCGTATCACGGTGGACTTGGTACGATAAAGAACCCTGCTGTATAATGTCATAAGCGCAACACACAGGCAACATGTCTGCACCTTTGCCTATAGCTGGTGACATCTCGATATAAGTGAAATATTATTGACTGAGACGTTAAACACCATTACTCAACTCAACTTTACTGGAATTATTGTTGAAATCTGACTTTTGATGCGAAGTATCAGAACCCATTGTACTACCACTAATGAACTTCTGACAAGGTTGAAAATCTCTATTGCGTAAACCTGGATATTTAAAAAAAAACATACCAGAAGTCTATAAACATGTACTGTGCTTCTGATGTTGTTTATTTCATCCTGTGTGCACCTGATATTATAAAATAGTTTTCATACCTGTTTCATTTTTAATTTTGTTCAATGAATTAAATTTAGAAACAAAACATGTATATTTAGGTTTCATGTACCAAAACAATTTCTAAATATAGAAGACTTGTTATTGATAGATACATGTATAAATAGCATGTGTATGAAATGATCCAAACAAACTAACATCTGCACATCTAAAATGAACAACTTACATACGTCAATGGTTGTTGTTGTTGTTTTTCTGTTATTGGAAGAAATTGTGGATTTTTTAAGAGGGGGGTTGTCGCGGGGTTGTTAAATTTTTGTGTGGCATTCGGTCACTATGCATTGAATATACATCTTTAACTTGATCTGAATTTAAGTTATAATACTGCACCATGATTGTTTTTTTTTTTTTTGGTGAAGAAAATTGCCTCAGCCTTTCGTTGTTCAGAAAATCAAACTTGCTAATGACAAACGATTGCAAAATGATTTTATTTAGGAACTCCTGTGTCTCCTTGGTCTCTTTAGAATTTCTGAAGTATTCTTCAAACAGTTCAACTAAGAACACGTCTGTTTATTAATGTTATTTACTTACTGCATTGTCCTTGTCCCGTATTTTTGTCCGTTCAAACAGTTTACAAAAATGGATGATAGGTTCATCCAGCAACAGTAGCATGTTCTTGGTTACTTTGCTTTCTGTCAATATTACTTTAAGTACGTATAGCACCTGTCAGTGGTTCCTAAAAAGTCAAACAGCAGTTGCCATATGCAAACACTATTATGTTTATGTTTTATGCTACTTTATTCAATTTCTATGGGTAAATAACATTTATTCCTTTTTCGACTTGTCTCTTAGTTCCAACTGTAAAAAAGAGTTGATATTCTTCGTGAATGTGGGTTTCTACCAATCGTGCGTTTGAGCTTACGCGTCCTTTGCAACACCTCACCTATCCTCTTCGTGCCTGCTGGCACATAAAGCCCAAATAAACCTTCTCCATGATGCTCTGTCTTTGGCAGCTGTCCTTGCCAATCTCTTCTATCCCAGGTGTGTTCTTTTTTTCTCTGTTGTCCTGTGCAATGTAGTTTTCGGTCGACCTATTGTCCTCTTTCCTTCTGGGTGCCATGTTATTGCGATGGTACAAATCCTGTTGTTTTCCATAAGAACATGTACATCAAGATATTTTGAGTAAAACAACACATGGTTGGTTGGTTGAATGTTGTTTTACCCCGCATCAGTTCAAGATTTAGTTTAAACAAAAGCTCGTGTGGCACGTGCGTTCTGTGCAAGTATTTCTGAGCTAATCCTTTCGACCGGGGCTGAACCCACAGCGATGAAATACAAAGGGTTTGAAGATAAACATCTTAACCACCCAGCCATTGCTGTCCTGCAAGGCAAAGGAACGATTATGTAAGAAATAACAGATTTAAGCAAATCAACCCTAGGTACATCATTGACCTACAGAGTTTTTTCACAATACAAACAGCTGAACTAGTACAGACATGTCCAAAGTTTATTAAACTAACGGATTAGTGACAAATTGGCAGGCCAACTCGGCCAGTTGTTAGCAATATCTAGACATTTTTAGGCAGGTGCTATTCATCTCTCGGCAACGTTTTGACCACTAACTAACCCATATCTTGGCCACTCGGTAGCTGAGTTTCGACTCTTATTCGTAAGCTCAGTGTTAAACTTTCGACAAGTTTGTACTGTTGTTTAAAACGCATATTTTGAATTATCTAAAGTGTAATAGATGTTATGTTGAAGGCACTAGTACTAACAGCGTTTTCGGTATCATGAAGCCACTTAAAATGAAGTATCAACATTTCTGCAATACAGAGTGTGTTAAACTGACTACACTACAGACCTGTCAGAAGTTTAACACTAAGCAAAGGGATTATAGTGTAGAAAACAAGTTCAAAACAGGTAATTTGTTAATATATTTTTTATTATGTAAGCTAAACATCAGTATTATACACCAATGATTTTTAAATTTTTTGCCGCATAAGGCTATACATAAGAAAAAATTTTAAAAATAAAAGTGAAAAAGTTGTTTAAGTAATTATTATTAAAAATCTTGCCTTGATTGTTGTGTGGTGTAGTGGGAAGGTAAGCAGCAATTAAAACAGCCAACAGGTCAATATGTTTTTCATATTCAAATTAGGAACCCTTTTTGACCTTTTGCAATTATGCAAATTAGTATTATCAGGTGTAACTTCTATGTAAAGGAAAGTAAAAATGGGTAGGAAAAGTGCTTCTATAGCATATAGAGTGAATGAAACTAAAGCCAAAGATATATATCTGTTGTATCAGCATTTTGTTAGAGAGGCTAAAAAGGCAAAAAGCTCAGTGTCAGAAAGTAGGATTTATAAGAAAACTTCAGATATTCTTCAGGTGTCATCATCCACAGTAAGAAAGGTTGTGTTATGTAAAGGGGCCATTTCAGAAAGTAGTTGTGTCATTAAGAAAAAGAAACTTGATGATTTTGACAAAGAGTATATACGAAATACAATTCATAAGTTGTATATAAGAAAAAAGATACCATCAATACCAGATGTACAGAAAGAATTGAAATCTGATGGTGATATTAAAGTCAGCAATCCAACACTAAGAAGTGCTTTAATAGAACTTGGCTTTTGTTTTAGAAGATCAATTGAGAATAGACAAGTCATTACTGAAAGAACTGATATTGTTGATGCCAGAATAAGATTTTTAAGAGATATAAAAAAATTCAGAGAGGGTGGTTATAGCATTTTTTATTTAGATGAGACTTGGGTAAATCAGAATCACCACAAGACACATGGGTGGTTTCCAAACTGTAAACCTTTCGGTGATGATGTTGACGAGGATAGAAATATTAAATTACCAAAATTACCTTCTGGAAAAGGGAAACGACTTATCATATTGCACTGTGGTTCCAATGAAGGATTTTTAGAAAACTGTGAACTTGTTTTTATTGGTCAACATAAGGATGGTGATTATCATTCAGAAATGAATGCAAAATTATTTTTAGAGTGGTTTGAGGAGACATTGTGTAAAGCCCTACCTGAACCAAGTGTTATTGTGCTTGATAATGCATCTTACCACAATACAAAAGTGGACTCCAGCACATATCCAAATATGAATGCTAGAAAAAATGAAATGCAGGAGTGGTTACACCGACAACAAATTGATTTTTCGAACACGATGACAAAACCACAACTTTATGAAATTATTAAGAGAAATAAGCCTCAAATTTTTTATAAAACAGATGAAATTGCCAATAAACATGGGCATTTTGTTTTGAGAACTCCAGTAAGACACTGTATATTAAATCCCATTGAACTAATTTGGGCACAGGTAAAAAGTTATATCGCAATGAAAAACACAACTTTTAAATTAAGTGATGTTAAAGGATTAGTCCTTGAAGCTTTTAAAAATGTTACTGTTAAAAACTGGCAAGATGCAATAGCTCACACACTTGAAGTTGAGGACAGGTATAGAAAATCTGACAATATCCGGGATCAACTTGATAAATTTATAATTCATGTTGACAGTGATGACAGTGATGATGAGATTGTTGATGATGATGTCCCTAATTATCATTCTGATTCTGATACTGATTCATATGAATGGTAAATCGATAATTTATAAGGTAAGTTAGTACAAAATATAAAGTTTGTTTGACCAACTGTTCATTAAAAAGATGTAAATATACATGTGTACATATTGTCCACTTACTAGTATATAATAACATGTCATTACCTGTGTGATTTTGAGATGGTCCCCAGTCTTGCAGTGTAATCTAGTTTGTGTAGAGAAAATCACTCCCAAAAATGCGGGCATAGTTTATATGGTATATTTTGAGAAAATATACATAATTTGCATAAATAATGTCTAATTATTTTAAGATAATATTGAATAAGCACATATTTTAAAATGTAATTTGTATTATATTTTCCATGATTTTGAATAATGATTCTGTTGAGGGTTTAAAGGTCATGACCTCTGGTATAATTTGCATATTGGGTCAGATGTATATCCAAACACCTAATCTCCCACCCTCTGCACAAACCTTCAGTGAGGCTTATAAAATAAATAAGAATTACTTAAACAACTTTTTTGTTTTTTCGTCAAAAATTCTGAAATTACATTGCTAAATGCGGCAAAAAATTCCATGAACAATGGTATGTTGGTGTTATTGATTGAATTTGAAATGAAAAAGATATACTAACAAAATACCTGTTTTGAACTTGTTTTCTACACTTTAGTACCGAATTAGCACCTCATTTCGAGCCTTTGTTAGCTATAGCTCGACAGCTTTTCGGCAGCTGCTATCGGTAGCTTTTCGATCGCCGTCTAACCATATTTTGGACACTCGACAGTAGAGCTTTGACCCCTGTTCATTAGCTCAGTGTTAAACTTTCGACAGGTCTGTACTGTTTATTACCTAATGCAGATAAATTTGATTTAAAATATTTCGTGATATGCAAACAAATCGTATTTCTTTATCCTCAATTTATTTTATGAGCACTTAAAGTTGTAATAAAACGCAATTTAGAGATAGACACAAACTATAAAACAGTATTACAGGAACCTTTCATTCAAAGATAACTAGCTTATGGTTTTTGATATTTTTGAACTTCATATGTAAACGAGCTTGTTCAAGAACAGTGTTTATAGCCAAGGTCTAAACCGTAACTGTTTAGGTGAACACACAAGAACCAATTGATATGACGTGACACATGCCTGTTGTCATATACCATTTTTTAAATTTAATCATGAAATACATAAAAAATTTGTATATTTTTGAATGTATTTTGTGATTAAATTTAAAAAAATGGTACATGACACTGTTATAAAGAAGTTCTAAATAGTGATGGTTGGACATTTTCTGGTTGACCCATTGATCAAAATTGTTCCGATAGGTTCATTGATCAGAATTACTCTGATTGGTCAATTATTCCGAATTTTTCTGGTTGATTAATTCTCAAAATTGTTATGGATGGTTCATTGTTACGATTTTGTTATTACTACTACTATGTAACAACTTTTCGGTCCTTCCGACCAGATTATTGTTCATATTATTTCGACTATTATAATGTCTTGCCATGTGACATATACATGTATATTTGTTTATTTGCTATAAGTATTATTTGTATACTTTATTATTGTTCTGGTTGGTTTCTTGTTCAGAATTGTTCTAAATGGTCCATTGTCGCAGTCAGATTTAATTTGGTCGGACCTTTTGTTGAGAATGGTTCTGATTAGCAATTGGTCAGAATTGTTCAGGTTGGTTCATTTTTAGAATCAGACTGATTGGTAAATTGTTCAGAATTCGTCTAGTTGGTCCATTTTTAAATACTTGTTCTAATTGGACAAGCGTCGGCCAGTTCAGCCAATAGATTTGGGATAGACACTTGAACGTTTTACCCACCGTATAGAAACAGAAAAATATTCACCAGTTTAAGAGCCAGTATTAAAACTAATAGTCTATGTTCCTCACATTAGGTTACACCATAACTGCATTTTTAAACTTTAAATGTTCCCTGCATACTGTGCACCTAGCAGTCGTAAAAACTAACGTTTATAAAAGTCAGTGGTTACATGTCTCGTATACAATGCTACAGACCTTATTAATAATTCCTTCAGGACTTAACTGAATGTAATTTGAATTTATAGCTATAAATCTAGCCAGTTGTGAAAGAAATGTTTTTAAATAGAGTTTTAGTAGGATAGGTTTTCTTCATTTATAGGGCAAAAAACTCAAAAGTGTGTTTTATTGAGACTGTAATTATTATACAAAATTTAACAAAAATGAGACTTTTATATCTGCATCGTATCAAATTTTACTGAATGAATTATGTCATATCTCAGTAAAGTTGCAAAAAAAAAAATGTTAATTTTTTTTCAAAAATTTTAAAAATTAAAATAGATTCAACATATATGATAATGAAAGCATACCTCAAATATCTGACAAGTATTACCTTACAAAAATGCATTGAAATGAAATAATATATCCAACCTTCTTAGGTTGTTTCCCAGCTTGTCGGCTTAATTTGAGAAAATGTCAAGTGCTAGGTTTCAAAGATTGATATTTAAAGTTCAGCTAAATAGCAATCAGTACTTCGTGTACTTTGACACCGTTATAAACAAATATGGTAAACTGAAATATTTCTGAAACAAAACACCAATGCATTGCATATTTTCATTTTTTCTAAATTTCATCATACCGCCTGCTTCGTTTTATCTCGGCAACTACAGTAGTTAAGTTGGTAGAGTGCTAGCTCTGTAGGTTCAAATCCTGGCCGATCTCATATTGATTAAACCTTTTAATGTCCAAAACAGGACATGTCAGCATATAATGAAATTTCACGTTTGGATTTATTTATATTTAGACAACACTTTTCATTTAACAGAAATGGCACGTGGAAAAATAGCTACATGTACTTGCCAAGACCTTTTAAGTTTAAATCTTGTTGCTCTGTGATGTCGTCACCAGAGCCAACTTGTGATGAAGCACCGAGAGACTGATATGTGGTGCTTGTCGTGTTTTTCCTGTGTGTCATGTCTATCGTTTCTTACGTTTGCAAATCGCTTTCATTTATGTCTCCTCACAGTTTTAGCATTTTATATCTACATGTGACCTATCCTCCTCTGTTGTTTTCAGATAACCAGATATTCCTCTAGACTACCATATCCCTAATATTCTTTGAAGGACTTGTTTTAGAAAGGTACGAATCGCGTGCTGTCGTTTGATAGCTTCCTACGTCACTATCCATTCCAATATACTTTAAAAGTGCTGTTTTTTCTGTTTTGAGCCTTCAAATGCTTTGGGAAAAGGGGTTATAAGCCGACATTGCTTGGCCTTCGACAGTGTTGCCAATTTTTTTATATTCTTCTACTTCATTTGTTCATTTAATGTTCGTGGAGTTGTCAATTTCCTGTGTGATGTATTAGCTATTCTTTAGCTTGTCACTTCTACTTCCGGACAGGAAATAGCCGGCTGCTACCTGAAATACAAGCGTGTTTCTCATTATCATGACTTTCAATTCTGCAAAATAGCTAGTTGCCCGTCTATCTGAGTGTAGCCCAAGGAAAATTTACAGTAAGTTCTTACACCTCTACTTAGGAGGTTAAAGGAAACAGAAGTGCTTGGGGGAAAAGGATCGAAAGCGAAAGGAGGGAAAGCGAACTCGCACTATGAAGGGTACAGAGTACGATTCGAAGTGCGGAGTTCCATACGGCCACGCTTTAGACCACTTGGCCAGCTTAGCCCATAAAAAAGGAGGGGGTTAGGAATTGAAAGAGAGTTGCCACCCAATAAGGGTTAGTGGTCGAATACAAATCCATCACGGATATATTCAACCACATTTTCCCATTCGATTTATCGGCGGTAGCTCCGATTTTGTTCTATTTTACTAGAACACTATGGGAAGTAGTGTTGGTCAATATTACACAATGTTGTATTATAACGATGTCCGAAATCACTTTGTTGTGGTGTTTTATATGAATTTGCTTATTATTTGATTAATTATGATACCCTTAAGTCTGCGTTTAATATTGGCATGCCGATAAATAATAATTTATTTTTTGTATATTAATTTTTCCAGCCGTCTATTTCATTTATTGAAATGTTGAATAAAAAATAAAATTTATTTTGTCCTTAGTTCAAACAGTCCACACAACTCTCACTGACTACTGACCACAATATGTATATTATACTGTATTATGGTGAACACTATTCTAAGTAACTAATTATAATCTTATACGACGTACCACATGCAAATCTCTAACAATTAGACACGGGCAAAATAAAATCACACACACACACACACACACACACACACACCGTAAGTTCTATGAACACACACACACACACACACACCGTAAGCTCTATGAACGCTAACGCAGCGCCTCTAGTTTTAGTTTCGAATGTCACTCGGGGAGGGACCATTTTGTTTAGGTTTTTTAGTTTGCTGACCGACGGCTGGTGATACTATGGTTCTACGGACATTGCTGAGTGTCTCCCATCATCTGATGACGCCTTCTATATAAGTGAAACACTTACTGGGTTCAAAACAAAATATTCTCTATACCGTATGAAATTGACACTATTCTAATTATTGTAATATACAGATCCTATTGTGGGGAAGTTTGTTTTTCCGGGCATTTCGGTTACCTCCACTGACATGAAAGATATTGACATTGCATTACACCAAATACTTTCATTCATAGGGTTATGAATAAGAAGTTATTATTTACAAAAATGAACAACAACCAACGGAATGTAGACATATGACTATGATGTCCCGTTGGCATCATAAGTTACTGAAAACAAAGCTGTTATATTCATTCTGATAAAACGTATCTTTTTATTAAGAACACGTTCTGCATTTGTATATAGTTTGGCATCCATGGTTAAGGGTCATGCCACAGAAATGTAAAAGAATCAGGACTTACGTCTGTGGTATGTTCATTTCAGACACATGGAATTGTCAATTTCACAGTGATGCAGCAGTTCCTGTCTAAGAAAATCACGGTTACAGCTCTTCATTTATCTGGTCATGTCCATTTCCGGACATGAAATAGCTAGTTTTATGTGACATCAGCAGTTTCTGGACTATTCACATTTATACCTTTTACCTTTTCCTCGAGGTCAGTGTAAGCACTTTGTGCTTCTGGGACCCATTTCTTAGTGTGTCATCCTGGTCGTTTACTATTTCTGTTGTCACTTCCGGTCTTAAGCACTGTGGATTGAACTTTAACTCAATTCTTTTCCAGAAGTCATTAAGCCTGCCTTTGAACATATTAATACTGGTACTATCAACGACATCTTCTGGTAAATTGTTCCAGGTGTTTACTGCTCTTTGGGTGAAGGTTTGTTTTCTTTTAATACTTTTCGAATACTGCTTGTATATTTTATGTTTGTGTCCCCTTGTTTTATTTGTCATCAGACTTGGAAATAACTTGTTGCTGTCAACAATTATCTCATTATTTATCATAACCACGCTTTCACGCAGATAAGCATCACAAACGACAAATACACACGACTATTTCAAACCCTATGGAACGGCTGACCATGGCCTCAAAATAGCCAGTGAAATGGCACACACAAAATATAGTATCTGACAAGCTAAAAAGCTAGAAGCGATTAACGCCCCAGTAAAATCTAACACTTCTACTTTGGGCCGTCAGGCCAAACTTTCCCACACTAGGAAGTGTTCCGAGCGGAATTCGAACCTAGGAAGTGAGAAAAGTTGTGGTCATTAAGCGCACACTTTAGACTACTTGGCCATCGAAACAAAGAAAGGAGGGTTCAGATTTGAGAGTTGCGCCCCATTAAGGGCGTGTGGTCGAATACAAATCCATCACGGATATATACAACCACCTTCCCGTTCGATATATCGGAGAGAGCTCCGATTTTGTTCTATTTTACTAGAACTCGAAGGGAAATAATGTTGACCAGTCTTACACAATGATGTATTATAATGATGTCTGAAATCACTTTATTGTGGTGTTTTATACTGCTCTGTTTATTATTTACTTTGTTATTATATGTTTCAGTTTATGTTTAATTTTGGCATGACGATAAATAATAAATTGATTTTTGTATATTAATTCCTCTCACTTTTCTACTGGATTTATTAAAATATTAAATAAAGTAAATCTTAATTTGTTCTTGGTTTATGCAATCCACGTAACTCTTACTAATCACCTTAACCACACTATACACATATACATGGTGAACATAGTTTTAGGTAACGGAACACGCACGGCTTACCCACGTACCCATAAGACAATTTCTAACAATTAGACACAGAGGATTAGGCATGCACATACGAGTTCTACGGGACTGACCACAGAACCGCTCACCGCCCAAGTTCGAATCCCACTTGGAACAGGTAGCATTGTGAGAATTTTGTTAGTTTTTTGTCGAAGGATGGTTATTTTTTCCAGTCATTCTGCTAACCTCCACCATATCTGAACTGACCACTTCGATACAGTCACTCTGATAACCTCCACCATATCTGAACTGACCACTTCGATACAGTCACTCTGATAACCTCCACCATATCTGAACTGACCACTTCGATACAGTCACTCTGATAACCTCCACCATATCTGAACTGACCACTTCGATACAGTCACTCTGATAACCTCCACCATATCTGAACTGACCACTTCGATACAGTCACTCTGATAACCTCCACCATATCTGAACTGACCACTTCGATACAGTCACTCTGATAACCTCCACCATATCTGAACTGACCACTTCGATACAGTCACTCTGATAACCTCCACCATATCTGAACTGACCACTTCGATACAGTCACTCTGATAACCTCCACCATATCTGAACTGACCACTTCGATATAAATCTTCAGAACTGAAATTTCTATGAAAAAACACGATTTCCAATAAATCGTATACAAAATTAACGTCACTTAACAATATATGTGTCACCTTATAACAATCAGCGATCAATAACATACAGATAGTGATTGCGTTACGCCAGATGCTTCAATTCACAGAAGGTCATATTTATAACAATACAGCAGACAATGCAATATGGGCATATTAATATAATGTCCCGATTGGCATCATACGTTACTGAAAACAATATCTTATATCCATTCTAATAAAATGTATCTATTAATTAAGTATAACACCTTCTGAATGTGTATATAGTTTGGCATCTATAGTTAAGGATCATGCCACAGAAAAGTCAAAGAATCGGCAACTGTCAATCTGATAAACTATAAGGATGCGTATAAGATGTGATCAATTCGAAAAAGAACGTTAATATGTTTTGTGGCACGGCTCTGCAGGTTTTCTTTTGTTCTCGGATGTTCTATAAATTTCCTTATTGCACCTTGTTCATCAATATTTTCATTTGACATTGAAAAATGTCGATCTTTCCTGAAGTAAAACAATTTAAAGGTATATTTTTTCTGGTTTGAGCCTTTCAGATGCTATGGGATATTGGATGAAATAACTTCGTCAGTGTTGTCAATCACTTTTATTATACCTTTTGTAAAATTCTCGAAATCTGATTGGTTAATAAGCGTTTGGGTACATTTTAATGTCACCCTCGGATTTCAGAAAATCTGACGTCACAGGGTGACATTACATGAGCGGTTGACATTACGAAAAATGTCACATGCGCAGAAAAACTCCATATGCGGTTCGATGGCATTAGTCTTCTAAATCAGTAAAACGCTAAAGTAATGTGAAATATGATAGATAAATGCTACAAGCGTCTCACAAGTTGCTTACGGACGACAGCTGACTGTCACGATTTTCAATCCAGTATACTTTGGTTGCACAGTATAATTAACACCAACAATCGGTATAATATTTCTGATAGGGTGACAGCCCATATTGTCACCCTATCAGAAATGTAATATTTATATAGTGTACTATAATCATTTAATATACGCGGAATTTTCAATTTCACAGTGATGCAACAGTTCCTTACTAAGAGACCTATACTATTTGTCTATTTCCGGACAGGAAATAGCTAGTTGCTTCCTGACAATGTGTGTATTTCATATGCATGACTTTCAATTCTGTTTAAAAACGTGATTAATCTTGAATCAAAATATCGCCCTGTCAATTCTATTGATAATTTTGGCATTATACAACTTTTAATTTTGTTTAAAACATTTGTCTTCTTAAGTAACATTATACAAGAATCCTTACATGTAGTTATCGTTTTATGTGACATCAGCAGTTTTTGAACTATTCACATTCCTGATAACCATACCTTCACGCGTATAAGCATCGTATACGACAAAGGAAAACGCCTTATTCACACTCCAACGGAATGGCGGACCATAGCCTCAAAATATTCATTGGAATGACAAACAAACTGAAAAGCTAGAAGTGGAGTACTTAATGGCGATTTACGCTCCTGTTAATTCACACACTTCTGCTTGGGGCGGCCAGGTCAATTCTTCCCACACTAGGAAGTGACCCCAGCGGAATTCAAACCTAGGAAGCGAGAAAGGCTGAGATCACTAAGGGAGAGCGCTTGTGCTATCGAAGCCCATAAAAAGAGGGTTTAAGAATTGAAAGAGAGTTGCGCCCCATTAAGGGCATGTGGTCGAATACACATCCATCACGGATATATTCAACCACCTTCCCATTCTACTTATCAGAGAGAGCTCCGATTTTGTTCTATTTTACTAGAACACGATGGGAAGTAGTGTTGGTCAATTTTACACAATACTGTGTTATAAGGGTATCTGATATCACTTTATTGTAGTGTTATATAATTGTCTGTCTAATATTTACTTTGTTATTATACGTTTCAGTAAAAGTTTTAACTTATCCATAGCGATAAAATAATTATTTATTTTTGCATGTCAATTTTTCTACTCTTCTACTTCATTTATTGAAATATTTAATAAAATTGAATTAAATTTGTAAGTTTTGAGCAATCCGCGTAACTCTTGCTGACTACCCACCACAATAGATTTTTACTTTGTCGTGGTGAACACAATTCTAGGTAACTTAACACACATACACACCGTGTCAAATTGGTAAAATACATGTAATGGTTTTATAACCATGCCCACAGCACCTCTAGCCGCCTTGGTTTGTATCCCACTTAAAACATATCCTTTGTGAGAATATTTGCTAAAGTTCGCTTGCCGAATGTTGATTACCCGCATCATTTCCGAGTGACCGCTTCGATATAAGTAAAACACTTACCGTCTTCAGAACAAAATATTCTCTACAACTATCGTATAAAATTGGCATCAGTTATCCAGGTTCGAATCCTACTCGGGAATGATCCTATTATGATAAAGTTCGTTAGTTTGCTTGCCAAAGGTTGGTGTTTTTACACGGACATTCCGGATACCTCCATCATCTCTGAACTGACCGTCTCGATATAAGTAAATCAGTTCTGTCTTCAGAAATAAAACATCTATGACATGAACAGTAAGTTTTCCGATATATTGTATAAAATTGCCGTCAATACATTGTAATTACATATTATACCAGTGCTAATTATACAGAACTATACGACGGCTTTTTCGGAATCCAATTTTTCATCAACAGTGCTTGGGCCAAAACTGAAACGAAAATTGTTCAAGGGGTTGAAAAATATATCCACAAGATCGAAATATTTATCCAGTTTTATAAAATACTTTGCATGCGGGAGTATAACTTATATAGTTTTTGACGAATTTCAAATTTTAACTAGTCACAGATAGTGATATTGCGTTACGCCAAATGCTTTTATTCATAGAGGGTTTGGTAAAGGCTTATTATTTACAACAATGAACAGCAGCCAATGCAATGTGAGCATATTAATATGATGTCCCAGTTGGCATTATACGTTACTGAAAACAATCATACAATTCTGATAAAACGTATCTATTAATTAGATATAACACGTTCTGCATGCATCTATAGTTTAGAGTCATGCCATAGAAATGTCAAAGAATCGGGGTTTCCCCAAGCAACTGCCAATCTGATAACGTTACATGTTGTAAAGCTCTATCGCCTGGTCAATTTTATTAATACTTTTTACTAAGACTGCATATACTATATATCTACTCTAAAATTTGTTTAATTTTTTTGTTTTGGTATTTCATCTTTGTTGTAAGAACGTATTGTTCAGTTATTACTTTAAGTGACATCACTCACGATAAACTAATGTTCACGCAGTACAACAGTCATTAAAAGCAAACGATATATTCACACTCTATCTCCAGGCTTCAAAATACCCAGCACTCAAACTACACTATATAGCAAACTGAAAAGGAAACACAAGGACGAAATGATGAATTGCGCGCGCCCCTTTCTACTTAGGGCTGACAGTCGAGAGGCGACAAACTTTCTCAATGAGAGAACTTGTCTCATTGGGGATTCGAAACCAGTAGGCAAGGGAATGAATGGTCAGTAAGGGTCAGCTTTGACCAACCCGCCATTAATGACCGTGCAAAGAAAGGAGGGTTAAGAATTGAAAGAGAGTTGTGCCCCATTAAGGGCGTGTGATCGAATAAAAATCCATCACGGATATATTCAACCACCTTTTCCCAGTCGATATATCGGAAAATGCTCCGATTTTGTTCTATTTTACTAGAACATTATGGGAAGTAGAGTTGGTCAATATTACACAATGTTGTACTATATTGGTATCTGAAATCACTTTATGGTGGTGTTGTACAATTGTCTATCTAATATTTGCTTTGTTATTACACATTTCAGTAAAAGCTTTAACTTATCTATTGCGATAAAATAATTATTTATTTTTGCATATTAATTTTTCCACTAATCTGCTTTATTTACCGAAAAATTACTGACATATTAATTAAAAATTTTAATATGCCATTGTTTTAATCAATCCGACCACCAACCATATGTCATGGTGAACACAGTTCATGCAAATACCATACAGACCTTTCGAAAGTTTAACACTGAGCTAACAAAAAGACGCCGAAGCTTGGCTGTCGAGTGGCCGATATATTGTGTATGGGTAGTGATCAAAAAGTTGCAGTGATTAAGATGACAGTTGTCGAGATACAGACAATGAGTGACAGAGATTAATTGTCGATTTGGCACTAATTCGTTAGATATCTGCTAAGTGTTACGTTTTCGACAGACCTGTACTGTAGGTATACTGTAAGGTAAGACTTCCTTTTTGTACCCCACCTATTAAATTCTATGTAAAAGTTTTGAATTTTTTTTACAGAAATGTTCAAAATTGCTTGATTCCGTCATTTTTAGGCTTTTTAGTGGAAATTAAAATTTCAATGGAGGGTACAAATGGAACTTTTTCCTACTGTAATGCATTGCTGAGATCTAGATATGAATACATTGTGTCTATATGAACGTGATCACAGCGCCCCTCGCCGCCCAGGTTCGAATCCTCAAATTGTAAACATGTTTCTTAATTCGCTTGCCGGAGGTTCGAGATTTGTTTCGTTCATTCCGGTTACCTCCATCATCTCTGAACTGGCCACCTCGAAATGAGTGAAAACAATTACTGTTTTCAGAACTTAATACTATATTAAACAACACTATTAGCTTAATAGCGTATAAATTGTTCTCTAGCAAACCGGTAATCAATACATATGACGGTTAAAGTTGCATGAAACACGTTTCCGTCCCAACAACGCTAAACAACAACACTAAACACAATTGAGCAACAACTACAACACTAAACAACAACAAAACGGAACAACAACACTAAACAACAAAACTGAACACCAACAACAACAACACTAAACAAACCTGAATAACAAAACTGAACAACACTAAACAACACCAAAACGGAACAACAAAACTCAACAACAACAACAACACTAAACAACACCAAAACGGAACACCAAAACTGAACAACAACATCACTAAACAACAACAAAACGGAACAACAAAACTGAACAACAACATCACTAAACAACAACAAAACGGAACAACACTAAACAACACCAAAACGGAACACCAAAACTGAACAACAACAACACTGAACAACACCAAAACGGAACAACAAAACTGAACAACAACAACGACAACAAAACTGAACAACACTAAACAACACTAAACAACAACAACAACAACAGCACTAAACAACACCAAAACGGAACGTTAAAACTGAACAACAACAACAACAACACTAAACAACACCAAAACTGAACAACAACATTAAACAACACCAAAACGGAACAACAAAACTGAACAACAACAACAACAACACTAAACAACACCAAAACTGAACAACAAAACAGAACAACAACAACAACAACAATAAACAACAACAAAACAGAACAACAACAACAACAGCACTAAACAACACCAAAACGGAACAACACAACTGAACAACAACAACAACAATAAACAACAACAAAACAGAACAACAACAACACTAAACAACAACAACACTGAACAACAACAACAACAACAATAAACAACAACAAAACTGAACAACAACAACACTAAACAACAACAACACTGAACAACAACAACACTAAACAACAACACTGAACAACAACAACAACAAAACTGAACAACAACACTAAACAACAACAAAACTGAACAACACTAAACAACACCAAAATGGAACAACAAAACTGAACAACAACAACAACAACAACACTGAACAACAACAATAAACAACAACAAAACAGAACAACAACAACACTAAACAACAACAACACTGAACAACAACAACACTAAACAACAATAACACTTAACAACAACAACATTAATAGTAATAAACAAAACAAATGTATAGATCACTCAGTCAGTATACTACGAAACAAACGTCTGTGAACAGGTTCAGGGTATAATGTCAAAGTGTGGTTAGCTGATACCTATATATTGTGTTTATAGATTGACACTTATGTGTTCATTTGAATTTAAAACAAATGATTTTGAAGATAATGGCTAAAATTAGTACAACTTGTGCAGATATACAATATCTGTTCTTCCTCTTCCGTGTGATAAGCCGAATTCATTACAAGGAAGAAACCATGCATAAACGCGATGTATTTTGGCATTAATTGGTCTGGGCCACACCGTGGAAGCCTTAAAGAACATAATGATTATGATTTATTGTCAATCTCTATAAAGGCATTAAGTTAGAACTCTCAACATGGCAATAAAGAAGGCAATAATACACATTCCCACGTTCATTTACCTTAGTCGATATCGAGAGTTATCATCTAACAATTGTTGCCTTTTGATGCAAATTTAAACTTTATCGCCCTCAGAATGTCTACCGCTTATAACAACTGCATCTTCGAATCGGAACATATTGATGCATTGGGACTTTTTCAACGTTTTCAAAACAGGGAAAGAAGGCATGGAAATCAAATATAAACATTCCGGTCTATGTCGAAACAACAATCAAAAAAGTAAAGTAAAAACTCTAAAAACTGGCAAACATGTTAACTTCCACAGAGGAAGTAAAACCGGGTGCTCCGGAAGGGTAGGCATCTCATATCTAGCTAGCTACACTCGCTACGTGAAAATCAAATTGAGAATTAGAAGGAACAAGGAACTTTAAGTCCCAAAACGCTTGAATCCTTAAATGCTCACAAAAAGATAGGTAGGAGAATTTGAAAAAATTCATTAACAATAATTCCCGCTAATGATATACATTTGATAACCAATGTTGTCTTTAACAATTACAAGTTCATGAGTTTATATTTTATTACATTGATGGTAAAGCTCGTGTGGATATGATTTTTATGAAATGGTGATATTTGCATGAAATATGAATTAATTTTATGAAAATATTTTTAAAACTGTGAACTGCGCATGTTTAAAAACAATGCACAACTTGAAAAACATGGTTATACGAAAATTCCGTTAATGAACCACTTTTTCTTACTTTTCTATGTAAAAGTACTAGGATCTTAATATATCACAGTAGTTAGAAATAGAATGTGATGATTTTGTCAGTCATAGTTTGACAAAGGAATTCGAATGTAAGATGCATGTGCATAGTCTAGCATGCATGCTGCACGTGCATTTTAAATATATGTTAATGAACCCATTAAATATTAACAACTATGCGTTGGTTTATAATTTATGTAGAGAAACAGAAGTCGATGTAAAAATTGCAAAAATTATCAAAGTACATACGACAAAAAATAAGTATGTCACTATCTCGGTCAGGTTACTAAAAATACAATAAATTAAGTTCTGATGGAAAAGATTTGTTGTAAAGATAGTGAAACATCGCTGGGCTTGTTTCTTTGATGCTGAATAGCAATAATAAAAGTCATTATGTTAAAAGTAAACCGAATAAAATGTAACACTGACCTAATAAATGAAACGCTGGTCAAAGACCCGCTACCGTTCAGAAGTGTATCTAATAAAGTCGTTATATACCACTTTTTGAATGTGTTTTATGATTAAATTAAAAAAAGGGATATATGACATTGTGGATAGTGAATAAACTTCTTGTACGGTACAGCAGAATGTAAAGCAGAATATCTTGTCATATTTGTTTGCTATAAAATTAAATTGAATTTGTAACTTTGTTAATTTATTTCAGAGTGCGAAAGTGTTTTTTGAAGGTTGGTGGTTTTCTCCAGGCACTTCGGTTTCTTCCGGCGTAACATCGTTAATGTATTTTAGAGTGAGAAAGTCTTTTTCGTTTATTTTCTAAAGGTACATGGAGGTAGTTTTCTCCAGGCACTCCGGATTCTTCCAACGTCCCAGAACTGGCAGCCTCGATGACAACGAAAGAATCTTGACTTGGTCGTAAAATTCTTCCAACGTCTGCCTCGACGACAGCGAAAGAATCTTGACTTGGTCGTAAAATTCTTCCAACGTCTGTCTCGACGACAGCGAAAAAATCTCGACTTGGGACGTTAAACCCCGTTACTCCACTCGTTATATTATTTATTATTTTAACACAATTCCTGCGTGCATTCTCGGTATTTGCTTTCTGATTTGACTCCAATCTTACGTCATGTCTGCATAAGAGTATTGGTTTTCCCGAAGTATGTGCAATCTGTTAGCTTGTCTAGCTGGAGATATTTTTATTTTGTTTACACTATAAACACCATTATCAGATACAGCAGCCAGAAAATCTAATCTTAAAACGTCAAATTGAGTTAAACAAGCAATTAGAATCTCAAAGAATCCCAAAATTACTCAATTTAACACAAATCTAAAATAAACACTCAGAAACATTAATTTGTTCCATGCGATTATTACATGCATGTTTCAAATGTTTGTTTTTTTTAAATATATATATATATTGACACTAAAACAGGAATGCATTTGTTAATACCAACAATTGCAACAAAACAGTACCTAGCAGTAATGTGAGAACATAACTTATATCGCCTCCGATCCACTTGATCCGATTCCCACTCGGACACCAGCCCTTAGAGCCAACCCTTTTCCCGAAGTCACGGATCTAATTTGTCGACTTACTCTTACCTACATTGTACATAATCTAGTATGGAAATTGATTTTCTTGTGGTACTCAGGTTTCTTAAACCATTTTAAAACTGACGGACTCGATATACACACAAGTTAAAAATGTTTGACTGGAGCGTTAAACACTATTACTCTATTCAGCTCTACAGTAATGAATAAAATAGAAAATAATGTAAATTGCATGTGCCATAGTCTTGGTAAGTGCAAGATGGATACTGAGCATCACAGACAAAATAACGTTTTGTACAATTAAGGTTCTAGTGTCGGATAGTAATCTATCCAGAAAAATAAAAATTGAAAATATAAAGCAGCCTTAGCTTGTGTTTAGATCAAGATTAAAGACTGCATAGAAATGACCATAGTTAAAGCCAAAATAACTAAAATGAACAAATGTAGAATATATAAGACCTGAAATGACTGAAACATTGTAGACTATGAAATGTCATACAAGGACGTCTTAGAGCATGGTTTGCACCCAATGCCCTATTGCAAACAGAAACAGCTCTCAAATTGTTATAGAAAAATGTTGGGCACATCAGTGTATTTTATGCCAGTGTTGTGCATTGTTTGGGAATTTTTACAATGTTATCATTGAAACTACTCCCAGTCTCACTATTTTACGCCCACTATAATACTTTGTCGTAATTGTGATAAATGGCGCTTTATAGACCGGTCCTTCCAGACAGACAGAGGATCAGAAAGTTTACATTAGGCAATATAAAGAAGTCAAAACATTTGGAAAGCATTTAAAAGGATAGAATTTTAAACTGACAGAATTCTGATAAAGTCTGTCAGAGACATGCTTCTTAAGAATAAATTTAAAACTCCAGATTGACCCCGTGTCCATTTATCATCAGATGATATAAAACACATGTTGCTGTACGATATTTCTCAAGTTTCCAAATATTCGGTCATTTCTTTATACAAATCCAAACTTTTGTAACGTAAGAAACTTATTTCATTATTTAGTTTTGAGTAAGAGATTTGCTTAAGATAGATCGGAACAGTACGTGACACGACTCTTTCTCCTGCCGGTCTAAAAATTAATTTAAGGTTTTAAACAGAGAGCAAAACGTTTCCACATTCATCTAATTAATTTAAAAAACTTTGATTAAAGTCACTTTGAAGGATTTAACATCGAAAACTTTGATCAAAGTTTAAAGGGAATTTGGTCGAATTAAACCTCCGTGTAAATACCCGTACTTTTGTCAAATAATACAGATTGAAGTTTTGATAGTGCTAGCATACCATTTTGTTTAACAAAACGGAGCACAAACATAAATGGAAAATTAATGCCACCGCTTAAGACCACAAATCAGTACCATAATTAGTTTTGAGTTTTGTTTGGTGCCACAATTCTTTCGTAAGGGCTATGCGCATAAACATTCCTTTTGATACCTTACCGGTTTTAGCCTTTTATTAGGAATATTCAAGTAGAAATATTGTTCCATAAAATTTAAAAAAGAATTTAAAGAGCAAATTGTAGTAGGTGGTTTTACACCTTATCAGAATTTTTTCACTTAGCTCGAGGCAACTTTTAAATCTTGGATGAATCCGGAATGATCGGAGAATACCATCAACCTTTCTTCAGCAAGTAAACTGACAAACTTTATCACACTAAAATCTGATCGAGTGGGATTTGAACCAATGCGATGAATGGCGATGTGGTCCGTAAAACGACATTAGAATGACACACATATATTGGGAAAAAAAGACAATAAGAAAGATCGACATGGTGGGATACAATCGGGAATTGCAAACTATACAAAGCGGCCAAGAAACATTTGCTGATTTGCTATGATAAAATTGCGAATACCAACATTTATATGGTATTACAGGTATACATACAATTAACAGAAAATAAAACAGTCTAACATCAAAAGAAAATGTGTGGTGGGTATTGGATGAATGAAATTATAATTTTGTAAGGCTTGACCACATCAAATTGAACAATGATTGCAGTTACATGTAGTTTTATTTTACTTTAGGTGAAATATTGACATAATCTGAACTTGTACAACATCGCATTAAGATACGGATTTTAATTTTTGTTCATGAGGTCTTCATTACTTAGTAGACACGATTTGCTATAGACTTGCTGGCTCGGTTATTTTGTGGACAAGACTTGCTTTAGACTTGCGGACTACTTTCGGAAACCTCGATTTTAAATTTATTTCTTAAGGTAGGTATTACCTATCACAACATTAGTCAAAATCTTTTGTCAAATCTTTTTGAGGGGCTGTCAAAAATTTTAATCAAAAAATTTGACCAAGCATTTGGACGAATATAACTACATGTACTAACTATTTTCCTTTTTACAACGATGGGAATTAAGCAATCACAATTCAGATAAAACATTCATGTGATGCTGTATGTATACCAAAAAGCAATGCCGTAGAGACCATAAGAATAGTATAACTTTAACAAACAAGTCGCGCTGAATTCTAATAACTCTTCCTCACTGTAAGCTTTGGCGAAAACATGACCCGGATGTTGCAATTACGCTAACTTTGATCAAAATTACCGTGATCGATGTCTTTTATCAAAGATTTTGATACCGTAAATCAAACATTAAAGCTTAGATTTCTATTATTTCAAATGATGACACAACCATCTTACAATGTTTGTGTGGGTTGTAATCGGTTACTCCCAATTATGAAAATGCACGCGACACTGATTCACGAATTCACACTTTTACAATAAATGTATTCTTAAAACAATTTAATATGACTGTCATTGAATTAAGCAAATCTCTAATTAATATAAATTACAATTGAATAATGTTAAAAAGTTTAAAGATAGCAAATACAGTTTGTTCTAAAATATAAAATCATTCTAGAGTGGATACAGGCATACGCAATGGAATTAAAAAAGAGGATAGAGCCATAATATCATATTGTGATCACAATTCCAAAAGTAAAAACTTTGAAAACTGAAAAGTTAAGTAAATATCCACCTGCCACGTGTGTAATAAAAATTGAGAAAGAAAGGAACATGGAACTATGAAGCGTCAAATATAGCCAGTGAAATTTTAGATACAGAGACATCTTGGTAGAAAGAATGCATTGTTAGTTGATCCTAGAAGATCACTATATTGTAACTGTAATTGACATCAGTACAGTTACAAATTGGAAATCGGAATGGAGTTTTGTTTTAGAACAGTCTTCGTACACGCATCTATGGAATAGAATGCATCTATTGTGAAAGAAAGTACATTATGTGTTATAAATAGTAAAGAAAAAACCCCAACAATAAATCAAGTGAAATTACGTCATGCTACCAAGGTAATTAGCCCGACAATGTTTCAAAATAGAGGCTAATTAAATCTATATTACCTTCAACCATCTGTCTTATGGTTTATAATGAAGCTTACCACCAATTATCCTGTTCACTTTGTTACGATGTCAAAGAAAATATGCGCTATCAAACTTATTTTTATACATATTTTGGCATGAATCATGTTAGGATATGTAATTGTTGATCGCTATGTCATACCTAAACTGTCTTGGAAATACATTATAGGAGTTTGTTTCCAATACAAATGTATCGTTTGCAAATGAATTGTTACAATTAAAAGACAAAATTAACTTAGTTGGATGCAGACAACTTCAATTGAAAGTCATCAGAAAATTGTAAGGTCAAGTAGAACGTCAAGATGGCTTTCCTTTTTATATGTGGATTAGACCCCTGGTCGGCTGAAAATGTGAAGGGGATTTTTCTTGTTAGGTTTCCACTGGTTGACTGAGTGACCTGCTATGTCGATATGCCAGGCAAGTACAATAGCACTAGTGATCGTTGCAACTTTTTCAATGGCTACCAATAGATGGGATTGGCAACAAAAGACATTAAAAAACTTCTGGATGAAACGTTGTAACATTATCATTGTCCTTTTAATATAGGTTGGAGGTCTTTTATTACTTTAAATAAGTAGTCGCCGTTGAAGTAATGTTAAATTTTCTTTATTGTTATTGAGGGACTGTTTCATTTCATTTTGAACTCATTAAATAAAGGTTTCTGAACTAATTTTTAGAAAGGAAGTCTTTAATGAAAAAAATGCAGTACAGCTAAATCACAAGTAAACATGTATCTTCTCATGCTTAGTATCAAATAAAAAACAAACATACTAATCCATGTCCGAAACACAATCCAGAAGCAAAGTAAAAACTTTGGAACTGACAAGTTAGGTTAAACACGTAAGTGAGGCCGGATGCTCCGGATGAGTAAACAACTCCTGTTAAGGTAGCTACATCCGTCTAATAAAGTATAATATTCCTCGAATGTTCTGTCTAGAATATGTTTTATCCATGTATGTCATACCTACTATACAGTAGCCATTGACTGACATTATATTAGTGCCACAGCTCAGATAAACTAGTTAAACTCAGGCATTCATTAACCAAGACAAACCATGGTAAGAAGAAGAATGCAGGATGCCATGTAAAAACAACACGATATGTCCGTTTTATTCCCACAGAAATATGTTGTAATTGTTTTCATTGCCCACCAACAGGTGAAATTGCTAGCAGGAAAATAAAACAATAAAGTAAATGGCGAAAAACATTTTAACTCGACAGTAGCATGTTAAAAGGTCAATGACTAATTATCAGTTAACGAATCAGAATAAGTTGATTGCAAAAGTAAGATACACAAGAGTTGTTATCAGAAGTTGTTAACAATAAACGATGGTCAAATATGGAGATAAGAAGGATGGTTAATTGATTTAAAGGGTTATAATATTGCACAAAAACAATTCATCTTTACATTTGTTTACATATCAAAAACGATAATATTTAACTTGACAAATATCATTCTGAAAGAAAATGCATCTGCTTTATTCGATATTCCGTGTTTAATAATATGCAGCATGTTAATTCCTTTCAATATTTTCATCATTTCATATATTCAATACCAAATCAAACCCTGGTGGTAAGATGAATGCAGTATGACATTTTTAAGAACTCGATGTGTCCGTTTTATTCCGACAAAAAATTGTAATACTAGTTATTGTGTTTTATTGTCGATCGATAGATGGAATTGTTAATATGAAGCATAAAACAATTACAAAAAATAGACAAAAACAGACAAAAACATTTTAAAACAAAAACAACAACTGGAACACACCATACAATAGCGTCATACGTTTTGGTGTTATATTCAGTGATCAGTGATGCTAAGATTTAATCTTTAAAGGATATTTTGATTGAAGACATGGCAACACTGAGCAATGTTCAAATATGCAAGATGGTGGTTTAGGGTATGTTTAAGGACTATTATGGACCAAAATTTCATATGAATTACTGTTTATTTTTTTTTTAGGTTTGTACATGCACATATTGCATGCGAGGCCAATATCATTAAAATTGCACCTGCTAAAATAGAATACATTAGAAGTATCAACAGACTGACAAGGTTGAGATAAAATGGTCAAAATTTTATGCATCGAATCACCAAGCTGAGACTTGATGGCATGAAGAATACAACATGAAATGCAAAACAATCTGAAATGTCCGTTTGATTCCGACAAAAATATTTAGAAATTCTTTTTCATTACCCAACCGACAAATGAATAGCCAGCTCGAATCATAAAACAATAAAAATAGAGACAAACATTTTAACTGGAAAACAACATCATTACAGGCACTCATTCACCAAGACAAACACCGATGGTAAGAAGAATACATTTCATTTAAAGCAGCAGGATATGTCCGTTTTATTCTGACAAAAATATGTAGTAATTGTTTTTCATTGCCTACCAGTATGTGTAATTTCTAAAATGCACCATAAAACAATAAAACTGAATAGATAAAACATTTTCAATTCGACAGTGGTATGTGTAAAGATCAGTAGCTAATAGTCGCAAAGAAATAGGCAAAAGTTGTTATCGGTAACACGGAACAATGGTCAATACCATAGAAGGGGCTATTATTGACCGCAATTACAAAAAATACAATTCATCTTTACATTTATTTGCATATCGAAAGTTATATTTCACATACAAGACAACAGAAATCAATCGAAATTGGTATGACAGAAAGGCATACACTTGCTTTAGATATTCAATGTTCAATACACTCGATATATGTTTTTTCGTCATTTATTTCATGCATATAGCAGTGTCATTTCAGACAATCATTTACCCAGTCGAACTTTGGTGGTAAGGATAATACCGCATACCACGAAAAACAACACGATATGTCCGTTTTATACCGACAAAAATATGTGGTAATTGTTTTTCATTGCCCACCAACAAATGGAATTACAAACACGAAGCATAAAACATCAAGAAGTATTAGAAAAACAGTTTTACACCCAGTAACACAATATACATGCTTTATGTGTAAAGTTCAGTGATCTCTAAGAAGAATCATGTTTATAGTACTGAATTGCGTCCATATGATTCAAAACACAAAATATTCTATTCTGTCAGGGTGTGTTCAATTAATGCTCCTGTCATGTGCTGTTTTTGAATTTCTATTAAAATAATGCATTCAAAAACAGCACATGACAAAGTTTGTTTTTGAATTTCTATTAAAATAATGCATTCAAAAACAGCACATGACAAAGTTGTCATGTGCTGTTTTTGAATGCATTATTTTAATAGAAATTCAAAAACAGCACATGACACTCCTATACAGCTCTGTCCCTACAAGAGACCATCGGAATGATATACTACGTAGGAATATTAATTGTATGGTTCATTATTAGCACCGTCCCATATCATCAATAAAAAGCTTAAGGGCCGTTGACGACAGAAATAATTCTGTTTATTTCATTATGAGAGCTTCTATCGTCAGTTTGTGTATTTTTTAGTTTTAAGTTAAGACATAACGTGCTACCAAATTATTGACAAACTACTGGAATGGAGTAGCTAAGTTCAAATAATCCACATTTATCACACACTCACGAAAAATACTCCACACCATGTAACGCGGTATGTGAAATGTCCCGGTTTTATTTATACAGAAACTATGTGCTTATTGTTTTTCATTGCCCACCAACAGATGGAAATGCAACAACCAAGTACAAAAATAACAAAATTCGATATCAAACTTGTTAACTCTCCGTAACACCTTATCACCATGGCTTGCGTAAAGGTCAGTGGTCTGTAAATAGCCCTATAGCTTGTACCAGTAAAGTTCGTCCAACTTTTCCAGATGTGTGTAATAAATGTGATAAAACACAAATACGTTTTGTTATTTACAACTGATTCAAAACAATACTGATAAAGAATTCACGATAATGCGATATAAAGTCCCTTGTTGCTTTTATTGTTAGTAAAACTGACGAAAGACAACCAGTAACTAAAGATAGTGCCAATATAAGTCCGTGTTAAGGCGTGTTTATAATGATCAAAGGAACAAAGGTGTGGTTTTAATGAAAATATAGTTCCCCATTAAGAAGAATAATACAAAACAAAGAAACATGTTTACTTTATGGGCGTCATCCATGAATTTCTTGATTTAAGGATTTAACAATAAAAACCTATTTATTTAATAAGTTTATCCAAAATATATTATATTATATTAAAACATTTTTGCTTCTGTTTAAATGTTATATCTTTCACTACAAAGGTATATGCGTGTGGCACCATATAATACTACATGTGTGGCACCATACAGGTCAACGCATTTTCGATGAAACCCTCCTTTCAATGAGGCTTTAGTGGTCTAAAGCGAGCCAAGGTCAGACTTTCACTGGGGCAGTTTCTAGTAAGAGAAAGTTTGTCATTTTGCTTGCCGAAGGTAGACGGATTTCTCTGGAAACTCCTGTTTCCTCTTACATCCTTGAAGTGAACCTTTGTAAATAAGAGAATTTGGACTTTGGTTAAAAACAAGAATATAACACTACTCCCCTCGAAGGAACTGGCAAATTGTCTATCATGAAACATGCATAAATGTATTAAAAACACGTTTGGTGGAATTTCCATGACGTTTCGCAGACACCAGTTAAGCCCACTATAACAATACCTTCTAAGCATCAATACAGCAATAAACCAATACATCAATCAGTCATCATACTGTTCTGCTACATTTCACAGTAAAGGATTAGCCATTTATGTATTATGTTTATTAACAGACTAATCGCTCGACATTATCTTAGATTAAAGCTGTACCTGATATAGACGGTTTAATCCATCTACAACACACCTGTTACAAGCATTGGTAAATCGCAGTATCTTCAGGAGGCGCAATCCTTAACTAAAAAGCAATATAGCTGTTTCGAATGGCATGGCTTGATTTTTTGTTTTTTTGTTTTTCGTTATCAGTATTTTTCTTCCGATGTATATTTGTCTATCTGTTTCAAAGAAGGTTAAATGCAGCAAATATTAAACCATTTTGTCATACCCGGTGTACCGGTATGTTGATCAAATGACAAGAGTTATATGCGCAATAAGAAATTGCCATATTGCTGACATCGCGTATTTTTTCAAATTATTATTTTGTTTATTTATACAGTGTGTTTTCATTGCTCTTGCTTTTGCAAAGTATTGTGGATGTTTTTCATCTAAATTTTGGTAACTTGTACAGAAATTAGTGGTGCAGAAAATAAATGTCATTTGTGAGAAGAATCGTGCAAATGGTGATATTTGAGAATAATATAAATTGTAGAAACATCCTTATAAAGTTGGTACACAAGAGACCTGACTATTCTTATTTTGCAGTGAGGAGCCTCCTTAAAAACTTGTACAGAAGAGAACTTTGCAGTTTCCAAATATTAAATGATGCATTTCTAACTGCTTATAAAAACTGCTGGTGTCTGTTTGGTGTCATGTTCATTTCTGTTTGTTATTATGTAACGTGAAACGAATTAGGGAAGTAAATAGGATAAGATATGACGTCATAAAAATTAATAAGGAAATACATGTATATCTAGGTATAAAATCAGTTAAAGGTAGTGATGTTTCTGTTTCTTTTTAGCCCCTCCTTTTCACTTGTTCAACCCTTTTAGCAAATTTCTAAATCCTAGGTAGATCAGAGGTCAGTTGTCCGAAGCCTGATTAGTTTAATCAATTGATTAGTCAAAAATTAAATAATAGTAACCTGTTTTGAAATTAATGTCGAAAATGTGGTAAGTAAATACAAATTGAAGCACATGGGTATAAATCTATGGATTTGACGATGACATGATGATTTGAATTAATATTTTAAATCTGTGGTAATCATTGATCAAGCTAATCAAGCTTCGAACATTTGGGTCCTGTATGGGAAAAATTGTTCTTTACAAAGAATTTATCACAAAACCACTATATTGTCCGAATAGCTCATACATTTCTTTGTACAATTTTTTAAAGTTTTGCATACGCAGAAATCAAAATCAACCCGTAGCTGCGCATGCGTGAAATAAACTTAAGACAGCTATACCTGCGGTCACACCTGTACATTACTTTACTATGGGAAAGTAAAAGGTGGAGATTTTAAACCTTGTTTTCGTTTTTAAAATAAATTTTATGAAAATCTTATAGTTATCATAAGAAACTACAGATTGTCATGAACATTCAAATATAAAAATGATTTAGTTGTGTTAAAAAAAACCGTTTCCACTTTTAATTACAAATTTTGGTGACATACTCATAATATTTAAAGTAGAGTTATGCCGAGTCCGTCAATTTTTTGAAAATTGTGTGTATTTAAACACAAATTATTAATTCAAAGACAAAATTTAGGAAAATCTTATAGTTACCACTAGAAAATATAAATCTTCCTGAATATTCAAATATTGAATTCATGAAGATACCTTTAAAAAAACCGTTTCCACTTTTAAATTGAAAATTGTGTGAAAACGGGTTTTACAACTGTTTAGTTGGATGTTCAGTAGAGTGTACAGACAACTGCTACACGGGAATGGTTGGATTGTAACGGTGGCATTTTATTATTTGTAGAATTCATAAGAAAATGTGTTGATTTGTCCAGTAATTTTTACGGGCCTGGTAAATTTCGTATTAATTAGAATTTTAAAATTTGAACAATGAAAATTTCTCCATAAATCCGAACCATTCAGTAGATAAATAAATCAGTGACATTAGATATAGCTAGATTCCCACTCATTTAATAAATATAGATACATGTATTTCCAAATGGAAAATTTTTATTTACTGGAAAATAATATTCTCAACATTTTTTATAATTCTTTCTATTGTCGTACTTCAGGTAGAATAAACAAAACAGAAAACTTAGATCCTATCACTGTAATTTTATATTGTTATAACCATTGCTTTATATAAAGTTACAATGGGAACTAGATATACCCGATTTTCAAATTTAAATTTCACCAATAACAATATTATTTTCTGAAAATGTCTGGTTCTCAGTGAAAATACATACTGTCACGAATATTCAAATATAAAAATGATTAAAATATTTTGAAAAAATCCATTCCACTTTTTGATTTAAAATATGGTGACATTTTACTTAATTTCCCTATGAAACTCAGAAAGTGCACAGCCAGCTTTTTTCTTATTAAAGAAATAGAAAATTTGAAAATCAGGTGGTACAATATTTGTATCAATATAAGAGCCAATAGGATAGACGATGTATATACAAACTATCATGGCCAAATACTAGCCTACTGGATCTAATACAACATTGTGCCCTTTTCTATTTAAAATATTATTTAAAAAATAAAATCAAATTAGAAAAATAGGAAGTAATGAAATGTGCACATTTTTTATTTTCCATTTTATCATATTTCTTATTTATTTAACTAATAGAGTATGAGACTTTAAAATAACAAAAGTTCAGAAATTTATTTAAAGAGGAAAAAATGCACATTTTTATTTATTACATTTCTTATTCATTTAACTCTTAATAATATCGTGGCGGATCCAGTTGCCCGACTTTCCCCCCTCTCTCTCACAGCTAATTGTCAATCACCCAGCGTAATGACCAGTTAATTAGTGGTACTGATTAATTAATTCGTGTACACCCTTGCAATCAGGTGATGATGTAATTTACCAGTTTGCTGAAGCATGAAAGAATCCAGGTAGTACTGACCAGTCTTGGGTGATAAGGTTATTTACCTGATCGCTGAGGCGTGAAAGAAACCAGGTACCAGTAGATAACGTTAATTAGTAATACTTATTAAGCATATATATATTTTATTATAGTCTCACCTATGAAGAGACTTGTGTGAATAGTGATTCCATTAATCATACGTGAATTCATCTAATTTACCGACAATAGAGAGAGAGAGAGAGAGAGAGAACTAATTTTTAGCACACAAGATTATCTTTTTTGTATATTTTTATAGTACGATGCTCTTTTTACTTATAAAAGTCCAAATTTTTGAACGTTTTTATTTTTAACATGATCTAGGTAAAGTGATTAGTTAGGTTCGATTTTTAGTTGATAGGGAAATATTAATTGATTATTGAAACAAGTCGGTAAACCGTCACGCATGAGTCCCTACTGTTCAATAGAAACGTTATGTTCAGATTTTTTTAAGTTCTCATGAACTTTTAGAATATTATATTGTATTTTGCCGATCATGTCCTGATAGTAAAAATAAAAAGTAATATTAATGATTTGATCCTCTCTCTCCAAAACGTTACACATGGCTTTGTCCTTACCAGTGTCAGGTTTATGTTGCATTCTTTTCACAGTTCAGGTCGATAAATAAAATAAAATAAAATAAAATAAAATAAAATAAAATAAAATAAAATAAAATAAAATAAAAAAATAAAATAAAATAAAATAAAATAAAATAAAATAAAATAAAATAAAAAAATATTGCAATTAACTCTTCAGCATTGGATTTGTCGGTTCAATTAGATTAATATCAAATCATCTTGTTATGAAAAATAAACATAAGGAAAATAATAGTATTTACTTATTTATTTATTTATTTATTTATGTAAAATCATTAATATAGCTAGAATGAAATATTTAAAAACGCTGATTTAATTTTTATTTTAACTTAGAGTAAGCATATAAGACCCCGACAAAACGTATTTAAAACAAATACTTGAAACATTTATTAAATTATGATTTCGTGCAAATTTTCAATAAGCTGGACATATGAATGTATTTTTTTCATCATTTTATTACGAGATGCATTCAAGTCATTAATGTCTAAATACTGATTATAATCCGTCTGCGTTTAGCCAGAGACAGATAAAACCCCGATTGGATTTTTGTCGATCACTTGTTATTGGAATTATCTAACAGGTCACGCTCGACTGAACAACACTACCCCTGTAAAGATGGTCAGTATAGGACGACTTCTAATGTAGGGGCAGATAACCCTTCAAATCGGATCTCGATTTCTGGACATGATCTCATTGTAAGTATTCTTCAATTTAAAGTCATGTTAAAAACATTTACAAATCCTAATCTGGACTTATTTGAAAGAGATATGTCTATTTAATTCTTATCTGGGCAATACATATATTTTTATAAGTCTAAACATTCCCATCAGTAGCCTCATTATTTCACAATATGAATCAAAAACCAGATTCACACCAACTCTCCCCCATTAATAAAGTTTGTGGGAGGAAAGGGTGGGGAAACAAAACACATGTGTGTGACCGTATTTTTGTGAAATTAACAGGTCTTCATCTATGACCTGCTTTTACAAATTATTAACCAAGACACTGGAACTCAATAAGCAAAATGTTTGTACAAAGTTTTTAAAAACGTGAATGGTTATAACACCTTAAAAATAAATGATACATTTTGTTGCAACTGCCATATGCTACTTTTGAATGATGTGATTTTATAAACTCAAAGGTAGCACTTGACACAATTAAAAGAATTAGAACTTTTGATTCGATTATGTGTGCTGATTGGCATTGATGATAAACAGATTTTTGTCGGGCAAGAACTAAATATGAATGCAATTAACCAAATAATTTAATTAAAAGTTATAATGAAATGTTTTAATTTCCTATAGTACCAGAGAAGGAATGAAGTTCATTTTTTTCAAAAATCATTTTTGAGAAGTCGCCTTCCAATGTTTATTTAATAGTTAACCGAATTTCCAGATGCATCAAGACTGTCTTTTGATTGGTCCGTCGTCTATCCAATTAGACCTCCGATGCCTGACGTGCACAGCATGTGACGTAATCTTTTGCGGGATATGGTTAAGCTGTTTTTACTTTGACGAGGTTTCGAAACATTTTAAGTGCAAAGGAATTTACGGTAGGTTTAGAAAGCTTAATAATACATATATATGTACCCCGTCACGTTGCAAAACTCACACTGTACAAGACTAACATTAGCATCTAAACCGTAGTAAGATTCCACGTGTAGTAAGGGAAATGGGAGATGATCGTGTCCTTACAATTAAACTTTATTTCTTTCTGAACTAATGAGGCTGTCATGAAACATTTCAAAATTTCACATGTTTTAGTGTTATATGCACATTAACATGCACAATGTTTCAAATCCAACATTAGTTTCTGTTTTGTTTTTATTTCACATCATAGGTTTTTACATTTATTTTTGTTAGTACGTGATCAGACACCCAATCTTTTGATCCATTATTTTGGCATTTTAATGAAAACAGATTTTCTTTGGCTTAAAATAAATAAAATCTTCAAACGGCATTTCTCCCACTCCTCCACTATTTAAGTAGAGGTATTGTCAGAATGTCATATTTCATTCAGAATGCCTGGTTATCATCACCCGTGCAATATATAACATGTAAACTTCCTCAACATCAAAGCTGAGGAACAGTTATATAAGTAACATATTACCATTATGTGTTTTACAGAAGCCGTTATCAGTGCTTTAGGAAAGAACACAATGACAGATATAGTACGATTTACATATACCATGTGCTTGTAGAAGTTTATCATTGTTATATACAATTTGTTGTTGCATTTAAAAAAGTTGCCAAAATTGATTTTAATTGTTGTATATTACAAAAACCGAATATTTAACGGATATGGATAATGGACATCCATTTCTTTAAATCGAGCAATTGTGCATAAGTCATGAAATGGTAAATCTTGACAAAATCCACTTATTTAACTCCGATGGACAATGGATATTGCTTTCTTTTAAACGGGCAAATTGTGCATATGTCTTAAACTGGTTGAATTGACATTGTGAACAGAGACAACATACAGCGGTTATATATTGCTCTCATTGCAGGGTGCTTTCTTTAAAACATGACTTAGTGTATTTAAGTCATGAACCGGTCGGCAGATGCCGTTTTGGTCATAGGCAGACAACATACCTATAGACAGAACCTAATGTTAGTAATACTAACAACTAAAGGAGATGTTCAGGTACATGTTTTATATCGAAAACAGACTTCTTGAGTTCATTTGAGCACAGAACACTTAAATATAGACAACGTATAAACAAAAAATAAAGCCAAATTTTAAACAAAACAAGAAATAAAACGAAGACAGATGATTTTTCTTGAAAGTGAAATTTCTCTAAATATAACGTTCCTGTAATTATGTCATAAAACCGTTGGAGAAAACTCTAACTTTATTTGTTACTTCGTCAAAATAGAGTTCGCTTCATTAGTTGGACAAATTTTAAATGATTAAGAAATATATGTTTTAAGTTTTGTTTTTTTATTTTAAAAAAAAATCGTTAGAGAAAGTCTATATGATTTCTAATCAAATGACATCGTCAAATCGAAGTTGCTTTATTGTCTGGATGTTTTTTCATCTTAAAATAATTAAGAAAGTGTTTATCATTTTTATTCCAGTGATGTCGTCATATCGAGGTCTTTTCACCAGCTGGGTAACTGAAATAATTAAGAAACCTCTATTTATCAATCTTCAGTTTTAGTTAAAATCGTTCGAGAAGGCTTAAATTGTTTCTAATCCAGTGACTTTGTCATATATAGGTCTTTTACCCAGTATTTAGGTCTATTTGTTTTAATCAAGAAAGTCTCTGTTTTTAGGTCTTGTCATAAAAATCATTGAAGAAAGCCGTTATATCGAGGTCGATTCACCAGCTGGACAATTGTGAAATAATTGCCCAAGTTCAAGTAAGTTTTATTTTAATGACTAGATGTTAACCTCGTTAGGTACAAATAATAAACTAAGAGAAAGTTCGATACGGGACATTAAAAATTGTAACATTTGTATTACTTACATCACCTACTTATGGTCTCATTAATTATACCGGTCTAACTAGTAAGCATTGTTAATGGTCGGGTTTTCTGTCCATCTGGCTATGCGGTCAACTATAATGACGCATATAAAATAAGAAATGGTACATTATACGTAACTTTACAACTGTTAAGAATCAAACACAAACAGACCAGTCTAGATCACCATCCCACAAACGATATGATAACTGACAAATTAAGTAAAACACGTGACATTCCACCAGGGAAGTGACACCGGGTGCTCCGGAAAAGTAAGCAACCCCTGTCGTGCTAGCTACATTTATCACCGTGTAATCAAAATTTAGAATTAAATAAACCCAGGGTATAGTTTTGTATACAGGGGCATAATAAATTAACTTATAATAATCTAGCTTGATTGATGCACGAGTAGCATTTATTGTGGTTGAAAAACTGGCGGACACGACAAAAAAATTACGTGTTCAAGCAGGTGACCCCCATTACATACGGCACAGAGTGTCAATTGGTGGTAGGCAAATGCGCTAACCCACCATTGCCACCCGAAGACCCAAATGATACTAGTATATCAGGCTTTGATTAATTGTCATACTCCAAGTGTAAATAAATATATATTGCTTTATTCTGGGGCAACCGTCCTCACTTTCCTGGTGGAAATTCACATGTATATCTGATATTACCAGTTTTCAAAGTTTTTACTTTGCTTTTGGGATTGCGATTTGAACATAGACCGGTTTGTTTGTGTTTAGTTCCTACTTTTGACACTGTGTATAAAATTTGTAAATGTCATTTTGATGTAGACTCAAATCATTTGAAATGTAAAGACCACATGTACTTATCTATCTTAGTGTATTCCGTGTTTTAATGAAGTAATCATGAATGTACCAAAACGCCTACTGGAATTCAGATTACAAATATGTCAGACATATATGTCACTCTTGTTTAAAATAGAGGCTTTTTATGGTTTTTGACATTTGGTTAGTGGCAGCTGCAGTTTGACGTCTAAAAACAAAGCGGAACGTTGCAACTCTTAATGAAAGTTCAACGCCAAATTGTCACAGCTTAATGTAGTCCCGAATTCGTTTGACTTTTATAGTTGTTGTAACAGCAGAATGAACTTGTACTTTGGTGTAACATCTAAATGACATCTTAGTTTTGTAAAATGCATACATAGCGAACAAAGTACAAAGTTCCAATTACTTGTTCTTGGACCATTTGATGCCAAAAAGATTAACCAATAATCTGGCTAGCATAATTTTATAGTTGTAATAAAAATTTAAAAACACACATCTTTATCATATATACGCTTATTATTTTATAGAAAACCTTTAGTACCATAATAGGCACTAATGTAAGCTTGAGCACACTTGAATACGTTTGTCATAATATCAGACATATTTACTAAGCGTTAGACTTGTATGGGCACATTTTCACTTTGTACTGTGGTGCAAACTTCATTTAATGTATTTGTCCATCGAAAAGTGCAAAGGGTGCAATAAAATTGTAAAGGTCTAGGATGGGATAGCTGTGATCTCCCAGCAGCATATTTTCCTCGCTACAGATCTGGAATGGACTAGCCGTGATTTCTCAGCAAGTACATTTTTCCTCGCTAAAGATCTGGGATGGTCTAGCCGTGAGCTCTCAGCAAGTACATTTTTTCCCGCTACACATTTTATAATATATAATCTATTTTTAAGTGGATGCTTTTTTAATATTATTACTCATATGCATAAAAACATATGTCTGAAATTTCTTATATATAACGAACATAAAATTTATAAGTACACTCATTATATAGTACAAGTATATAGGGTTTATTTTAATTGATAGAGTACCCCACTTCATTAGATCTTATTACAAAGAAAAGTGAATAAGTGAGCTAAAATGAGACAAGTATCAAGTCTTGTATGTGGAACATAACTTAAAGTACATCAACCACACACCTGGCTCCAGTTAAACAATCATTCCTTAACTAAGCCTATACTTAATTCATTTCTGATTAATTTGGAATCTTTATAATTTTCATGAATTTTCAAGACATTCTGGAAATGAGGATAGCATTTTGAAGAATTTATTAAGCTTATATCATCTGGCTTTCATTTTATAAAAAATGTAATAATAAATTGCCAAAATTTTCCAGATTTTAGGTAATGAGAATTTTAGTTAAGGAATAATTGTAAAACTGGGGCCTGGATTATATATGAACATATTTTGTGCATTGTGATTATGGTAAATCTCGGCGGAATACTTAGCGCATTTTCATGCTCTTTATTAGATATTGTTTCTCATTCAGCGAATTCCTTCAGATTAATCTCGAAAGTATACAATATTAAAGTTAAAATAGTTTAATTATTTTGAAGATGATAGATTTGCTGATATTACTTATTAAAAAAACGGTAAAACCTAGAAAATAATGTGCCCTTTTTAAAATTATTATTATTTTTTTTAAAGAAATACAAACAGCTTCTGTTTAAATTCAGAATATCAAACAGACAACCTCAAACCCTGTATATTTATGGTGATATTATTCTCAAACATTGTAAAATGACCAATTATATAGGGTTATTGAACTGATATTGTGAAATATTGTCCCAAGTTGACTCGTGTAAATATAAAACATTTTTGGGGCAAAAAAGAGAGTCGAGTCAACGAGGGACAATATTTCAAAATATCAGTTCAATAACCCTTTTATCATATAGCAAAATAAATTTCGTTAACTTCCCACTAGTATTTCATCTAAAACTACCATTTTGTCTTACAATACATCAATATCGCACTAGTTCTTGTATACGGATATAAGACCTAGAGCAATATGACAACAACGCAGCGATGACGTCTTTAGTCATGTCACAACAATCGTATGAAGTCATAAACTATAGCGTCATGTGGCAAAGCGTGCAATATGAAAAATTGATTCGGGAAACCTCGGACCAGAACAAAGTTTGCGTGCAAATATCGAAATTTATTGCACGCGAACACTTCGGGATTTATCGTTTAGTTTCTATGCGATGCATATATTGCTATATAATTATTAAGATTCTTATGATTCTTTTGGAAACTTATCAGAAAAGTGTATGTTTCTACAGTAGCTTCTTTAAACCTAAGCACGTCTTTGTTATGTGGACCCAACTTATTTTAATTATAGATAGATGTAGTGTCTCGTAGGCCACATGTGGCCGGATATAATTTTTTATGTGTATGTGAACATTGAATTTTTATATGTGACACTTAAATAAAATAAATTATTATTATTATTATTTATTATTATCTTATATTTTTCTGAAATGATAACACATTAAAATATTTCATGTTTACGTGAAGTTTAATGAATAACCATTTAAGTGTTGTTGGTTCATTTGTGGGGTAAAAAGAGCTTATCTTTGATTTTTATACATGTGTATTTATGATCCACTGGTTGAAAAATAAGCGGAATAGTTGAATGAAAGTCACGGTTCTTTCGGATGGGAACTTAAAATAAACGAATTCCCGTGTCAGTCAGGGCTTGGCACGCTAAAGAACCTTGCTGTATAATGCCATTAGCGCAACACACAGGCAACATCTTTGCACCTTTGCCTATAGCTGGCGATGTCTCGATATAAGTGAAGTATTCTTGACTGGGACGTTAAACAATACTACTCAACTCAACTCTAAGAGTACTATAACCACATTACTGGATACTATCTTACCACCATCCATTACCCGTCCATTTAGTTACAATTTTAAACTCTGAGTGAAACAAGATCATGTTAACAAAAGCAGTATCAAATAAAAACATATACAAGTCCATGTATAAATCACAACCCCCAGAACAAAGTAAAACCTTTGAAAACTGACAAAATAAGCCAATTTCGATCAGGCAATCTAGGCCGGGTAAGCACTCGTCTAGCTTGTTACACTCTCCCCACGCCTGAGATATTAATAAACTAAAAGTATATGTCTTGCTTTTTATTCCTATACATAACACGTTTAACCTAATTAACTTTGTCTTGCATCATGTCCCGGTATAGATATTAATTACCTGTGATGATTATCATATTGCATATGTCAAGTGTATGGAATATAATTTATATAGTAATTTTCCTAACTTAAACACATACCAATGAACTATCGATACAATGTACCGTCATTAGTGTATCGTCGCTGTTTAAAAACATGTTACTATTACAGTTATTTTTGTCTTATTTTATCCTTTGCAATGTCGCTTATAATGCAGCGACAGGGGGCGTCTAGTTCCTTGTGGTGGAGTGCACATCTAAGCTTCTTTTTCTGAACCCTTTCTCTTTTATTTCTAATTGCTTTATTTGCAATCAATTACAAACAAAATGCTCACCAATTCTTATAACATTTTAAAATTGCAGATTTATTAAGTTGAAAGAAAAATGCTATACTAAAACTAGACATATTCTGTGCAATGAAAAAAAAAATTCTTCAACAGAAGATGACCATTAACACGGTGCTGAAAGATAAATCTTGGACATAAAGTGTATCAATTAGGGCGGAGTTATGGCATATTTGTTGAGTGCCATGTATGTTACAGACGTTTTGTTTTCCTCCCGTCACGTTCTCGGTTTCGTGTTTGTTTGTCTTCATTAAGAATGTTTACAGTTGTTGATAAAACTGATAGGATACACTCATTAACGGTGGTCTTTATCTTAGTTTTAACCTTAAGTGTCTGGATAATTAATGATGGATGGACATCTTCATTACACAGAATAACGGCGTTACTGACCATAATAATGACATATCTGATGAGCTAGGAGAACAGACGAATAAATTATTTTAATGGATTTGACATATTTTTGACCATTCTATACTATCTTTAACAATTTTGGCTTGCAATAGAACTATGAACTACGAGCACCTACCCGATGCCATTTTTTAACTGTTAAGCATCTTGCATCTAGTCACATGTCAATTATCATGACGACACGTTCCCGTAGACCAGTTAGAATTGTTTTGTATCTAATACTGATCACACAGACGGTTCCCTTGCCTCTCGTGCGTGCTGCTATGGGAAAAGGTTTAGTATTGTGGGACAAAGAAGTGGCAATACTAAATGTAGAAAACTGTTTCATTATTTTAAAAGTAAAATGAAAAATTTTGCATATCAAGCACTTTTGCCTTTTGATTGGTCAAAAACATAATTTCTTATTTGACCTTGCGCAAAAATGCGACATGTTCGATGATGACGCATATGTCATCAGCATTCAAAAATTCAATATCGGCAACTGTATCAAGCTTATGTAGCAAGTATATAATTTATAGCCTGTACGTGGTGACGTGTAGATATAAGTGGAATGTTTTTAATTCTTGAATTGGGCGTTACATTGCATTTTATTATCAATCAGTAGTTTTTATTTTTGAAGTGCACATGTACCTGTCGGCTTTCAGTAAAATACTGGCTCGTCTCCAATTAGAATGTATTTCAAGTTGTCTGTAAATGTTTTCTTGATAGGTATATAGCTACAGCTCGGTATATCTTACCTCTTTTATACATGTTTGTTACGTAATGCAGCAAAAATTACAAGTATACAAATACCTAAAATATGAGAGAGAGAGAGAGAGAGAGAGAGAGAGAGAAGGAAAAAATCATTTTACAGTGAGATGTCTTTCGCCGATTGCTTTGGCAGAGAGAGAGAGAATGAGAGAGAATACTCTGAAACATCGAACGCCAATTTCTTTTGGTAGGTGCAGTTTGATTGCAACGATTTGTTTTGCAGGTGAAAATGTTATAAAATTCCACAGCGGGATTTGTTTTAAACAGAATAAAACCGCATCCAATTTTTAATTTTTACTAGGTTCAAATCCACTATAAACTGTTATTTGGGTGGAAATACTATTTCCGTTTATGCTTAAAGTCGGAAAAATAATAAAGGGCGGAAAAAATTAACAGTGATAGTACATTTAGCAATTTCACAGCTGTATATAAGTATTATTGTACTAAATTATAAAACAAGAAATAAATCATTCAAACAAGTCCCGAGTATAAAGGTGTTATAACAGTAATTGAGAAAAATGAGAACAATTTGATGTCATTAAAGTCTTATCAGCATTACACGGCACGTTGAAATAAACAATGATTTCCGTCATGTAATGATTCAGTAACGTGATTGACAGGACGTCTGTTACGTGCTATCTAACTGTCTGAAATGATTATCGTCTGCAAAACTAACAAATTTTGAGGTTTTCAAAATCATTCCAGGATTTTTGAATTTATTTCAAAAGCTATTTTGAACACGTTGTAAAAGTGTGTAAAACATTTAAATACTTGAAACAATTAAAATATTTTACATTAGAAGTATTTTGGAAGTATCTTGTAAAAGTTTAACGTTTTGTTTATATTTCCAATTATTTTGTTCTATAAACTGCGTTTTGAGATCGATGACATTTATGAGGTATAACTACCATTGATCACGTGACCTTCATTATTTGCATTTGTATCTATTATTGGTATCATTTTTTGGCTGCTCCAGCAACTGGATATGTGCATATCGTAAGCAGTAATGTTTTAAATTTCTTTTAGGATTAAAAACAAACTTTATTATTATTATTATTATTATTATTATTATTATTATTATTATTATTATTAATGTTATTATTATAATTACGCCGCGAATAGCTGCAATATTGCTGATGCGGCTTTAAACAATAATTCACTATTATAATTACTATTTCAAAAAGCGGAATTTTAACATAAAACAACCTGAATTGTCTAGAAATGACATTTATAGTTCTGTAATTTCCATTGCCATGCAAAACAAACTCTTCACAACGCGTTAACCAAGACAGTTGAATGGTTAATTAAACGCTTTTATAGGTTGAAGAATGTTGACGGCTTGTAAACGTCTGAAACATTTTGAAGGAAAATAAGACAAAAGTTCTCGAAAAGGAGCTTGGGAGAGCGTGTGGTATCTTTGCATGATCTGTAAAACTTAAACACATTAGAATGTTTGTGAAATGTTTAGCTTTTAGAGCACGTGTAAAATATGTTTCAAGTATTTATAGCTAATGACAAATAATAAGATGGGTCAGTTTGTAGAAATTCATTCGGTACATTAATAAATGCTATATGTTACTCTCATCAAAGATAGTCGAGTAGGACCATTGCTTCAATCATACAATTAACAAGTGATGCCAGATGATTTAAAGTATCTTTTAATTAGGTTTTAAATAAAAAATAAACATTAGTTATGTTCTTTTGAATTTGCAGAGTTCATAATCAGAATCACATCTGATGGTATGATTGAATATAATAGTTAAATAGATAAAATAAAACACAATCCTAAATTTGGAGGCTATGTAAATGTCATCTATCCTAGTGAGCTTGAAATAAAAGACACGACTGATTCCTCAAGTTCTGCTTCATATTTAGACGTATACCTGAATTATGACGCATACAAAAGGCTACATTTGAAACTTTATGACAAACGTGATGACTTTAATTTTTCTATTGTCAACTTTCCCTTTTTATGCAGCAATATACCTGCTTCTCCTGCTTATGGTGTATTTGTTTCCCAATTAATACGCTATGGTGGAGCTTGTTCTCACTACGGGGACTTTGTACAACGAAGTAGGCTGCTTGCAAATAAAATGTTGACTCAGGGATATTGCAATCCTAGGCTTATCAACACCCTCAAAAAGTTTTATGGCTGTCATCACAATGTGTTGACAAGTGTGATGTCTCTGTGTCCAGGATTGCCGTCTCATAGTTCCATGTTCCTTTCACACATTTTTGATCACACACGTGGCGGGTGTAGCTAGCTTAACAGGAAGTGCGTACCCTTCCGGAGCACCCGGCCTCACTTCCCTGTGGAAGTTCACGTGTCTAACCTAACTTGTCAGTTCCAAAGTTTTACTTTGCTTCTGGATTGTGATTCGGACATGGATTAGTATGTTTGTTTTGATTACCAATCTATGTCCAAATACCAATCCCAAAAAGCAATGTAAAAACTTATTAAATACGGGCAAATTAAGTAAAACACGTGAATTTCCACCAGGGAAGTGAGACCGTGTGCTCCAGAAGGGTAAGCGCATCAGTATGTTTTAACCATTTGTCACTACTACTAGGTACTATATTATTGCTCTGAGTACAAATCAGAAAATCCTAATCTAAGTTAATTACAGCATGCCTGGTCGAAAGTTAAATAAAACCAATCCTTTTTATTCCCAGTGCAGGTGAATGACGAAAATATATATCATTTAAAAAATCAGACTCTCGGCTAAAGTAAACAATTTTATATCATCTAAAAATCGGTTAATATTCCAGACTTTTATTTCATATAAACATAGATAAAATTGATGTTCTTACGTACATTCGAGGGGATTTCGTTATGGCATCTGGAATTAGGGAAGAAACATACATGTATAACAGACCTATCGAAAATTTAACATCGAGGTTACGGAAAGGAGTCCGAGTTTGGCTGCTGAGTGGTCGTGATATGAACAGCAAGTTTCAGAAAAAATTGTCAAGATATGTTATAGCAGCTGTCTGAAAAACTGTTGAGGTATAGGTTACTTGGGGCTGAGATGAGGAGCTGTCGATTCGACACTAATTCGTTAGCTTATTGTTAAACTTTCGACAAGTCTGTCCTGTATATATTTTAGTTTAAAATTAAACAAGTGAAGTGCAACTATCAGATAGTGCGAGTATTTAGAGAAGATTTCACAACAGGTTTCTAGATGGAATTTTGTGAATTCTGAATGATTTAATTGATTTTTCCCCGATTAAGACTTTATCGGGTTTACATGAAGATGAATTTCAAGATCATGCAATATTTTGTATATGTTTTTACATACCATTATCAACGCACGTGTTTTAGACAATATTTCACTAATGTGATTATTATCAATGGACATTATTTCTGGTTTTTCCATTTTGGTATGAAGTATATCTCGTTTCATGCCAAGTCCAGTCATAAAACTTTGTTTCAATCTTTTAAATGATAAAGTATAATTTTAACAAGTGAAGAAACACCACGAGAGACGGTATGTGCAACAAATACACAATTTAAAGAACTAGCCGACAGTTTAATAGAACAAATCAAGTCAAATAATGTCGAGTTTTATAAAATACAATAACATAAGCTCTACTGAGCTTTTTAGAATTGACTTCATAAAGATGCATTTAGCATACATAATGCATAACACATAACACATAAAGGAAAGCATAAAGTAAAACATTGCGAAGACATAAAAGCATAGAAAAAACAACTTGACATCTTGTCTGTAGTTGGGCAGCTCATTTCACAGTCTGGCACCAGCAAAATGCAAGAAATTTAGTATATATCTATTAATATTATACCAATTTTAATTTTACAACACTAGACGGCAGTTTCGGAATACAATTCCTCATCAGAAGTGTTTGGACCAAAATTGTTTCACAATTTTTTCCCTATTTGTTTTCACTTTTGGGATTTCTACTTTATCCTGGTACATCATGTTTCGAACATGAGAACATGCGATTTTATTACAAGTAAACCTTCAGTACTCTCTCTCGCTTATATCGTTGCGGTCAATTTTGGAACTCAGTGCCAGGAGAAAACCAATGAATTTCAGCAAGTGAACTTTCTCAGAGACCTGACGAAGTGGGATTCGAACCTAGGCAGTAACAAGCACGGTGAGCTTTGAGTGTTAAGCTACACGACCATCTCTAAATTTCGTCATCGTCTAAATGGGATAACAAAGATACGAGACATTTTACATACTGATTGTTGCTATGTAACATCTAAATACAAATTTTTTGTCTGTTGACAGGCGTTAAATCCATTAGTAGTGCATTAGTGACGCCCAGCAAACTTCGATAAATCAGTATATGCTCATTGTTTTGTTATGGCGGTATTTAAAGGCTATAATGCATTCATCAACACCTTTTGTATTGCTGTCAGACAGAATTTATCTGTTAAATGAATACACTGGGAAATTTAGAGTGACCTTTGACCTGAGATTTATAAAGATACATATATAATACACGGTTACGTTTAATGTTGTAATTTAAGAAAGAAAATTCAAATAGTTTTACCTGTATAAATAAATTTTAAACTGCTCAACACCTGAGTGTAAAATCACCAGATTATATAATCCTCAAAGTCCGTCGTGTCTAAGATTGATGGTTAGAAAAGTGGGATGAATGTGCCCTACAGACATATATACTTATATACTTTAACCACACCATTATAACCCGTGCTGTTAGTATGACAATTTGCTGGTTCAAAGACGTTTGTTTTGTCGTCTTCATTAATAATTATCTGATTTTCTTTGTTGCCAAATAGCATGCACTTACTAAGAAGCTTCAAAGTTCTATACAACAACAACAATAATAATAATAATAATAATAATAATAATAATAATAATGATTCTTTCATTTTTGAAATGCATTATGACTTGTGGATTTGACATCAGTTATAAAAAGTACTAGTCCGACTTCTTCATATCTAGTATCTGATACGTTGCAAACACACATCCCTAAAAAGTTAGAATTTTTCTTTGGTCTTAAATAAAAATCAAAATCATCTTAACACCCAATAATGTCCTATCAGTTCTATCATGCGACCAATGTATTTGCACTGAAACACGGTAGATCAGCACGTGTATTCTCATGCAGTTTTAATGCAAGTCGACGTACTCTCGTGCACTGTAATCAGGTTTATCGGGTTTGATATGATGTTCTATACATAATGGTTTGCCGCAAAAATGTTCTTGCACTTTACAACCTTTATCAGTTGTTTCAGTTTTTGGTTAAGTAGTGAATTTTTTAATAAACGAAAATATTATTTTACATGTGAAGTTGTCAAAATACTGCAGATTTAAACTAGAAATGACATTTACTTGTGTGTACTTGCAGTACTCATTCACATTATTTAACCAAATGTTCAGCCCTAAACTTTTTTCATTTTTTCACACAACATGTTTTTGATGTAAAATTGTCCGTCTTAATCTTTTTGGTTTCAGCCCCGGAAATAATTAATGTCAAATAAATAAAAAAAGAACGTTATCTCTGATTTTCACATTCAAAGATAAAACGTTAAAAACCGTCAAAACTGTTTGGCGCGGGTGGACATTTATAACTGAATACTTAAAAACAACATGTCTGTCCGTCCGTTAGTGTAAACAAGAGAGCTTCATGTCCGTTTCATCTTCTGTCATTGTTGATGCAGCGGGTAGATTTAGAGATAACTTACTACTTAGTTATCAATAGGTGTATATACAACCATAATTGTCGAGGCTTTTGAAATTTTAGACCACAAACGTCTTTGAAAAATTGCCAAACAAGCAGGTATAATGTAAAATCAAGATTGGACCTTACATACTTGACCATGGTTTTGACTTGGTTTGGAACTTAGTTGTTTGAGGATTTTTTAACAAAGTTTTGTTAAGACAGAAATCAATCTACCGTTTTCTGTTTTCTTTTTAACGTCTTTAACAGAAGAAAAGTTTTAGTCGAAAGAAACAAAACAATAATAAAAACATGGAATAACAATTTGACTCTAAACACATTGTCAAAAAATTAATAAAAAATTAGATCTATATCGTTTCCAATCCAGGGGTCAATTTCCGAAGCCAGATACAGTTTTTACAAGATACCCCTCTAACTTTTATTTCTTTCTGCTTGATTTGAACCTAATGACAAGCGTAATCAATTATGAGAATTTTGACGAAGAAAAGTGAGAAGTTAAAACCAGACTTCTATAAATACAGAAGATAACGCAAAAAGTTGTAGATAAAAATAGAATGTGCTAACTAAGATGAAGTCAACACCCTAATTGTTATATTAACATATGAAACACTATATTGATGATCCGACCAATCCTAACCCTGAGAAAGGTCCATTGAAGGCAATTTGTTTGAAAATTAAATATGCATGAAATACAAGCTACAAAACTGCAACCTACTATTGGGAAAGTCCGTACGACAGACGTTTGAGAACATACAGCAATAAACCAAATAAAGAAACCTCCAAGCATTGGAGTAGCATGAAATAGAAAATGCTACGCATAAATTATACTTAACATGTTTGAAAACATGCATGAAATACAACCAACAATCTACCATTGGGAAAGTCCCTACAAAGGGAGTTTGAGAACATACAGCAATAAACCAACTAAAGAAACCCCCAAGCATTGGAGTAGCTGTAGCGTCACACGTGAAATAGAAAATGCTATGCATAATTTATACTTAGCATTTTCATAACAAATGTTAAGTTATTGTGCATATAAAGTTCAGCTCACTTGTTTTCATGTCAAAATGCTAACCAGACTATATGTTGGCATTCTGATGCCATGTCATTGCCTAATTATCGACACCCTGATACCCTGGTGGAATCTCATTTATCTTTCAATACATGTATCCAATGTGAACTAACAAAAAATAGTGTCTGCGAAAGCTGTACGTCATATCCGGTAATAAATCACATGCTCAATGGGTGAAAATGTTTTGTCATGCATGCCTAAAACAATGTCATTTTGGTGTTGCTTTTTCACATTTTACCATCAGTGTATAAAAGCGTCTACTTTAATTTTTATAACATTGTCATTCTTGTAAGTACGAAAGCTTGTTCGTGCCACTTTGTAATCTAATTTTCTTTTCTCAAATCGTAGGTACGATTTTTAAATTCGTATGTACGGTTTTTTAATTCGTACGTACGATTTAAAAAATCGTACCTACGATTTGAGAAAAAAAATCAGATTACAAAGTGGCACGAACAAGCTTTCGTAGGTAAAGCTATTGGATACCAGTTGCCATAAAGTATTGGTCCAAATTCCCTAAAGTTTAAAGACCCATAGAAGGAACAGAAAACCCATACATAAGGTCTTGCTATTATGGTGGCGGCATCACTCAAGATTTCCAAAATATGAGTGCTATGCGACAGAATCGCATGTACACCACAATAAAACAATACACAAGATACCAATTGCTTACAAACTGATAAAGTTAACAGCGCTTTGAACAACCTTCTCCAAAATATTTGTAATATATAGGCGATTTCTCTGCTACATTAACTTTTTAGCATACATTCGTTCTGACTTTATATTATTATGTGTAAGTGTCTGGGGTGAAATACTCTTTGTCAGCAGTTTTGCGTTCTCGTTTTGAGATACGGGTTATATTTGATATATATATATACCTTATCATGCCGATCATTTCTACTTCATTTAAGCCGTCAATTATTTTTAAACACTTTTACAATGTCGACGATAATGTCATCAATTAAGAATGATTTATATTTTGTTAATGCATGATTTGGTTAACCGTTTTCGACGTTTTCTATTATTTTTTGCCAATTTGATTGATTTTTGATAAATATCTTACACCATACCTGGGATTTTTACCTGTTCAGATCTAATCAGCCATTATATTTTGATTAACATTATCATATATTACTTTTGTATGCAATCACATTTTTATTTTTTAATAATAGTAACACAACACGTGACAAAATTCTTTGAATGCTTGCTAGAAAGAGTTGCTTACCCTCCCACAGCACCCGGTCTCACTTTTTGTGTTTAACTTAATTTACCAGGTTTCAAAGTTTTCATTTTTTTTATTTTGATTTGATTATAAACCGGTATGTTTTGGTTTTGGTTAATATATACAAAAAAGATTCATGCTAATATTAACTAATTTCAGCAACCCTCTTTTTCCCTTCACACACTGTATATTTCAGACATAAGCTTGACCTTTTGACCTTGCATTGAAGAATGCAAACCAGAGACAAAACATCTGCGAATGCCATAACACACATTATAGATACGAGCGTTACGTAACGATATTGAGTTTGAATATTAAACATAGCTGCATATCTGATTATGTAAAATACAACCAAATTGGGTTTATGATCGGATGAATGGAAAAATTCATATTTCCAGCAGGCCTATTGCATAACCAGTGTTTAATAGCCGTGAAGAGTTTTAGCTGTATTTTAATGAATGGAATTCACATAAACTAATGCATGAAATTATACAACGTAATATAAATTGCATTTCAACCAAAGAAAATTGATTTTTGTAAAATTTCTTCTACATGCATTTTCATTTTACATGTAAATGCATGCATTAATCTGTGCTTATATTAATTTTAGTATTAAACTCAGCTTCATAACAATATATGTATTGATAACTTTTATCCCTGATCAATAATTTTAAGACGATTTATAATAAAATGCTCTGCAAAACGCTTTAATGTTGGCAAATAATTGTGAAAACCCAGGTCGAAGGACAGACCAACAGGCTTTTAGATTTGATCTGAAGACATTTAAAAAGAATTACATAGGCATGCCCCGGTTTCACAATCATACCTTAACTAAAAATTTCCTTTACTTACCGCTGACAAACTTTGATAATATTGTGTTGTACTACAAGTAAAAAATTCAACAATATTATAATATAGAAGCTTGCGGTTATCTTCAAAACGACAACTTAAAAACATGGATATCTTGAAAACTAACAAAATTATCCAGGTTTCAAATTCGCTAGATTTAAGTTAAAGAAAATTTCAGTTAAGAAATAATTGGAAAACAGGGGCCTGGCCCCGGTTTCACAATCATTTCTTAAGATTTTCCTTAACTTTAATTTGGCAAATTAAAAACCTTTATAATTTTGTTAATTGTAAAGATATTAGGAAATTCAAGATGTCATTTTAAAGATTATATGAAGTTTATGACATCTGCATCTAGTTTTGACAAAAATATTTATTCGTAGTTCCAAACCGAGCTTGCCAAAATTTGCTAAATTTAAGTTAAGGAAAATCTTAGTTAGGGAATGATTGTGAAACTGGGGCCTGGACCTTAAAGCCATCATCTTGAATAGGAAAAAAGTAATACAACTAAGTTCTGAGCAAACACACCAACTAACAAACATAGCAACACAGAGATGGAATGGTAAACTTTTTACTCTAAATAGACGTTTATAATGGCGATATGAAAAAATAAATGTTCTGGGAGCATTAGACTGGCATTTATTCGTGTATGAATCATTGCGGTATGATACTCATTATATAAGATACGACATACCTACATAGAATTAATGGCTTACCTTGGAAAACCGTTATATAATGTTACATAACATTAATTATCTTTATAGTTTTACCTAGAACAGGTTGGTGTTATGTGTAATATGTGTCAAGTCTCTGATATATAGCAGAACCCAGCAGAGCATTTTTGTTTGGGGGCGATTATGTTAAGTGGTCGTATGCTGCATGACATATTGAGCAATGGTGCACGTTTACATGAATATTTCAGCTGTGCATTTCATTTAGTTATATACATTTCACTTGGTTGTAAATTTCAGATATACATTTCATCCGGTTTTGCCTCGCGTCCTATTTGTTCTTCAGGACCGTTGGTTGTACATTTCACTTCCAGTACTAGCGTTTCTGTTTATTATACGGATCTCTTGACGTCACATAGTTGCATGTATCATTCATTTATTTCTCACCTGACGGGTTCAACTAACTACTCAGAAGTGCTTACCCTTCCGGAGCACCAGACCTCCCTTCGTGTGCTTAACTGAAGCCATATTTCACTTTGCTTTTTAAATTGTCATTTGAACATGGATTGGTATACCTGTTTGTTTTTCACTTACACACTTTATGTTTGTTTGAGATTCGATGTTACTTATTGAAAATAATTTGACATATCATTTTGAATTTGACTCTTGTATATCAACTCATTAACATGCAATATGTGATTTACAGCTTAAAAATTGAACATATACAAAATGTAATATTATTACATTTAACAAACCACAAACAAGCATGTTTTACATAATATTTGATTTAACTAATATCAATGTAGACTATTTTACTATAAAAATATGAATCATTGACAAAAATAAGTTTGAAACATTGAAAACCGTATAAAAAGGCAGTACTTTTGGTGCATATTTCAATGTCAATCGTTTATAACCTCTTAAAATGAATAAAAAGGTGTGAAAAGAACATATCCTAGGGTTATGTTAGATCATAATGTAGACATGCAATTGACAAAAACGAGAGCAATAAAAACTCGTTGAAAACCTTATTATTTTAACATTGTTAGGTAATCGTTCTAAAACTTTTCATTTTGAATGAGCAAACTGTACACGTATAGGCAACGTAAGAGCACAATCCATATTATTTTCTTTTTTGTAGGACCATCGATGACCTAGTGGTCTAACGTTTGCCCTTACGGACCACACAACCATAAACCGCCCAGTTTGCCCTTACGGACCACACAACCATAAACCGCCCAGTTTGCGCTTACGGACCACACAACCATAATCCCACCCGGAGTAAAACTTAGTATATCAAAGTTTGTGGGTTCGATAGAAGTTTGTCAGTTCGGTGGAACTTAAGCCCTGTTCATGCGGCGGGGTTTGCTTACATGTGTAACATTACATAGCATGCAAGTTTACGTACATATGCAAAAGTATATTTGCTTTGCGTTCATGTGGAAAATAGTACCATATGCAAATTCTTGGTTCAATTATTGAAACGAAAGATATTAAAGGCATAAATGGATAGACAAACAAGACTCAGAAGACACATGCCTTACTTTCTAAACACATGCTTGATTATATAGGAATCTGTGTCAAGAAGGCCCAGATAAGAAGCATGGTGGGAGGATATTGTTAAACACTTTAATTTGATGATCTATGGCTTGAATTTTCGTACGCAGAAAGAGACATTTACTTATTGATGCAGCCAGTTTGAACCATCGCTAAAGCCATATAACACCTTTGGCAGTTGTCCATAAAGTTGCCATCGCAATATACTAGAGCTGTCATTGATGAGAATTTGAATATCATTATATCAACTGAAAAATATATATTGATAAATCGATATATCTTTATCGATATATCAAAATATCGCAAAAATGATGAAAATAAGAATTTTTTTGTTGAATCTTTTATAGACAGATAATTTTCCACCAATATTACAATACATTTATAATCAGTTTAATCTATGTGTCATTGATTACTCCAACCTTGGCCATGGGTTGGCGGCCATTTTTGTTGATATCGATACTAAAAACGTATCGATATATCGTATCAATGGCTTTCATCGATGATATATCAATATATCGATCTATCAATGACAGCCCTACAATTTACTGGTTGGTTTCATCTGCTGAGTAATCAGTCAGTCGGCAATCTTTTTTGGGGTTTCTAAATCCAGCGCAAGGAACTGTGGCATTGTGGATTCCTTAACTGTGGTGGCACTGTGGATGGGGCTCGTAAACCAATCAAGGCACCATCAGAGGCGCATGGTGTCAGTTTATTAACATGTGTAAATTTGCTGTGCGTTCATGTGCAGCATTTGCATGCTATGCTTGTCTGCATAGTGTGTTAATATACTTTTGCACTACCTTCAAAGGTAATGCAAATTTACTCCATAAGTAAAACTACACACGTGAGTATTTGCGTTCATGTGCCACATTTGCATACATGAGCAAAACTTAGGTAAGTATATATACACATGTACGCAAACCTCGCCGCATGAACAGGGCTTTATTAGTTCACTTACTGAAGGTGGATGTATTTCTCCTAGCTACTACAGTGGATTCTTCCACCGTACCAGCACCGACAGCTTAATATAAGTGAAAAATCTTGACTGTAGCATAAGACACCGTCAATCAACTTAACTTCTGGTCGTAGTCATTCACAGTTGGTTTGATCTGTAGTGACATCTAGTAATGATACAGGCTGCATCTAAACAAAATATTTCCGTTAAAATCACAGATATATAAATATTCGGTAAAAAGCAGACATATTTATTATATTCCTGTATTTTTAACCTCGGGATACTAACACCTGGATAATTAAGATGAAATAAAACACAACTTCCTAATGTTAGTAATACACAAGAGGCAGTTCTCTACATCAAAGTGATGCTGCTGTTATCAAAGGTTAAAACTACATACATTTATATAATATTTCTTTTTTAATCTTTTTTCCCCTTATAATGAATGAAATCAAAAACAAACGTACAACAATCCGTGTCTAAATCACAACAACAATCCGTGTCCAAATCACAACAACAATCCGTGTCCAAACCACAACAACAATCCGTGTCCAAATCACAACAATCCGTGTCCAAACCACAACAACAATCCGTGTCCAAATCACAACAATCCGTGTCCAAATCACAACAACAATCCGTGTTTAAATCACAACAACAATCCGTGTCCAAACCACAACAACAATCCGTGTCCAAATCTTGTAGCTGAAATTTTATCGCTTAAAATAAGAAAATCTGATAAAGTAAATGGGTTTAGGATAGGTAATATTCAAACAGACATAAAGATTTTACAACACGCAGATGATTGCACTCTACCATTACTAGATGAAGACTCTATGAAACATGCTATCGACATTGTTAATGATTTCAGTAAACATGCTGGTCCAAAACTAAATATTCACAAAACAGAAGCTATCTTGTTAGGCCCACTGAAAAATCGGTATGAACGGTTACACGGTGTTGAAGTTAATAACTCTTCTCTTAAATGTTTAGGTATACACATTGGCCATGACAAAAATCAATGTATAGAAAGGAACTGGAAAAAACGGATAAAAGATTTAGAGCACACATTATTATCTTGGAAAAGAAGAAACTTAACTATTTTCGGCAAATGTACAGTTTTGAATACACTAGCCCTATCAAATTTGATATATACGGCGTCATTACTTCCATATCCTTCAGATTACATTATTAAATCTATAAATAAACTGGTTTTTAACTTTATTTGGGGAAAAAGAGATAGAATAAAAAGAAAAACTCTAATAGGAAACATCTCTGAGGGTGGTAAGGATTAGTGGATATAGAAACAAAATTCAAAGCTTTGAAAGCATCATGGGTATCCAGATTATTAAATAATAGGGAGTCAAACATCTTCACTATCTTAGATACTATCCTGAAAACCTCCCTAGGAATTGATTTCGATTTCATTTTACAAACAAATGTTGCTGATTTAAAAGAATTGTCTAAATTAAAGAATGTTCCATCTTTCTATAATGAAGTATTTGTTTTCTTTAATAACTGCAAAGATGAAGTGTCTCCAATTGCGTTTTCTTCCGACTCTTTTTTGTCTGAAAATATTTGGTTGAATAATAATTTTAAATTTCGAAATAAAACATTATGTCTTAAAAACTGGATGAAGAGTGGGGTTCTTTATGTTAAAGACTTATTTCATGTTAATGGGTCGTTAAAGGATATAAATGATTTTGGTGATAAGTTGCTAAACAAACGAAATTGGATTTGCGAATATAATATCTTAAAAAAAGTGTTCGGAAAATATGTTAATATTTTTGATGGTTCAAAATGCGAATATATTAATCCTTACAACAAGCCGCTTTCGTTTATAAATGGAAACATTAGGCATGACATTTTGAGTAAAAAGTGTAAATTTTATTACGATATCCTTTTGAAGAAAAAATTTCAAGTTTCAAATATGGAATATCATTGGTCAAAAGAGTTTAATTTTAACTATAGTTTTTTCAGAAAAAACATTTGCAGAACAAATATCAGTAGTATTTTAGACAAACAAACTTCAGAATTTAATTACAAATTATTACATAATCTTTTGTCAAATAACCTAATTGTTAGTAAATGGAATAAAACTGTTTCTAAATATTGTGAAAATTGCCATACGAGTGTTGAGAACTCTGAGCATCTTATTTATCAATGTAACATTGTAAGTCCTATTTGGGATGTCGTTGCCAACAACCTGAAAGTAGACATTAAGTGGAAAACTATTGTTTTGGGATTTTACTTAGAACATAATAATAAAACATATATGCTAAATAATATAATTTCCTTTATTGCGTGCAAAATCTACAAGTATAAAATGAAAATGAGAATAAACAAACAACTTTGCTGCAAGGACCAGTTGAAGATTCACTTGAAACACAGCCTCTTTTCTTTCTTTTATACTCTTAAGAAAATGAAACTAGATGTTTTATCACAACATATATTAAAAATTGCTCAAACATTGTAATATCAGTATTTATTTATTATTATTAATTATTGGTTTTGTTTCTACCCCTTAAATGTCTATTTTTTCCATTATTAGTTTCTTTGTTCTTTGTTTATTATAAGACAACGCTTGAATTGGATGGTAAGCATTGTGGGGCCTGTTTTAGGTAAGGAACGATCCAACCACCTGTTCACCTACTCTGCTTATCATTTAATCAAGGTGTCGATTTATAACTTGCCCTTTTTTGCACTGTCGCTGTATTATTTTGCTATTTATATGCGAACCTCCCGACAAAAAATAATAATTATATTATTTATATTGTCGGAATTTGCATACAGGTTATTTATTTAATTATAAGTTAGCGAATTATTACAAATTGATTGATTGATTTACTGATTGATAGTTGATGGACTGATGGGTTAATTAGTTACTTGCTTACTTATTTGATGAATTACTTAAATGATGAAGTAATTGATTGATTGGTCGATTGGTAGCATGAGTGATTAATTGATAAATTAGTTAATATATTTATTTTTATATTCTTTTTTTATGTTCTTGCATACATCTTTGGTAATTGATAATGTGTAAGATCAATTATTCTTACAGTTAATATTATTATTATTATACTTATTATTATTATTATCAACATAATCTTCTTCATTGTGGTGATATATTGTTATTATCATTATTATTATTACTATTATTAATAATAATGGTGATAATATCGTGACTTTTTCCATAAATGTAAGACTGATTTGTTGATTTCTTTTCTTTTTTTTTTATTAATTTTTTCGGTAGAATGTAAATTCTCTGCCAATCTAGTTTCATGTAGTGTAAAAAGGATTTATATTATTATTATTATTACTATCTTTAATATTTCACCATATTTGTACAATGGTGTCAAATTTATATACTTTTGCTTGTAACCATGAATATTTTTTTTTACGTATTTATTTATTTATTTATTTATTTATTTATTTATTTATTTTATTAATTAATTTATTTATTTATTTATCTATTTTTTTATTTATGTATTTATCTATTTGCTTGATTATCTGTATCTTGTGTGTGCATTTCTGTTTTATTTAATATTATAATATCCTGTTTAAAAATGAGGATTGTAATCAATATTATTATTACTATTATTATTATTATTAATATTATTATTATTATTATTATTATTATAAGCGTGGGTGCGTGTGTCAAACTATCATTACTAGTAATATTATTATAATTATTATTATAATAGTAATCAATATTATTATTATTATTATTATAAGCGTGTGTCAAATTATTCTTACTAGCATTTGTAAATGGATGAAATTATTTATTTAATTATTAATTTATTCTTATTTATTTATCTATTTATTCATTTATTTATTTATTATTATTATTATTATTATTATTATTATAAGTGTGTGTACGTGTGTCAAATTATTTCGTTTACATGTATTTATAAATTGATGGAAATATTTATTATTATTTATTTATTTATTTATTTATTTATTTATTTATTTATTTATTTATTTTTTATTATCTGTTTGTGTACTGCATAATGTTATTGCTATGCTTATATATATATATTTATGAATAAAAGAAAAAAAAAAAATCCGTGTCCAAATCACAACAATCCGTGTCCAAATCACAACAACAATCCGTGTCCAAATCACAACAACAATCCGTGTCCAAACCACAACAACAATCCGTGTCCAAACCACAACAATCCGTGTCCAAACCACAACAATCCGTGTCCAAATCACAACAACAATCCGTGTCCAAATCACAACAATCCGTGTCCAAATCACAACAACAATCCGTGTCCAAACCACAACAACAATCCGTGTCCACACCACAACAACAATCCGTGTCCAAATCACAACAACAATCCGTGTCCAAACCACAAACAATCCGTGTCCAAATCACAATCCAAAAGCAAAAACTTTGAAACTGGCAAATAAGCCGAATCTTTAATTATCAAAAACAAACATACTTATCCATGTCCGAATCACAATCAAGAAGCAAAGTAAAAACTTTGTAACTAACAAGTTAGATGGTGCTCTGGAAGGGTAAGCACCTCCTGTCTAGCTAGCTACACCCGCCACGTGTGTGATAAAAAATGTGTGAAAGGAACATGGAACTATGAGACGTCAAATATATCCAGGGCAATCCTGGACACAGAGCCATCAAACTTATCAACAATACTATGATGACGGCCATAAAACTTTTTGAGGGCCTTGATAAGCCTAGGCTTGCAATATCCCTGAGATTACTGCAATTTTACATTTTTTGTGTATTTTGTTAATAATATAGTGTTATGTATTTTTAATTCAAAGTGACAAGACAAGTACTTGTATATTCGATTTATCTTGCATAGGTAAAAAGGTCATAACATACTCGCTTGATTATTGCACACCTGTAATGTTGCACATTTATTTATTTATGCAAGTATTTTGTGACTAACAGCGCCTATAACACACAAACGTCATCATATACAAGTTACTTATACCTGAATTATGACGCCCACGAAAGGCTACATTTGAAATTGATGACTTCAATTTCTATATTGTCAACTTTTCTTTTATATGCAGCAATATACCTTTTTCTCCTGCTTATAGTGTATTTGTTTTCCAATTAATACGCTGTGGAATAGCCTGTTCCCACTACAGGGGATTTGTACAACGAAGCAGGCTGCTTGCAAATAAATTGTAGATTTAGGGATATGCGGCAAGCCTAGGCTTATCAACGCTCTTAAAAAGTTTTATGGCCGTCATCACAGAATGTTGGTAAATTTGATGTCTCCATGTCCAGGATTGCCCTGGATATATTTGACGTCCCATAGTTCCATGTGCCTTTCACACAATTTTGATTACACACGTGGCGGGTGTAGCTAGTTAAACAGGAGGTGCTTACCATTCCGTAGCGCCCGGCCTCATTTCCCTGGTGGAAGTTCACATGTCTAACCTGACTTGTCAGTTCCAAAGTTTTTACTTTGCTTCTGGATTGTGATTCGGACAAGGATTAGTATGTTTGTTTTTGATTGGAAAATCCATTTCAGGCTCCGGTTTCACAATCATTCCTTAGCTAAGATTTTCCTTAACTTAAATCATGCAAAATTTCAAATCCTTATAATGTTCTTAATTTTCAAGGTATTCAGGAATTTAAGGTGTCATTTTAAAGATCACGTCTAGATTAAAACATCTGTATTAGTTTTGACAAAAATATTCATCAGTAGTTCCAATAAGAGATTAACAAAATTTGCTAAATTTAAGTTAAGGAAAATCTTAGTTAAGAAATGATTGTGAAACCGGGGCCAGATTTGTTTAAATGACATTTACTAATTTAATATGCTACAAACTGGTTTTGCTTCGACCAGCGCAGTTCTGCTCACTCCTCTTAATAACAATTGTGGTGGCTTCAATTTTTCTATTTACAACTTTCAATTTCTGTGCAACAATATACCTGCTTCTCTTATTGGTGTATTTATTTCACAATTAAGGCGCTAGCAAATAGGTGCAAGCCTAGGCTTATCAAAAAGTTTTTTTTGCTGCCATCACAATATTAGTATGATGTTTTATATCCATAATTACCTTGGATATATTGACGTCTAATAGTTCCATGTTCCCATCACTCTTGATTTTGAGAGTACACACGACCTCACTTCCCTGGTGGAAGATCACGCGTTTAACTTGAGATTTGCCAGTTTTCAAAGTTTTTGCTTTGTGCTTTGGGATTGTGATTTGGACATAGATTGGTAAGTTTGTTTTTTATTGATATACTTGTTCCGACATATTGCTCAACTTGTTTACTGATGGCAGAATATTTGCTTTTTCCAAACATATTTTTTATTTTTTAAAAAAGCATAGAAAACTTATAATATATAATTTATGAATATAAACTGTAGAAAAACTTAACATTCTCCCTCGACCTTGGTACTGATTCATGGTGACTGGATCAAATATTTATAATTATGCGTTAAAAATAATAGTTACACCTCAGACTATATACTTCAAGTTTTACTTATGTGCCTGTCTCATGACAATAATGCTTTTTACAAAATTTGTATTAAAATTTCATTCTTTTCACGCTTTTTTATCATCTGATGTATAGATAAACTCGATTATATAAAAAGAAAATTTATATATTCATATGATGAGCAAACGATATAACAATGTGTGGTTGTGTAAGAACGGCATGTTGGAATACCTGGAGTACGTCTGTACAATGGATTGTTTCTGGACGACTGGGAATGTCGACCCCACAATGGATATCAATACCACTTAAAGTTTGTGCGAAACGTTTTAATAAACGTAAACACCGAATCGAAAAAGCCGTTTGAAAGGAATATTGCAACTGGTACGATTCGAACATTTATACACATAAACGTTAGGGGTATCACTCTGGACGACTGGGAATATTTGTCCTACAAATTTATGAATAACAGCTCACATTATCATTTTATCAGTTCTCATACACAGTCATGATTTTTATAATGATCCAAATCATGTTTGTAAATTTTGTTTGAAACCAGTAATGTCGTGCCAGGGAATTAAAATTTTCCCCGCAAATGGGAGTCAGAAAACAAATATTACCTTCGTTAATGTCGATGGATCAATTATTTAGAGGCTTTATTTTCTAAACGTGGTTTCTAATTACGCCTTGTTCTTGTATCCGGAAATCGCAAAGTCGCTCTGGTCACGAGACTTACAGACCCAATATGAGATCTTGTTCTTTTGCTACAGGTAGAGTTTGTTCTTGGTTTCTTTATTTCCAGGTAGACGCACCTACGAGGGGAGGTCAAAAAGTTCATAGAACGGGGTATATATTGCCGCAACAAACCATACATATTATTATTATTTTTCAATATAGTCCCCATTTACCCCAATGCACTTAGCCCACTTTTCTTTCAGACTGTCTATACCTTTGAAATAAAAGTCTTCGGTTTGGTCCTGAAACCACGCCTCTGTGGCAGCCTTAAGCCCATCATCATCAGGAATTCTCTAAATATGAAATAATCACTGGGTGCCAAATCTGGACTGTAGGGGTGATTAAGTTGTTCGAACTTGCATTCACGAATCGCTGCTTGTGCAATCCTTGACTTGTGCACAGGAGCATTGTCGTGAAGAAGCAATACCCCTCGGCTTAACTTTCTCCTCCTTTTTAATTTAATAGCAGCTTTCAGCTGCTTCATTAGATCAGCATAGTAAGCCCCAGTGATAGAGATTTCGGCAGTTTATAATTGATTAACAGAACACCCTTAGAATCCCAAAGCACAGTGGCCATGACTTTGCCACCTGATGGTTGGGTTTTGAATTTCTTTGGTGGGGGTGAGCCATGGTGCTTCCGTTGCATGGACTCTTTTTTGGTTTCTGGGTCCCAATGATGAATCCATGTTTCATCACCAGTTACTAAACGTAAATGGAAGCTCTACGGGTTATCATTATAAATGCCAAGAAGCTCTCGACTTGAATGGAGTCTTTGGAAGCTATCCTGCATATTAAGGTTTCTGGGGACCCATATTGCGGGTACTTTTGATATCCCAAGATGCTCGTGGATAACCGCGTATACACTTCCATGTGAAATGTCACACTCCCTAGCTATGTCACAATCCTAATTCGACGATTATTCATGATGAGGGTCTCCACAGACGTGACAATTTCCTTTGTGATGGCATCAGCTGGTCGACCTGACCGTGGGTCATCCTTCAGTGAGGTGCACCCACGTTTAAATTCAGCTGACTATTTTGCCACTGTGGAATAGGCAGGACCACTGTCACCGTACACCTCGGCCATTCGCTGGTGAATTTCTTTGGCATTTGATCCCTCTACTGTGAGGAACTTTATTACTGTCCTAAACTCAACATTTTGATTTTCCATCATTGCTTGATGGTCACCAACTTTGAATGCTTTTGAGAATTACACCAATATGTTGTGACAAATAAACTTGATATGTTTAAAATGAAGTAATGTTGTGTTGTCTAAATAAGTAAAGAAAATGTGTGTTACGCTTGGCTGAATACGCTGTTCTGTGAACTTTCTGACTTCCCCTCGTATATACATTTTTTTATAATGTTATGGAACTGTTCGACTGTTTTACAATTTTAGCGTTCAATCACTCAGAAGGGATAATATTGGCCCTTCTCTGACATTGCTGATCTGGTTAGTTAGCCTAAGTCAACAACAGCCAATTATAATAACAAACTTAGGGTCGGGAAAATTTATGACTACAATCCAACAACTAAATTATAAAATAAAACCTTTATCTCTGGATGTATTGGAGATGTTTGCGTGATCTGTCACTATGTAATCTTCAATGAGCTTCATAGTAAGTATCTAGTCGGTCATGTAAAGGTCCTGCAAAGATATACATACATGTGTGTAATTACAGACCTTGAAGGTTTTCTGAAAACGAATTTTTTGAACAAAAGACAGAAAGTTTAGTCTCAAGCCCAATGCCGCCTATGCCAGCTTCAATGTCTAATATTCAGGCCAGTCGATGTTTTCTGAGCTACCTAAAATTTCTTTTTTCAGTACCTGAATTTATAATGAGTTTAAGTCAATGTGACAGGCATTTAAATGATAGATTACATCGAAATATGCATTTTATATCTGCCATCACAAGGGGACCTTTGTTGACCCCCGTACTTGTTGATTTAGAGCACGCGCAAATATTATTTTTACGGGAATTCTAATGTGATGTAACTATGCAGTGTGTTATGTAAATAGTACAGTACAGACCTGTCGAAAGTTAAACACCAAGCTAAAGAATTACGACAGCTCATCTCGGCCCCTCGTTAGCTATATGTCGACAGCTTGTAGCTAGCTGTTATCTATCTCTCGGCAGTTGTACAGACACTAGCTATCTATATCTATCTGCCACTCTGCAGCCGAGGTTCGACTCCTTTTCGTTAGCTGCATGTTAAATTTTTGGCACGTCTGTACTGTATATATGAATGAGACAGTATGTGACCTTTTTAAACAGACAGACAGATAGCAGGGGATTAGTGCATAAAACATCTGTAAAGAGATGACGTCGTATGTACATACCGAATTATATACAGAATTAAGTTTTACTGAGCACCTAACATATAATTTTATTGCAAAACATTCTTTTCATTTTTTGAAGAAAATAATTATATAGTTTAATGAAAATCTAAATGTTAAATACAAAATATCACATTTACATACACATTAAAATATATGATTTAAAGACGGATCAATAAAGATGCCCAATAAATCAGAGCCTCAGGTAATAATGTTTACCAATTACAATTTGCCATCTCCGGCATTAGTTATGTTCATTTCTACCATTTCTATACTTTCCACAACAAGCAACTAGACGCCGCTAGCCTTGTAAGCTAAGCGGTATAATAATAATTAGATATTAATAATGATAATAATAATAATAATAATAATAATAATACATGTTTTGAAGTTTTTCTGATCACCATCATATAAAAATCACTGACATAAGAGCTTAGTTTTCCTAATGTCGCCCATAAGTAAAATATGTATTGTGAAAAGAGGCTCGCAAATCGTGAAATCAAGATTGAATACGCCGATTGAACACAAACTGTCCGGGGTTTGCCTCCTGGATGGCATATATGACATGCATATATCTGTCGAACAAATATGATATATTTTATTAATAGATTTACAAAACAAAATGTTACTGATGGAATACTTCACTTATAGAGATTTGAATAACACTAAAGACAATCGCTCTAAGGGTCATGGTTTGGTTAATTTTTTTCCGACAGGGAGATGACTGAGCTACTCTATTTGACATAGAAAGAGAGAGTTTTTAACTTTGTACTGATCACTTTTGAGAACTACATCAACAATTTTCAGATTAATCAATGTTTGTGTAAAAATGTCTGCAAAAAGGTGATTTGTAGAAACCATCTAACATGCATATCCCAGTTGTCATGAATGAAACAGTAAGCCACTATTAAAGTTAAGACTAGCTTATGACCAGACAGTGATATATCAGCACAGGTCTAGCTTAACTTGTAAAGCGTTTAAACTTGTTTTACGTCATATAAGACTATATAACTAAGGGTCTTCCCTAAATATTAGTGTAAGATTTGGTATCAATAAGATTTTATTTATCTAGTAAGTAAAGAGAAAACAAGGCAGATATTGTGTGACTGTTGATAACATATTCTGAGACATTTTACCCAATTTACCTTTAAAGTAAATATTGACTGAGAGACCTTTTAAATTGATGTTTTATATTGGTATTTAAGTGTTTATAAATTTCATTCTTATGTATCTACATCGCAGTTAAATGTTACGTAATTTCTGAGGGGAAAAATACCAGTTGGCAGAAATTCAAGAATATATTTTAGTGCAAAAGTATACTATAGCATTTACTTAAAAATTTAACAATACCAGATGAAATGATGGAAAAATACACCGTATGTGGCTTATTAAGTACATACGGTTTCTTAAATTGTATATTTAGGAATAACAACGCTATTTCGGTCAACACTGTCAAGGGGAAAATTTTCTTTTTATTTTCGCGGTAATAACAAATGTAAGACGTTTAGCTTAAATTGGTTTTAATAAGTCTCACTAGTATTTACTTTAACTTATCCGACGACGCGAAAATAGATGTACGCGAATAGTTTTAAATTTGTCTCTCGCGAAAACATTACCGCGAAAATTTCATTATTTGTTGTAATAAAGGAAATCGTCTTAAGATTAAGACTTGTTATATAAAGTTAAATTAATATCTGGGTTTTTTTTTAAATTAATCTAACTTTTTTCCGTAATCCTGGTGACTTTTCGTCTTTATATTTAGATCCTATAACTGGAAATTGTATCATTAATTTTATCCGATTAGTCGCTAATAAAGATTGATTAACGCAACCCCGCGAATTCGCATTTCTACAGATTGTTTATTTCTTTAATTATGTATATTGTTTATTGTGTTACTTTACATTGTGTTTACTTTTACTGTTATATGATTTTGAATCTACTATCATGGAATGTCAGGGGTGTAATGTCATCTGCCATCTGTATAAGCGATATGCTTTCAAAGTATAATTGTGACATAGCCGTTTTATCTGAACATAAGCTTCAAAGCTTCAACAAAGACTTTCTAAACACAATTGACAAGAATTACATCAGTGTAGCAAGTTGTGACTCTAGTGCAGATAGCTATGTTAGATGTGGTAAGTCAGGTGTAGCTATACTTTATAAGGTATCGCTTTGTAGTAATATTATACCAATAACAGATAATTTGTCTGACAGAATAGTGGGTATTCAGGTAAAAGATAGTCAGAACTTACCTCTTTTTATATTTGGTGTATACTTACCTGCAGATAATTGTATAGATACTTACAGGTATGAACTAGATACACTAGAGACTATGTACACTTATTATAAACAATACGGTCATGTAATTATTGCCGGCGATTTCAATGCTAGCTGTAGACTTTTAGATAATAGTAGGTCAAATGTATATAAATCAGTTGATTTTGCCAATTTTTTGTATAATGTTGATTTAATCCCCATTAACACATCTGACAAATGTAATGGTAGTAGTTACAGTTATACAAGATAGATTATGTCCTCACTGACCAGGTTATCTTTGAACAACTCAAATGCTGTGAAATCCCTGTTGAAGGTACGTTCGGAAATACATCTGATCATCTACCAATTTTTGTGTCATTAGACTACGAATTAAAGATATTCAAAGACGGAACTAGCAAACACAAATGGCCAGCATGGCACAAAATGGATGAAAAAGTTCTGGAACGTTATAGAAGATCTCTTGATGAACAATTAGGCAATGTAACATCAGACCAAATGAGCGATGTTAATGATCTCAATAATATAATAGTAAACGCGGCTCTTCAAGCATCGCGAGCATGTGTTCCACTATCGTCATATAACCCTCACACAAAGCCATACTGGAACAAAGACGTTAAACAGGCGCATAGTAACGAAAGAAAGATGCGAACATATGGCTATTGGATGGTAAACACGAGGGTTTCAACATGTGTCATACGCAAATTACAAAGCTGCAAAAGACTGTTTCCGACGAGTACAGAAAGCCGCAAGCGAAAAACATTTGGAGGAAACATATAGTGATATTGACAGAGCAGCTGGGCTTGACATTCGGTTGTTCTGGAAGTTAATCAATGCTAAACGTAAAAAGACAAACAAAGTTTACCCAGAGATCATAGTTAATGGCGAAATGTTCACCAATCCCGAAGAAGTCGCAGGCGCGTTTTCATTATATTTTGAACAAGTGTATGAACGAAGTGATGGTCAAAATTTTGATGGTGACTTTGAGCAATTGGTGGAAAATGCGGTAGATAAACTGCGTAAAGAAAATATCAAAGAAGATGAACTACTTCCTGGAGGTTTAATATTAGCGTCGGAAGTAGCCACACAAATCAAAACACTCAAAAGACGTAAGGCTGCTGGGCATGACAGAATACAAAATGAACACTTACTAAATGCTAGTGAAACATTCTACAAATATGTAACATGCCTGTTCAACAACATCGTGAAAACTGGTAGAATACCACTGGAATGGAAAAACAGTATCATCGTCCCTATACACAAAGGAAACGGTAAATCAACAACCGATCCAAATAATTACAGACCTATCTCGTTACTACCGACTATTTTCAAATTATTTGAAAAAATATTTATGAAAGACTCACAAAGTATAATGTCATAAACCAACGCTTTCCAAACGTCCAGCAACAGGGTTTCAAAGGAATTTGAGTTGTTCAACAGCATCTTTAACTTGCAAGAAGCTATTCTTTATAACATTGAACAGGATAGCAAAGTTTTACGCTGCTTTCCTTGACAGCCAGAAAGCAGTTTGATACCGTATGGCGCAATGGTGTCTTATACAAGTTAGATCATTAGGCATAAAGAATAAGCTTTGGCATATTATAGATGACTGCCACACAAACACCAGAGGTTTGTGTTGTCTTTGGTAACAACCATTCAGATTGGTTCCCCGTGGAGCAAGGCATCAGACAAGGTGGCGTCTTATCTACCCTACTGTATTGTGTCTTCATTAATGATTTATTGAACATACTTGAAAATCATTCAACTTCTATATGCATAGGTAATATAAAAGCTGGTATACAGCCTTTGCAGATGATATTACCTGCTTAAGTATCTCCCCAAAAGGTCTTCAGTCTATGCTTGATGCTTGTTTCATTATGCTTGTCAGTGGAGATTTAAATTCAATCCTAACAAGTCTGTAGTGATGATATTTAACAAGAGACACAACTCTCATCAACATGGAGAAGCGAAATTCAGTATCGGCGGATATGAGATCAACAGTGTTAATCAAACGGATCATCTTGGTATTAAGTTGGACTCTAAATTTCAATCTATAGAGCGGACTCTAGACAGATGTAAAAGAGGCCGTAATTCATTTTTTGCATTAAATGGAATCGGGACATCCAAACTAAACCCAGTAACAACGATAAACCTTTACAAAAAGTTGTCATACCAACGGTCTTATACGGTTGTGATGTCTGGTATATCTGAAAACTGCTGACTATAATGCACTAAACAAGCTACAACACTTCATAGTCAAATACATCCAAAGACTGAATCCAAGAACTCGATCTGACATTGCAGAAAGTATGTGTGGACTGTACCCCTTAACAGCCGAAGTTCAAAGCGAAAATTACTCTTTTTAGGAAAGTTTATGCTCAATGAACAATATGTGTCTAACAAAGCAAATATTTAAGAAGATTATTTGAACATTTTCTATGCCAGAAATCGAGCACGGGTTTTTATCCCAGAAATCTGCGATATACTGCATCAGTACCAACTACAACACTATTTACAGAATTACATTAATTATGGCCTCTTTCCAACAGTTAATGAATGGAAGATTATAGTCAGCAAAAACCGTCAAAACCGTGCAGTTTAACGCGTGGTTACAAAGAAAATTATTCACCCGGATTTCAATAGATTCTTGTGTCTTCATAACACCAACAGATCACCAGCTCTTGCATGGACAATCGCCAAGTGTAACAATGAACTAGAACTTTGCTACTTTATTATACAATTATGGGCAAATCCGTTTCAATCTAATACAACACGTTACTGCAACGCATGTTTTTCTGACATCACTGAAGAATCCATTCAGCATGCGGTGTGCCATGCCCTGCGACGGACCGACACAGAACCGCATTTCTTAATTCCGTGTACATGTTTGACAAAGACTTACACAGTTACATCATCAATCTACAAACAAGCAGTAAAGAAAACGTTGTCTGTTTTCTCCTATCGGGAAGATACCAACACGCTGATGCCGAATACACCCGAAATTGGACATTATCGGTCTTTAGATTTATAAGACATTGTATTGTTGCATGTAGTATCAAGCACCAACTATAGGCTGAAGACTTCCGATATCCCACCCCAATAGTAAAAGTCCATTAATACTGGACTTCTGATATATATATATACACCATATATAGTGAACTTGTGTTATTATGTATAATATATAGTGTACATAAAAAAATTATGTTTATCTGTTAAAATTATGTTGCTTTTTCATACATTGTATCTCTAATACAGAGGAAATAAATAAATGATGATGATGATGATGATGCCCTAGTTTACCAATCATTCCTTTACACTTGAAGATTTTCTTTAACTTGAAGTTAGTGAAGTATATATATATATGGCAATCTTTTTTTAAATTACAAATCAACATTTTTGACAACAAAATACAAATGGTATAAGTTGAAGTGAACCTCAAAAATGAGATCCTTGGAAATCTTAACAATTAGCAAATTTTATTATTACGGTATCAAATGCAATACAAGTTTAAGTTCAGAGAATGATTGGGAAGCTGGAGCCAGGGCACACCACGCCGGTAAAGTTGCACATGCATACATACCATATGTCTGTTACGTAATCTTAATGACTAAATATCCAATCTTATTTATTCTCAAACCATTTTACAGTGTGTGGTAAATATAATTAGCTCAGTATTTTTTGTCAATTAATATGTTCTTTTTATTGGTATTTTTCGAATTATCAGCATATGGTAGATATTTAAATTAGGACAAACTCGAAGTCATTCACAAAGCTTAAGTACCCCGGTAAAATCTAGGTCAGTAGTATTATATAATGTGTGTTACTGTGTGTATTGTGTGAAACACGTGTGGTTCATTTATAGTGTAATTGCATTAGAAGATTTAATTAAGTTTCCACTCAAATTCGTATTCGTATAATCTGTATTAAAAAGTAGCTGGTGCTGTCCAGAACTGCTGCTTAGCCTTACGAACAGTTGCATAGTTTGTAAAAGTGTAGTATTTCGATTTGAATCATTTCCACAATTTTGGTCCAAATACTATTGTATTCCGAAACAGCTGTCTAGTGCTGTTAAATTAAAACAGGGTTATTATTAATTAGAACCACCAGGCTGGTATCTCTGCTGGTATAAAAGGAATATAAAATTAAAATTGTAGTGTTTGTCTCATTCAGAAAGTACATTTTCACTAAAAAGATCTGATAAAAGATTATGCTGAGTTAATTATGGTGATGACTTTTTTTTCTCTCATGAATTTAGATATTTATAACATCAAGGGAATGGTATGGATTATTTGCCTATGTTTTACGTCACACCAACAACTTCATAACTATGCATTTACGTCCATGAATTTCGCGACTCTTGATGTGCATTATGCGTGTCTTATTTCAGATAAGAATTTAGTTTCAGATGACCATTGGAGACGGACAGGATTACCATGACAACTAGTAGAAGCCAACGATAGAGAAAAATTGCGTAATGCTAAAGATTATCCAATTACAAACCAGGGCTGGGTAACTTGAAGCTATCTTAGCAGTTACGAACACTTAATGTCTATATAACACAAAGGCGTTAAGTGTTCTTAACTGGATAGCTTCGAGTTACTCAGTCCTTAACCGTAAATACCTGCCTTGTGAACAAAGAATCATGCTTTATCCACTAAACAACCATAGACTATGCCAGAAGATGGCTATAGTATGAGATAGACATCCCTGCACAATACAAAGTAATGAGACAGAGAACCAAAGGTCAGAAAGGGTGTCAGAATTGAAAGAACGCCCGAGTATGGGCGAGCAGTCGAATATTTATCCATCACGGATTCCCGTTTGACATCAGAGACTACTCTGACATCTCAATAATAAGAACAGCGCGGGAAGTATTGCTGGTATTCATCGCATAATGCTGTAATATAACGATACCTGAATTCACTTCATTGTGGTGTCGTATAATAATTCATTTGGAATTTACTTTGTAACTGCAAATTTTATTTTATGTTAAATTTCGGTATTATGATAAAATATTATTTTAGTTTTGTGTTTATTCATTTCTTCGCAGAGTGTTGAATTACTGAGATATTGTATGAAATGCAATTAAAATTATTCTTGGTTTTAGCATACCACATAATCTTTATACTCTATTGGGAAATGTATTAATGAATGATGAACACAGTTACAGGTGAAAAACATGCACGACTTACACATACGATAAACCATATGTAAAATCAAATTTACCACTAGAAAAACGACATATCAAGTAAATCTTCGTAAAACATTGACAGACACTGATAAACCATACACACAAACAGAGAGAGACAGAGAGAGAGAGAGAGAGAGAGAGAGAGAGAGAGAGAGAGAGAGAGAGAATGTTTATAATAAAAAAATGAAAATAAAAGTGAAATAGAACCAACGCTCCACAGTTTAAAATTAGGTGGGATTTTGCTCATATTTTTAGCTCACCTGAGATGAGCTATTGCAATGGTTCACCGTCCGTCGTCTGTCCTGCGTCGTGCGTTAACTTTGTACATTTTAATCATCTCCTCTAAAACTACCAAGCCTTTGATGAAACTAAGTGATTATGATGCCTAGGTGAAGGCCTTTCAGATTTGCACAAATGAAGGAGTTATGTCCCCTTGGGGCCCCATAAAGGGGGAAATGTGAAAATCTTTAAAAATCATCTCCTCTGAACTTACAAGAGATATAGCTTAGATATACTTAGGGCACCTAGTTTCAAATTTGCACAAATCATAACTGTGGGGGCCAAAATGAGGAAATGGCAAGGTACTAAAGGGGGGAATTGCTAACATTAATGTATTTGCCAATATATCTTGAAAACTATAAACTTTTTGTATAGGCATGTATATTAGAATATAATAGGTATTTGCACAACGATCATTTTGATATATAGATGAAGGTCATAGGTTCAAAGGTCAAGGTCATAGACATGAATGAATACATAAATGGTTAATTATCTCAAAAACTATAAACTTTTTCTATAGGCATGTATATTGGAATATTGTAGGCATTTGCACAACAATTATTTTGATATATGAATGAAGGTCATAGGTTCAAAGATCAAGGTCATAGACGCGAACGAATACTGAAATGGTTAATTATCTCAAAAACTATAAACTTTTTGTATAGGCATATATATTGGAATATTGTAGATATTGGCCTAACGATCATTTTGATATATGAATGAAGGTCATAGGTTCAAAGGTCAAGGTCATAGACATGAATGAATACTTAAACGGTTAACTATCTCAAAAACTATAAACTTTTTCTATAGGCATGTATATTGGAATATTGTAGGCATTTGCACAGCGATCATTTTGATATATGAATGAAGGTCATAGGTTCAAAGGTCAAGGTCATAGACATGAACTAATACTAAAATGGTTTATTATCTCAAAACTATAAACTTTTTGTATAAGCATATATATTGGAATATTGTAGGTATTGGCCTACAAATCATTTTTATATATGAATGAAGGTCATAGGTTCAAAGGTCAAGGTCATAGACACAAACAAAGACTTAAATGGTTAATTATCTCAAAAACTATAAACGTTTTGTATAGGCATGTATATTAGAATAGTGTAGGCAATTTTGATATATGAATGAAGGTCATAGGTTCAAAGGTCAAGGTCATAGATAATAACGAATACTGAAATGGTTAATTATCTCATAAACTATAAACTTTTTGTATTGGCATATATATTGGAATATTGTAGATATTGGCCTAACGATCATTTTGATATATGAATGAAGGTCATAGGTTCAAAGGTCAAGATCACAGATGAAAACGAATACTGAAATGGTTAATTATCTCAAAAACTATAAACTTTTTGTATAGGCATGTATATTAGAATATTGTAGGTATTGGCCTAATGAACATTTTGATATATAGATGTTTTAGCTGTTTATAAATAATATATTGTAGCTAGACTTTAGATATGTTATATGTAGCATTCTCATATAATAATTATTATAATTAATTTGCAAAAATACTTGCATATAATTGGCCCTTACTGCTGAACATTTTGACATTCTCTTTTATTAATGCCATTGATCATTGAACCGGTGCATGAGATATGTACTCAGCCTCAGGTGAGCGTTAAGGCCCATGGGCCACTTGTTTTATATTGTTATCTGAAATTTTGCCAATATATAGTTTACTCATTATCTTCTATTGCAGTCATTGTTGGTATAGTATCCGACAATATGCAGAAAGTCACGGACACAATTCTCCTTTTACAGATTTTTTCTAAATCTTTCGGTCAGTTCTAACACGGGAAAATATTTTTTATTTAAAGTTACGTGTACACCATGTGTATTCAACGATTACAAAAAGAAAATTGCAGTGTTAGCTTTTTTCGGTAAGTGTATTTCCGCTAAAAAAATTCTAATAAATGATAACGATGACTTATTTATGATAATGAATTTCACATGATATATGAAGTAAAAGTAAAGATGACTGCTAGTTGCATATTGTTTTACGTCACATAAGCAACTTCACAGCCATGCACATCTTAATTATTCTTAACATCCATGTGGTGCTCAACTCTTATGGTGCTGCTTCGTTGACATTAAGATTAAAGACGGCCCAAATACTATAAGCCAAAAAAGCCAAGGCGTTATGACTACCGATTAGCCGAGTTGAACCTGAAAGCCTTGTGATGAAAGATGCTCACTTAATCACAAGGCAACCACAGCCCAGGCAAGAGGATGACTATTGTACGAAATAGACATCTACGGGACACGGGAAAAAAAATGAGCAGCCAGGAAGTTAAAAAACCAGAAAGGGTCTAAGAATTGAGAGAGCAGCAGGTAAGGGCGAGCAGTCGAATATATATCCATCACGGATTTATTCAACCACACTTTCCTGTTTTGACATCGGAGAATACTCCGACATCTTACACTCTTGTGTTCAATAACAAGAACAGCGCGGGAAGTATTGCTGGTCTTCATGGCGCAATGTTGTGTTATAACGATACCTGAATTCACTTCATTGTGGTGTCGTATAATAATCAATTTGATATTTGCCTTGTAAATGCATGTTTTATTTTTATGTTAATTTCTGTAAAAAGATAAAATATTATTTCATTTTTGTGTTTATTCTTTTCTTCACAGTTTGTTTAATTATGTTTAAAATATTAAATAAAATACAATTAAAACCAATCTTGATTTCACATACCACATAACTCTTTACCCAAATAGAAAATATTCTAATGAATGGTGAACACAGTTTCAGGTAGAAAACATGCACGACTTACCTATGTAAAATTAACATGACACCCATAGACATACGACAGATTCAGTAAAGCTTTACACACACACACACACACACACACACACACACACACACACACAGAGTTTTTAAAATCAAAGTAGATCTAGAGTTATAAAACAATTGCTCGCTTACAAATAAACTCTGATAATAAGCACCGATGTGTAAAAAAATTAAGTTAAAACTAAAACTGTCCAATCGATGGGCTGCCTTTTAAAATGTTTTAATTTTCATTAGCAATATTTTAAAGCTTTATTGGATAATATATTCGTGAATTAAAAAAAAACCCCAACGAATTGCATGCAAACTGAGTTTTCACACAAAGGAGTCTATCAACAAGCTAGTCAGCGTAAAAATCGTCCAAAAGATTTCAAGAAAAACCACACACATGCATGCAGGCAAAAAAAATTCACAAATATATTCTTTATCATCGCAGACGGAAATGTCATTGGCATTATACAAGTTACACTTATATTCACTTTCAAGTCGTCTAAATTTTGTAATATTTTTTGTAATTACGTGACTGTTAAGTAGATATTATTACATACATAACGTTGATCCTGTGAACTGATGGCAGATAAAATCTTCAATTTAAGTCATAAAAGTAAAAAATTATTTTTTTGAAATTCTGTTGATATGAGGAAGTTTTGCAATCTGATGTGCATGTTTTCATGACGTTTACACCGATCCACAATCATATATACATCCATAGATTGTTAACCGACATTTGAACTTGAATCAGATAGCTTTAGACTCCTAATTAAAACATTCCAAATTACATGTATAATGAAGTATTAGTGGACTAGAAATAATGTATAAAAATAGGAGAAATTTACAACTTAAAACATGTACTTGGCAACAGCTAGCGCAACACTAAACACGAAACAATACAAGTTAATGATACGACAGTGAGTGATATGAAAGGTAAGAAAAGACAAACATACACACGCATGTTTAAATCGCAATAGAAAAGGCAAAGATAAACTTTGAAAACTGACAATAAGTTAAACAGGGGAAAGAAAAGAACCTGAGTGCTCCGGAAGGGTAAGAACCTCCAGTCTAGCTAGCTAGCTACACCCGCCGCGTGTGAAATCAAATTTAAGAATGAAAGAAACATGGAACTATTTTTATTCAGTTTTACGTTGTATATTTCACTTGTTTCGGCGTTACCGCAATACTTCAACTAGAAGCGTTTCTGTTTAACGAAACATTAAGACATCAATGATCGTTATTATTTATTTTGCTGAAAAGAACTCAGTAACTGACAAAACCAGATGGGCGCCTAATTTGTTTACTATGTAATTGACATTTGTATTACTAGTATTGAAGATTTTATGGTGACCGAATAAAGCAAACAGGGATAGTATAAACTTTTTCCCCAGTGCAAAAACAGCTGAAAAAGAGTGTTTTACCAGTCAATTTGTTTTTTACTTCTCACCATGCGATCATTTCAGGGAAAGTATTGAAAATGACAACACATGTACAATTGCAAGAAACCCAACGACTTTCAACAAGCGAACTGACAAACATTCTCCCATAGGAATCAGTCTGAGTGGGTTTTGAACCAAGACGGTTAGAGACACTTTGGTCCGTAAGCGTACATGTAATTACCAATACAAAAATGAGGAAATCGTGTCAAGAGGTGATGATTGATGAGGTTACATTTATGAATGAAGCCACACGAAATTTGTAATTTTATGTAAGTAACACCAAGCTTGATGTCGTTAACCGAATTTATTTAATAAGTAAAACATGTCATAAAACTCTACAAAGAAACCTTCCCCAATAAAGCACAGTATTAAATTTATACCAATCGAATGACCCAGCGGAGGGCTAGCTTTTACACTCAATTTGGCACTTATATTTAATATTCTCTTTTATCTAATTTCCCCTAAAACCGAAATTGAAATAGCAAAAATAACGAAACTATGTGGAATATTATCAAATCATTTAATTTTTTATACATGTACTTATTCCTGTGGGTTTATAGGGTTTCACATTTTATTACTATATAAATTCATTTTATAACATGATTATATACGGTTATAAAAAATAAATAACGGGAATTTCACCCAAAACAATAAAAAATAAGTACAAAAAGTTAATAACGAAATGTTTAAAATTTAAAAAATCCACACAGCATAACAACAGAAATAAGAAAGAAATTTTATAAAAGTCGGTTTAATAACCTGCAATTGACTACACGCAAAAAGAACGCACCACAACAAATGAACAAGATATAATAATAATTTGTTGAAAGTTAATCAGTTCGCTCGCCGAGGATTGATGGTTTTCTGCGGACACTCTGCGGTTTCTTCAGCATTCAGAGCTGACCACCTCGTTATACATGTAAATATGAATAAAAGAATTTTCACTAGGGTGTAGGACACCGTTACTGCACGCCATTTAAACAAATTTGATAATGTGCAAGAGGAAAATTTTGAATAATTAATTAAATAAAAAATTATCAAGACTTCAACAATATTTGAAGCATGCTTATAAGCATTAAGTATAAAGAGTATCGACAGGGATTTAATTCCACTACTGCTGTTGTTGATGTCTTTATAACTAATGTTTGTTATTTAATGTTTTGTCTCTTTGGGTAATGGTTTCTTCAGTTCCATTTTATGTTGGCTTGGATGCATTCTGTATCTGCACTTAGAATTCTGAACTACGCGTTGGTAGCGACCAACAACCAACCGCTTATCGCCAAAATACATTAATAGGACAATATTTTGCAATACCTGTATATGCTGGATAATTGGAATTATAACTGATAACGAAAAGATAAAAGCACATAACTGAATAAAAATAGATAAAATAAATAAATAAATAAATAATAAATAAATAAATAAATAAATAAATAAATAAACAATAAATAAATAATAATGTTGCTTGACATTCGATTGTGTACATGCATTTAGAACAAATACATATATTATAATTATACATTTGAACAAAGAACACGTAACGAGGAACAGTGAAAAAGGACATTGTTCAAGAAGCATAACTTAGATATTTTATAAGAGTCTTTGAATTCAAAGCGAATCTACAATGAAACAGAAAGTCACGTCACACGACTTGCGACAAACACAAGGAACTTAACATTGCAACAAGAAATGTAATACTGCGTGTATCATTTCTTAAATAAAGCCATATAGCCATATTTGAAGTTCCGTAGTTTCATGTTCCTTTCACTTAATATTGATTACGCACGTGGTGGGTTAAGCTAGCTAAACGGGAGGTGTTTACCCTTCCGGAGCACCCGGACTTGCTGCCCTGGTGGAAGTTTACGTGTTTAACCTAACTTGTCAGTTTCGAATTTTTCACTTTGCTTTTGGATTGTGATTCGAACATGGATAAGCATGTTTGTTTTAGATATAGCTTAGACATAGATTGTCTGCTTGTCTGTTTGCAATTTACCTATAAATTATGATTTGACTATTATGCCACTGACCATAACAACAAGGGAAATGGAGTCAGGACTTGAATTAATGGAATCTAAAATACGATGGTATGCATTATAGAAGGATAGTATACAACTGTTCATGTATACAGTAATAGAGCAAAATGAAAACCCAAATCGCCCAGGTTGAAGATGAAAGAAAGGAAAAATGACTCATCTTGTTCAGTTTGATAACATGAACAAAGAACGACACACGACCTAACGCAATGTATGTTTAAAGTCAACCAATTGTAGATTATGAATACGTTTTTACTAAATACTAAAACGTAGATAATTTTAGACTTGTCAACCTTTTTTCAATGGTGTTTTTTGTGAAGATTTGAAGGAAGATTGGTTACATTTGAGGCTTCATTAGCTGCCGTGTCATCAGTGTAGATGTTATCAACAGGTAAAAATGATTGAATACTACACACTATGAAATGTGACACGATTCGATGAATTTCCATACTTAAAAAGTTTTAAAGTCACACCAATCTAAAGATTTGGTTATTATTTTTTCAGATCAGGTACTTAAATCTCCTGTTACGAAATTATGCATAAAATAGGAAAGGGTGGGCCAGTGTTGTGATATTTTTATAATACGAAGAATGGACTATAAAAGAAATGAACACTCTACCGAACACGTCAACGTATCGGTTTTAAAATCTATGAAACACTGTCATATACAATATGATTTTGAGCAATTTATGGGCTTCTTTTCTTCTTGTTCTATGTCTGGAGCAAACAGGTGTTCTCACCAGGCGAGCAAAAAGTACTAAGTATCAAGTTTTGTCTGAGCAAATTGAATAAAGGACATTTAGACAACGGTAGAAAAAATGGGTAAGAAAATATGATGTAACATAATCTTCAACCAGAAACACCTGTAAAAAAAGAAGCAACAATGTTTTAGTATTTTAATTAATATTTTAAGGATAGAGTTCGACCGTCTGACCCATGAATTATAATGAGGGCGATTCTATTGTGTGTACAAGGGTAGATGATTACATGGATACGTTTTAAGAGCGGATGGCTTTACTGAAAAGAAAAAATAGAAAAGTACAAATGTTTAATAAACAATGCATCTGATACAGTAATAAAGCTTATAGCTTATTTAAAGAAGGTCTTCAGAAAGTCGAGCTGTTTCCGGTATTTGAAATCAATATGAACATGTGAAGATTTGTTTATCTTTGAAAAGGAACTTACCCAGGACTCATAGGTACACATCGTAAATATCCACGATGTTCACAATTACCTAATGTAAATACCCACGATGTTCACAATTACCTAATGTAAATATCCACGATGTTCACAATTACCTAATGTAAATATCCACGATGTTCACAATTACCTAATGTAAATATCCACGATGTTCACAATTACCTAATGTAAATATCCACGATGTTCACAATTACCTAATGTAAATATCTACGATGTTCACAATTACCTAATGTAAATACCCACGATGTTCACAATTACCTAATGTAAATACCCACGATGTTCACAATTACCTAATGTAAATATCCACGATGTTCACAATTACCTAATGTAAATATCTACGATGTTCACAATTACCTACCGTGAATATCCACGAGGCTAACAGTTATCTACAGTGAATATCCACGAGGCTAACAGTTATCTACCGTGAATATCCACGAGGCTAACAGTTATCTACCGTGAATGATCTAGAGGCTCACAGTTACCTACCGTGAATATCTATAGAGGCTTTACAAGCACTATGGAAGCTCACAGGTACAGACGCTGAATATTTGTTGAAGCGTCAGAAAAACACGCCTTGGTGAACATCTGAACAAACAAAACACACCGTGGATATTTGTGGAAGATCGTATGTATGAAAGCTCAGATGCACATATCGTGAACATCAAACACAAACATACCCGTTCATGTCCTAATAACAATCTCAAAGTAGCAAATTAATACAAACACATGAACTTGCCCCACGGAAGTGAGGTCAGGGTTTGCGGAAGGGGTAAGCACCTTTATGGAAAGAACTCAAATGCCACATAAAATTTAAAATGGCGACATGTAATTCTCTCTCTCTCTCTCTCTCTCTCTCTCTCTCTCTCTCTCTCTCTCTCTCTCTCTCTCTCAGATGACCTCATACAATTATGCATTAATTGGACGGAAAGTAACAACTTGAGTGGTATTACTATACAAAACGTACGCTGAGAGATACTTGAGGTACTTGTAAATCTTAATAATGTCTTTATTTTAATTGACGCTGAATCGTTTCTGAATCTCCAAAATCTTAAATTCCTTTAGTGCGAATCATTCATAAATAAAATGTCTTTGTTTTACCGAAATGACATTTTCTTATTAGTTAAGATTACAATGAAGATTACAACCTTATCACCAAGTACAACTTGTGTCGAATGTGTAATAATTTTGTAGCTTAAACACATGCATATGTTAACAGCGTAAAAATATTGGTGATTAGTTCAAACGGCATATAACTCCTATGAAAATGAGCAAAATAGCTTGGGTTTTATTAATGGTATGCACATCTCCTATCAATATTGATTCTTTACACTAAGTTTAGTAAAATAGCGTTTATTAGTTTTGGAGAAATACTCCAGACAAGACGTGTACATGTATGGGCGGACGGGAGAACAGAAGAAAGAACGAAAGCTCAAATTTGATATCCCCTCTTTCTTCGATAACAAACAATAAAATAAAAAAGTTTTAAAAAAGAAAAGGTAAAGTTCTGATTAAAATATATTAAACTTCAACATCTAAATCTAGAGTTTCTCAGTATATTTTTTTACTATTTCATTATTACCTTATTTCCCCACACACTACATGAAATGTTTTGGGTCACCTGTACACAAATATGTAATCATCTGATGTACAAACTTGTTTGTTTCATACTTCCGTGGGAATGTTTACATGTCGATTTCATTAAAATGTTTATGTTAATCTCAATAGGTCAAATTCCTAATTGTATCAAAACAAAGTCAAAACAACCAAATGTCATCAACCTCTTTTGACACATGTTGTGTTCCCTTATATAAATATTTCGTTTTATGTCCCTCAAACGAAGTGGGGGATATTGGTTTGTTGCGCTTCTTCTCCTTTAGCTTCCATAGAAGATGGTGCCATGGCGTCTTTTCTATTCATGACTACAAGACCTTACTGTTGGACCTTAATGTACCAAAACGTGCGTATTTTTATTAAACAGTTTCTCCCTTATTAATACTCGACAGAATGCTGGAACCTTTTATATAACAAAAATCCTTTTTCAAACGACATTGTTGTTTAGATCTATGTAAAAATGTAAAGCTTTTAAAAACGACAGATGAAAAATAAGAAATCAGTCAAGTGATAACAACGTAACAACAGGTCATACCATTGATACACTTATTGTTCTTAAGAAGGGCGAACAAATTACGATGTAAACTGAGTTTCATTGACTAATCTGCCTAATAAGACTGATATTATATTCCCAAAACGAAGTCTCACTCTGAAAAATATCTTGCTAATAAAGTGGTTATTTGGATTTCACAAAGCCACTCGGAAGCCAAAATTGGGGATATCTGTGTCTAAACCGGAAATAAAACTTGTTAGACGTGTCAAGTACTGACAATAGAGATACGGGTTATGTTACTGCTTTTGGAAAAAGACTGACTGGAGTTAAAAAAATGTCGATATGAATTGTACTGAAATTCGGTTTGATTTCAAAAATACATTACAGTAGCGCTTAAACTAGAAATAAGAAGCGATTGTTTGAAGTAATTCATGAGACTGTTATGAGCACGTTCACTTAATTTGTGACAAAGTAGAAGATACGATAAGGCTAATGCTTGTACCTGACCAGTAAAGATCTTAACTAAAACTAAGTGTGTATAAGATGTACAATACAGACTTGTCCAAAGTTTAACAGTTTTTATCTCAATTATTAGAGTAGAAAATGTTTTTGATAGTTTTACATACTTAGTTCTTTCTTCGGGTGTTAATTATGTCCTCCTAACGAAGTAGGGACATAGACTTTCGTCAACATGTTGTCAACCATTTTTCTCTAACTCAAAAACTATTTAACAGATCTCTATGAAACTTTACAAGAACATTCTTTGAAATGTTAACATTTGAAATTCCTCTAAAACTAAAGTATACTCCCTCATGCAAAGTATTTCCTTAGCTAAATTTAGTAAAATGTATTTTGGTCCTTTGGGTATCTTTTCAACATCTTGAAAACAATTTTAGTTTCATAATTTTGGTCAAAGCACTATTGATAAGGAATTGTTAAACAAAACGACCGTCTAGTGCTATAAAATTAAAACTGGTATAATATGTAATTTGGATGGAGTATATGTGCAATTGGCCATTCATATTTTGATTATGTACATGCTTGGGAAACATGTATTTCCTACTTGGGCTTCGTTTGAGGGGTAACAATTTTTATATGTCGTCCTGTTTCAGTTCTAACTTTTTTCATATAACGGCTAAATCTAATTTATAGTAAAAATTTGGTGTAACCACGGAAGAGCTACTGTTGACGGTTCAAAGATTCACATAAATGTCTGCAAATGAATTGATATTGTCAACACTTTATCGGGTATCACAAACCACAGTCCTCCAATCTGAAGTTACATACATGTACGTGTATCTGATTTAAGTTGAATGATGTGTCTGCATTGGCAGAGTATTACAAAATCATGCTTTACACCTTAGAATTTATGTAGTCTTTATTGTAATGGCGGTATTGAAAAACAAAATTTATGCTTCAAATTTGATAAGGTAGCGACTATTACGAGAGTAACGCCTAACATTTTACTTATCTGTGGCATTTATATGACTGTTTATTTCCATTATAATCCATACTATAAAACAGTTTACTCCCTCCCTGTCGATATCAACAAGACATTATGTAACACGTCAGATATACACAACATTAAAATGTTTGAAAGACGTAAAAAAAACTTCTACAAAGCATGTAGCACCAATGTTAGGAATATTTTGCTTTTACTCCCTCCCTTCCAAAATTAACGGGATATTATATAATTTATACGGCAGGCAACAGATTACGTACAGCAGACGATACATACAACATTAAAATGTTGGAAAGACAAAAACTTCTACGAAGTTTTTTACACCAGTGTTTGAAATACTAGTTTTTGCCATTACCCACTCCCTTCAACATTATGTAATTTGTACAGCAGACGACAGAGTGCAGACAATATAATTAATGTATATTAAAAACTGTTTGAAAGATGTAAAAACCTTCTACAGAGCATATAGCACCAAAGCCACCAATGTTCAAAAGTTCGGACGTTTTCTTTTACTCCCTCTCTATTGATATTACTAAAACATTATGTAATGCGTTAAACAGACGATGATCGAATACGTACAGCAGACAAACATGTCTACAAAGCATGTAGCACCAATGTCAACAGTTTATGCGGTTGCTTTTACCCCCTATCTACTGGGAATTAAAATGTGGCTTCATGTGATGCCTTACACCAGATGATGGAGACGATGTTGATATCTACCAAATTAAAACGTCTGGAAAACATACAGGGACAATGTTAAAAGTTCATGTCTTTGCTTTTACTCTCTCATGAGACATTAACAGAAGACAGTACAAATTACAGACGATATAAAAACATAAAAATTAAAACATGTAAAATTCCACAAAGCATGTAGCACCAATATTTAGAGTTCACGATTTTGCTGTTACTCACTCCATACTGGTATTAACTAGACATTATGTAATACTTATTTTAGGAGAATAGGTGCAGCAGACATATAGTAAGATATAGAAACCTACAAAATAAAAACGGTTTGAAATACATAAAAACGCCTACCAAGCATGCAGCACCAATGTTTAAAGTTCACTTTTTTACTTCAGAAAGATAAAGCATGGTACAAAAGTAATTAATGTGTAATGGCCTGGATTGCATCTGAAACAAGTGTAATGCAACAAAACTCGAATGTCATCTCTGGAAATGGCTCTGCAAAACGGTGAAGTCCAGGGTAAAAGACAAACAGACCATTTACAGGACATGAACTCAATATACATTAAAAATAATGCATTTAAAAAATTCACAAATGGACGACAAGCATACATGTATTGTTTACTTTCATCTGCAAAGTTTTTTAAAACTTATTGCAACAATACTTTTGTCTTTTCATTTGAAATTGGTATTTTAAACCTTAATGATTATTTTTATCTTTTTACGTGTCCCTTTCTGTTGTAAGTAACCACATCAAAACTATCATAAAATCTCATCGGTTCACACGCACAGTCATAAATTAAAATTCGCAGACATTTTAAAAACAGGCGTTGACATTATAAGAATGTCAGTTAAATGTAAAATTAATTATATGAAATTTACAGCAAACCGCTGTTATAATGCCCCTCAATGTAACACATCGCCATCTCAATTGACGCCACAGTAACCTTTTGAAATCCCATAATCTATTTCTTTAAATGTTTTATTTCTTTCCTCGTTCTGTCGCAAAGTCCCTTTATGACGCTAACGTGATAATGGTGATTTTGAATAGAGGCTTTGCTGTATGTGTTAATGCACATTGTTGTTGTTGCGTTAAAATGTACAGCAGACAATTTGTTTACAATAATCTCTAGGGCTAATCTACGTGTAAATTCCAAATTCATGTAATGGTGCAAGTGTTTATAATGTGCTCTGCATAGTGCGCCACGGCATTCTTGTACTCAATGTCACAGAAAACATTGCAGGCAACTAGAACATTTATAATTTGAAGACATGTTTTGTATTGTTTGATTAACCATTTTACCCTTTAAGATGCCTCTGACAAAAATTTTGACGTTTCACGTTTACACAAAAATACATTTCTTAAGTAAAATTAAAACCTTAATTTAAAATGTATTAAATCTAGATAAAGTTATATAATGACTTGAAATGAACATTAAAGCTGACTTTTTCCATCTTATACAAGGTTAGGGTACCACGATTTCTTCTCATATACTTCTTTATCTAGCATGATAGAGTAGAGATTACGTTCAAATCGACAGTTTACACAAAGAAAGAACTATTGATAGTGACACTGGGTATAGATATGTCGCCCACTAAGTTTTTCCCCTGTAAAAACTTCCGAGTTTTCTGTTTTATGTTATATAAGGTTTCATTCATACTGTGTTGATTTTTATAAATTTAACTTAAGATTTCATTTTTTTAAGAAATTCATTTCATTTGCCCACCACACACCAAACTTGTCCGTTTTCAATAAGTGCCGGCACTTACACTTCATACTGTTTTGAACTCAATATGAAGTGCTCATAATGCAAATTTTGTGGTTTGTCCCCTAAGAATAAAGTAGGATAATGTTAAAATGGTTTATGTAGTAGACCACAGTATTTCAAAAAACCTTTAAAACTTTATTTTTCACTTACAAAATGCTCATAGAAGTTTATTATAGAAAGTATACATCATATAGGCTTCTTAGTAGACGATATAATGAACATCGGATATGGTGCTTCTTAGAATTTTAAGTCATTTTTAGTCATCAAACATTTTCAGCTCTTTTTTATTTCAATATCATTTTTCAACATCATTATTTCAATGCATTCATGCATTCTTAAAAGTAAAGCATACGGTTCCTTAACTTAAACGCCACGCTTTGCTTTAACTGCTAGTATTTTTGGAAGGCAAAACTACTATTACAATGTGACATGTTCGATCTAAACTAAAATAGTATTATTACTTTATTAATAATTGTGTAAGTGTCCATAATGTTTGGCGTAAATGTTTATTTACTCCATTGGTTACTTGTGCACTTTGTATATGCAAATTACCGTCACATAATGGGTATTGGTAACAAAAACAGGAATTACATTACTACTTCTTTCCTTTGCTTTCCTTAAATACCGGTAATACTTGTTGGTGCAGTCATAGACTGTCCATTATTTTTGTTGTTCGCATTCATTCAAACAGCCAAAATTAAGTAAATACAATGTAAAGTCTAGTTTTCAACCCAATCATAAACTATTGGTAAGCATTGCCATGGCATCTCTCAACGGATTGTCATTTTCAACATAAGAAAGGTGTTTTTGGCTTTTTGAAATTAAAATGAAGTAGCAGTGTGCGGTGGATTTAAACAAACAAAGCAATTTTATCTGACATTATCTACATCATAATGCAGAACCGTAGGGGTAATAGGTACAAACAAATGCAAGTTCTTTTTTATAAATAAAATGAAAAAAATGACACGATGTGCGCAACAGATAAAAAAAACAGTTCGATTTTTGTCCCTGCTCTAACTATGGTATAATCTCGTCCAGGTGCAGATGGTCTATGTTCTCTGGTAACTTCTTTCTCCGTTGTAATATTGTTCCACTTATTCCAATCAAACTCTTCATTCATCACCTCTTCATAATGTCTGTAGGAATTTAAAGGAGATATTTTTGTCAAATATTTTAATATGAAAAAGCATAAAAAACAATCCAGATATGATGCATTTTACATTATTCAAGTGCAAAACTTAAAACGAACATACAAAAAACACCCAAGGATTGGCAGTAAGTCTAGACTAGTGGTAGGTATAAAAAGACTGTTACATAAGAATCAACAGATGGCATGATCATACAAGCGAAACAAAATTACCAAAACTTTTGATGTAGAAAACACAACAGGCATTAAAACAAGATAGTGCAGTGTGCAATTAACAAACTGATATGACACCGATTAAGGGCTAGCAATCTACATCTTGAGATGCATATCTCCACACGTGTCTAAGAATGCACGCAGGTTTGCAGTACCGTGTGAATTTTATTATCTACTAACTGCTCTTGCAGATGCACATGCATTTTAATTTTTTGCTAGAACCATTAGAGACTTTGGAGGAATTCATAAACATTATTACACTTTTATCTAACATTTCCTTTAATTTTAATAATTTCTATATCGTTATTACTCGCCTCAGTTCATGTCTAATCTTCCGAGTAATTTTTGTTTACTTTCCCCTCTGTAAACATGCTTTAATTATCTGTTTGTGAAGTGACAATTAATGGTTTAAGGATATATGGTGTTTTGAAGCTTAATTTGTTTTATTACTTTTGTTTCCTACAATATGATTTAATATTTAATTTAATTATTTGTTTCTAACTTTACCACCCACTACAACGCCTCGTCTGCCAAAGTTCGAATCACTTTCGTGGCAGATTCCAGTGTGAGAACACCAAAGATTTTCTCTGCCACTGCAGTTTCTCCACCATCCGTCTCGATATAAGTGATAAAAATCTTTACTTGTGTCAAACACCATTACTCCACTCCAACCTTACCTCCGTATAATGTTTTCTTATCCATGCACTCCGAATAATGTCTTCTTATCCATGCGCTTCCCATTTAAATAATCAAAAACAAACATACCAATCCACGCCCAAAGCATAATCCCAACGCAAAATTTAAACGTTGAAGCTAGAAAAGTAGGTTAAACACGATAACTTCCAACAGGAAAGTGAGGCTGGGAGCTCCGGAAGGGAAAGCACCTTCTGTTAAGTTGGCTACACCCGCCACGTGTGTAGGGACATGGAACTTTGAGACGTCGAATATATCCAGGATAATATTGTATACAGAGACATACTTATCAACAATATTGTGATGGCGGCATAAAACTTTTTGAGGACCTTGATAATTTCCCTGTGTCAACAATTTATTTTGTTAGCAGCTTGCTTCGTTGTATAAGGTTCCCTAGTGGAAATAAGATAACTTGTACTACGATTTTTATTTTTTAGTCGAGTCAGTACCAACTTGTACTTGAATAGACAGCATTCGTGCACACGATGGTATATGAACATGTGTAGGTTTTTATTTTCTCATATATGGCTTTAACCAATGCATCAAACAAAATGCCACAACAAATATGGTTATTCTGAAATCATTAATTTTTGTGGTGTCCAAAGTTTCGTTGTTTATGGGGTATCAATGAATACCACGAATTTACATGCCAACAAAATAGTATAAACTTACTTTTAACGGAAACCACTAACCACGAATTAACCTCTCCACAAAATTTAAATGTAGTTTTTCTTAAAACCACGAAAATTTGACAACACAAATATAACTACGAGGGGAAGTCAGAAAGTTCATAGAACAGCGTATTCAGCCAAGCGTAACACAGATTTTCTTCACTTATTTAGAATACAAAGCACTCCGCCATTTTAAACATATCAAGTTTATTTGTCACATCATATTTGTGTAATTCTCAAAAGCATTCGAAGTTGGAGACCATCAAGCAATGATGGAAAATCAAAATGTTGAGTTTAGGGCAGTAATAAAGTTCCTCACAGTAGAGGGATCAAATGCCAAAGAATTTTACCGGCGAATGGCCGAGGTGTACGGTGACAGTGGTCCTGCCTATTCCACAGTGGCAAAATGGTCAGCTAAATTTAAACGTGGGTGCACCTCACTGGAGGATGACCCACGATCAGGTCGGCTAGCTGATGTCATCACAAATGAATTTGTCACGTCTGTGGAGACCCTCATCGTGAATGATCGTCGAATTAGGATTGATGACATAGCTAGGGAGTGTGACATTTCACATGGAAGTGTATACACGGTTATCCACGAGCATCTTGGGATGTCAAAAGTATCCGCAAGATGGATCCCCAGAAACCTTAATGTGCAGGATCGCTTCCAAAGACTTCAGTCAAGTCGGGAGCTTCTTGGCATTTATAATGATAACCCGGAGAGCTTCCATTTACGTTTAGTAGCTGGTGATGAAACATGGATTCATCATTGGGACCCAGAAACCAAAACCAGAGTCCATGCAATGGAAGCACCCTGGCTCACCCCCACCGAAGAAATTCAAAACCCAACCATCAGCTGGCAAAGTCATGGCCACTGTGCTTTGGGATTCTAAGGGTGTTCTGTTAATCAATTATAAACTTGCTGGAATCTCTATCACTGGGGCTTACTATGCTCATCTAATAAGGCAGCTGAAAGCTGCTATTAAATTAAAAAGGAGGGGAAAGTTGAACCGAGGGGTCTTGCTTCTTCACGACAATGCTCCTGTGCACAAGTCAAGGATTGCACAAGCAGCGATTCGTGAATGCAAGTTGGAACAACTTAATCACCCACCCTACAGTCCCCATTTGGCACCCAGTGATTATTTCCTATTTAGAAATGTGAATCCCATTTACGGGGAATCAGATTTTCTGATGATGATGGACTTAAGGCTGCCACAGAGGCATGGTTTCAGGACCAAACCGAAGACTTCTATTTCAAAGGTAAAGACAGTCTGAAAGAAAAGTGGGCTAAGTGCATTGGGGTAAATGGGGACTATATTGAATAATAATAATAGAATGTATGGTTTGTTGCGGCAATATATACCCCGTTCTATGAACTTTGTGACCTCCCCTCGTATGATTTCAAAGAATATTATTCCTGGTTGTGGATGGTATATAATAACTCCTAATAAAGTCCTTCCCCTAATGAAGTCACTTCATTAGGCGTCGGACTTCATTTGGAGTTGTTACAATGGTCACCATAATTACGTAATGTTAAAACACATAGTTTAAATAAACAAATAGCTTTGAAGAACAGCTCTAACGAAACAAAATGTAATGTCTCTAATGAAAAAATATAGTTTATAAACCAAAACGAAATATATAGTAAATAAATGGCTCTAACGAAACAATTAAAGAAAACATAATGCAAAAAACATAACAATTTGTTCTGCTGCATGTTGTAATCTATGAGCAGATAAGACAATTGGTACAGCATTAATGGACTGATCTGATTAGGTGGATAAGTAGTTCATATAAGTGTACTATTTACCTACACCATACTGATAATCTGATCAGCTAATTAGACGAATAAAATAATTGAATTGTAGCAACCATCAGTATAAAAAGAACCTACTCACATTTTCACAAGTATGTTTTAGATAAAATCTTCCATAACTTAAATTATGCAAATTTTGGCAATTGGTTTGGAACTAAGGACAAAAGTAAATAAAATGTTCAAAGCTTGAGATGGTCTTTAAAATGACAACTTTATGTCCGAAAATAAAATAACAATTAACACGGTTATAAAGGTTTAAAGCCAATTTCAGTTAAGGAAACCCTTAGTTAAGAAATTATTGTAAGTATGGCATCATTTCCGGTTTTTAGGATAGATAGCCCTGAATTAGCGGAGTCTTTTTGAATGAAAATGTGAAACTGAAGGAGAAATAAAGGAAGTCATTCACCGGAAAAAGAAAAAACACCTTGCAGTTGAAGACAGAATTAGTTTTTTATCGACAATAAATACTGAAATCATGGTGAAAATGAGTGATATGTTTGTGTTGTGGTATATCACTTCTAACACTTGTATTCTCCAGACTACTAATCGACAATCCATTACCTGACAAACCCTGTCATGTGTTCTACATTGTTTACGTTACGTAATGATAAAAAGATGTTTAACGCAATTAGCCAATAAATATTTTCGTCTTCTTGTTTTTATTTCTCCTTATGATCGTTTTTAAAGAGAGATGCCTGTTCTTATATTGCTACGGAAGCTGAGTTGGTAAAGTGCTCGTTCCGTGTGTGGGAGGCCAGGTCTAACCAAGACTTGAAAAAAAACAACCAAAACCACTTGATATTTAGCAATGGAACTCACAATGGATACATTGAAAGCAGATATCCTTGTGTCACAATAAACGTGGCACGATAAGGAACACTCCTTGCACATAACATATTGCTAAGGTAAAAATTTCTGCCTCTTCATCCAAGACTGGTGACGTTTCGATATTAGTTAATTTCCTAGCCTATTCAGTCAATAATTATATTTTGCTTCACGCGAAGCATGATAACGTTCGTTAACTTCATGATACTGAAAACTACGGTGGCTCCCATTGACCCCTAGACCATGTTTTTATTTCTTCAAGGTCATCCCAAAAGCAGAGCAATCAAAAGTACACCACCCAGTTCATTAACAATATTTTTGAACAGGTACGATGTTAAATAAAAATTAATTCATAAATCATATAATGAAGTCTTTAGGTACACTGTCGTAATAGGTATGTTATCAATATTATTTTATAACTTTATGAATACATGAATTCTAAAATGAATATTAATGAAGTTTTCATGAATGGAACTGAACAAAGAAGCTAAAGTTTTATGAATGAGGTTGTAATATATTATCATCTATCAATTCTGTGAATGAGTAAATTAAAGTTGAACAGTTAAATGCATATGTAAGCAATATTATTTTGAAATATGGCTGTACTCGAAATGATGAAAAGTTTGTGTAAATTATCGCGGCCGATTTGCCAACAAAAATATAACACACTCGTCTTTGGCTCGTCGTAGGCTGAATTACTTCATTTTATCACTACGTAAGTGGGAGGTCATGGGCTCGAACCCCGACCGGGTCTGACCCAAGACTTGAAAGAAGGTAGTGACTGACTGTTCATTCGGCATTACGAAATGAAAGTCACTGTTCTTTAAATTAACGAAGGCTCGTGTTACGGTAGGCGTGACACGATAAAGAACCCTACTGTATAATGTCATCAACGCAACGCAACGTACAGGCAAAATTTCTGCACCTTCGCCTATATCTGGCCACATCTCGATATAAGTGATATATTCTTGACTGGGACGTTAAACACCATCACTCAACTAATTTTATCTTACCGAAAGCAATACACGATAATAACAAAACCTGGATATGTATCAGTTTATACGCTTCGGAAGAGCTTTTTCATCTGTGAAACGAAGCTGCTTTTAAAAATATTGTTGACTCTGGTATATTGCAAGTCCAGACTTATTAAGACCCTCAAAAGTATTTATGGCCGTCATCACAATTTTGATGATACGGTCCAGTATTACCTTGATATATTTGACGCCCCATAGTTCCATGTTTCTTTTCACTCTGATTTTTTATTACACACGTGGCGGGCGTAGCTAGCTAAACAATAGGTGCTTACTCTTCCGGAGCACCCGGTTTCACTTCCCTGGTGGTAGTTCACGTGTTTAATTTGCCAAATCCAAACAATTCTACTCTGATTTTAGTGATTAGGATTTAAACGTGGACCAGTATGTTTTTGTTGGATTGACCATTTCTGTGATTTTCCTCAAATAATTTACATGTCCATAGAATTTATGGGTATGTCATATACCATTTTTTGAATTTAATCATAAAATACATTCAAAAAATGGTATATGACAATTGTCATATACCATTTTTTGAATGTATTTTATGATTAAATTCAAAAAATGGTATATGACAGGTATGTAGCTACAAATTACTTGTTATAACAGCCCTAGACGGCCGTTGATCCGTGATGACGTAATTTTCAGTTTCCTCTCTATTTTCTCTGATGTCCGTGCTTGCACTTTTACTTATTAAAACATTCATTGATATTGATATGTTCCCGGTGTGGCGATCTTCGTGAGTAGTGCTGGAACCAAAAATTATGAACCAAATTTGTTTTCAAGATGTTGAAAAGATAACAAGAAGGTTTTACTAAATTTAGCTAAGGAAATACATCGCATGAGGGAGTATAGCTTAGTTTTTGAACAATTTCAAATTTTAACTAGCAGCAAATTATATTTCTACAAAATCAGTTAAAAGTACACATTAAAGTCTTCCCTTCCTCTCAGTCCTCTCAGTACATTTGTTATGTCTATATGTTAGTATGCTGTAATCAATTAACCTAGTACATGTTATAGTACCTAGCTGTAATACTTTGACATATACGACTTACAAAGTAACAACACATGCTTTACACTAGGATCTAGATCTTGGTTTATTGATTCTATACATCATTAACTTGTAAATAAATGTCTTACACGATTATCTTCCATATCTTAATCTGATCCAACGTCTTCAAATTTAGGGATATCCTTGAAAGTAAATAGAGGAAATTACATATTATACCATACCCGTTTTAATTTTACAGCACTAGACGGCCGTTTCGGAATACAATTCCTCATCAGTAGTGTTTGGATCAAAATTATGACACAAAATTGTTGACAAGATGTTGAAAAGAAAGCCAAAACACCAAAATATATTTTATACTTCAATTCAATTAAATTCAATTCAAACTTTATTGTGATATAATCAGATGACAGATTGTGACAAACAAATACAATACAAACAAGCAAGGAACATAAAAAATACTATAAGTCTGGCATATATCGAATACAAAGTAAAAAACAACTAAGAGTCTCCCGTCCTCAGTTCCAACGACTGTTTAATGAAGGAGGCTGTTCTTTTTACTTGACAAAAGTCTGTAGGATTTAGCAGGTCCACCAGTTTTTCAATATCGGTAAAATTATTAAAGTTGGGTATTTTAAATGATATATCATCAAAGAAAGTATTTCTCAAGTTTTCATTAATTTTGCAATATAATAAAAAGTGTTTTTCATCTTCAATAGTTTCACATGTCGTGCATATTCTTTGTTCGCGTGGTAATTTCAGATAACGACCTTTTTCTATTTGTAGGCGATGGTCACTAATATTCTAAGTTGTGTAAATAAGCGGCGTGTTTCAAAATTTGGGTACTTCAATTATATTTTATGAGGAAAGCACTGTACTCGACAAACGACAGCGGAAACAAAACATGACACAATACAAGTGAATAATATATACAGCCAAACAAGATGAGAAAAACAAACGCATATTTAGAACACGGACTATCATCATCAAAACCAGTGGTCAATAAATGCATATATTTAGAAATTAAAATATGCCTGGTTACCAAATAACGATTCAAACACAAAATGTCCAGAAACATGGCTTGGGGAGTTATAAGTTTGGTGAAAAGTTGAAATACCTTTTAGTGAAAAAATGCATATTGGCAACTAACGACAACATTCATATGTTTAGTCATTATATCAGAGATCCCACAAAGAAGAACTTAGCCTGTCAAAACAACTGGTAATATTCCTTTTGAAAGTTAATGACTTCCATACATAATTATTTCCACCACTATTACAAAATATGCAGATATTCGGCGAGGTCTTTTAAGTGCCAGCTGTATATCGTTTGTTTTATATTTGTGGTAACTTTCCTTTATTATGTTTTAAAGAGTACACTGTAAGTTACTTACAACTTTTCGAGACAGTTTGTCATATTGTTTGCCGCTGGTCTGTGGGTTTCTCCGGATCTCACTCCGGTGTCGCCACCATCACTGAACTGTCCTTTTTATAGAAGTGAAAACGTTTGGAGAGGTGCGTAAAACACCATTAATTAATCTTCATAATCCATCCGATCCCTATTTCTTGGTCTTACCACAAGTACATGTAGATTAAAATAATTGAAGAATCTATGAATGAAACATGTTTATATTATATATACGAAAATCACACATGATTAAATTAAATTAAACTTTTATTTGAATTTTTTAAAACATAGATCCTATTAAACTTGAAAAGATTAAAAAAAATAATGTAGATAAATTTGGCAAGTTTGCAAATGTTTACCAGTGCAGAATTTCGTACTTACAGATGTGAATTCATTAAAACACTCCCGTAGAGTGGGAAAACCAAAGAAATATTTTACTTAAATAATCTACAATTGTACTGCACTGAATTACGTTACTGTGAAGTGTTTATAAGAATGAATTCTCCTCATCACACCGGAGACATTTCAATATCAATGAATGTTTTTAATTAGTAAAAGTGCAAGCACGGACATCAGAGGAAATAGAGAGGAAACTGAAAATTACGTCATCATGGTTTAGCTGAGGAATGTACATTGTCAGATGCATGCATATATTGTAGGAAGTTTGCAAATATGCAATTTATTGGACGTGGCGGTATTTGAAGTTTTCTGAGAATAAAATAACCATCTTAGAATTTTGACGTTGTCTGTATTTACATTAAATACCGAAAGGATTCTGTATATCAGAAAAACCTTGTGACAATTATTTTTGTCTAATTTTTGTTAGAGTTTATTTAAAGATATTCGCGCACTTTCATTTTTGCATCGTCAGATCACGGTCCGTCCAAATGCAAGTACATACATAGAAATGACACCAAATTAAAACATTCACAAAATCGTTATTTTATTTTTGTGAATGAATAATGAACATAAATAATTGCAAGCTTGCAATTTAGGGTATACATGAATGTGCAGCTTGTGCAAAATCGATCACGTGGATATATAGCGATAATGGTTGAGTCAAGGGCGAGTTCAGCATATCAAATTGAATTCAAAATTACGGCAAACATATATACTTCATCGGGTTTTGCAGGTACAGTATACCGTTGCAATATACTTTTAAATCCGTATCATGCTCATACTAGATGGAAAAGTACACGGACACGCGGGAATTTTGAAAGGCAACAAAATCAATGTCAATCCTTTGTTCACTTCGACATTCAAACAAATCTAGTTTTGGAAAACATAAAAAGCTAGTTGTTTAATTTATTAATTATTTAATTTATTTATTTAACTTTTTAAAAGAATGTCATAAATGTTTGATATGAGTCTATTGATATTGCTTAACTGTGCCGTGAAATTGTGCAAAAAATTTAGCAGTCATCATAGGTGTGAACTGTCTATGAATCTTTGCAGCTGAGTAGCATATAATAACAACCAAAAACATACAAAAAATTTGATGACATCGGTTATAAATACAATTTTCTTGATAATCAGTGTTATGGTTCTTTTAACCTGTGTACGGTCACCAACTTTCCAGTTATATTACAATCAGTAGTCCTTTTACATGTATTGATTTACCGAAAGTCGTTTTACAGATATTTATTACCGAAAGTCCTTTTACAGATATTGGCGAACCGGAAGTCCTTTTAAAGACATTGGGGAACCGGAAGTCTTTTTTCACATTATTGGTGAACCGGAAGTGTTATTTTACGGCGTGCAGCTGGACGCGATATAAAAGTATACAAGTGTTATAAATTTGAAACATGAAACGAATATGCATGTATTTTTTTAAACAATCTAATTTTGTATTCCAAACAAGTATAGACCGCACAGTGGAAATTTCGGGGTAAGGATACGACATCAGTGTAGGTACTAGTATCGAATTACTGCCATGGAAATGAGACGACTTGGGAGCTTCTAGTACCTGATGACATTAGTATAACCGAACAAAGAAATTAGGTTTTATGTGTGATATTTTGTAACATGATACTCTGGTATCAGATAAAATTTCTATTCAAAAGTCTAAAGTCAAGTTATTGTATAAAAATGGATAATATTGCATTAGTTACCCACAGCTAGTCTTAATGCCAATAAAAAACATAAGTCTACAGGAAATTCCTGACGATTTTGAGGTTTTTCGTTTCATTAAAAATTCAGGCAGATCTGTCATTAAAAATATAAAAAAATGAATATTAAAACGTATTTATAAATAACTATTTCGAGACTTATTTTATGAGAACGAACTGTCTGGGAACCTTTGTGTACCTCCGAGGCTGTAAAATGGATAATGTGTCAAAAACTATGACGTTGGCATTATAGCAAAAACCGTTTAAAAAGGGACTATTATATAATAAGAAATACCCACATACAATACAGTTTTCTCCACTTCTTATACTTTTGAGAATAGAATATACCAACTTGATAACTTTTTTTTACATTCTGTTGGCGTTATAAAACGACCTATATTTCTATATTAAGTGGTAATTTTGTCATTATTTACCGCTTTTTATGTTCGAGATTTCTAAAAATTTTATCTAAAGATATTATCGAATTTTGAATGCAATTTAGCAAGCCAGAAAACCACAAGGGACACAAAGCTAGACCGCATATATCAGATATCGAATTAATAAAATATTTTATCAGTTCGAATCCAGCTATATTAAAAAGTGCTGAAACCACAACATTTATTTACAAACGATACAATGATAAGACGGTGTCAATCTAGTAGTTTACTCTTCAATTTCAGTGAATAAAATAGTAATAAAACGATATCAGACATGAGAAATATGAGATATATTATTCAAAAAAGGAAGAACGATTGTTTTTGATGCTTTGTTCTATTGCGAATATTAATAAATCTGAACTTGTAAGGGTACCAACTGCGTATCCATAAACTTGATGAATGCCCTTAACACGCCGTAATATAACAAGTTGTTAAAACATGAGATATGATTCCGCGGAAATCCCGATTAGCAACGCTGTCTGATAACGAATAAAGAAATGAAGAAAGCCACGTATGAATGGTTTGAATAAACACACCGTATTTTTGGCTTATGCATTAACTAAAATTGCTGCAGCTACATTAGAGGCTAATACTATTGTCGCTAGATACCCTCGTCTCTTCTTAATCAAACGAAAACATACCGATTCATTTCCGAACCATAACCTTAAAGTAATACTAAACTTTTAGAAACTGGCAAATCAAGTTGAACACATGAACATCCACGATGAAAGTGATATCGGTTGTTCCAGAATGTCACCACGTGTAAAATTAAGATTTAGAATTATGAACAATGAACTACGGGACACACAACATGCTTGAACATCGCTTTATGGCGTGCTTTTTTGAGAATTCGCCTCGTCGTCGTGTTTTGTTTGCTAATATATCGTTCAGCGGTTTCATACCCTCGATCATATATTCATAATTGCTATTTCGTGAGTATGTTGTGTGGTACGTTATAGATCGCACATTTGTTGATGATTGCAATGGATAGAGCCCTAAATGTAGATCATAATACGCCAAAGTATCCAATGTATTTGAAAAGTTAGATGGAGAGTCCTATTCGCCAAAGAACGTTTAATCTATAGCTTGAAGTAAATGGGTTTTTATGCTATGCGTTTTATCGGGATAATTGCTGTCATAAAGCACGTTTTGTTTTAATGTGTTACTGAACCAATTAACTTAGTTCCCCAAGGAATTTCTAAATGTTATCAAAATTGATAAATAAAAAAAAATGAAAATTTACAAAACATAGTGAAAATTAAAATTGAATTACAGTAACTTGAAAATTATCAAAACCAAATGTTAATATCAACTAAATTGCGTTTTTTATATGTGGTATCTTTACATAACGCATGCATCAGTGCGATTCAAGCTAATATCACTTCTACCCCACTACGATACATTTAAATACTTCACATCGGCGCTAACATCAAAGTGATAACTGTGAAAAAGCTGTTTTAATTGAATAAGTTAACAATTTTTGTCATATTTAAGAAATATTGTACTGTTGTTGGTGTTATCACAAGTGTTCGCAGTGGGGTATTAGAATGATATATGTTTTAATGTCATGAGGGTTGTCTATAGTTAACACACATTTTGAAATTTGAATATAAATAGTCTAGAATGCAGAATATGTCGGTGGTACTAATAAATAACAAGAACTTTGCGTTTTTCCCTACCGCCACTGTTTTAAAATTTAATGTTGCTGTAGATCTTCAACAACAATAAAACGCAAATTGTGATGTACAAAAAATTAGTTGTTTAAAACTTACACGTTTTGCATGTTTTTTGTTCTTGTTAACAACCCTTGCGAGGTAAATACGCTTAATAGCACGTATGTTTTAAAATAAGCAGAATAATCTAGTAAAATAAAAGAAAAAAGAATATATTATGCATTATTTACCTTAAATATAGAATATATCATTATAGTAAGTTTGTTCACTTCAGCAGAGAAAAACACTTATGTCGCCAAAAAATCGTGAATTGTCATATATTCTTTATTAAGATTTATGATTTAGGTATTCAAACTCGTATTTAAATTATGTGATAAAATTGCATAACGAATTTAAATTACCTGTTAAAATTATCGACTTAGCTGTGCTTGAATATGTGTTCATTTTACATAATTTTTTTGTTATATAACCCACGTCTACCAAAGATGAAGAATCATTCGAATTGATCATATTTTTATGATGGTTAATCGGCTAAGACGTTCCATGTACGATAGGGTGGATATAAATAGGATACATTGTTGTAAAGTCATTCTACTAAAGCAAATGACTTTTCGATAAAATGACTAAAGCGATGCTTAATATAAGAGAAATAACTCCGACAGTTTCTACTATTTCATGTTTTCAATCAGTCCTGACTTTCCAATGGAACCATTTTTTTCTATATCCTCTTTTTATCTTACAGATATTTTAACCAGAAGCTTGTGACCTGTTTTTTTAATTATACAAAAATGTATCCTGTTTAGAACTAAAAATTTAAGCTTTCTAAATTAATATTATTACACTTCTTTTGAATACATGTAATAAGTACTAAAAACGTACACGTATTTTAAGCAAAAAATCTCAGTATTTCATGATGGCTTAGTAAATGTAAAACAAAGGGTGGTGTTTAAGAATGGATTTTTTGGAGCTTACAAAAGTACTTATTGTTAATAACCATATATACTGGAAACAATCTTGTTATTAAATATAATACACGTTCAATCGCCAATTTTATAACAAAGTATTAAGACTTTACTGAACAATACTAGGAGTTTGATACATATCTTCCTTTTGTACAAAAGTGAAAGGGAAACAAGTAGTTATTTCTCAACAAACTTTTATTATTGGGTACGTTTGTTCGTTTACATCGTTTGTTATGTTGTGTATTCTTTGTACCACATGTGTTATAGCTACAAATTATAGACAATGGCATGGAAACGATTATTGTCTTTGTGGTAAAAACAGAAGGAAACATCTAGTATCAACGTTTACATCCAATTTGCTCCGGACAGTGGATTCATACACAATTTGCTTATTTGTAGCTAACGTAGCAAAACATTTTGATGGTCGGCCTTAATATTCCTCGAACTTTTGACATGTTATTCGGCTCATTTAGACAGACATTTTCATACAATAATTTAACCTCTACTGATACTTTTGTCATTCCATTTTAGAATCTGACCACTTGGTACAAGAGAGATAACTTAGATTACCTTTAATGTTTAAGTACTTGCTCTACATTTAATGTAACACCGATGAATCCTGAATCTTCTCCTTGTGATAACAGATTTATAAACCTTATGACCTGCGTTTTGAATGATAAGAAAATGTACAGGAAATCAAAGCAAATATATTCTGAAATAATTATTCTTAAAATATATTCTTATGTTTTAAATATTGAACACGTTTAACTCAAAACTAACTCTATATAAAGATATTTTTAATCAGAAGTCGCGCACTTTATGACCTGCGTTCTGATTGGTAAGACAATAGACAAGGAAATATTATGCAGAACCTTGTAAATTCTGTCCCAGAAAGAATACTCGCCAATTCATTCAACTCGACCCACATATATATAGATTACGTTTTATCTCTTAATAATCTTTATTTGGAGATTATGTATAGTACATGTCGTCTATTCTAGTTTATTTGAAATAAAAGATACGACTGATTCTTCAAATTCTGCTTCATCATATCTGGACTTAATTATGACGCTCACGAAAGGCTTCATTTAAAGCTGCAAGACAAACGTGATGATGTCATTTTTTCTATTGTGCAACTGTTCTTTGCAGCAATATACAATAACCTACTTTTCCTGCTAATTTTGTATTTGTTTCACATTTATGACCTAAGGAAGAGGTTGTTCCTACTAACGAAAAAGCAAAATGTAAAGAAACAAACTTCCTACAAATACATTGTTGCCGCATGGGTATTGCAAGCATAGACTTATCAAGGAACAAAAAAATATGGCCGCCATTGCAGGGTTGTTGATAAGTATGAAGTCTCTTTGACGTCCCATGGTTCCATGTTCCATCATTACACGTGGCGGGTGTGTCTAGCTGGACGAGGGAGATCGTTCTTCCAGAGCGCCCGACCTCCCTTTCCTGGTGGATGTTCTCCTGTTTGGCTTGGTTTGTCGGGTTTCAGGGATTTTGCTTTGGGATTATGGTTTGAACATGGATAGGGGTGTTTGTTTTTATTATTAGAAGAATCTTTGTAACAATAAATACTGAATACTTTTATGTGGAATTTTTAAAGTAAGAAACATTTTCATAATTGTACCAAGACACAAGTCTTTGCATAGAAAAGAAAAAAAATACCACAAACGATTAGCATCGTCATGTGATGGAGATGTACATATTAAATATTTAAATGACAAAATAGTAATAATGCTTAATAATAATAATACACACAATAATAGCATTAAATGTTAAATGTTTTAAAGTATTAGTTTTCATACAATTAAATTTTGTTGCTATAATAACTTGCTGGGGGTATTGCAAGCCTAGAATATAGGGTTATCACAGTATTGTTGATAAGTATGATGTCTAAACGAGAGACACTTACCCTTCTTGAGAACCCGGCCTCACTTCCGTGTCGGAAGTTTAATCTAATATGTCGGATTCAAAGTTTTTACTTTGCTTTGGGATTGTGATTTGGACATGGATTAGTATGTTCGTTTTTGATATAAACTTCTTTTCTTTCTATTATAATTATCACCTTAGCGGAGAATATATTTAAAAGAACATTAAGTATAAAAGGACAGTTCAATTGGTACGTATTGTGTTGACCTTCAGGATAGGGAAAGAACACGTTAGATAAGCAAAGGTTATACGCATGTAAGTGGACCGATAAAGGTTGGTAAATATGTCATTGTCAATAATATTTGGTTCCGTGAAGATCTGCAAGAAGATGAATCAATTAGGTAACCATATAAAGATTATTTAAATCTCATTTCTCAAATCGAAACATGCATTTTTTTTAAAACGACTTAAGTGGGATTTACTATCTCTCTTTGTCAACTATAATATTCGAGTTGTTTTGGAAATCTTGTATGTCCATATAACTAACATGTTGCACTAACGCCGTTTCATACCTTTAAAAAAACCAAACGTACATTCTAATCACAATAAACAGTTGACGTGATGACTTTTACTCACATTCCAATCACAATAAACATCTGACGTGATGACTTTTAGTCACAGTCCTCTGACGTGATGACTTTTAGTCACATTCCAATCACAATAAACATCTGACGTGATGACTTTTAGTCACAGTCCAATCACAATAAACATCTGACGTGATGACTTTCATTCACATCACAATCACAATAAACATTTGACGTGATGACTTTTAGTCACATTCCAATCACAATAAACATCTGACGTGATGACTTAAGTCACATTCTAATCACAATAAACGTCTGACGTGATGACTTAAGTCACATTCTAATCACAATAAACGTCTGACGTGATGACTTAAGTCACATTCCAATCACAATAAACATCTGACGTGATGACTTAAGTCACATTCTAATCACAATAAACATCTGACGTGATGACTTAAGTCACATTCTAATCACAATAAACATCTGGCGTGATTTGTTTTAGTCAATTCCAATCTTACGAGAGTTTCACTCACATTCCTATCACAATAACCATAATTTCATGTTTTAGGATTATTACTTGTGATCATTAGCGTTATTGCTAAACTAACTAAAATTAATGGAGAAATCAATTGTTTATGTAACGTCCACCGTTTAAATGGTTACATATACCGATGTCCAGATATTACTGAGCCACCATTTGCCACATTTTATGCTCATGGCTTTGATATTATACAACCACTACAGACGAACAAAGACGAGTTTACATCAACGCTACACTGTCGACCGTCCATTGATGCATTATCCTACCAAATCACAGGATGGCATGCTGTTCAAGTAGAAGAGAAGGTAAGGGACAAATTCTATACAATTAATTAATTAATAACACTGGGTCATGGTGCCTGTATCAGCCTAGGTTAGAATTCCTATCGTGGAGGTCCTAGTGTGAGACAGCTTCGTCCTGTCGATGGTTGGTGGCTTTAGCCGGGTACTCTGCTTTTCTCCATCATCCAAGAATCTTGACTGGGGAGTCAATTCATTACCGTTAATACAAAATCATACAGTCGCAAGTCCTTCAAGTGTGCAGAGACTGAAACTTTTGTATATTAGAGTTTGTAAAACACAATATATGCATATAAGTCGTTTTTATAACGTCAGGGTAACATAATAATTTGTTTCCAAGTAGCATGCGAAATGTGTTATAACATAAAACTTCAATTCAAATTCTCTCAAAACAAAAGGAAAAAATCAACATAATAAAGAACTTCATTTAATCCCTTTTTAAGAGCTTCAAACAGTCTTACTAGCAACTTTGATTGGAGATGTCCATCTAGTTACTGTGAAATATTCGACGTAAAAAAACAATTCTATAGTAAGCACTTGAGCTCTAACCTTGCAAGTTAGTGGTATTGTAAACAGGGAATTAATAGAATGTTTTTACCTTCCCTTTATTAATCAAAAGCAAACATTATAATCTGTGTCCGAATCACAATCCGGAAGCAAAGTAAAGCTTTGAAACTTACAAGTTGCATGTGAACTTCCACCAGGGAAGGAGACCGTGTGCTCCGGAAGGTTATGCAACACCTGTTTAACTAGCTACAACCGCTAGGTTTGTAATCAAAATTGAGTGAAAGGAACACGGAACCATGGAACGTCAAATATCTTGGACACAGGGGCATCAAACTTATCAGCAATACTGTGCTGACGGTAATAAACCTTTTTAGGGAGCTGATAAGCCTAGGCTTTTAATATCCCCGGGTCAACAATTTATTTTTATGCAATTTACTTCGTTCTATTAACGATATCGATAATGTTGTTCCTTTTCAGATTGGTTTTGTTCCAGAAGGAGAAGGAATGAAGATATACAAATGTAATCAAACCAGTAAAGGATACCAAAGCAAGTATTTTGTTAACACATACTTCTGGGTTGTCAGTCACGTGTTTATTTCGTTTTGGGGTTGTGCTGCATATAGTAGCACTGTTTGGAAGGGTCCAATAGCTCAACAATTTTTTCTTCAAATAACAGGACTTTTCTGTAAACTTATGATAAAGAACATTGTCACATACGCTTTGATCGAGAGCGCTTACATTTTTTATATTACCAATGTTGGTATTCAGTTAAATCGATATGTGGATTTATCCATGGGTTAGCAGCCTATTTCTATAAATATTTTGGTTACCATCTGTCAGCCAGCAACACTTGGATTTCTCATATATTAGTTTTAAATTCTTATGAAAAAATGCATTAAAAGTAGCGAATAGAAAATTAACACAACTTCCATGTGATTGCATATGTCATAAATACTGTCTGTGTCTTTCATATTGAATCAATTTTAATACTTTCTCTGTTAAACATACAGCCCTATACAAGGTTACTAATGACAAACTTTATTAATTTTATTTTAGCATTGTCTCTAACCAAACATTGTCCAGGGATTACTGTACATACTGTGACAAGTAAGTAATTTTATTAGGAAGCATTATATTCCATTTATTTATTTTATTTGGTATGATATACAAGGAGTGGTCAAATGCTGATAGAAAGAGGTATATATTGCAGCAGTACGTAAAATGACGTCATGAAACTACGTCCTATAAGATCAATGTTACGAACTAAAAATAAAATGAAAATTTCCCTTTCTTATAACATTATTGAAACAATATTATGTAAAATAAGAAAACATGTAACATTAGCTTATCTCTTTGTGAACATGTATGTTATTTATGGTAAAAACACGGGTTTTGTCCTCCGTAAACACCAGTTCCTATACTGCTTCCAGTAGGTATTGAGAGAACATCCTGTTGGGAAAAAATAAAAGGAATTTCCCGATCATAAAACTTCCGGAAGAGCATGGAAACGCGATTCGATTGGAGATCAAGAATTCTACTACCAACAGAAAGCATGAAAATGGACGGAAATCTTTGATAGTGAGACATCTGACATTTTTACATAGTAATAATTCCTAGGGACTGTTAGTGGTTAATTTAGTTATAATATAAGTTATTAAACGTACATCTAGGTTCTCATAATTAATGCCAGGAGGCTTCAAATTCAATCATGTCTCCACTGAGATATCTGGGGACCTGTCTTGCGGATACCTTAATTGGCACTGACCACTGCTATTCAGTTTCCGGGTCTGCTATTGGTAATTATCACTCTCTACAGGATTTATTCAAAATTTGGCAACAATTTAAAGTTCAATGAGCTTAATTGCGACAAACAATGATGTGAACTTCACATTCCTTAAATGGGATTGTCAACTTTAAATTTCGAGCTTCTCCATTATTTTGATACAAATCTTTTTCAGAAATACCATCATTCAACTGATTTATATTTTGTATTAAACATAACCAGCGTCTATATATATATATATAATCTTCTCAATAGTCAACATAAACAAAACCATGTAATATAATATTACACACGTATTGGATCGTTCTTGAGACCTTGGTAACCAGCCGCAACATTCCAGTGTGCCCCTCTATCAAATCGACTGTTGATGGTTTCACTGACACTTTTGATTGATTTAGTATTTTAATACAAACTAGAAAAACTGTGAGCCAGAAGCTCACAAAAATACCCACCCCGCTCCCAAAAATCCATCGGATCAATTTTTAAATAGGAGGTGCACATCTACATTATATCACAAAGATTGTGTGAAAGTTTCCTGAAAATCCATTGAAGGGTTTAGGAGGAGTTGCGGATAAGAGATAGTAACGGAAGGACGGAAGGACACCCCTATCACTAATACCCCCACTTTTTAAGCGGGTTAAAAAACTCATGAGTTGAAGGAAATATTTATTCTATTTGTTCTTCGGAAAATCAACATTATATATATTTTTGACAAAATATCCACAAAAATTAAGTAGTACTTCTTTGGGAGTATGTACGTACAGGTTTACGTTGCTTCTTTATAGTGTGGTCAATCAACTCTTTTTTTTAGAGAAGACGGATTGTATTTTAAAAACTGTTTTTTTCTGGAATATATGATAAATAGAATATTACATAAGTACTCATGTAAGATCCCCTGTATTTGAAACATGAAAAAAGCCAATCGTGGACAAACAAACGATACACTCATTGTTGTTCCGTTTTATTGACCCACTCCCTTACCTTTTGACGTCAATGGTTATTTAATTTGGATAAACATGGTATCATTGAACTTTTTTCAAATAAATAATAAAATGAGCTTCCTTTCTAGGACAGAAGCGTTCACAGTGTTTATTTCAATGTGTGGTAGATGATGATTTTGGTTTTTCTCCATTATTTATAAGTCACATTTTCAATTATATCTGTTTTTCGCCATTTTCCAAGATAGCGTACCCAAAACATCACCAGCACAATCAACAAGTACGCCAACAAGCGTCAAAACACCAACAACAAGTGTCACAACACCAACACCAAGTGTCACAACACCAACAACAAGCGTCACAACACCAACAACAAATGACCCAACAACGCGAACAACGACAAAATCCACATCCTCAGCTGCTCCTACAACAGCCTCACCACGAACACAACCACTAACGAGTAGATCAACACTGAAACCGTCCACATCTGCATCCACAACAATAAAGCCAACTTGGATAACTGTACCAAGCGGATGGCATTCCAAAGGAAAAAGTTATTATTATTATTATAATAAAAAAATCCAGTCTTTTTCTTACACATCCCTTAAAATGCGAACCTTGCTGAACTGAATGTACTTAACGCAATTTAATAAGAATTATAGTTTAATACTGACTTTTAAACACTGTCATATGAAAAATATGTTTTAAATCTTGCACCAATGATTTTAAATGTTTTCTCTTCGATAAGATTTCTGAAAAATCTTCTTTATCGAGTGTCAAATAAAAAACAAACACACTAATCCATGCCCGAATCACAACCAAGAATCGAAGCAAAGTAAAAACTTTTGAACTGACACGTTTGGTTAGACACGTAAACTTTCACCCAGAAAGTGAGGCCGGGTGCACCGGAAGGGTAAGGGTTTAGCTTGCTACATCCGCCACGTGTGTAATCAAAATTGTGTGAAAGGAACATGGAACTATGGGACGCTAAATATATCCAGGGCAATCCTAGACACAGAGACATTAAACTTTCGACAATACTGTGATGACGGTTATAAAACATTTTGATAAGCCTATTTTAGCAATATCCCTCGGTCAACATTTTTTTTGCAGACAGTCTGCTTCGAAAACAAAGTCCCCGTAGTGAGAACAAGCTTTACCATAGTGTATTAATTTGGGAAACAAATACACAATAAGCAGGAGAAGCAGATATAAGGGAAAGTTGACAATAGAAAAAATTGGTCATCACGTCTGTCATAAAGTTTCAAATACAGGAAAATTGACCTATTCGCCTATATGACTTAAATGTATATGTTTTAAAACGTTGTCATGAACCTGTAGGGTTTCTTTACTTATACAAATAATAAAAATATGACTAAAACACAAAACAAACAAACAGTATATAAGAACGGATTTTAAAGCGGAATGCAAAACTTGATGTAAAGACAGAGTATTGTTACAGGACCGAAAAAAGAAAGACAACACAACCATTATTGACATCTTTAAATAAATTCAATCATTTTTAAAACTTTTCTTACAGATCAGACGACAATAAAGCCACCAGTATGGGTAACCATTCCAAATAACAACCAACCAGCACAGACCACAATAAAAACATCAACATGGGTAACAATTCCATATAGCAACCAGCCAGTACAGACAACAGGTATGTGTTGACCAAATGTACATTAATATTGTGCGACCATTTGTCATTCACAAACGCGATATAATTTCACGATGTATTATGCTAATTTTTAAGTTTTGTAAAACAAAATATTGAAAAATCAACACATGGCAACGTTTGCTAATTTTCAATACAATATATCATAAAAATTAGTTAAAAAAAAAAAAAAAAAAAAAAAAAAACCCAAAACAACAACAACACCAACAACATTGACATGTGTAAAATTTGCAAGTCATGCTAAAAGCAAAAGGTACACAAGTAGAACAGTTTTCAACAAGTGCATACTTTCGTCACGTGCACGTAGAATGGTTGCGTTCATGACCTTTTAATAACTGGTGTCATTCTTCGGTATACTTTCATAATAAAATTTAAAGAGGAAAACATGTTTTGGTAATAACATGTAGAGTCAAAAACACAAAACAATAAACAAAAGAAATCTAGGCAAGATAAACAACAGTTAGAAAATATACCCTTTACTCAACAACCTGCTAAAATTGAAGGTGCCTGACTATAACTATAAACAAGTATACAATAGTGTTGTTGGTTTTACAAATTATATTTCACGTTGAAGGAATGTCAGTTTTTGTAGTTGTATTATAATTTTTTTTAATATTTCATTCAGAATAGATTTTATTTCTTCAAGTATAATCGTGTCCGTTACACCAAAATGCCAACATGTACTCATATCCGTACCGTAACAAATTTTTTATGATTTAATATATTATTTGTACATTGGTGCTTACCGTGCCGGAGCACCCGACCTCACTTCTCTGGTGGAAGTTCACGTGTTTATCCTAACTTGTCAGTTTCAAAGTTTTTACTTTGCTTCTGATTGTAATTGTGATTCGTACATGGATTATGTTTGTGTATAGAATTTGAATTTAAATGGAACATAAATTGCAATACAAATCAAACACAAAGATAACCGTCTGTGCTCAATCACAATTCTATAAACTACAACATAAGTATAATTTGATTTATCATTTATTGCAGGGAATATTAAAGTAACATTTCGTAATCCATTTGGTAAGTAATTTAAAATGAAACACCATGTTTCATAAGGATTTCATAATGGGGAAACTTAGTAGTTTAAAATGTAGACTTGCTGACTACAGTGTATAATTCTCATCACACCCTCCTTTTTGCCTGACCTTTCGGACTATAGTGTATAAGTCTCATCACACCCTCCTTTTTGCCTGACCTTTCGGACAACAGTGTATAATTCTCATCACATCCTCCTTATTCGCTAAAACTTGATTCTTGTGCCTTTTCTATTTCTGTGCCTTTCAGACGGAAATGTGTTGCCCGGAAAAATATCGGATCTTCAATTTATCAGTGTTTAAAGTGTATTCACAGAAATGACTAAAAATGCTTTTGAAAATTGAATAAGAAGACTGAAATTGTGTATCAAAGTCAAAGTGGAGTACTTTGAAGGAATTGTTCATTAAATTAGTGGAATGATTTCATTGACGTAGTTTTCGTTGCATTCATGTTTGAACCGTCCTCGTATGCAGTGTCAAAAATGCCGCAGTCTTTAAAATTCCCCATAACAAAAAGAACATTTATACTCTCATTCCAGGTCATAAAGGTATTTGTGATGTTTTTAAGGTGGAAATGGCATTGCAAAAGAAAATATCAATGGGCCATCATTTAGCAAGGCCGTGTAAATCTGGTTCTGGTAATAATTACGAAGCCGCAATATTTGCACTGTGTCAAGCACCCCATATAAGTCAATGGAAAAAAGATCAAAAGGTTTGTACGAATAGTTTTAATTCCGTTTTTATCGTATTGAAGGAATCATCTTAAATGCACATGCCAATCTAGAGCACAGTTGAATAAATTCATGAAACATTCAGTAAAGACATTACCCCTATATTCTACTTAATTTGCTTAAGAATGTTGGTCATTTTGATATTTTTACCCCTGGGGAAAACAGTTTGGTTTCACAGTTTTGACCCAAGCACTACTGATGAATTGTATTCCGAAACGATCGTCTAGTGCTGTAAAATTGGTAAACTGGTATGATATAAATAACTACATGTAGAGGATCTAGGAATGAGTTATCTTAAACAAATCAAAATAAGAAACAACATTTTTTGGTCAACAAGTTCAAAGAACAGCCATAAAAACCCGAAGATAAACACATTTTGAGACCACTCTTTATGAACAAATACTATTGCAGGACGTTATCACACATCTTTTTTTTTTACAAAGAGTCCGTTAACTTGGAATTTACGCTAGTGCACCAAAGGATTCCACCATGTTTGTGCGGTACAATTGCTTCGCATGAATTTGCGCGATAAAATTGTTCCGCATAAACGTTCAAGGATTTGATCACGTAGTAAATTTGAAAACCGTATTTTTATAATATTTTAAAAAAATTAATAGATTTATTATTACAATTTACAGGTAAAGGGTAACTGTCATAATCTTCATCTTTACACACCTGTCAGTCCGTTTATAGGTAACAGTATGTATAACGGGGATGGTGTTGGAATTCTGACAGAATGTTTGCCATCTGGCGGATTTAAGGTAATTAAAATACAGTATAATTATAATGTTACATTATTTTAATTGAATTAACCGACACTAGCTAGTACCATAATTAATTCATAAAGAGTTTTGTGCGTTTTGTTAATGAGGGCAGCCGAGGATTTGATATTTTTTCATGTCAAACATAAGATTTTAAGATAAAATCAAAAACAAACATACTAATTCATGTCCGAATCACAATCCACAAGCAAAGTAAAAACTTTGGAACTGACAAGTTAGGTTAGACACGTGAACTTTCACCAGGGAAGTGAGGCCGGGTGCTCCAGAAGGGTAAGCACCCCCTGTTTAGCTAGCTACACCCGCCACGTGTGTAATCAAAATTGTGGAACGGACTCTAAAAACTACCAGTAAAACAATTTACCAAAAGTCTTCAAAAAGGAAGAAGGTATTTCTTGTGAAACGTTATACAGAATAAAGAATTATATTTCCTTGACAGGTTGCCCGGCAGAGTTGTGGTGGTACCGGTATTGAGGAGATAGTAATACATACAAGTGGTTCTAGTGGATTATTAACAGATCCTGACGCGTTTTATACTATCCATTGGTAATTTAATTTTATGAATATAATAAATGGTATATTTAATTTTAAAACTGTTTTGTTTAATTTATCAAGGTCAATCATTGAATTGCATAAATATTACTATAATAGAATTAACCATCTTTGAACTATAATTCTAAGTGATTAATGGACTGAGTTCTAGTTTCATAATCATCCCTAAACTACAATTTCCTTCAACCTGCACTACAGACTAAGTTTAACACTACGCTGCCTAATCGGCTACCCATCTCGGCCCCTGCTTACATATTAATATTTTGGCAACTTTGTCGTGGAGCTTCGAAGCTGAGAGGTCACAAAACGTTCAAATGGGACATGTATATGGTAAATGGCGAAATTACACGAACTATCATTATGGCGTTGTTAGCTGCTTCATTGTGCAACAAAATCAACAGTATGTGCTAGATACACAAAAGCACATGTTAAGAAATACAACATGTAAAAACATTCATATTATATTTACAGGAAAAAATAAATTCGATGTTATGAAATACATTGTACATGTAATATTGTCTTTTGTCTTTTGATTCAGTATCCAATCAAAACAGTTTAGCACAACATGGACATATTCCGTAATCCGTATGGTTGGTGTCAGTGTTTCTAAATATTTAGTTCATAAAATGACCATGGGCCATATAATCACTTGTCTGATTTTGGTTTTGGTTTTGTTTTTTTTTCTCGATTTTCATTCTTTTGTTGTTAATTGTTCTTTTTTGACATTGGCTATTGGCAATTGCATATTTTTTCAGACACATGTATTTTATTACATTAGGATTTATTCTTGATATTCATTATCGTTGCCAATACTGGTAAACGTAGAATGTAGAATTTGTCAAAAACAAAACAAAATTATCCATTTTTTTCAAACCAAAAATTATTGGTTTAGTGTGTTTGCATACAAAACGAAGGGACCAGAAATTTGACTCTGTATACAAATTCCTTTAGTTCTATGTTTATTTCATTCGTAATATTGATTTCACACGCAGCGGGTGTATCTAACTAACCAGGAGGTGCTTACCCTGGCAGAACACCCGGACTAACTTCTCAGCGGGTGTATCTAACTAAACAGGAGGTGCTTACCCTGGCAGAACACCCGTCCTCACTTTTCGGTGGTTTACCGTGCCAGTTTCAAAGTTTGTACTTTGCTTTAGGATTGTGATTTGGACACGGATTAGTATGTTTGTTTGTATTTATTAAACCCGCCATTTGAGTTTGTACTGCTCTTCGGGTTATAGGTGTGTCTTTTTGTCGTTTATGTTCATTTTGTTTTCAGTCGGAAAATTGAAACGTTTTTGTAACTTATATGATTTTGTCCTGTCTGGTAGATTTTCAAATAGATGTGTTGTTATGTGCAGAAGTTTTGCTTTTCAGCAAAACATTATAACATCTGCCAACAGCAATGAAGACCAAATTAAAACCACAGGAATAACAAAATAAGTACTAATCGTGATATGTTGTTAATTGAATTGACGAAACGTGTAAACGTGTGTAGGTTTGTTGGTTATCAGGTTGAATCATGATTTAGACAAAAACATTTGAATTGAAAAAAATCAAGTTTCATCATGATCAATCAAATAGTGTCGAAGAAAAGTGAAAAAAAATCATTGAAGTTATTATGGAACATTCAATCAGAAAAAAGGTCTAAAAGGTTACTATGAATTCGATGAAATACTGCAATTACTCTTAAGTTGATTCATGTTGTAATTAAGAAATGTTGTAATATGTGTTTACATACCTACCTACCTACCTATCCTCTTTGCTCTTAGTGGTGCATGAGGAGACGCACGGATCACCCTACTTCGTCCTGTTCATCGCATCTACCTGGGCAGTCCTCTAACCTGACCATCCAGTATCATTTCATTCGTTTTCATTTGTTCTTCTCGAAGGTCTCTCTTGGTCTTTCTCTGTTTCGTTTTCTTTCTGGAGCCCGGGTCAATGCGTTTATTTAACAGAAACATATCTGTTATTCTAATAAAAAGTCAAAAAAAAAAAAAAAAAAAAAAAAAACAAATCATGTCTAAATCACAATCTTTAAAAGCAAAGTTGAAAACTTTTAAAAGTGGCAAATTAAGTTGAACACATGAACTTCTACCAGGGAAGTGAGGTCGGTTATTGCGGAAGGGTAAGCAGCTCCTGTATATATATATATATATATATATATATATTATATATATATATATATATATATATATATATATATATATATGCATGCAGATTTTGTGTTTGCATAGCCATTTTGAAAAGCATTGATAAAACAAACAAATGTTTTGTATGACATCGAGCATTTTTCTGAATGTCACAAGATTTGTAACCCAGCAATGACTTTATACGTTCTAGTTAGTCCATAGTATTTCAGTTTCCTTATGTTCCCGATTTCATAAAATGTATAGCTCCATTTACAGATATATATCATAAAATTCTATTGTTTGAAAGTATGTGAATGTCATCGTTCCATGTACGCTTGAAATAGAAGATACAGCTAATTCTGTCAGTTCTGCTTCATATTTAGACTTCTACCTAAATTATAACGCCAACGAAATACTACATTTCAAGCTATATGACAAACATGATGACTTCGTTTTTATTATTAACTTTCCTTTTTATGCAGCAATATACCTGGTTCTCTTGTTTATTTTTGCATTTGTTTGACAGTACAATTGCTATGGTTACAGTGTTGACCCAATTGCAAGCCTGGGCTTATCAGGGCCCTCAATCGTTTTATGACCGTCATCACAATATTGTTGATAAGTATGACGTATCTGTATCCAAAATTGTCCTGGATATATTTGACGTCCAATCTTTAATTTTCATTACACATGGAGGCTGTAGCCCTGATTAACAGGAAACGTTTATCTTTCCGGAGCACAATGTCTCACTGTCCTTGTTTGTGTGTTAATTTTATTTAAAGTTTTACTTTGCTTTTGGATTGAGATTTGGACTTGGGTTAATATGATTGTTTTTGATTATTCGTTAATTGTCTTTTCTAAAAAAGCAGTAAAGTATTCTAGAAAGACAAAACTTAGAAGGACAGGGCATCAGAACGTTCTGGTTGGGCCTATATATGGTCAATATCGCGATTATTTGCAAAACACTCTTACATGTTCTAGTGTCATTTGTGTCTTGACCAGTTGATTCATAGTGGTGAAGGGCACGGTTGTTTGGACATACATTAGAATTTGTATGTTTGTTTTTCATACACATGTGCGTGTGGAAGAGAAGTATAATAAAAAGTTATAACAAAAATATTAATTATATGTATTTTTAAAAATAACAAAACTGTTTGTGATATACATGTAATATGAACGTGACCACTTTAATCAGTGGTCTAATTTTGTGTTGTTTTTGTTCTTTTTTTTTTTTTGTTGCTGGTTACATTTGCTATTGTCAGCTACAATTTAATAATGTTGTCAAGACCGTAAATAGAATAATTCAAAACCGAAATTTCAAATGTAAAATATTTCTTGCTTGTTTTGTGTTTGCTGACAATTCAAAAGACCTTTTTAACTTGTATAGGTAAACAACTTTGACCTGTCCTCTTGACCTTTAATTTACATATGCACTGTGGACGAGTGCATTTACGTTTACGAATCACGTGGATTTACTGTATTTTGTCTACATTATGCGAACACTAATCATGTACCTTGAGTACATTCTATAAACAGTGAATCCTACTACTACGCATTTATTGGATGGATCCTTCAATATAAATATTCCAAATAAAAGGCCAAGTGAACAGGTCAATGTTGTTTGTCTATAATACGTTAGTTTCACGTGTACATACATACACATGTACTTCTATATGTTTGTTATAAAATCATTATGTGGCGTTTAATTAATTCTCTTTAGGTTATAGACTTGTGTGTTCCTTTGTGTTAATTGTATTTGTCAGTCGTAAATTGAAATGTTTGCCTGTTGTCTATTTCGATTTCCTGTCTAGTGTACGGTAAAATAGATGTGTTGCAATAAGCAGAATTTTTGCTTTATAACAAGGATTAGAACTTGCACATGGCAATAAAGACAAAAATGAAAATATTCCATCAAGGTGAGAACACAGAAAAAACAAACAGCCCCTTGTCCAAATTAAAATTCTAAAGTTAAAGCTTTGAAACTAGCAAATTTAGTAAAACAGCTGAACTTCTTCCATAGGAAAATAAACATACCAACCTTGATTTTCTATAGATTGAAATGATACAATCATCTTAATGTGTGTAGGTTGTTATTTGTGAAGTTTAATTATGACCGAGACAAAAAGGCATCTTTTGTATTAAAAACATGAAGTTTCATCATGATCAATCAAAAACAAACATACTTATCCATGTCCAGTTTCCGAGAAAAGCAAATACAAAACATAGGATGGACGTTTTTCTGGAAAATATAATCGAACAAGATTAAGTTTTAAACATATAACGGGGGCGGGCTTATATTAAATTAACAGATTAATAGTTTACTAAATATGTATGACATGTACCTTCTGTACTTAACAAGTCCCCACTAAATTTATGATTACAATGATTGTGTGTGCGTGTGTGTGTGTGTGTGAGCAAACGCAAGAATTCCGGTCCATCACAATCCCAAAAGTAAAGTATAAACATTGAATACTTTGCAATATAGTTGAAGAAGGCTATGTTTACCAGCGAAGTGCAACCGGGTGCTCTTGAAGGACAAACACATCCTATAGGTCGTCAAATTAATTTTGGATCAAGAGACATCACTCTTAACAGAAATATTGTGGTGATCAACAATAATAGTATTTGAAGGTCTTCTTAAGCCTTCCCGAGCCAAGGCCTTTTTTGTAAGCAGCTTACATTTTTGTATAAATTTCCGTGTTGAAAACAATCTCTACCACAGCCTATAAATTTCGACCTTACATTAATTTTTCTGTCTGGGGCATTTTAAAATAGATTAAAATTAATAATGTGCAGAATAAATGTTTGCTTTTCAACAAAGATTTAAAATACATGTACGTGGCAGGAAACACAAACGAAAAACAATACTGCACCAATATGACAAGACAGGATGATTCAAGTACTAAAGATAATGGTGTACATTGAGATGCTAGATATGTTAATTATGTGTAGGTTTGATGATTTTTAGGTTTAATCCTGGCAGACACAATAACAGCATTAAAAGTAAAAATTGGCTTAATCATTGAAAATCAGCTTGTTCATCATGATATTTTTTATCTAAACACGTAGATACTTTGAATGGTCTAGAAACTTGCAAGTGAAAAGCATAAACTTGCAACAGTCAACACAACCAAGAGCATGAAAAGAAATAAATGACAAAACGGCCAAACAAGACAAGACCAAAAAAGAAAGACACATATTGGGACTACTGGTTATAACATTACCAACTTATGACGGACACTGGAGAAAATATACAACAATTAAAGAAATGCAAGAGCTAAAGTGGCACTTTCATTAGCTTTGTTTGTTTGGTGATGTCTTGTTGAAATAAGACGATAAACACACAATTAGTTAAAACTTTAGGTTTTATTAATTTTTTAATTTTTTCAAAAATATAATAAAAATAAATAAATTCATTGATTTCTATGACTTCAATAATATTTCAGGTATCAAAATAAAAAGGATTAAACTTAACTATCTGAGGCACTATTTTACAAAGCAATACTGATAATAAGACAGTGACTACATCTAACTGATTTGTCTTTCTACATATAAAACATATGTCACATCACTATGAAAAAACACAATGATAATTGCTAAGTTTGAATCGGGGTTACATTTGTCATAAAATTGTTGTGATTCATAACGGTAACAGCAACTCCAGGCCCCGGTTTCACAATCGTTCCTCAAATAAGATTTTCCTTAACTTAAATTTTGCAAATTTTGGTAATCTCTGCTTTGAACTACTGATGAATATTTTTGTCAAAATTAAATGCAAATGTTTTAATCTAAAGGGGATCTTGAAAATAACACAATGAATTTCTGAATATCTTGAAAATAACAAAATTGTGAAGATTTGAAATTTTGCAAATATATGTTAGCTAAGGAATGATTGTGAAACCGGGACCAAGTTTCACAATCATATTGGAAATTTTCCTGAACTTAAACCCAGCAAATTTGATATCTGAATGATTATCTAATTTTTCAAGACATTTGTGAATTTAAGGTTTCATTTTGAACAACAGTCAAAGCTTATTACAACTACTGTATATTTTAATTTTGTTGAAAATTTGCCTTTGCAAAATTCATGTATAGCCAAAATTTTTACAAGATTTAAGTTAAGGAAAATCTTGCTTAAGGAATGGTTGTGAAACTGAAGCCTTCACAATATATACAAATGCTACTTGCTTTTCAGTGAAACTGGAAATCAATGATATCAATTTTATGAATAGAAAAAAATTAAACTGCTTTTATCAAAAAAGTATAAAACTTAATTAAACAAGGGTCCTTTACATATATTAAAGTGTATTTTAGTACTTTATTTAAGTCTTTTTAACATTCAAACATTTCAAATGCTCAGTATTATATAAAAAATCTCAACAGAGATTAAGAGAGGTTACAAAATAATCAAAGTAGTTAGATTCTGATGAGATTTGTTAAGTTCTTTTCAATTAGATACATATAAAAGACAAATAAGCTCAACAATACAGATTCTAAATGTATTTTGCAAGAGAGGTCTGGGTAGCAACTGTTGCAAACACCACACAATACAAGAAATTAAACGATAAAATACACAAAAAAGAGAAAAAAGTAAATCAACAACACTTGAATAGATCAATTATCAAAGTGAATTTAAAATTACTTTAAAACTATTTCACAAATAAAGAGAGTTTTATTTAAAGTGCTAACACACTATCGTTTTCATATTTCAAAAAAACACTCAAATTAAATCAGTCAAACTGATCAGGCCAAATATATATACATACTAGTAACTGTTTTACACAACAAACAAAGGGCCTTAGACAGATCATTTTTTCAGAATAATGGTTTAAGTTCTCACCACAGAACAAATTCAACATATACATAATATGTAAACATGTCATAAGCATTGCATAAGCTAAGAAAATACAGCTGAATTTAAGCACTCTATAAGCAGAGGAAATAAAAATAAATTCAGTTGCATAATTTACCTTATTCTTACAGTCTATTTATAAAAATGTGTTAACTTTAAGTTTTATTTTTCATTCAAAAAACATGTCTGAAAAGTGTGCAGACCAGTATGTAATAAATGAGTCCAGTATTAATACTTCAGACAGTCAAAAATCAGAACAACTTCTATTTGTGACTTCCTCAAAAATTTCGAGTTTCTTCTAAACATTTTACATAACATATAATGTGTGTGTGTGTGTGTGTGTTGGGTGGTGGTGGTGTTACGAAAAAGTCCTATAAAAAAATCAACTTCTACTTTCATTGCAATAAAGCATGATAGAGGAATCTCAAAGATGAAACTGGTCATTTTTGGTTCCAATATATATATACTCATATTATATTTTGTTTAGGATGAGGCTTATAGTAGGGTTCTTTGTTCAAATCTGGGTACAAGTTTACATGTTTTCATAAGTTTAAACAGAAAAAGTGTACAGGAGTTTCAAGACAAGGATATCTAACATTTAAAAAAAAATTAATTTTACTGGTGTGGTAATAAAACAAATTTAAGATATTGACAAAATACACAAATAGAACAATACATGTACATGCAATATCTGATTTTCTATTCCATTACTAAGCACCATCCATATGGAAGATTCCCTTTATTATATAATACCCTGGAATATATCTATAAACTGGAGTTTCTATACTTTTTATTAATCATGATATAATGTCAATACTACTAGTATTCAAATCCGGCTTTACCCAAATTACAAAAACAAGCATATACACTTAATTTGATTACAGAGTATACAAGTATAAGATTTTTGACATTTTTTGTTTGCTGGAAACAGCAGATTATTAAAATTCTAGACAATAAAGAATCTTGAAGATATATTGTTTCAATATGGATGGAGATTCAAACATAAATAAACATTTGAGTAGAGTCGAGTAAGTAATGAAATGTTATATCCCAGTCAAGATTTCTTCATATAGAAGCAGTCAGTATAGGGAAGATGGAGGAAACTAGAGTGTCCAGAGAATACTATCAACATTGCCAAGCAAACTAACTATCTTTCTCACACTAGGATCTGTGTCGAGTGGGATTCAAATGCAGGTAGTAAGAAGGGCTTTGATTGTTAAGACAGCACTAAAGACCACACCACCAAGGCCCCCACTCCTCTCCTCCCCAAAATAAAATTTGAGATTTTATGCCAACATATTGAAAATAAAAGGTCTTGTCACTGACCATACAATGTTTTTGCCCTCCAATGTATAACAACACAACTGGAGACTATTTTCTCATTAGATTATGGATATAACTCAAGAATGGTTGTGCTGACAGAGACAACTCAAGACTTAATAGAAATTTCCTTTAAAATGTATAAACGTGGGTTAAATTACAACAGAAACGACAAAAAAATTCATAATGTACTAAAATACATATACCACCATACTATTAAGTACTAAGTCTTGACTAGATATCCGAGTATAATGTACTGATAATGTACTGATAACTTAATAAGAATGTAAATAACTTACAAATTTCAGAAAAATGGATTACATCTTAAGTGTATTGGATATGCCTTAATTACAATGTACTTAATAAAGTAATAACAAGAGCTATCACAAGACTGTAGCTCACCTGCACATATGACCAAGATCTAAGGTTTGTACATGTAAAAAAATTTCTTAAGCTACAAGTAAACAAAATAAAAATGTGTTGTATTTAGTCGCTAAAATATAGTTATAATTATATATTAATTATAAATTTGAAGCTTTAGAAGCAAGATTAACATGCAAGAAATCACCAAGAAATCCACAACTTTTTTAAATGGAGATAGGTTAATCAAAATCTTCCTACAATTGTTACCTTGAAATGATTTACATTATTGTTATTTTTAAGAAACAATCACCATCTATCAATGATTTTCTTGTTGAATATTGAAGGTCTAAAGTATACAAGTGATGGAATAAATCAAAGAGGTGACAAATGTTGATTATTTTATGACTAAATAACTTATATGAATCAATAATGCCCAAACTTTGTCTTTGGAATAATAAATCAATATGGTTTGGAATAATTAACTTGTAAATTAGTTGTTACCAACCTGTTGATAAGCTGTTCCCTTAAAACAAATAAACATGCTATGAAGTTGACATTTCAATGAATGAAATTTACGTCACAGTAAATAGCCACCTGACGACTGCATGCACAAATGTATGAACCATTAAGTAAAATCTACCACATCATAGTAAATGAAATGAAAAGAAATGACCATTGTGCATTATCATTTGTTAAAATATGATTTTGCTCCTTGTGTCATCGAAAGAAAATAGCAGTTCATAAAAAGTTTTCCTCCTCATTTTTTATATCATCTAACTAAACAAGTCAAAACTGATTAGTTTTCACACAAATGTCAGATGGATATTATTACTGTAACTATTTGTTAAACATTGAAACACATAATTGTTAATAAATTTATATTAATTACTTAAGAAATAATCAACATTTACCCGTGGTATATCATCAAATAATACACAGGCCGAAGTTCACATGTGGAAGAATATATTACAAGGTGGCTCAGCCACATAGCATGACATCATAAGTTGAGTATGGGAGTACGTCATTAAAACAGAACAGCGATGGGTATATTGTTTGTTATACCACGGCTGGCTCTATTCATGTTTCATATAAAGGAAAACACAGGTTATGTAATAAATTGAGGGAAGCAAATGAAGAAAACATTAAGAAAAGACGCTTTGGGGTTTAAAAACCTGCATCAATAAGCCAGGTGGCAAAATTATGGAGAGGCATGAAAATAACATATTACAGTATGTGCTTCTGAGTTTTGCCGTAATTCATGTTATAGTACAACAAAATTTGGTATAGCAAATATAGTACATGAAACTAAACCTGCTTCAAACACTCATGTTGAAATGATGACTGATGATGAAACTCTGTGTTCCAAAATCCATAACTGCTTGTAAATTAGTGATTAGCGTTGTAAATTCCTTGAATGTGTTAAGCATCCCAGAAAACAGTAGGTTAATTTGCATATTATCCGACATTCATTTTTTTTTATGCAATGAAGCAGGATCCAATGTATTGCTTATGATTTTCTTAACAAAATAGAATTGTTTAACAGCTAGGACATCACAAATATCACAATTCATCAGGATTTTCTTCCCAGCATTGCTGCAATCCTTCTTCTATTTTCTGCTAATGTCCCTCCCCCTTTAAATTTACTGGAAGTTTTTACAGTCTCACCGGGAAATGGAATGTCTTTGCTGATTGTCGTAGTGTACTCTCTTAAGGGTCCAGGTGGAGGTAAGGATCCATTGGTTCCTGAACCATAAGAAAATTGTTTGCTACCAGATGCATTAGAAGATCCGGCTGAGTATTGTCTATTTAAGCCCTCCTCTGACTTAGATTGGTTTAACTGAGTCCGTGAATTATTAAAACTACTGTCAGCGGATTTAAGTGACGAAGTATTGCTCACTGACGATGATTGACGCACATTGCCACCAGAGCTTCCGGCTGTAGATTGTCTCACAGATCCAGAACTGTAACCACCTACAGAATATTTACATAAGAGAGAGACATATAATCATTAAATATGTATAATGTATTAAATTTGTGAGGAAAAAGAGACTGAAATTGCTGTATGTGCACACCTTTCTGTTTATATGTTTAACCAAACCAAACCACAAACACTTGTATCTTAATTCAGCCTATTATGTAAAATATTCACTTTTATTATTTGACAACATATGAACTTCTCTACAGTGTTAGTAAAGGGAAGAAATCATGTTTTATATTCCAGTGAAGGTCTTTTCACTTATACTGAAGTGGTAAGTTCTGGAATGGTGGAGAAAACTAAAGTTACAAGAGAAAACAACTGGCCTTTGGCAAGAAGACCGACAACTGTCCAAAGTGAGATTGAATCCTATATTGTGAGAGGTGTTGTAATCCTTAAGTTGGCACCTCCAAAGTAACTAAATGTTTTAGCTCTGTAAGCTTATAAATAGACCAATTGAACATTAAAATCTATGTATTACTTTGTTAGGATAGTAACACAAAATCAATTTTGCTTTGGTTTGTAACACAAAATCAATTTTGCTTTGGTTTGTAACATAAAATCAGTTTTGCTTTGGTTTGTAACACAGAATCAATTTTGCTTTGGTTTGTAACACAGAATCAATTTTGCTTTGGTTTGTAACACAAAATCAATTTTGCTTTGGTTTGTAACATAAAATCAATTTTGCTTTGGTTTGTAACATAAAATCAATTTGCTTTGGTTTGTAACATAAAATCAATTTTGCTTTGGTTTGTAACATAAAATCAATTTTGCTTTGGTTTGTAACACAAAATCAATTTTGCTTTGGTTTGTAACATAAAATCAATTTTGCTTTGGTTTGTAACATAAAATCAATTTTGCTTTGGTTTGTAACATAAAATCAATTTTGCTTTGGTTTGTAACATAAAATCAATTTTGCTTTGGTTTGTAACACAAAATCAATTTTGCTTTGGTTTGTAACATAAAATCAATTTTGCTTTGGTTTGTAACACAAAATCAATTTTGCTTTGGTATGTTACATAAAATCAATTTTGCTTTGGTTTGTAACACAAAATCAATTTTGCTTTGGTTTTTAACATAAAATCAATTTTGCTTTGGTTTGTAACACAAAATCAATTTTGCTTTGGTTTGTAACACAAAATCAATTTTGCTTTGGTTTGCAATACAAAATCCAATTTTGCTTTGGTTTGCAATACAAAATCCAATTTTGCTTTGGTTTGTAACAATGAAGAAACTAACGAACAACACCATTTAATCTAAAATTATACAAAGATGTATATGTATATGCAGATGAATTCAACCTAAAAAATAACCATTACTAAAGAAAATCTGAGCAAAAAACAACCCTCCTCCCCCCCCCCCAAAAAAAAAAAACCCAACAAAACTGGAAAGATAGATCAACGTGGTACAACTTCAGAAATTCTGTATCTATAATTACCTGCAGGTTTCCTAATTTTAAGTAATTCTGCCTTGGCTTCACTGAGTGCCTCTGTTAATTCAAACCTCTCCTCACATTCCTTTCTCACTGTTTCTTGTAAAAACACAACCTGTTAAAAATGATACATTGCATTTAATGATCCGGTATTAGACTGTTGGACTTCAAAATCTAGAAATCAACACATCATCAGCTGCACAAGTTTATCTGATAAGACCCTTATTTGGCCCCTAAATACAACACAAATTTAATCAAAATTGTATCAATTTGAAGTTTTTGTTTAAGTCATGATTATTTCTATCAAAATGACATTTGTAATTTTTATGTTTGAATGTTGTTTAATCACGTTAATGTTGCATCAGCAATTTTTCAGCTATCCTTGTTTAATCATGTTAATGTTGCATCAGCAATTATTCAGCTATTCTTGTTTGATCGTGTTAATGTTGCATCAGCAATTTTTCAGCTATCCATGACAAAGACAAATCAGTTTATTAATTTCTAAGGGTGAATAATCTGAGAACAACTTTGTATATGTGTGAGATGTGTTTTATGGTCTGGTCTGCCTTGTACTCTTCAGTCACATTATATTGACACTGGGTGAACCAGTCAATGCTCCTTACTCTTAATACAGAGCACCAGAAGAGGAAGCAGTGTCTCAAAATTTTAAGGTCTTATGTATTTCTAGGTCAAGATTTAAACCCACAACCTCCCACTTTAAAGGTGGATGCTTTACCACTAAGCCACTGAAGTGGTCCATTATAAAGGAAGACAGTAACATATTTATTATAACTATACCTCTGCTTTTATTGTCTCTAACTCTTTTTGTTTGTTCTGTAATTCTTGTTTACTCTCTTCTAATTCTTGTTGTGTTTCCTTCAGCTGTGATTTCAGTTTTATTATCATCTCTTCATTACCAGAGTCAAGTCGAGCTAAAATATTTTTTTAAAAAAAGGAGAAAATAAATAAATTTCCAACACAAAAAGTACTAAAATGACAAAGAAAGAAAAAAGTTCTGAAAAATGAGCTTAGCAGATGCTGAATGTACAACAAATATTATTGATCAAAACCTTTATCACCTCTGGTTTGATTGTAGATCACATTTTAAAGAAAAGATAATAAATAAATTATCAAAATAAAAGCACCATTACCATGGTTACCTATAACAACCTTTAAATAAGAACAATATAACCAGAGGCTCAGTGTAGCTGAGCCTGTATCGCTCACCTGACTAAAATGCTTTTAAAGCAAATTTGTATTCCAGTGATGAAAAAATGCACTGTTTATATCAGACAGAAAGAATGGCTAAGGAAATCACTGTAGAACTATATGTACCATTCACAGTTTTTTCAATCTGATTAAAATCACATCTCTCACTTGCTCCCCCATTTTTGATATAGGCGCAGAGTGGGAGATCTGAGGAAACACTGTTTAGGGGCATATGTGAATGAGCCATTGTTGTAACATTTATTGTCCAATGAAATTCCAGCTTCCGAGATTTTGAAAGTGTTTTGCCTTTATTGTAAATGAAACGGGCAATTTGAATTTGTCAATCTAAGTAAAGGACCTAATCCATACATCATTCCCATAAAGTTTGGTTCAATTTGCTTCAGTAGCTTTAGAGGAGATAGCAAATACAGTCGACTCTCGTTATCTCGAATTTGTTGGGTCCGTGGAAAGTAGTTCGACATATCCGAAGTTCGACTTAAAAATCGGCAAGTCCCCGACATGGGATGTAACTCTGTTGTACTTCTCATAACTGTTGACTTCCGGTCCATAATCGGCAATTTTTTATCATTATTTATTTCAATATTTATAACTTATGTTTATACTATTAAACAATGTAATGACAAAAATAAATCATTTCAATATTTATAACTTATGTTTTTACTATTAAACAATGTAATGACAAAAATAAAGAATGATGAAATAATTCTCGACTGAAAAACCTGAAGACGGCAACTCGGCATGGAAGACTAAACAGAAACTTCACCGTAATCTCTTAATCGTTTGTTAATCTTTCAGTTAAAATTAAATCACTTAGCTTTGGTTATTTTAGGCATGTTTTCACCCACACTTCAAAGATTCTCGTTCCGTCATAATTTACTAAAAAATATTAAGCTTTGGGTATTAAGTTTTCATTTCGCATACTTCAAAGGTAATCATTCTGTAAATTTGAACAACCCACACGGGAGGTAACTGTTTGTGTGTACATGTGAACACTGATCGACCGAAGGTGCGTGGATGTAATTAAAGATCAATAATGCTGATTATTTATTATTGATTCACGGTCAGGTGATTAAGAAAGGGTTTCTTTCTTCACAGGTAAAGGTAACAAAAGGAAGGACTTCAGTTTATTCCGACAAAGGGAACTCAATCATGCATGCACAAACGCGACAGGTGACAGTTAAGACATCAAAGAATTTTGCCGGTTCGACTCATGTGTATCAAATTTAGAATGATTTAATGTCAACGGACCCAAAAATTACTTCGACTCATCCGGAAATTCGACTTACACGATTTCGACTTAAACATATAATTCCAGTATATTATATAAGAATAAAATTGGGACCGCAAAACTTACTTCGACTTATCCGGAATTTCGACATATCCGAGTTTGACTTAACGAGAGTCGACTGTATATGCTATTCCCATAGGGTTAAACTATGTTCTGTGCTGGCAGCCATCTTTTTTGGCGGATCAAAAAAAATGTCCACAATCTAAGTAAAGAACCATCAATACATCATTCCTGTAAAGTTTGATTCAATTTGCTTTAGTAGCTTCAAAGGAAATAGCAAATATATGCTTTTCCCATAGGGTCCAATGTGAAACAATGTTCTCCACTGGCAGCCATGTTTTATGGCAGATCAGGAAATTTTTGGCAATCTATGTAAAGGACCTTCTATACATCATTCCTGTAAAGTTTGGTTCAATTTGCTTCAGTCATTTCTGAGGACATAGTCAAAAATGCTTTTTCCCATAAAGTCCAATGTTAAACTATCTTTTGCGCTGACAGCCATGTTTTTTGGCAGATCAGAAAAATTTTGGCAATCTATGTAAAGGACCTTTTATACATCATTCCTGTAAAGTTTGGTTCAATTTGCTTCACTAGCTTCAGAGGAGATAGCATATATATGTTTTTCCCATAGGGTCCAATGTTAAACTACCTTTTGCGATGGCAGCCATGTTTTATGGCAGATCAGGAAATTTTTGGCAATCTATGTAAAGGACCTTCTATACATCATTCCTGTAAAGTTTGGTTCAATTTGCTTCAGTCATTTCTGAGGACATAGTCAAAAATGCGTTTTTCCCATAGGGTCCAATGTTAAACTATCTTCTGCCCTGGCGGCCATGATTTTCGGCGGATCAGAAAATTTTTTGGCAATCTATGTAAAGGACCTTCTATACATCATTCCTGTAAAGTTTGGTTCAATTTGCTTCAGTCATTTCTGAGGACATAGTCAAAAATGCGTTTTTCCCATAGGGTCCAATGTTAAACTATCTTCTGCGCTGGCGGCCATGTTTTTTGGTGGATCAGAAAAATTTTTGGCAATCTAAGTAAAGGACCTTCTATACATCATTTCTGTAAAGTTTGGTTAAATTCGCTTCAGTCATTTCTGAGGAGATAGCCAAAATGCGTTTTTCCCATAGGGTCCCATGTTAAACTACCTTTTGCTCTGGCAGCCATGTTTTTTGGCCAATCAGAAAAATTTTGGCAATCTATGTAAAGGACCTCCAATACATCATTCCTCTAAAGTTTGGTTAAGTTTGCTGCAATAGTTTCAGAGGAGATAGCCAAAATGTGTTTTTCCCATAGGGTCCAATGTTAAACTATGTTCCCTGCTGGCGGCCATGTTTTAAGCCGGATCAGAAAAATTTCGGCAATCTTGGCAAAAGACCTTCCATACATTATTCCTATAAAGTTTAATTGAATTCGCTTCAGTCATTTCAGAGGAGATAGCCAAAATGTGCGTTTTCCCATAGGGCCCAATGTTAAACTTTGTTTGGCCCTGGCGGCCATTTTTTTTAGGCGGATCAGAAAAATTTGGGCAATCTTAGTAATTGACCTTGCATACATTATTCCTGTAAAGTTTGGTTCAAATTGGCTCAGCGGTTTCAAAGAAGATAGCAAATATATGCTTTTCCCATAGGGTCCAATGTTAAACTATCTTCTGCGCTGGCAGCCATGTTTTTTGGCCAATCAGGAAAATTTTGGCAATCTATGTAAAAGACCTTCCTCACACCATTCCTGTAAAGTTTGGTTAAATTTGCTTCAGTCATTTCTGAGGAAATAGTCAAAAATGCATTTTTCCCATAGGGTCCAATGTTAAACTATCTTCTGGGCTGGCAGCCATGTTTTTTGGCGGATTAAAAAAATTTCGGCAATCTAAGTAAAGGACCTTCCATACATCATTCCTGTAAAGTTTGGTTAAAATTGGTTCAGGGGTTTCAGAGGAGATAGCCAAAATGTGAAAAGTTTACAGAGTGACAGACTGACGGACTGACTGACTGACGGACGACGGACGCCGAGTGATGGCAAAAGCTAAAAGCTAAAAAGTCATACTGTTCCTTTGGTAAAAAATTCTTTGCATAAATTGAGCGTAGTAATACAGTAAATTTGTCACAAAAAAATAGTAAAAAAAAATCATTTTTTACAGTATAAATTTTCAAAATAACATTTTTATGGTTTATAATTTTCAGTTATAATGCTTCATATAAAGTGTGATAACACATAGTTCTAATGGTATCAGTTTTATTGTGTGTGTGTGTTTGTGTGTGTGTGTTTGTGTGTGTGTGTAATTTAATTTTCAGATTTCTGTAGCATTGGTTTTTGGTAACTGAATAATGCCAATGGCAAATAGAATATTCAACTTTCTATACATATATTTCATTTCAACCATGTTATCTGACTGCATACAAACTGTCTTGACAATTAAATTAAATAAGCTTCATTAGATATCCCTTGCAGACTGTCATTTTCAGCTGTTTATTTTAGATTTTATTGGCCCCAATTTCACAATTATTTCTTAACTAAGATTCCTAGACCTTAATTTGAGTAATATTTTAAATATAAATATTCAAATCTAGTTCAATTTCCTACGTTTCAGCAGTTACGTCTTTTATCAAGGATTAATACCACATTTTTGAGTAATTTTGACAATATGTTTTTTGAACTACAAATAACATTTTTTCTGAAAAGCTAAAAACAACTGTTTTAAGCTTAAAATGACCCTAAAGTGATCTTCAAAACAACATCTTAATTCCTAAATACCTTAAAAATTAACAAAATTTTTAAATTTCAGATTTGCCAGATTTAAGTTAAGAAAAATCTATCTTAGTTAAGGAATAATTGTGATCCATGGCCTAAACTTACCTAATCTGTTTTCTAGATCTCGTATAATAGATTTTAAACTTTCTACTTCTTTCTTCAGGGAGTCTTCTGTTTCTTTCGCTCTAAGTTTTGTATCGGCGATTATCTTCTGTAAATCTCTGATTTCTGATCTGTACTTTGTCTCTAGTTGATTCAACTGAGCCTTTAACTGAAATAATACAACAAAATTAATTCAATTTTACACAAATATAGTTGTTATCATACTCAGCTGATTTTGAAAACATACATATTCTTGTTAATGACAACAACTGTGACATAATTGAAAATCAAATGGTGTATGTAATCTTGTTTCATGGAAAATATGTTTTAAAAGTTTACTGTTTTAAAGCAATTTTAATCAATTTTTTTAGCAATTTATATAACTTAATTATAAGAATTGACTGTAAAAAAGTTATGTCTACACAGAAATAAACTAAATTATTTTGTGTATTTTGTGTACATTTTTGCATAATTTTTTTAAAATTCTAGATGGAAAGAAAAAATACATTAAATTTAATAAATTTCCTTCAAACATGAAATATAAAATATTTAATGTTTTTAATTCTATATCAGTTCATAATAAAAATTAAATAATAATAATGATAAACTAGAGATTGTAACTGGGATACCAGTTACGTATGATTCCCCACCATCCATAAATAATTTATGGCATATATCTGGTGAAAAGACCCAATTGGTGTAAAATTTTGTTGCCAATTTCATTACTGTGTCGCCAAAAAGGATACTTTTTGACACATACAACATTTGACGTAATACACTAGTCGAGTCGGGTACCTGCATGTGCAGGTAGTCTTACATCAAAGTTACGGCCCTTCATATATGAATTACAAGATTGAATAAAACAATAAATGAACAAGAGATGTTGTTGTTTAGTTTTTAATCAACAGGTAAATTTTGTGATTTTCGCGTCACATGCGTTTTTAATGTTGTGTATATATTGCCTTGATGAACGGTTACATTCTAAAGGCAGTTGTGTTTGAAGTGCATTTGTACAGCGCCGACCTGGTAAACTAAAAAAATCCTACCTTGATTACTTTTTTAGATTTCTTTGAAAGTTAAAGTAGATTTAAATTAAAGTTTTCGGTTGAGAAAAATTGTACATTGGAAGGCCTTCTCGGCATTGGAAGTGACGTTTTCAATGAATTTCATTGAATAAGAAAACTCATAGAACCCCTCTCAGGCCTCTGATTCGGCGTCGCCGTGTGTTACAATGAATGAACACGTATGGGAGGGTTTGCGCTGGGCATCGCCAACGTCGCCAATTGCGATTTTTTTCTTTAACTGGCGACAAAAAACGGCGCTTTGCGATTTTTCTGGCCACAAGTTTTCAAAGTTCACCGTATCTTGGTCACCAGTAATTAACAGGTGATAACACATTGAAGCCAGTGACGGATCGGCGAGTGTCACTGAATAAACACAGTAATTAACGACTGGTCTTAAAGAATGAGTTGATCGTTGTCTTAGGTGTGAAATGTAATGGGCAGGTAGATCCAGGTAATATAGGAGCGTGTCGACATTGCATGAGGATATACCCAGGTGCCCTCCCGATGTCGTCAGACAGTATAAACACCGATGGACTCGGGATTATTGTAAAATCCAAAATAAAATATAATAAAAGTTACCCTTTGTGATGTTTATTTAATTTTTTTAAAAAAGTTTATTGATTAATAATCGTGATTCAATGCGCAATACACATCGTATTTTAATTTCGCGACTTATATCGTTATTCCTATATGTTTGAGGTTCATGATCATAACGATATATCTACTCAATCAAAATATATGAATTTTTGTAACCCTAGTTAAGAATATTTCGTTCGGTCAAGAATATTCCTCATTTTCCGTATATATATATATATGTTATGAGTGTATATACAATACAGTACAATATTTTGGCAATGTTCATGGAAATGGTACATTAAATTGAAATGTTTACAGCAAAATAATTATCCTATAATATACAAAATGGTAGTTATAATAACTTAATTTTATTTACAATTTTTGCCTTAATTTTACGAGTATGATTTCTGGAAAAATAAATATTGGTGCCTCATAGATCGTGATCACGACTAAGGGAACAAAATAGTTTTTCAAAAAATGTTCTAAATTTCATTTTAAATTTTAATATAATTCTTATCTTATGCATCACCATAGCGTCAATTTTCCAATATATTTCAACACACTATATAAAGTCCGGTTAAAGGGTAAAACGACATACCGGTCATTAGGAAAGTGTCAGTCAGTATAGGAGAAATTTAATCGGTGTTAACTTAAAAAGTGGGCAGTCTTCTACTTCCACAGTCAGTGATTAACAGAATACCCAAGCCATTTCGACACGCTTAACCTTCTTCGATCTATCAAGGCAAATTGTATACACCATTTAGCTCATTGTGTAAGGTTTTAATAACAGGCGTGTGACGTGACAAGCTGTGGTTTTAAAAATCGCGAAGTTTTTGATGGTCACTAATCGGATTAACTCATAGGTGAAAGCATTTGCTTGGTATGATTAAAGTGTCGTAACCAGCTTATGTCCATTCAGAATTAGTTTCCCCGGGTATTTAACTACGTATTCAATTAAGCAATTTACACCCACCCACCCACCTTCAAAATAACGAAAATGAACACGTCTTGATTATCTACACAGACAAGATTATTGGTACCAAATTTCATCTAAATCCATCAAGCCGTTCCCGAGATATGCTTCAGCATATGGTCCTGACGGAATAATAATAATAATAATAATAATAAAATAATAATAAAAATAAAAATAATAATAAGAAGAAGAAACAGAACGAAAACAATATGATTCCCCACCTTCGGTGGTGGGGAATCATAATTAATGAAAAATTGTTTTATGAAAGCACAAATTTTACAACAGTAAACCCACTCTAGTGACTGCCTCGATCTATATATGAGAGAGGACCTATCTGTTGAGACCAGAATTTCAATGTCCTTATGCTTAAATCTTAAACCAGAAAAAAATTCTGTACAAAGACCACCTGTCTATAAAGTTCATATAGTTCATATTCAGGTGTTTTTTACATACAGGCTTAACTGTATTTCTTAGGTCCTGTAGGTGTTTTTATATACATGTACATAATTTATTGTATTACAGAGGTCCTTGGGTGATTTTTATATACAGGTTTTTACTGAGATTCAAATCCATCATCAGGGTTCGATTTTAGCGATATTTACCACTAGCAAAAATTAGCTTGTACAATTTTTATTCACTAGCTAAAATGAAAAATGACTAGCTAAAATTTATGAAACAGTTTTAAAGTTTTCTACAGTAAAGCATGACGGTAATGGGATTTCCACTGGTCTATTTAAACAACGAATCAGAGACAAAGACTAAATTAAGCAGCCAATCATAGCCACGTGTTCCGGGAAACCTAATATTATACATTGACATATATGCCCGAGTAATCCGAATTTGTTTACGTTAGAGATGCCCAGACAATATGACTTATTTCGGCCGCTTTTCGTTTTTTTTTTTTTTTGTTTTAAATTTCATTTGGAACATACAATGTGACAGTTAATTGAAAAGTATATCGTAAATGATTTAGCTTCTTTTATTCACTTGCTCAACTATGTGAGTGGCTTTTATTTCCACTCGCTATTCGGCAGATCTTCAAGCTATTAGCAAGTATGCGTGCCTAATTTCGAACCCTGATCATGTCCATATAAAACAACATATTACCATAGATTCATGGTCCTTTGTAGAGTTTTTATGTTTTTCTAGTAATTCTTGATACTTCTGTTTTTCTATTTGCATTTCCTGAAATGGTGAAGTAGATATAGAGTAAGATAAAGTTAGTATATAGTGCTGCTACAAAAATAAAAACTGATGTGCAAAGGAAACAAATTATTTAAAATGAAAAATATTTTAAATATTTATTTAGAAGGCTATTGTAAGAGACTTATGATCTTCTAACATTTACTATAACAAGTTAATGCCCCTAACCCTAATAGGAGCCTCGGTGTTTAAGTGGTCTAAAGCTTGCACAGCATCTCACACCACATAGGAATCCCAGTCAGAACAGTTCCTAGTGTAAGAAAGTTTGCGAATTCATTTACTACAGGTTTTCTCCACCACTCATGAACTGAGCACCTTGATATATGTGAAAATAATCTTGATTAAGGCATAAAACTTTTTTTTACTCCACTCCTAACCCTTTTAAATTCAGCATATTGTTTGCATAATTACTAAACTTCACATGTCTGATTTGAGTGATAATTTTTTTGTATTTTCATCAAGAATTTTATGCTATTGCCTTATGTGTAGAAAAGCAGCTTATTCTATCACTCTTTGTTTTATTTCTCTATCATAACAGCTTTTAATTAATTATAAGTTCTAAATCTTTCAATATATTTGCAAACCTATTTATAATGCAAAAATCTTACCAAATAAATGGAGGCAGTGAACAAGATTTTCATTGTAGATGTTATCAGTATCTTGAAGCCTTGTTTTGTGTGATCTAAAGGGTGCTCTAACAACATCTCTCACCACATAGGTTTGAATCATACTTGCCATTTGGGAGAGTATAGTGTAAGAAAGATTGTCAATTCAATTGCCCTAGCTCAGTTTATAAGGCATATTACTCCAATCCAATTTGCTCCACTCTGACCCACCCACCCCACCTACTTGATCCATATTAATATCTTATCAATACTTTACCATTATAAAATTTTGTTTCAGTTTGTCTTCTAACTCCCTTAGTGCAGCTAAATGTTTTGCCTTTTCATCCTTCATAGCTTCTTCCAACTTTAAAATAAGAAAAATAGACAAGTGTTAATTTAGTGCATTAAAATATTTGATCTGTTGAAAAATGTAAATTTCATAAACACTGGTTTTCATGCATGTTTTTCTGAATGTACATGTGCATGCAGTTAACATTTAATTTATTTTTAATATGTAATTTTAATTTCAAATGATTTTATAAAAAATAAACAAAGAAAACTAAAACTGATTTAAAATATTACAAAACAAATGGTAATCAGACAAAATGTTTTCAAAGGTTTAGTTGGTTGAATGTTTTTTTTATTGCTGTAACAGCAATTTTTCAGCTTTTCCTGATGAGACAATTTTTCTTATTAATCTCCAGAAATAATGTAAAAGCAAGTTCATGTGCTCTGTGGAGGTAATTCTGATCTGCTATGTACCACATACACTTATAATGACCTTAAGAACAGAAGTTGTTGGTTTGAACCGAGGCCGGGTCTGACCCAAGACTTGAAAATGGGTAGTGACTGTTCTTTTGCCAAGCACTTGGCATTACAAATGAAAGACACAGTTATTTTTTATTGGAACTTAAAAATAAACGATGCCCTGCATCAAGGTAGGCTTGGCATGTTAAAGAACCTGCTGTATAATGCCATCAGCGCAATGCACAGGCAAAATTTCTGCACTTAGACTATAGCTGATAATGTCTCCATGTAAGTGAAATATTCTAGACCGGGACGTTAAACGCCATTACTCACTCATTCTAAAAAAGTGGTAGTGCAATTTCCCACAATGACAAAGGTAAACCCTGCATATCATGCTTGATCTATTATAATAGTAAACAGCCAACCATCAGAGGCCTAAAGGACAATGGTATCAAGTTCATAATAAAACCAAGAAAATGATGTCAATTGTTTAACAAGTACAACTGATGAGTGCTAAGCTATTGTTCTATTCAAGGTATCCAAAATGCCATTTGCTTCTAATTTCTGAAAAAATTCTATCAAAGAGTAACTTTTTTTAGGAATTTTGTGACAAATACAGGTACTTTAAAAAGAAGTATATTTTCACAAATATAGAGAATCTTGTTGTGTTACCTTTTCTGGCCATTTTTCTGCCTCAAATATTTTATTTCTGAAACTATCTCGTAATTGCTCAATTCTATTTTGGTGTGATGTGATCATAACTTCCCTGTGCAAAAGTAAATAATAGTTATACCAATATGCATGCACAAACAACAACTGAAAGTATACAAAGTAAAAAGTGAACCATTCAACAAAAATTAAAAAACTAAATCAATTTAATTTCATTAAACTTTTTAGTGAATTGGTACCGGACATGGTAAACTATTCAGTGACATGAAATTTTTGTGATATCCATCAAATGCAATGACCTGCCATTTCCAACTTTATATGAATGTTTATTTTCAAAATTTATTTTTGTATTAAATCATAAGTATAATCAAACCTATCTATAAAGGCCACCTGAGGGAACCAGTAAAAGAGACCTTTATGGGCAGGTGGCCCTTATATACAGGATCAAATAACATGAATAAAGAGCAATTGGGATAAAATTTTACTGGCCTTTGAAAGCAGGTGGTCCCTATATAGAGGTGGACTATAAGGTAGGTTTGACTTTTTATTATGGATATCACAAATTTTAGTAGTTGTGAAAATGCCAATTTACCATAACATACCAGTATTGCTAAAATGAGAATTTCTCTGAATCTGATGTCTCACAAACCTCATAGAGGTAATTTGTCAGTTCTCAACTTGGATTTTAAAGTGATTCTACACAGACAGGTTTTGTTCACATTAATTTCACATGAAAAATTTCACTTACTGGTAAATAGAGCTTATGCATAAAAATTATGTGACAATTTTCATGTGATCAAGTTTGGCTGCTAAGAAACAATTTAAAATCTACGTTAAAATATTAAATTCAAATGAAATTCATGGGAAAATCAAGTAAAATGAGATTCATGTGAACAAAATTTGGCTGTGTAATGCACCACTTTCAAATTTTTAAATTATGATATCCTGTCAACACTGAAGGAGATGGAAAATAAAACCTTAGTCATGCTTTATAGCAATTGTAGTCACCAGACAAGGCATGACAAACATTAATCAAAGTTTGTTGACCTGTATTTGTATAATCTACAGATTTGTTTTAAATCAACACATATATGTACATATATGAATAAACTTAAATTCATGCATATCATAAAATAAAATAATTCCAGGTATATTTACAGTATATGCAACATAACTATATCCATGCAAAAATAAAAATTTTAGATTAGCATCAATCAATAATTTTTGATATATAATAAATGAAAGAGTTTGTTGCCCCTGGAATTAATTTAACTACACAAGTGGATATAATTTTATTAATTGATGGAATGGAGTGAAGTAATGGTGTTTTACACTCTAGCTAAAATTTTTTCAATTATTTTGAGAATGGTGGAAAAATTGTATTGCTCACAGAAAACCAAAACCTTTGGAAAGCAAACTGACAAACTTTTACAAAGTAGGATCTGCCTGAAGCAGGATTCAGATTTAGGGGATTAACGGCAATGCGTAAGCTTGTGCTTTAGACCAATTAGCCACCAAGACCCACTCATACACTCATTTGATGGAGTGTATATCTAAACTCAGGAGTTTTATAATTAGCCATCTCAATATACCACAGTATTTGTTTATCTTATTATTCTTATACCGTTTGATTGTTGTGTGATGGATGATGTTGGTTGCAAAGGCTATGCCAAGAAAATGTTTTTTTTGCAGAAACAAAATATTTTATATCATTTTATTTCATTTTAAACAAAATATAGGACATTGGCATAACAAAAACAAAGACCTTTTATTTCATTATGACATTAGAGGCTAAGTAGTCAAAACTTTCCGATGACATTTTCTCCCATACCAGACATGAAAATCCCACATTTTACCTGGGTAAGATGGTTTTGTTTTACCTTAGTTTAAAGACAAGGTACATGCATGTGATGTCAACCATTTTGATTGTGACATCATTGGTTGTAATGGAAACAAGGTATTTTTGCATAGTTTTAGGGTATTTTTTTACCATAAAAGCTTAACAAAACAGAAATGCATTACAAATGAGAGAAAAAACCTGTGTTGTAGTAAAGACATGGGAATCTCAACCTTGAGGATTAGATTTCTATCTCTCAACAACAAAGAAGAGGTAGATTCTGTTAGCCTCTAACCCTGGTAACAGATTATATCTCTCTGGTCACTGGCAGGATTTATAAGTTATCATTAATACCTCTCTGACTTTAAGTGTTCAACTTCTTCTTTATATTTCTTCAGTTGTTCTTTAAGCTCTCGACTCTCAGCTGTAAAAAGTTCTTATTTCTTAATTATGTTTTATGTAGTGTTTGTAATGTCAGTAGTTGGAATTGAACTATCAAACTTATTATAAAAACATATAGTTTTATATGTGGCAGTCAGTCTGTCATACAGACAGACAAATGGTTGTACAACCAAAACAGATACATAGTATCGACAGATGTAAAAATGAATGGACAGACAGATACAAGAAGACAACAATAAGCTTGCTTCTTTATTATTCAATGCGTAATGGTCTTAAAAATATTAAGTTTTTTAAAGCGAACAATCCCAATAAATTTTCAAGTGGCTATACTTAGACCATAACACTTCATGTTTAATTCTATATTTTAAAACTTTCAACTTGAAAATTGTATTTTAAAAGTTACAGAGTAGGGTTGTATGCAATTACATACACTGATAGCTGATTAATCTGGCCATGTTACCGATTATGCATAGTAAAACCTTAATTTATCAAAGCCATTTGTTTGGTCAAATTTTGGTATTAGAAAAGGGGTTTGGCAATAAATCAAGAGAGGCTTATAAAGAAAACATAGAGGAAATAGATATTAGGACTTAAATAATGTGGTAATAAGTGAGATAACAAAGCTATAGAGGGGCATTATAATGAAGTTTTACTGTATATAAATAAAGCATGGCGTACTTACTGACAGTATATGTAGCCTTTCTATGAATCTCCTCTTCTTTCATTTTTTGTTCCTGGAATTTATTTTCTAGATCTTTTATATCTTTGAGAGCAGATTGTAACTCAGCTTCTTTTCTCTTTAATTCAGCCTGTATTCTGTTAATATTAAAATAGTAGAAAATCAACATAAAACTGAGTCAAACTGATGATTCATGTAGCATGCCTGTCTTCAAATGACTGTTAGTCCACTGAATTAAATTGTTATCTTTTTTATTTTGCAAATTGAAAAGTTCCATTCAGTATATATTAATGATCTTTTTTTCAATAATTACTGAATAAAAGTGAAGAGAGTGGAGGAATGGTGTTTTATATCCAAGTCAAGAATCTTTTTATCATTTGTACAGAGGCAGTCAGTCCCCCTCCTCTCTCTCTCTCTCTCTCTCTCTCTCTCTCTCTCTCTCTAATACATACACATAAACATATCAGTTACCATTGAAACATCAGCTCAGAATTTTGTTCTGTTTTACATCCAGTTAGTGTGGACTAATAGGACTCCAGGAGAAATTAAAAATCCAAAGTCAAATCTCTTCCCATAACCACAAACATACTGACATCCACAATTAAATGAACCAAGGCTTTCAAATTAAGTAGTTTACTTCAGGTACTCTGGGAACTGACCACCAGATTTACATCCAAATCAAAAAATCTTTTTATCATTTGTATCGAAGCAGTTAGAAACCCCCCCTTTCTCTCATACACACAGACACTTAAACATATCAGATAGAAATACATGTACTTACTTTTGAAGCATCAGTTCAGAGTTTTGTTCTTTTTTACGTGATTGTGAAGTTAAATCTTCTATTTCTTGTGATTTATTTCTTAAATTAAATATTAATAAAGGCTATATAAATTTATACATTTTACTCATATAATAGTTAAATAATAAAGGAATAATTAATTTTATGTAAAAAGTAAATTTCTTTCAAATACATACAAACTAACAGATTATAAGACATGAAAAAAGAGACCAATTTCAAATTACAAAATCTTAAAAGTACATATATTTAATTTTTTTTAAATTTAATTTTATATAATCTTTTAAAATTAATTTTATTTAATCTTTTAAAATTTTAAAATACAAAATTAAAAAAAAGCAGACTTAATATTTTAGATTAATGTCTTATAATTTACCTTAATTGTTCTTTAAACTGGTGTATCTCCATGGCGATATTCCTATTACTGGTTATAGTTTCATCCAATTCTTTTTCAACGTCTGAAATTTTTATTTAAAAAGAAAACTAACATTTTATATGATTATAGGATTGTCAAATTTGTTTGTTTGTTTCTGTTATATCAATTATTTTTGTCTTATTCCCATTTCATCATCATTTTAGACAAACACAAAGGTCCTCTATATTTTTCATACCAGTAAATGGTGGTCATTGTTTTTTTTACAGATCTGAAAATCAAACTTTACAAAAGTTAAATGTGGTTGGATGGATTGTAAAAAAGAATTATTTAGCTATTTCACAGTAAAGTGGTTGTAATGAAAAAAAATAAATATCAGAAAAATGATCAAGGTTTTACAACGGCAATAAGCAAGGTGGTAAAATTATCAAAGGGCATTATAATGAGGTTTTATTATACTGTCATAATAAGCAAGGTGACAAACTTAGAAGGTCATAATCACAAGGTTTTACTGTGACAATAAACACAATTTTGGTGAAAATCAAGATGACAAAGTTAATAGGGGCATTATAACAAGGTTTTTCTGTACGGTGGAGATAAACAAGGTAGTAAAATATAATAAATTTATACTGTAATCCTTCAATAAGTGTGACTGCAAAGTTACCATTGGAAATTCTGCCAATGTTTTACTGTTTAATGAGTACTAGCACAAACTTACTTGTTAAGCTGTCTTTCAGTTCTATACATTGCAGTTGTAGTTTTGTATTTTCTTCTTTTATTTTTGTTAACTTGTTGAGTTCTTGTTGTTGTGATTTGACTTTTTCTGTCATGGCTACAGCTGTTAACGATGACTCTGATGATCTTGTCTCTAACTCACTGAACTTCTCCTCCAATGATCTCTTCTCTGTAAATATATCAAGTATATGATGAGTTGAGTAATGGTGTTTTATGCCAAGTCAAGATTCTTTTACTTATATTAAGGTGGTCAGTTCAGGGAAAGCAGAAAAAAATTGTGGTACTCATATTGGCCATAAGAAACCACCTACCCTCAGGAAGCGAACTGACAATCTCATTTCTCAAACTAGGATCATGATGATCTGATCTGAGTGGGATTCCAACCTAGGCGGTGATAGGCACTGTGATCTGAAATCACACACTTTAGACCATTCCGGCACCTGGCACCTGTTAAAGGCCAATTTGAGTACTGTATAATGATTTTTTAGTTATAATCCATAGCATGACAATTCTGATCCATGCATGATCTATTTTAAAATGTATAAGAAACCAGTGTTCTTCGTGCTCATGTAAAACAAATTTTATATATTGTTCTATAGTTAACACAAGTAGTTTATGATTAGATAAAACTAACATCTAAATGAATAATACAAAATAAAAAGAAAGGAGTTCTAAACATTAACAACCAGTTGAGCAGAATGTGTCATAAAAATATGGACCAAAGCCTTTATCATCTCTGGTTTGATTAGTGGTGTACATCTAGTCAGTCACGATGAAGTCTTCAACATTACACTAAGTGCTCTTTACTACACATGACTAGACAAGAATGAGACTGCAGTTTCAGAATAATATAAAAAAAGACAGATTTGACATCATATATGATGTTTGTGATGCGTCAGTATTACTGGTCTTAACAGGAGAATAGTGCCCATGTGCACACTTCAAAACAGCTTATTACACATCTAAAAGCTTGAAGCTAGGATGGATGATGTAGCAATATTTTTCTACAAAATAGTCATATGATGAATAATATAGAGGATCTTACACGAATGTGTGTGTTATATTGAATTTATTAAACAAGTTGATGAATTATTTCTGCAAAAAGACTTTTGTAAAGGAAAGTTTATTCGTCACTGTAGAAATAGCAAAGTATCTGCAATACATACAAGTCATGCAAAGTGACATCATTTCATATTGCAACAATAGTAGCCTAGGAGATCAGAGTATTATTGTACATAACTTTATTATATGGAAATTTGGGACAGATTATATTGTGTTTCACGGTAATGACATAAATTATTTTAAACCAAATATTATTGAATCTACCATCAATAGACTCAAAAGAATAAGTTACATAGCTTCTACTCCAAACCAAACACCAGCTTGGTATATTCTTGATCTCAAAATTTCAATTTTAATTTATCACACAAGTCTGTCATATCTCTTAATATAATGTGTACTGAAATAAAATGAGTGTTAACCTCATATTAGACTAGAGTTTCATCTAAAGGGGGACTGGAACAAAATGATTAACCTCAGACAAGATTCTTACACTTCTGCTGAACTGGTCAGTTCAAAGATGGTGGAGAAAACCTGATTGCCTTGAAAAAACCACCTACTTTCAGCAAGTGAGCTGTCAAACTTTCACAGACTAGTTGAGAGTCAAACCTGCTGTGATCTATAAGTCAGCACTCTAGATCACTTGACCATTGAGACTGCCTCCATCAAAATGGAACAAGAGGCCCATGGGCCTTATACGCTCACCTGATAACTAATGGCTAGCTGATAGATTTAAAGTAAACGTAAATACTAAACCCCAATGACTTTTTTCTTTACATCAAAATGATCATTGTATCAATACCTACAACATTCTAATATACATGCCTATACAAAACGTTTATAGTTTTCAAGATAATTAACCATTTCAGTATTGTTTTACATCTGTGACCTTGACCTTTAAACCCATGACCTTTTTCTATACATCGAAATGATTGTTGTATTGATACCTACAACATTCTAATATAAATCCTTATACAAAAAGTTAATAGTTTTCGAGATAATTAACCATTTAGGTGTTGTTTTGCATCTGTGACCTTGACCTTTGAACCCATGACCTTTTTCTATACATCAAAATGATTGTTGTATCAATACCAACAACATTCTAATATACAAAAAGTTTATAGTTTTCGAGATAATTAACCATTTGGGTATTGTTTCGCATCTGTGACCTTGACCTTTGAACCCATGACCTTTTTCTATACATCAAAATGATCGTTGTATCAATACCTACAACATTCTCATATACATGCCTATACAAAAAGTTTATAGTTTTCGAGATAATTAACCATTTCAGTATTGATTTGCATCTGTGACCTTGACCTTTGAACCCATGACCTTTTTCTATACATCAAAATGATCGTCGTATCAATACCTACAACATTCTGATATACATGACTATACAAAAAGTTTATAGTTTTTGAGATAATAATTATAATCAGAGGTAAAAAAAATTAGGTCACGACCTTCACAATTGACCTTGACCTCATTTTGAAGATACTAACAAGAAGATGTCAAAACTGAAAACCCCATGTCATTACCTGGTCAAGTAGTCAAGTTATAACAATTTGAAGCTATTTTACGATTTTTTCAAAATTAAACGCAAAAACGCGTAACCCATTTTTCAACCGAATTTCACGAAATGAACAAACTACAGGCTTAAAACCCTAGAAAAGCCAAATATCACATCAGATTTTTTCTCCCATCATCGGTTTCAGAGAAGAAGATTTTTCAAGATTTCTGCACCCCTAGGTCACTGTGACCTAGTTTTGGTAGCCATGGCAATGCCATGAACAAATCTAAATTGCACCGACCCAGACATGCTTCTGACCAAGTCTCGTTGAAATCTGCCAAGTACTTTCAGAGGAGAAGTCGAAAATGTGTGTTAACGACGCACGCACACACGCACGCACGCACGCATGCACATACACACGCCGCACCATACCATAAGCTCACATGACCTTTGGTCAGGTGAGGTAAAAACCCAAATGTCTTCGATCCATACCAACCAGATAAACCTATATACTGAAGACAGAATTTAATTCTTATAACACTTAATACAAATAACAAAAAATGTCATCAATGTAGCTTTAATGTTCATAATTTTGATCTTATGGGGAGAGAGGAAGTAGATCCAGTAATCAGTGTATAACTTACCCATGTCCTGTCTATGACATGCCTCTGTTACAGATTTTACAGTAATCAGTGTATAACTTACCCATGTCCTGTCTATGACATGCCTTTGTTACAGATTTTACAGTACCGTTAATCAGTGTATAACTTACCCATGTCCTGTCTATGACATGCCTCTGTTACAGATTTTACAGTAATCAGTGTATAACTTACCCATGTCCTGTCTGTGACATGCCTCTGTTACAGATTTTACTATTACTGTTACATCTTCCTTTATCTGTTTGTCCCTCTCCTGTATAAAACTGTTGATATCCTTTATAGATGTGTGATATTCTGATACTTTCTGTTTTATATCTGGTAAGCTGCTTTCAAACAAACTACACTTTGTTCTGAAATGACAAAAGTTTCCAATAATACTATAATGTCAACTCTGATTAGCCAGGTACTGTATATTGTAAATTCAATAGGGGTAAGTGGACATTACAACCTGTTTCTGATTACAAAATATGCTTATATATGGCCTTGGGCCGATATGATACACCTTGGCCAAATTACTGGGCCAATATGAAAATATCTGATCACTGATCAATAATATAATATTATTTTCACTGTGTCAAATTTTTGTGGTTTGACATTAACAAGTGTATTCATGGTGACACATTTTCGCTGTCTTCTCAAGCAACATTACTAAATGCCTCCAAATGCTGTATTTTTGTGTCAGTTTTATTTTCGCGGAAATACACTGGACCATGACTATAATTGGCCATGACTATAATTAGCGAAAATAAAACCACAGCGAAATATAAACAATATACAATATAAATAGTAAATCAAACACAAACATAAATATTTTGATGATACTTTTTAATGATAATTGAAATTAGTACCCTAAAACTGAGACTGTATCAAGTATGATGTCATAAACATGACACATTTTTCTTTTTAGCAAGATATGTTAAACATTATGTTTAATGAAGTTTTTGTAATCACAAACAATGTGTAGCCTCTGGCTTTTAGGAGAAAATGGTTTGTAAAAAATGACTTCTGTAGCAATATCTAGTTGAAAAGGTCATACAGTAATTCTATGAACATAAATTGTATATAAAATAGCATATTTTTCAGCATTTGTTTCAAAACAGCAATGCAGAATATTTTAGCTGAAAAAGCAACTTCAGGGATTTTTCTGACCTTTTTGGGAAAAGGACCTTGGGATGAAATTGGGAAAATGCTCAACAAAAATGTATTTTGGGAAAAATCACAACAACATATGATCTTGTGATTTTTTTTTCAAAAAAATTGATAAACGTAGCTAATTGGGAATTTTTTACTACAAAATTGGGAAAAATGTATGTTTTTTTGCATTGGGAATGGGTCCCTTTACCGGACCCTGTGGATACCCAGAAAAATCCCAGAACTTTATATCCACGATGTATGAAAAATCCCCACTTTCATTTCTGGAGGTGTCATAGTTACCTTACCATACCTACGTATTTCTTTTCTTACTCATTACATTGAACATGTATTACTGAAGGCTGAACTATCTGCCTTAAAGATGGTAATATAATAAGCAATTATTTTATATTGCTACCATCATAACAAATTATTTAATGCCATGGTAGCAATATCAAAAATTACTTTACCATCTTTATGGCTGATAGTTCAGCTTAAAAAAGTAGGGGTATATAAATTACCTGTATTCTTCTTTTAATTTTTCTGATTCTTCAAGTTTTTCTTCTACATCTTTTTTCTCTTTCTGTAGTCTGAGAATGTTTTCTTCTCCGTTCTTTAAGTTGTTTTTCATTGTTGATAAACTGAAAAAAAAGTCTACAGGTTGATACTATTCCTAATTTGTTTCTATTTCTGATGATAAATATCACCATTGGATACTAATGTCTGTGAATTCTTAAAAAAGCAATCTATTTTTAGAAAACTTGAGAAAAAAATACTTTAAAAAACCAAATTTTCACAAATTTTGGAAATTTAGCAACTGATCATTTTTACTTTTTCGACACCTAGCTATTTGTGACATAAACTTGGCTGAGTGGTATAAAGCACAAGTCTATGGATCAAGGTTTTCCATTGCCTTATGAGAATCAAAACCAACTTCAGCAGATCCTAGTGTAAGAAAGTTTATTACCATAGCTGACATGTATGCTAAGGTGAAGTTTTTATCTTGTACTCCAGTTTCTATGACCATCCAAAAACAAACCAGATCAATATAAGTCAAATGGGACATAAAATACAGTTGTTTAATAACAGACTTTCTCTTACATGACAATGATATATTTTGATCTTTTTCATTTTAGATGATCTGCATTGCAACATAATTTTTTTAGCTGAACCTAGATCACACGCACTTGGGGGTCAGGTTTTTTTTTTTTAATTTAATACTTTATTGACCCAACAATGATATATTTTGCTATTTTATTATATCTGACAATGTTCTGAACTAAATGCAAAATACATCATTGTTGGGTCATTAAATTAATAAATTAAAAAAAAAAACCTGACCCCAAGTGCCTGTGATCTAGATATACATGTATTTTAATTGCTAAAAATATTTTTCTAACATACAGCAGGTCCAATATTTGGCAAAAGACAGGGAAAATAGAGATATGGAGGGAGTTTGTTGTGGTCTTATCTATTATGTACATACATGATGAAGAGGATAAGTATTATAAAGTAATATAAAATTATTATTTTTAAGATAAAAATTAAATTCTAATTTTACTTACACAGATTCCTTTATTGTTAGATCATTTTGTAAGTCTGTATTTTCTTTCTTCATCTGTTGTAATTCTTCTTTCAGTTTTTTCTCTCTTCCTTCCATTCCTTTATAATGTTCTAGTTCATCTTTTGTTTTCTTCAGCACTTCTTCCAATGCTTTTATCTCATTATGTATAAGATAACTAACACCACAGTATTTACACACAGTCTCGTCTCGTTCCATTTTCTGTAGTTCCTTTGGTAATGGATGCTGTGGGTTATAGCGCTCAAATTTTTCATCATTTTCATTTTCCATGTTGTCTTTGTTAATTTTCTGTTTCATCATCAACATCCAGTAGGCACTCTGAAATTAAGTTGCTATACATATAATACTGGTATACAGTCTCGTACATTCATCTTTTATAACACCAGTATTAATGAGACAATTCAATTTGATACTGGGGCCTTGTGGGGCAGCATGTACTTACAGATCACAGTGTCTCCCACTGCCTAACATTGATTCTACTCAGACAGAATCCTATTATGAGAAAGTTAATCAGTTTGCTTGATTAAGTTTGGTGGTTTTCTATAGGTAACCCCTAATCCAAAACTGACCACATCTTGACTGGGGCCAAAACATCATTACTCTAATCTAATCATCATGAAATTAAATATTTATCTTAAAAAGATACACTACTTTTAATTCATAAAAAGCTTTTGAAGCATTCAGATTGTTAAAGAATAACTCTCTTACCTAATCTTTGTTGCATAATTACACAGGTTTATTTTGCTCGATATTGAGAAATCATTGCAAAAAGTTTACTTTGCGGAATCTGTGGATATTGAAAAGGAGTTTAGTTTTTTGACATATACTTATTTTAGTTATTTAAAGGGACACTGAAGTCTAGAGGATTATGACCAAAATCGATAGTTATAAGTACAATATTAATAATAAAATTCAAAAAAATAAAAAATTATTCCATTAAGATATATATTTCGCTATTTGAAAATTGCCGAAAATCATCGCCGCAGCTCTTCTGTGTTGGAGGTGAGAAGAACACGCTGTGACGTCATGTGTGAACAAACCTCGCCATGCTATCAATAGTGTGGTTACAGTATAGTGTAAAAGTTGTTAAAAATATTGTTTAAATATGGTTTTGTGTGCGACCGTTGATTGTAAAAATAATTAAACAAGAGGCCCATGGGCCTGATACGCTCACCTGATAACTAATGGCTAGCTGATAGATTTAAAGACAACAAAAATACTAAACCCCAATGACTTTTTTCTATACATCAAAATGATCGTTGTATCAATACCTACAACATTCTAATATACATGCCTATACAAAAAGTTTATAGTTTTCGAGATAATTAACCATTTCGGAATTGTTTCGCATATGTGACCTTGACCTTTGAACCCATGACCTTTTTCTATACATCAAAATGATCGTTGTATCAATACCTACAACATTCTAATATACATGCCTATACAAAAAGTTTATAGTTTTCGAGATAATTAACCATTTTGGTATTGTTTCACATATGTAGCCTTGACCTTTGAACCCATGACCTTTTTCTATACATCAAAATGATCGTTGTATTAATACCTACAACATTCGTATATACATGCCTATACAAAAAGTTTATAGTTTTCGAGATAATTAATTATTTCGGTATTGTTTCACATCTGTGACCTTGACCTTTGAACCCATGACCTTTTTCTATACATAAAAATGATTGTTGTATCGATACCTACAACATTCTAATATACATGCCTATAAAAAAAGTTTATAGTTTTCGAGATAATTAAACATTTTGGGATTGTTTCACATATGTGACCTTGACCTTTAAACCCATAACCTTTTTCTATACATCAAAATGATCGTTGTATCAATACCTACAACATTCTAATATACATGCCTATACAAAAAGTTGATAGTTTTTGAGATAATTAACCATTTCGGAATTGTTTCACATCTGTGACCTTGACCTTTGAACCCATGACTTTTTTCTATACATCAAAATGATTGTTGTATTAATACCTACAACATTCTAATATACATGCCTATACAAAAAGTTTATAGTTTTCGAGATAATTAGCCATTTCAGTATTGTTTCACATCTGTGACCTTGACCTTTGAACCCATGACCATTCTCTATACATCAAAATGATTGTTGTATCAATACCTACAACATTCTAATATACATGCCTATACAAAAAGTTTATAGTTTTTGAGATAATTAGCCATTTCGGTATTGTTTGACATCTGTGACCTTGACCTTTGAACCCATGACTTTTTTCTATACATCAAAATGATTGTTGTATCAATACCTACAACATTCTAATATACATGCCTATACAAAAAGTTGATAGTTTTTGAGCTAATTAACCATTTCGGTATTGTTTCACATCTGTGACCTTGACCTTTGAACCCATGACCTATTTCTATACATCAAAATGATCGTTGTATCAATACCTACAACATTCTAATATACATGCCAATACAAAAAGTTTATAGTTTTCGAGATAATTAACCATTTCGGGATTGTTTCACATCTGTGACCTTGACCTTTGAACCCATGACCTTTTTCTACACATCAAAATGACCGTTGTATCAATACCTACAACATTCTTATATACATGCCTATACAAAAAGTTTATAGTTTTCGAGATAATTAACCATTTCGGTATTGTTTCGCATCTGTGACCTTGACCTTTGAACCCATGACCTTTTTCTATACATCAAAATGATCGTTGTATCAATACCTACAACATTCTAATATACATACCTATATTAATGTTTATAGTTTTGGAGATAATAATTATAATTAGAGGTAAAAAAAATTAGGTCACGACCTTCACAATTGACCTTGACCTCATTTTGAAGATACTAACAAGAAAATGTCAAAACTGAAAACCCCCTGTCATTATCTGGTCAAATAGTCAAGTTATAACAATTTGTAGCTATTTTACGATTTTTTCAAAATTAAACGCAAAAACGCGTAACCTATTTTTTATCCGAATTTCACAAAATGAACAAACTATAGGCTTAAGACCCTAGAGAAGCCAAATATCACATCAGATTTTTTCTCCAATCAGTACTTTCGGAGAAGAAGATTTTTTAAGATTTTTGCACCCCTAGGTCAACTTGACCTAGTTATGGTAGCCATGGCAACGCCTAGAACAAATCTGAATTGCACCGGCCCATATATACTTCTGACAAAGTTTCATTAAAAACTGTCCAGTAGTTTCAGAGGAGAAGTCGAAAATAGGTGTTAACGACGCACGCACGCACGCACGCACACACGCACATACACACGCTGCGCTATGCCATAAGCTCACATGACCTTCGGTCAGGTGAGCTAAAAATTATGATAACTTAGAATTTGTCTCTATTTAGACTTATTTTAAATTTAATAATGACCAATATTGGCTAAATCATGTGCACAATGATCTATGCATCAACTAACCTAAAATGATAAAATATTCTTTTATTTTTTCACGATAAATCAATAAGATCCCAATTTCTTAAAAGTAGAATTTACATCCCTTTCTCGCATACAGGTAATTAAGAGATTATCAGTAACCTACAGTACCTTTAGATCCTGTTTATTAGACATTCCATCGCCGGTAATCAAGAGGTAGATCTACCTTACAATATACAACATAGATCTGAAGATTGATAGGTGTAAATAAATTAAGTGATAAAGTCTTCACGATATCCCATATTAAATGTAAGTATAATTAATTTGGAATTTTGGAAAGATGCATTAAAAAATATTAAATATTTCAATATTGATTTACGAATGTATAAATTGATGGGTGTCGTGACTGGCGGTATGAAATTAAAATGATTTAAATTAATGAAATATTCCTATTCGTAAGTTCAATTTTAAACATCAAAAACTCTAAAAAAAAAAATTAATTCCCCCCCCCCCCCCCCCCCGCTTCTCGTGTCATTGATGCGAAGAAAAATTATGTCTGTAACAGTGTGATCTGTTTTTAAGTAGACTTGGCTGCAAATTTCATGAAAATCTCTTAAAAAAACTAAAATAAAGTACAATATCCACAGTATATTTTTTACTATGTTATACTGCTGTTTGTGTTCACCATATTTCATAATTTCTGCTACTTCGTCTGTTTCACATCTTGATATAAATGAAATTATCTTGACTACGATTTTGCCTTACAAGTAATAACATATTCAGATATAAATGGAATTATCAGGACATGGATTATACAATTCAAGCAATAATTATAGCTAGCGTCATCTTGATATAAATAAAATTATCTTGAGATATATAATACAATCCAAGTTATAATTATTGACATGACTGGTGACATCTTGATATAAGTGAAATTATTGTGAGATGTGAAGATACTTAAATGTAACTACAAATAATTAATACATGTATAAACTAAAGAGAATGTATTGTCCAATTTTCATTAGATTTAAAAGGACATCTTATTTCCCGGTTTCAATGGTACACATATATAAAGAAATTGGGAAACAATTACAACTTATAACTTCTGAAAGAAACGCATCTCTTATTTTCCAAACTATACACAGGGTGAAATAACTCTCCTGTTTATTGTGTAACCAGTAGGTGATCTGATGACGAAACGCATTAAAAATTAAAATAAAAAAGTGAAATTAAATTCTTGGCTCATAACAATTGTGTGGCGAAAAGGGCTCAATAGGTGGTCAGGTGGCCCAATCGGTAGAGCGTATGTTAGTACATGTATTGTGAAGGTCCCGGGTTCGAGTTCGGTTACGCCGCTGTTACATTTGGGGAATCATCCGACCCTGGGCATTGGCTGACCAACAAGTTGGTCCCAGGGGTGGAACCCGCTGGTTTCGATTCAAGGGAGTTGAATAGAAAAAAGATGGGAGGAATTTGGCGGTCCGTGTAGCTCAATCGGTAGAACGTCCCGCTAGTATTAGGAAGCTCCCGGGCTCGAGTCCCGGTGTAGCAGCTGCATTTTCCCCTTTCCTGTTAGTACATCAAAAGTAGCTATCCCTCTTCTGATTTACAAATGCTTGTTATTCTTTTTTCATATATAATTATTATCATCATTAATATTATTTTAATGCATATTAACATCATTTTCTGGAAGGACCTATTATTTATTCTATATACGTATTTATTATAAATAAATATAAGTAAAAGTCTGAAATAATTATTGTGAAAAATGATGTTTTTAAAAATTCTCTAAAAATTATAGATATTTATGAATTACGAGATTATCAACATCTTAAAATAAGGTGTGTAAATACACAACTACTGTTGCAGTTAAAGGGTTGGTAAATATACAGGAAGTGTCGGTATACCTGTCTCGTTAGTTAAGTGGATTGGGTACACTCCGATATACAACTAGTCAGTCAATATTGAGGGTTGAATTACAGGTGACTATAATAATAATAATAATAATAATAATAATAATAAAAACTTTATTCTCATCAACCGTAAATGTTTTTTTTTTTTTTCATGACTGGCCATGGTGTATAATGTCTCCTCGTCTTATGTTGTTTCTTGCAATTGTTGCTAATCGCAAAACTTCTTGGTTGAAATGCACGATCTCAAGGTCAAAGCTGTCGATTATACATTTTTAAATAAATTGCAATTTTTAATTTTGTCTTTGATCTGTACGATTTCTGTGCAGCAAATGCATTCCCTCTCAGTGTTCATTGCTCGGCAGTTTCATTATATGTCCCAAACCTACAAACGATGATCATTATCTATAACTTCGCATGAATCCGATTTGAATAAATTCTCTGGTTTACTTTCAGTTCCCTAATATTCTGACTCAAAATCAAAAAGATAATGCGCCTATCTAATAATATGGATAAGTAACAACTCGTAAGATGCGACAATTCAGTATATATAAACAGTAGTTAGGAAGAGTGGTTGTTCACACATGACGTCACAACTTGTTTTCGTACCTCCCGATTGAAGAGTTCCAAAATGGCCTGAGGTTACGAATTTTGATTTTTTAAACTTCTATATCTTTTTTATTTCGGCGAATAAAAAGGTGAAATTTTCAATATAATAATAATTTAACATAAATTTTCATATTTTGGTCAAATTGGCTAGACTTCAGTGTCCCTTTAAGATACAGGATTAAGAGGTTTTCGTCTAAATTGTTTATTGACTATCAATTTTATTTAAAAAGAAGCATTTCTCTGAAAGTCAGGATTCAAATTCAATTTTTAATAATCAAAAACAATAAAATTTAAATCCTGGATCAAGTTTCAGGTTTGTCACATAACATATATATACACATTTGATTTTTAGTTCTATATAGTGCAATAAACATTTAATAGGTGGATGGTATTTTAACAAGAGAGTTTACTGTCTGTCTTGTACTGGCAAGCACTAAGCAAATTTTAGATGCTAGCTCACTTAGACAACATTTGCAGAAGTCCATTATCCTGATATTATAGCATTGTTAGATAAAGTGACTTGTTTATGGTTACAACAATAATAAGATTTCTTCTGTACTTAAGATAAAATGAATTATTTTCTGTTTCTGTTAGCTCAGTCAAGTATTTCTTGCTTAAAATGGTTTACCCACTGTACCCATGTGATCAACACCCCTAAACATTTGCATGTGACTATTTGGAAAATATAGATACCCCAAATTCCCAGAATAACATCGCTTTTATGGGAAAGCATGAACAGATATGACTCCATATCCAGTGGGAATTATAGTTCTGAACCAGTGTTAGGCAGTATGACATGGCTCAGTGGCAAACCCAATTACATGATGTAGATTTTTTTCTGCACTGTATTCTTTAGAGGTGTAACAATTATGAATATATCAGTAAAACGAGTTCATTTGGCTTCTGATCAGTTTCCATGATACAATTTAAGTTTCAAACCAATAAAGTAAACATACCTAAATAGATTCTGATTTCAAAATTAGTCACTGTTACAAGTAAGCGAACAATATCAAGCATATACAAGTGAATTGGATTTTACATGGAAATATAACATAATTTACTATCAAAGAAACAGCAATTCAGACAGTAGTATCATATGACACAGCTTGTCACAGGAAAGAGAAAAATTCACATAAAGACCCTTAGTTAGATCATGCCACTTCCATATGCACTATAGGCAAGAGTTCTAAAGTGTTCACCATGTGATGCGTTCACTATTTCAATTACATTAATACCAAACACTGGCCCAGAGCGTATAAATAACTGAATGACAGGCTTACCTACAAAATAGCTGTTACCCTGAGAGAGCCCTCTTCTACAACTGGCTGCCTTCCGAGTCTCGCCAAGGTAACCAACGGGGCTACCTAAGGCGTGTTCGCCATATACTGTCAGCCATTTACCTATGAGTACTTTACAACAGTTCTACCAATTGAGCTCACCAGAACATTATATTCCTGTCCTGTTATTTTTTAGTTTCCCACGATCCCACATGGGAAATCTCAACCAAATTCTCTCAGACGGATTTTATATGACCAGAACATTGGCATTCCATCACTTGCATGGGCCAAAACTGGCCACAAATTGTATCAGCGGAAAATATGGTGTCGGCCCTAGAACCGAATTCGGGAACTCTCGCACTTTAGGCGAATGTTCTACTAAATGACTGAGCTAACCAGACCGATGTGTGTGCAGACCCATGAAGTTCTTCAAGTTCCCATAGACAGATAATGAGATATGTCAGAGTCGAGTGCATTTTTTGGCAGGTGATTGAGGCAAACAGACGTAGTTTTTAACCATACGATGTAAAAATAACTTTTACATTTGGTAATGAACATACTTACAATCCATTCATTCCGATGAATGCTATGTAAATTTCACAACTATCACTTATTCGTGTGAACACAACATAGACATATTATCATTTCTGATACCGCGATGGAATCCATCTTGAAACCAATGAAAACATCCGGGTTACTTGGTTGATTGTAACACGGGAGTAGGAAACGACCTGACAATCTTTCCGGAAAAGAGAAGAAGTTTTCAGGCGATTTTTATTTCATTAAAAAAATTAATTGATCCACGAAAATTAGCATAATTATTTAAAATCATTTTGTTTGATTTATTCATTTCATAAAATCACAGGGGTTATCAGAATGAAATAGCTAATTTATACTTCAAGTTGAGGAAAATACATTGTGCAGTGGAATGCGGGATTATGATCATAGTGAACAATTAAAGGTTACGGAGATGCAACATAATTTTTTATTTGCACAAAAGATAAATGTCCAAATTCCCCGTTTACATGAACATTTTTTGTCAAACCAAAACGGCTGTTTGAATAATTGATATAATGTAATTTGCAGCCGTCACGGAGCACGGTTTCTTGAACACACGTGCGGAAAAAGTGCCTTTTAAAGCCTAGGTTTGAATCTAAATAAAGTAAACCCTAGTATGAGAAAGTTCGTCTGGTGTTTTCTTTAAAACATTACGATTTTCTTCACCATCCAGAACTGACAATCTCAATGATTTAACTGAAAGAATAGTTACTGTGGCGTTAAACACCCTCACCCTTGAAATATAGACTACAATAAATAAAAAAGCGAACACATTTAAATACCAACATTTGCATTATTATTATATTTGAATCATAAATTATCTATATACATGGTTAGATATTGTACAGAAAGTACATAAGTATATACATTAAACACATGATATCATTGTCGTGTATGACATCATACTAACACAAATGATACAAGTTGGAACTCGATCATCAACTAATGAGCTTACAATGGAATTTGGAAAATCACCTAGCATTAAAAAATAAAATAAAATAAAATAAAATAAAATAAAATAAAATAAAATAAAATAAAATAAAATAAAATAAAATAAAATAAACGTAACCTGTTAACAAATCTTAATTTGTCCGTCATGGCTTATTCCTTTTTTCAATTTTGAACTTGCCCTTCAGTCAATTGGATAGCTAGAAGGTTTAAAGAGGCCTGAATTCACTCATTGAACTCAGTTAAAAGTTTGAACTGTCCTGTCAAACAGGAACTGAGATCAGGTGCTCCATATTAAATGTTTATTGATTGTTATGTTATATTTTTTTGTTCAAATAAAGTTTTATATAGTTATTTGTGGAATTTTTTTTTGAATTTTTATGAAATATTGCATTCAAAAGTAATACGTGACAACTCTGTTATAACGCTTTTTAAAGTAATGTTTATAAAATAAACATATTCAAAAGGACAACATGTAGAAACTTTGAATTTTACCCATAAAATATGATTAAATGGCATTTATAACTATTATTATTATAAAACGAAGAGTTTTTATTAATTTTCCCTGGCAACTTTATCATTCTCATACCTCCTAAATCTATCTTGGGACTTGCAATGTTTTAAAATATACTTTTTACTTTAAAATTCTTAAATGTTTATTTTCCTCAAATTTTGATTCACATTTTTCGTAATCATGAAACAAAATATATCCGATTTTTACGATAAAATACACAAGAAGAAAAGTCATCTTTAAGGATCCTTAAAGCCTCTTTAAGGATTTCTTAAAGTGCCTTAAAGGAGAGAGTTGGTCTTGTGATAGGTAATAAGACATGGCGGACAAATTAGAAATTCTTAATTAAAAAAAAACCAAAATTGTTACTGAACTCTTTAAGCATTTTGAAATGAATAATACAGGATCAATTTCATCATGATTAGAGAGCATTACACAAATCATGGGGTTTACGTTTATTTACTTGTTGGAGAAAAAAAGTATACGTAGTAAGCACATGATGTTTTAGAAAAAAATTACTAAACTATTGATGCTTAAAAACACTGCACTAAACACATCACGTTTAAGAAAAGATTACCACACAGGATGCCTGAGCGCAAAAAATGTACTAAACACATGTCGTTTGAAAAGTAATGTTCTAAACACATTATTGTACTAAACACATGGCGTTTGAGAAAAAAAAGCGTTGTTCTAAGCACACGATATTTGCGAAATAATGTACTTATAAACACATACTATTTAAAACAAAAATTTTACTAAACACATGATGTTTGGGAACACAAATATACTAAACACACCATGTTCGAGAAAAAAAATTACTAAACTATTGATGCTTAAGAACACTGCACTAAACACATCATGTTTAAGAAAAAATTACCAAACACAGGATGCCTGAGAGCAACAAAATGTACTTAACACATGTCGTTTGAAAAGTAATGTTCTAAACACATTATTGTAATAAACACATGGCGTTTGAGAAAAAAAAACCGTTGTTCTAAGCACACGATATTTGCGAAATAATGTACTTATAAACACATACAATTTAAAACAAAAATTTTACTAAACACATGATGTTTGGGAACACAAATATACTAAACACACCATGTTTGAGAAAAAATGTATTAATTACATCATGTTTAGGAACACAAATGCACTAAACATACGGTGTTTGAGAAAAATGCACTTAACACACGATGTTTGAGAAAATGTGTACTAAACACACGATGTTTGAGAAAATATGTACTAAACACACGATGTTTGAGAAAATATGTACTAAACACATGTTTCAGAAAAATGTACTAAACACATGATGTTTGAGGAAAGACTTACTAAACACATGTTTGAGGAAAAAATGTGCTATACACATGAAGTTTGAGAAAAAACATGTAATTAACACATGGGATTTGAGGAATAATTTACTAAACACATGACGTTTAAGAAAATGTAATAAACACAAGATAATCAAGAAATTGTTTTAAACACATGTTTGAGGAAAAATGTACTAAACACATAATGTTTGGGAATAATTGTACAAAAACCATAGTGTTTAAGAAAAAATGCACTTACACATGATGGTTGAGAAAAATGTACTAACCACATGTTGTTTGAGAAAAATATACAAAACACATGTTTTTGAGAAAAATATACAAAACACACGTTGTTTGAAAAAGAAAATGTCTTAAACAACATACATATGATTTTTGAGAACAAAGAGTAAAGTCTGTTGTTATATAACACTGAAACAAATGAGCGTTTGTTTAAGGAAAATCATTCTCAACACATGAAAAATCAATGTTTTATACACGATATTGAAAATACATGTTTAACAAAAATATTTTAAACAGATGCTGTTTGGGAATGTCTGACTGCCTTTATCATAAAAAGTGAATAGCTCGATCCAACATACACAATTTTTCGAGATTGAACAATATTAATAATACTAAACATAAATCTTTCAGTGTTACAACGTTCTTTTTTTTGACTGTTTGTTTTTGTTTTATATGCTACGGAAAAAACACAGACACCAAGCATATTTGATTGTATTTTTCTTTAATGCAGTTTTCTCCGAGCATTCTAATTTACACATCCACTCCTGGTATACCTGTAAAGAAAATAAAAAAAAATCTTAGCTCGATTGACTATTATCATGTGTGTGAGAGAGAGAGAGAGAGAGAGAGAGAGAGAGAGAGAGAGAGAGGACACCTATTCCTGACAAGGAAACTGAAAAACTTTTTTGCAATAGAATCTGCTCGAGTGGGATTCAAATCTAGACCTTATGTTGTGGCAAGTTAGCTCGCAATTTAGACCCCCAGAAGAAAATTAAAAAAGCAAAAAATCGGTGAATTATGAGGGGTTTTTGTTATGCAATTGCTGATAGGTTTTGCATGGATTTTATTTCTGTAATCAGATAATAAAGAAAATATTGATTAAAAAATTAGTGTCAGGCTGCATTCCAACTCGACGCATTACATTCAAATTTTAATATATTTTATTTTGACGATTCTGATTTCAATTTACCGGATCTAAAATTTGTTTCAAAAATTCGAAAAATACCCAGAATATTGAAATCAGACTTGGAGAAATCTGCACGTAATAATGCACCACGTGAGACAAGTGAAATTAGAACATGTAACAACTTGAGAGATTCCCGACTTCGGACAGAACGGTAGTTTCAATCGTCAAAATTACTTCGAGTAGTGAGTAACCGGCAAATTGCCAAGTGATGACGATTAACATTTATAAAGCATACGTATAATTAACAATATGAAGTTAATTGCAGCCGCGTTGTCGAAAGAAATCTCAATAATAAATTATCTATAGGCAGAGGTATAGTAAATTTCAAGGACTACTGAAGTAAAAATGTTTCAAGCATTAGTCAAGATTCATTCTCTTTGATCGCGGTTGTCAGTTCTGAAATGGAGGAAACCGGAGTGCCAAGATAAAACCACCGACCTTCGGCAATTGACCTGACAAAATTTCTCGTTGTATGATCTGCCTGAGTGGGATTTAAATCTAGGCACTGTGATTCGTAAGAGTGTACACGTTCTGCCACCGAGGTCCATTAAAGAACCACTGATAGGAAAAATATCTGGAAAATTAAGACACAAATACTGTTAGTCACAAGAATACATACCAGATCCAGAACCACATCTGTAATCTTCATTCAAGCTGTCTTTTATTTCTTGTACGTTCCTTTTGTATTCTTTTTCTCGTTCTATGTTAAACCTTCTACATTTTGCTTTTTGTTGTTTTTCGTAGTTACGCATACTTGCTTCAAATGCTACTTGTTCTTTTTGTTTTTTCGCCTCTTCTTGTTTTTGTTCGCGTTCTTTCAACTTCATCTCCAGTTTTAATGCTTTTATTTATAAAGCCTTTTCGCGATTCATCTCAGCCACAAATCTCCTCTCTTGTGACAATCTGGAAAGTCGTCCCTAGAAAATGAAAATCTAAATCTTATCCCAGGAAAAGAAGATTTTAATTATTAACTGGGCTAATTTTGCTTAATCGAAACAAATTGTAAAAGAAAGCCTAAATAAATAAATAAATAAATAAATAAATAAATAAATAAATAAATAAATAAAAATAAATAAATAAATTTTTGAGACATTTTATAGGTGAGTGGGGTTTTTTGTTACAGTAATACTGTTGTTTCGTACTTTTAAATCTTTCAATTTTTCCGTAAAACAAAAAGGTATACCTTTTCCTGTAAAGACTCGTTCTTCAGGCATTCGGCCATTATTTCCTTTTCTTCGGAATTGAACCCTTGTGAAGTTGATGACCTCTCCAATCTTTCCACCAGTCTTTGAGGTGGACGCTTAGTTGTGGAACCATTTTCGCTACCATTTTCATCATCATTGCCAAAAACGTAGGCTATTCCACCAGCAGCTTTTTTCGCAATTATATTTTCTTCTTCAAGCTGTTGAAGAATTTTGGCTTTTTCTTTGTTGATATCAACGGCATTGATTTCTTCCAAAATCTTTTTTCTTTTCAAAAGAAACTTCTTCTTTTCTTTTTGGGGAATCCCTGGAAGCCTTGCTTTACCAGCGAAATTCTTACCCTCGGTCGGGTCCACTGTTTTACAGCTAATGCAGCCCATATTTGACTGTTGGCCTTTTTTTTTGCGTCTACTCGCTGAGTATAAGCGCAGAAAAAGGTAACCAGGGAAGATAACCGATGACGTCATAAACAAACTTTACATCCGCTTCATTTGCGCAATCGCGTGATGCGAATGCAAACCCGATTGCAATTTGCGAAGTAACGGCATCGAAAAATTGAATCGCGTGGACATGCCGTGCTTCTTCATGGTTCTGCCGGATAGCTGATTTATAGTTCAGTTTCAAATATTTTTCATTAAGATTTTAAATGTGCGTATTGCGGGATTTATAAATAACATAAATAAGGGAAGACTTGAACACAATTACGGCATATTATATAATATGAATTGGGTGGTAAGATTGAAAAATTAACTATCAAATAGAGTCTTGACTATCCTATCATAGGAGCTGCATCATCCAATCCGTAAAGACAAAGGAGCATAGATGGCCGAGAGGTCTAAATATCGCATATCACAACGCCCCTCAATGCTTGAGTTTAAGTTCAATTGGTTCAGATCTTAGATGGCCAGAAAGCTTGTTAATTCGCTTGTCAAATGAAAAGGGTTTTTCCGTCCGGACCATCGGGGTATTCCGATTTCCTTGGCTTTACCATCCCAAAATTGACTACGCTGATATGAAGGGATGAATCTTGACTGGACATGAAGTTATATTACTCTCTAACAATTGTAGTACCTGAACAAGTTTCCGACCAGTTATAGTGGTAGAACGGTGACAATGCTTAGCCACACACACTTAATGGCAATGTTGTAGTATCCGGGAAGGTATAAAACCTAAATAAAGTGTATTCAGAATGAAAGTAGCAAATGTGTTCAATCTATAAAAGCCGTGAAACAAACCAGGTAAGAACTTGTTTTATGGCTTGTGCAATATTGGCAAGATATAAATTAATTTATTAATATTATTATTATTATTATTTTACCCTTTTACGAGGCCGCAGGAGCGTTAATTTGTAACAAAATGTTGGAATTGAAAATGCTAACGCCGAACATTGTTTCTTGAGAAAACATAGCATGTCCGACATATTCTAGAAAATAAAAAACTTTCAACCAACACCACATCTGTAATTTGAATTTTGCGTACAATTCCATTATTTGACAATATCAGAATCTTAACCAGTGCTTTATTAATATAACAGAACATCCCATGGTTATTTTACAATTTTATTTGTAAAATAAACCCCGTTCGCATTACTTTAAATTCAACCATAAATGTTGTAGCTCACCCTGACTGCTGTATCTTACACGTTATATTCAATAAATACCAATAATCAATCAACTGTTCCTTTGTTGAGTTCAAAATTTTGTATTTAATTTAGGGTATAACGGCTATATTCTTTCGAGTATGTTCCTATACAGTGTACATAATGTAGTCTTCTGGTCTATTTTTAACAGATGACTTCAGCTTAGCTATGCTTGTTGCTAGAGTCACCTGTTACTAGAAGACTGGTGCTGCAACAGCTAGTAAAGGTGATCAGGAGTCTAGAATTAGGAAAGGGGTGTCCCCGAAAGGACATTGTAGATCGTAAGATCGTTACTTGACAAATCAAGCCACCTTCTCATTTCACATCGGAGATTGCTCCGACAGTGTTTGCTGTACCCGAGTGATACTATCGTCTAAACGATAACACTCAGACAACACGAGAAGGAATTACTGACAAAATCAGAAATGTCTTGTGTTTAAATAAGACCCTAAACCAACTTAGTTGTGGTGTTTTGAAATGATACATTATCTTTTTTATTACTTTTCACGATTATAGCATTTCTATTTTGAATGATTTTATATTTAGTATTTAAAATTTAATTTTTTGATATAAATATCTAGATTTGATATTTTGGTTTATTAATTTATTTCCAATAAAATACGACTAAAAATTCTGAAAATTTAATTGTTTACATCAGGCCACTTATTGATCATGTGTTCCTATTTATTGTATAAATTAATAAACTGAGCAGTTTTCCTATTCTGATTTGGATTAACATTGCTATAACTGTAACCTCGATATTTTCTACAGTTCACCGAGGATAAAATAACTGTATTTCAATGTAATCTGTCCATCTTAGGATCCGGCTATTATCAAGTAGATGTAGCTAATTAAAGTGTCTGTTCTCTGTCAAATAACTGTACTTAATTGTAGCCAAAGTTAGTTGGTTCTGGTTACCGTAAAGTAGGTGTACTTGATTGTAGCCCGTGTAAGGTGGTTCTGTCTACCGTCAAGTAGCTATACTTGATTGTAGCCCGTGTAACGTGGTTCTTTCTACCGTCAAGTAGCGGTACTTGATTGTAGCCCGTGTAAGGTGATTCTGTCTACCGTCAAGTAGCTGTACTTGATTGTAGCCTGTGTAAGGTGGTTCTGTCTACCGTCAAGTAGGTGTACTTAATTGTAGCCAAAGTTAGGTGGTTCTGGTTACCGTAAAGTAGCTGTACTTGATTGTAGCCTGTGTAAGGTGGTTCTGGTTACCGTTAAGTAGCTGTACTTGATTGTAGTCTGTGTAAGGTGGTTCTGGTTACCGTTAAGTAGCTGTACTTGATTGTAGCCTGTGTAAGGTGGTTCTGTCTACCGTTAAGTAGGTGTACTGAATTGTAGCCAAAGTTAGGTAGTTCTGGTTACCGTCAAGTAGCTGTACTTAATTGTAGCCAAAGTTATTTGGTTCTGGTTACCATCATGTAGCTGATTGATTGTAGCCTATGTAAGGTGTGTCTGGTTACCGTCATGTAATTGTATTTGATTGAAGCCTATGTTAGGTGGTTCACCATTAAAGTAGCTCTACTTCATTGTAGCCTATGTAAGGTGGTTCTGGTTACCGTCAAGTAGCTGTACTTGATTGAAGTCAGTATTAGGCGGTCCTGGTTACAGTCAAGTAGCGGTACTTGATTGTAGCCAGTGTAGGGTAGTTCTGTCTACTGTCAATTAGCTGTACTTGATTGTAGCCTGTGTAAGGTGGTTCTGGTTACCGTCAAGTAGCTATACTTGATTGTACCCTGTGTAAGGTGGTTCTGTGTACCGTCAATTAGCTGTAATTGATTGTAGCCCGTGTAAGTTGGTTAATCTACCGTAAGGTAGTTGTACTTGATTGTAGCCCGTGTTAGGTGGTTCTGTCTACCGTCAAGTAGCTATACTTGATTGTAGCTAGTGTAAGGTGGTTCTGTCTATCGTCAAGTAGCGGTACTTGATTGTAGCCTGGGTTAGGTGGTTCTGGTTACCGTCAAGTAGGTGTACTGATGTAGCCTGGTTAGGTGCTTCTGGTTACCGTCAAGTAGCTGTACTTGATTGTAGCCTGAGTTAGGTGGTTCCGGTTACCGTCAAGTAGGTGTACTTGATTGTAGCCTGTGTTAGGTGGTTCCGGTTACCGGCAAGTTTCTTTGGTTATTTGAGAACAATTTTATTTGTAAACTCTTATGTGTTAATGTTTTCAAAAGTGTGATTTTTAAAAAAATCTACTAAAATATTATGATTTAAAATGAAGCATAAATAAGATAAATGATCTTGATGTGAAGTGCTTTGTAAGTCGATGTTCTTACAATACACCAATATATGAATTATTCCTTTGGATAGTACTAGGCTTACTGTTATCAACAATATGTACACTTAGTATCTCTGGAATTTAGTTTAATGGTCTATTAAACTTTCTGGCAACATCAATATGAGATGACTTCAGGTTAGCTATGCCTGTTGCTAGAGTCACCTGTTAATTGAAGACTGGTGCTGCAACAGCTAGTAAAGTTGATCAGGGGTCTAGAATTAGGAGAGGGGTGTCCCCGGAAGGACATTGTAGATCGTAAGATCGTTACTTGACTAATCAAGCCACCTTCTCAGTTCACATCGGAGATTACTCCGACAGTGTTTGCTGTACCCGAGTGATACTATCGTCTATATGATAACACCCAGAACAACACGAGAAGGAATTACTGACAAAGTCAGAAATGTCTTGTGTTTAAATAAGACCCTAAACCAACTTAGTTGTGGTGTTTTGAAATGATACATTACCTTTTTGTTACTTTTCACGATTATAGCATTTCTATTTTGAATGATTTTATATTTAGTATTTAAAATTTAATTTTTTGATATAAATATCTAGATTTAATATTTTGGTTTATTAATTTATTTCCAATAAAATACGACTAAAATACTGAAAATTTAATTGTTGACAACAGGACACTTATTCATCACGCGTTCCTATTTATTGTATAAATTAATAAACTGAGCAGTTTTCCTATTCTGATTTGGATTAACATTGCTATAACTGTAACCTCGATATTTTCTACAGTTCACCCGAGGATAAAATAACTGTATTTCAATGTAATCTGTCCATCTTAGGATCCGGCTATTATCAAGTAGATGTAGCTAATTAAAGTGTCTGTTCTCTGTCAAATAACTGTACTTAATTGTAGAAAAAGTTAGTTGGTTCTGGTTACCGTAAAGTAGGTGTACTTGATTGTAGCCCGTGTAAGGTGGTTCTGTCTACCGTCAAGTAGCTATACTTGATTGTAGCCCGTGTAACGTGGTTCTTTCTACCGTCAAGTAGCGGTACTTGATTGTAGCCCGTGTAAGGTGATTCTGTCTACCGTCAAGTAGCTGTACTTGATTGTAGCCTGTGTAAGGTGGTTCTGTCTACCGTCAAGTAGGTGTACTTAATTGTAGCCAAAGTTAGGTGGTTCTGGTTACCGTAAAGTAGCTGTACTTGATTGTAGCCTGTGTAAGGTGGTTCTGGTTACCGTTAAGTAGCTGTACTTGATTGTAGTCTGTGTAAGGTGGTTCTGGTTACCGTTAAGTAGCTGTACTTGATTGTAGCCTGTGTAAGGTGGTTCTGTCTACCGTTAAGTAGGTGTACTGAATTGTAGCCAAAGTTAGGTAGTTCTGGTTACCGTCAAGTAGCTGTACTTAATTGTAGCCAAAGTTATTTGGTTCTGGTTACCATCATGTAGCTGATTGATTGTAGCCTATGTAAGGTGTGTCTGGTTACCGTCATGTAATTGTATTTGATTCAAGCCTATGTTAGGTGGTTCACCATTAAAGTAGCTCTACTTCATTGTAGCCTATGTAAGGTGGTTCTGGTTACCGTCAAGTAGCTGTACTTGATTGAAGTCAGTATTAGGCGGTCCTGGTTACAGTCAAGTAGCGGTACTTGATTGTAGCCAGTGTAGGGTAGTTCTGTCTACTGTCAATTAGCTGTACTTGATTGTAGCCTGTGTAAGGTGGTTCTGGTTACCGTCAAGTAGCTATACTTGATTGTACCCTGTGTAAGGTGGTTCTGTGTACCGTCAATTAGCTGTAATTGATTGTAGCCCGTGTAAGTTGGTTAATCTACCGTAAGGTAGTTGTACTTGATTGTAGCCCGTGTTAGGTGGTTCTGTCTACCGTCAAGTAGCTATACTTGATTGTAGCTAGTGTAAGGTGGTTCTGTCTATCGTCAAGTAGCGGTACTTGATTGTAGCCTGGGTTAGGTGGTTCTGGTTACCGTCAAGTAGGTGTACTTGATTGTAGCCTGAGTTAGGTGCTTCTGGTTACCGTCAAGTAGCTGTACTTGATTGTAGCCTGAGTTAGGTGGTTCCGGTTACCGTCAAGTAGGTGTACTTGATTGTAGCCTGTGTTAGGTGGTTCCGGTTACCGGCAAGTTTCTTTGGTTATTTGAGAACAATTTTATTTGTAAACTCTTATGTGTTAATGTTTTCAAAAGTGTGATTTTTAAAAAAATCTACTAAAATATTATGATTTAAAATGAAGCATAAATAAGATAAATGATCTTGATGTGAAGTGCTTTGTAAGTCGATGTTCTTACAATACACCAATATATGAATTATTCCTTTGGATAGTACTAGGCTTACTGTTATCAACAATATGTACACTTAGTATCTCTGGAATTTAGTTTAATGGTCTATTAAACTTTCTGGCAACATCAATATGAGATGACTTCAGTTAGCTATGCCTGTTGCTAGAGTCACCTGTTAATTGAAGACTGGTGCTGCAACAGCTAGTAAAGTTGATCAGGGGTCTAGAATTAGGAGAGGGGTGTCCCCGGAAGGACATTGTAGATCGTAAGATCGTTACTTGACTAATCAAGCCACCTTCTCAGTTCACATCGGAGATTACTCCGACAGTGTTTGCTGTACCCGAGTGATACTATCGTCTATATGATAACACCCAGAACAACACGAGAAGGAATTACTGACAAAGTCAGAAATGTCTTGTGTTTAAATAAGACCCTAAACCAACTTAGTTGTGGTGTTTTGAAATGATACATTACCTTTTTTGTTACTTTTCACGATTATAGCATTTCTATTTTGAATGATTTTATATTTAGTATTTAAAATTTAATTTTTTGATATAAATATCTAGATTTAATATTTTGGTTTATTAATTTATTTCCAATAAAATACGACTAAAATACTGAAAATTTAATTGTTGACAACAGGACACTTATTCATCACGCGTTCCTATTTATTGTATAAATTAATAAACTGAGCAGTTTTCCTATTCTGATTTGGATTAACATTGCTATAACTGTAACCTCGATATTTTCTACAGTTCACCCGAGGATAAAATAACTGTATTTCAATGTGATCTGTCCATCTTAGGATCCGGCTATTATCAAGTAGATGTAGCTAATTAAAGTGTCTGTTCTCTGTCAAATAACTGTACTTAATTGTAGAAAAAGTTAGTTGGTTCTGGTTACCGTAAAGTAGGTGTACTTGATTGTAGCCCGTGTAAGGTGGTTCTGTCTACCGTCAAGTAGCTATACTTGATTGTAGCCCGTGTAACGTGGTTCTTTCTACCGTCAAGTAGCGGTACTTGATTGTAGCCCGTGTAAGGTGATTCTGTCTACCGTCAAGTAGCTGTACTTGATTGTAGCCTGTGTAAGGTGGTTCTGTCTACCGTCAAGTAGGTGTACTTAATTGTAGCCAAAGTTAGGTGGTTCTGTCTACCGTCAAGTAGCTGTACTTAATTGTAGCCAAAGTTAGGTTGTTCTGTCTACCGTCAATTAGCTGTACTTAATTGTAGCCAAGTTAGGTGGTTCTGTCTACCGTCAAGTAGCTGTACTTAATTGTAGCCAAGTTAGGTGGTTCTGTCTACCGTCAAGTAGCTGTACTTAATTGTAGCCAAAGTTGGTGGTTCTGTCTACCGTCAAGTAGCTGTACTTAATTGTAGCCAAAGTTAGGTGGTTCTGTCTACCGTCAATTAGCTGTAATTGACTGTAGCCTGTGTAAGGTGATTCTGGTTACCGTCAAGTAGCTATACTTGGTTGTAGCCCGTGTTAGGTGGTTCTGTCTACCGTAAAGTAGATGTACTTGATTGTAGCCCGTGTAAGTTGGTTCTATCTACCGTAAGGTAGTTGTACTTGATTGTAGCCCGTGTTAGGTGGTTCTGTCTACCGTCAAGTAGCTATACTTGATTGTAGCTAGTGTAAGGTGGTTCTGTCTATCGTCAAGTAGAGGTACTTGATTGTAGCCTGAGTTAGGTGGTTCTAGTTACCGTCAAGTAGGTGTACTTGATTGTAGCCTGAGTTAGGTGCTTCTGGTTACCGTCAAGTAGCTGTACTTGATTGTAGCCTGAGTTAGGTGGTTCCGGTTACCGTCAAGTAGGTGTAATTGATTGTAGCCTGAGTTATGTGGTTCTGGTTACCGTCAAGTAGGTGTACTTGATTGTAGCCCGTGTTAGGTGGTTCTGTCTACCGTCAAGTAGCTATACTTGATTGTAGCTAGTGTAAGGTGGTTCTGTCTATCGTCAGCAGCGGTACTTGATTGTAGCCTGAGTTAGGTGCTTCTGGTTACCGTCAAGTAGCTGTACTTGATTGTAGCCTGAGTTAGGTGGTTCCGGTTACCGTCAAGTAGGTGTACTGAATTGTAGCCAAAGTTAGGTAGTTCTGGTTACCGTCAAGTAGCTGTACTTAATTGTAGCCAAAGTTATTTGGTTCTGGTTACCATCATGTAGCTGATTGATTGTAGCCTATGTAAGGTGTGTCTGGTTACCGTCATGTAATTGTATTTGATTGAAGCCTATGTTAGGTGGTTCACCATTAAAGTAGCTCTACTTCATTGTAGCCTATGTAAGGTGGTTCTGGTTACCGTCAAGTAGCTGTACTTGATTGAAGTCAGTATTAGGCGGTCCTGGTTACAGTCAAGTAGCGGTACTTGATTGTAGCCAGTGTAGGGTAGTTCTGTCTACTGTCAATTAGCTGTACTTGATTGTAGCCTGTGTAAGGTGGTTCTGGTTACCGTCAAGTAGCTATACTTGATTGTACCCTGTGTAAGGTGGTTCTGTGTACCGTCAATTAGCTGTAATTGATTGTAGCCCGTGTAAGTTGGTTAATCTACCGTAAGGTAGTTGTACTTGATTGTAGCCCGTGTTAGGTGGTTCTGTCTACCGTCAAGTAGCTATACTTGATTGTAGCTAGTGTAAGGTGGTTCTGTCTATCGTCAAGTAGCGGTACTTGATTGTAGCCTGGGTTAGGTGGTTCTGGTTACCGTCAAGTAGGTGTACTTGATTGTAGCCTGAGTTAGGTGCTTCTGGTTACCGTCAAGTAGCTGTACTTGATTGTAGCCTGAGTTAGGTGGTTCCGGTTACCGTCAAGTAGGTGTACTTGATTGTAGCCTGTGTTAGGTGGTTCCGGTTACCGGCAAGTTTCTTTGGTTATTTGAGAACAATTTTATTTGTAAACTCTTATGTGTTAATGTTTTCAAAAGTGTGATTTTTAAAAAAATCTACTAAAATATTATGATTTAAAATGAAGCATAAATAAGATAAATGATCTTGATGTGAAGTGCTTTGTAAGTCGATGTTCTTACAATACACCAATATATGAATTATTCCTTTGGATAGTACTAGGCTTACTGTTATCAACAATATGTACACTTAGTATCTCTGGAATTTAGTTTAATGGTCTATTAAACTTTCTGGCAACATCAATATGAGATGACTTCAGGTTAGCTATGCCTGTTGCTAGAGTCACCTGTTAATTGAAGACTGGTGCTGCAACAGCTAGTAAAGTTGATCAGGGGTCTAGAATTAGGAGAGGGGTGTCCCCGGAAGGACATTGTAGATCGTAAGATCGTTACTTGACTAATCAAGCCACCTTCTCAGTTCACATCGGAGATTACTCCGACAGTGTTTGCTGTACCCGAGTGATACTATCGTCTATATGATAACACCCAGAACAACACGAGAAGGAATTACTGACAAAGTCAGAAATGTCTTGTGTTTAAATAAGACCCTAAACCAACTTAGTTGTGGTGTTTTGAAATGATACATTACCTTTTTTGTTACTTTTCACGATTATAGCATTTCTATTTTGAATGATTTTATATTTAGTATTTAAAATTTAATTTTTTGATATAAATATCTAGATTTAATATTTTGGTTTATTAATTTATTTCCAATAAAATACGACTAAAATACTGAAAATTTAATTGTTGACAACAGGACACTTATTCATCACGCGTTCCTATTTATTGTATAAATTAATAAACTGAGCAGTTTGGATTAACATTGCTATAACTGTAACCTCGATATTTTCTACAGTTCACCCGAGGATAAAATAACTGTATTTCAATGTAATCTGTCCATCTTAGGATCCGGCTATTATCAAGTAGATGTAGCTAATTAAAGTGTCTGTTCTCTGTCAAATAACTGTACTTAATTGTAGAAAAAGTTAGTTGGTTCTGGTTACCGTAAAGTAGGTGTACTTGATTGTAGCCCGTGTAAGGTGGTTCTGTCTACCGTCAAGTAGCTATACTTGATTGTAGCCCGTGTAACGTGGTTCTTTCTACCGTCAAGTAGCGGTACTTGATTGTAGCCCGTGTAAGGTGATTCTGTCTACCGTCAAGTAGCTGTACTTGATTGTAGCCTGTGTAAGGTGGTTCTGTCTACCGTCAAGTAGGTGTACTTAATTGTAGCCAAAGTTAGGTGGTTCTGGTTACCGTAAAGTAGCTGTACTTGATTGTAGCCTGTGTAAGGTGGTTCTGGTTACCGTTAAGTAGCTGTACTTGATTGTAGTCTGTGTAAGGTGGTTCTGGTTACCGTTAAGTAGCTGTACTTGATTGTAGCCTGTGTAAGGTGGTTCTGTCTACCGTTAAGTAGGTGTACTGAATTGTAGCCAAAGTTAGGTAGTTCTGGTTACCGTCAAGTAGCTGTACTTAATTGTAGCCAAAGTTATTTGGTTCTGGTTACCATCATGTAGCTGATTGATTGTAGCCTATGTAAGGTGTGTCTGGTTACCGTCATGTAATTGTATTTGATTGAAGCCTATGTTAGGTGGTTCACCATTAAAGTAGCTCTACTTCATTGTAGCCTATGTAAGGTGGTTCTGGTTACCGTCAAGTAGCTGTACTTGATTGAAGTCAGTATTAGGCGGTCCTGGTTACAGTCAAGTAGCGGTACTTGATTGTAGCCAGTGTAGGGTAGTTCTGTCTACTGTCAATTAGCTGTACTTGATTGTAGCCTGTGTAAGGTGGTTCTGGTTACCGTCAAGTAGCTATACTTGATTGTACCCTGTGTAAGGTGGTTCTGTGTACCGTCAATTAGCTGTAATTGATTGTAGCCCGTGTAAGTTGGTTAATCTACCGTAAGGTAGTTGTACTTGATTGTAGCCCGTGTTAGGTGGTTCTGTCTACCGTCAAGTAGCTATACTTGATTGTAGCTAGTGTAAGGTGGTTCTGTCTATCGTCAAGTAGCGGTACTTGATTGTAGCCTGGGTTAGGTGGTTCTGGTTACCGTCAAGTAGGTGTACTTGATTGTAGCCTGAGTTAGGTGCTTCTGGTTACCGTCAAGTAGCTGTACTTGATTGTAGCCTGAGTTAGGTGGTTCCGGTTACCGTCAAGTAGGTGTACTTGATTGTAGCCTGTGTTAGGTGGTTCCGGTTACCGGCAAGTTTCTTTGGTTATTTGAGAACAATTTTATTTGTAAACTCTTATGTGTTAATGTTTTCAAAAGTGTGATTTTTAAAAAAATCTACTAAAATATTATGATTTAAAATGAAGCATAAATAAGATAAATGATCTTGATGTGAAGTGCTTTGTAAGTCGATGTTCTTACAATACACCAATATATGAATTATTCCTTTGGATAGTACTAGGCTTACTGTTATCAACAATATGTACACTTAGTATCTCTGGAATTTAGTTTAATGGTCTATTAAACTTTCTGGCAACATCAATATGAGATGACTTCAGGTTAGCTATGCCTGTTGCTAGAGTCACCTGTTAATTGAAGACTGGTGCTGCAACAGCTAGTAAAGTTGATCAGGGGTCTAGAATTAGGAGAGGGGTGTCCCCGGAAGGACATTGTAGATCGTAAGATCGTTACTTGACTAATCAAGCCACCTTCTCAGTTCACATCGGAGATTACTCCGACAGTGTTTGCTGTACCCGAGTGATACTATCGTCTATATGATAACACCCAGAACAACACGAGAAGGAATTACTGACAAAGTCAGAAATGTCTTGTGTTTAAATAAGACCCTAAACCAACTTAGTTGTGGTGTTTTGAAATGATACATTACCTTTTTGTTACTTTTCACGATTATAGCATTTCTATTTTGAATGATTTTATATTTAGTATTTAAAATTTAATTTTTGATATAAATATCTAGATTTAATATTTTGGTTTATTAATTTATTTCCAATAAAATACGACTAAAATACTGAAAATTTAATTGTTGACAACAGGACACTTATTCATCACGCGTTCCTATTTATTGTATAAATTAATAAACTGAGCAGCCTATTTGGATTAACATTGCTATAACTGTAACCTCGATATTTTCTACAGTTCACCCGAGGATAAAATAACTGTATTTCAATGTATCTGTCCATCTTAGGATCCGGCTATTATCAAGTAGATGTAGCTAATTAAAGTGTCTGTTCTCTGTCAAATAACTGTACTTAATTGTAGAAAAAGTTAGTTGGTTCTGGTTACCGTAAAGTAGGTGTACTTGATTGTAGCCCGTGTAAGGTGGTTCTGTCTACCGTCAAGTAGCTATACTTGATTGTAGCCCGTGTAACGTGGTTCTTTCTACCGTCAAGTAGCGGTACTTGATTGTAGCCCGTGTAAGGTGATTCTGTCTACCGTCAAGTAGCTGTACTTGATTGTAGCCTGTGTAAGGTGGTTCTGTCTACCGTCAAGTAGGTGTACTTAATTGTAGCCAAAGTTAGGTGGTTCTGGTTACCGTAAGTAGCTGTACTTGATTGTAGCCTGTGTAAGGTGGTTCTGGTTACCGTTAAGTAGCTGTACTTGATTGTAGTCTGTGTAAGGTGGTTCTGGTTACCGTTAAGTAGCTGTACTTGATTGTAGCCTGTGTAGGTGGTTCTGTCTACCGTTAAGTAGGTGTACTGAATTGTAGCCAAAGTTAGGTAGTTCTGGTTACCGTCAAGTAGCTGTACTTAATTGTAGCCAAAGTTATTTGGTTCTGGTTACCATCATGTAGCTGATTGATTGTAGCCTATGTAAGGTGTGTCTGGTTACCGTCATGTAATTGTATTTGATTCAAGCCTATGTTAGGTGGTTCACCATTAAAGTAGCTCTACTTCATTGTAGCCTATGTAAGGTGGTTCTGGTTACCGTCAAGTAGCTGTACTTGATTGAAGTCAGTATTAGGCGGTCCTGGTTACAGTCAAGTAGCGGTACTTGATTGTAGCCAGTGTAGGGTAGTTCTGTCTACTGTCAATTAGCTGTACTTGATTGTAGCCTGTGTAAGGTGGTTCTGGTTACCAAGTAGCTATACTTGATTGTACCCTGTGTAAGGTGGTTCTGTGTACCGTCAATTAGCTGTAATTGATTGTAGCCCGTGTAAGTTGGTTAATCTACCGTAAGGTAGTTGTACTTGATTGTAGCCCGTGTTAGGTGGTTCTGTCTACCGTCAAGTAGCTATACTTGATTGTAGCTAGTGTAAGGTGGTTCTGTCTATCGTCAAGTAGCGGTACTTGATTGTAGCCTGGGTTAGGTGGTTCTGGTTACCGTCAAGTAGGTGTACTTGATTGTAGCCTGAGTTAGGTGCTTCTGGTTACCGTCAAGTAGCTGTACTTGATTGTAGCCTGAGTTAGGTGGTTCCGGTTACCGTCAAGTAGGTGTACTTGATTGTAGCCTGTGTTAGGTGGTTCCGGTTACCGGCAAGTTTCTTTGGTTATTTGAGAACAATTTTATTTGTAAACTCTTATGTGTTAATGTTTTCAAAAGTGTGATTTTTAAAAAAATCTACTAAAATATTATGATTTAAAATGAAGCATAAATAAGATAAATGATCTTGATGTGAAGTGCTTTGTAAGTCGATGTTCTTACAATACACCAATATATGAATTATTCCTTTGGATAGTACTAGGCTTACTGTTATCAACAATATGTACACTTAGTATCTCTGGAATTTAGTTTAATGGTCTATTAAACTTTCTGGCAACATCAATATGAGATGACTTCAAGTTAGCTATGCCTGTTGCTAGAGTCACCTGTTAATTGAAGACTGGTGCTGCAACAGCTAGTAAAGTTGATCAGGGGTCTAGAATTAGGAGAGGGGTGTCCCCGGAAGGACATTGTAGATCGTAAGATCGTTACTTGACTAATCAAGCCACCTTCTCAGTTCACATCGGAGATTACTCCGACAGTGTTTGCTGTACCCGAGTGATACTATCGTCTATATGATAACACCCAGAACAACACGAGAAGGAATTACTGACAAAGTCAGAAATGTCTTGTGTTTAAATAAGACCCTAAACCAACTTAGTTGTGGTGTTTTGAAATGATACATTACCTTTTTTGTTACTTTTCACGATTATAGCATTTCTATTTTGAATGATTTTATATTTAGTATTTAAAATTTAATTTTTTGATATAAATATCTAGATTTAATATTTTGGTTTATTAATTTATTTCCAATAAAATACGACTAAAATACTGAAAATTTAATTGTTGACAACAGGACACTTATTCATCACGCGTTCCTATTTATTGTATAAATTAATAAACTGAGCAGTTTTCCTATTCTGATTTGGATTAACATTGCTATAACTGTAACCTCGATATTTTTCTACAGTTCACCCGAGGATAAAATAACTGTATTTCAATGTGATCTGTCCATCTTAGGATCCGGCTATTATCAAGTAGATGTAGCTAATTAAAGTGTCTGTTCTCTGTCAAATAACTGTACTTAATTGTAGAAAAAGTTAGTTGGTTCTGGTTACCGTAAAGTAGGTGTACTTGATTGTAGCCCGTGTAAGGTGGTTCTGTCTACCGTCAAGTAGCTATACTTGATTGTAGCCCGTGTAACGTGGTTCTTTCTACCGTCAAGTAGCGGTACTTGATTGTAGCCCGTGTAAGGTGATTCTGTCTACCGTCAAGTAGCTGTACTTGATTGTAGCCTGTGTAAGGTGGTTCTGTCTACCGTCAAGTAGGTACTTAATTGTAGCCAAAGTTAGGTGGTTCTGTCTACCGTCAAGTAGCTGTACTTAATTGTAGCCAAAGTTAGGTTGTTCTGTCTACCGTCAATTAGGTACTTAATTGTAGCCAAAGTTAGGTTGTTCTGTCTACCGTCAAGTAGCTGTACTTATTGTAGCCAAAGTTAGGTGGTTCTGTCTACCGTCAAGTAGGTGTACTTAATTGTAGCCAAAGTTAGGTGGTTCTGTCTACCGTCAAGTAGCTGTACTTAATTGTAGCCAAAGTTAGGTGGTTCTGTCTACCGTCAATTAGCTGTAATTGACTGTAGCCTGTGTAATGATTCTGGTTACCGTCAAGTAGCTATACTTGGTTGTAGCCCGTGTTAGGTGGTTCTGTCTACCGTAAAGTAGATGTACTTGATTGTAGCCCGTGTAAGTTGGTTCTATCTACCGTAAGGTAGTTGTACTTGATTGTAGCCCGTGTTAGGTGGTTCTGTCTACCGTCAAGTAGCTATACTTGATTGTAGCTAGTGTAAGGTGGTTCTGTCTATCGTCAAGTAGAGGTACTTGATTGTAGCCTGAGTTAGGTGGTTCTAGTTACCGTCAAGTAGGTGTACTTGATTGTAGCCTGAGTTAGGTGCTTCTGGTTACCGTCAAGTAGCTGTACTTGATTGTAGCCTGAGTTAGGTGGTTCCGGTTACCGTCAAGTAGGTGTAATTGATTGTAGCCTGAGTTATGTGGTTCTGGTTACCGTCAAGTAGGTGTACTTGATTGTAGCCCGTGTTAGGTGGTTCTGTCTACCGTCAAGTAGCTATACTTGATTGTAGCTAGTGTAAGGTGGTTCTGTCTATCGTCAAGCAGCGGTACTTGATTGTAGCCTGAGTTAGGTGCTTCTGGTTACCGTCAAGTAGCTGTACTTGATTGTAGCCTGAGTTAGGTGGTTCCGGTTACCGTCAAGTAGGTGTACTTGATTGTAGCCTGAGTTATGTGGTTCTGGTTACCGTCAAGTAGGTGTACTTGATTGTAGCCTGAGTTAGGTGGTTCTGGTTACCGTCAAGTAGCTGTACTTGATTGTAGCCTGAGTTAGGTGGTTCTGGTTACCGTCAGGTAGCTGTACTTGATTGTAGCTCGTGTTAGGTGGTTCTGGTTACCGTCAAGTAGCTGTACTTGATTGTAGCCTGTGTAAGGTGGTTCTGTGTACCGTCAAGTAGCTGTACTTGATTGTAGCCTGTGTTAGGTGGTTCCGGTTACCGGCAAGTTTCTTTGGTTATTTGAGAACAATTTTATTTGTAAACTCTTATGTGTTAATGTTTTCAAAAGTGTGATTTTTAAAAAATCTACTAAAATATTATGATTTAAAATGAAGCATAAATAAGACAAATGATCTTGATGTGAAGTGCTTTGTAAGTCGATGTTCTTACAATACACCAATATATGAATTATTCCTTTGGATAGTACTAGGCTTACTGTTATCAACAATATGTACACTTAGTATCTCTGGAATTTAGTTTAATGGTCTATTAAACTTTCTGGCAACATCAATATGAGATGACTTCAGGTTAGCTATGCCTGTTGCTAGAGTCACCTGTTAATTGAAGACTGGTGCTGCAACAGCTAGTAAAGTTGATCAGGGTCTAGAATTAGGAGAGGGGTGTCCCCGGAAGGACATTGTAGATCGTAAGATCGTTACTTGACTAATCAAGCCACCTTCTCAGTTCACATCGGAGATTACTCCGACAGTGTTTGCTGTACCCGAGTGATACTATCGTCTATATGATAACACCCAGAACAACACGAGAAGGAATTACTGACAAAGTCAGAAATGTCTTGTGTTTAAATAAGACCCTAAACCAACTTAGTTGTGGTGTTTTGAAATGATACATTACCTTTGTTGTTACTTTTCACGATTATAGCATTTCTATTTTGAATGATTTTATATTTAGTATTTAAAATTTAATTTTTTGATATAAATATCTAGATTTAATATTTTGGTTTATTAATTTATTTCCAATAAAATACGACTAAAATACTGAAAATTTAATTGTTGACAACAGGACACTTATTCATCACGCGTTCCTATTTATTGTATAAATTAATAAACTGAGCAGTTTTCCTATTCTGATTTGGATTAACATTGCTATAACTGTAACCTCGATATTTTCTACAGTTCACCCGAGGATAAAATAACTGTATTTCAATGTGATCTGTCCATCTTAGGATCCGGCTATTATCAAGTAGATGTAGCTAATTAAAGTGTCTGTTCTCTGTCAAATAACTGTACTTAATTGTAGAAAAAGTTAGTTGGTTCTGGTTACCGTAAAGTAGGTGTACTTGATTGTAGCCCGTGTAAGGTGGTTCTGTCTACCGTCAAGTAGCTATACTTGATTGTAGCCCGTGTAACGTGGTTCTTTCTACCGTCAAGTAGCGGTACTTGATTGTAGCCCGTGTAAGGTGATTCTGTCTACCGTCAAGTAGCTGTACTTGATTGTAGCCTGTGTAAGGTGGTTCTGTCTACCGTCAAGTAGGTGTACTTAATTGTAGCCAAAGTTAGGTGGTTCTGTCTACCGTCAAGTAGCTGTACTTAATTGTAGCCAAAGTTAGGTGGTTCTGTCTACCGTCAATTAGCTGTAATTGACTGTAGCCTGTGTAAGGTGATTCTGGTTACCGTCAAGTAGCTATACTTGGTTGTAGCCCGTGTTAGGTGGTTCTGTCTACCGTAAAGTAGATGTACTTGATTGTAGCCCGTGTAAGTTGGTTTTATCTACCGTAAGGTAGTTGTACTTGATTGTAGCCCGTGTTAGGTGGTTCTGTCTACCGTCAAGTAGCTATACTTGATTGTAGCTAGTGTAAGGTGGTTCTGTCTATCGTCAAGTAGAGGTACTTGATTGTAGCCTGAGTTAGGTGGTTCTAGTTACCGTCAAGTAGGTGTACTTGATTGTAGCCTGAGTTAGGTGCTTCTGGTTACCGTCAAGTAGCTGTACTTGATTGTAGCCTGAGTTAGGTGGTTCCGGTTACCGTCAAGTAGGTGTACTTGATTGTAGCCTGAGTTATGTGGTTCTGGTTACCGTCAAGTAGGTGTACTTGATTGTAGCCTGAGTTAGGTGGTTCTGGTTACCGTCAAGTAGCTGTACTTGATTGTAGCCTGAGTTAGGTGGTTCTGGTTACCGTCAGGTAGCTGTACTTGATGGTAGCTCGTGTTAGGTGGTTCTGGTTACCGTCAAGTAGCTGTACTTGATTGTAGTCTGTGTAAGGTGGTTCTGGTTACCGTTAAGTAGCTGTACTTGATTGTAGCCTGTGTAAGGTGGTTCTGTCTACCGTTAAGTAGGTGTACTGAATTGTAGCCAAAGTTAGGTAGTTCTGGTTACCGTCAAGTAGCTGTACTTAATTGTAGCCAAAGTTATTTGGTTCTGGTTACCATCATGTAGCTGATTGATTGTAGCCTATGTAAGGTGTGTCTGGTTACCGTCATGTAATTGTATTTGATTGAAGCCTATGTTAGGTGGTTCACCATTAAAGTAGCTCTACTTCATTGTAGCCTATGTAAGGTGGTTCTGGTTACCGTCAAGTAGCTGTACTTGATTGAAGTCAGTATTAGGCGGTCCTGGTTACAGTCAAGTAGCGGTACTTGATTGTAGCCAGTGTAGGGTAGTTCTGTCTACTGTCAATTAGCTGTACTTGATTGTAGCCTGTGTAAGGTGGTTCTGGTTACCGTCAAGTAGCTATACTTGATTGTACCCTGTGTAAGGTGGTTCTGTGTACCGTCAATTAGCTGTATTGATTGTAGCCCGTGTAAGTTGGTTAATCTACCGTAAGGTAGTTGTACTTGATTGTAGCCCGTGTTAGGTGGTTCTGTCTACCGTCAAGTAGCTATACTTGATTGTAGCTAGTGTAAGGTGGTTCTGTCTATCGTCAAGTAGCGGTACTTGATTGTAGCCTGGGTTAGGTGGTTCTGGTTACCGTCAAGTAGGTGTACTTGATTGTAGCCTGAGTTAGGTGCTTCTGGTTACCGTCAAGTAGCTGTACTTGATTGTAGCCTGAGTTAGGTGGTTCCGGTTACCGTCAAGTAGGTGTACTTGATTGTAGCCTGTGTTAGGTGGTTCCGGTTACCGGCAAATTTCTTTGGTTATTTGAGAACAATCTTATTTGTAAACTCTTATGTGTTAATGTTTTCAAAAGTGTGATTTTTAAAAAAATCTACTAAATATTATGATTTAAAATGAAGCATAAATAAGATAAATGATCTTGATGTGAAGTGCTTTGTAAGTCGATGTTCTTACAATACACCAATATATGAATTATTCCTTTGGATAGTACTAGGCTTACTGTTATCAACAATATGTACACTTAGTATCTCTGGAATTTAGTTTAATGGTCTATTAAACTTTCTGGCAACATCAATATGAGATGACTTCAAGTTAGCTATGCCTGTTGCTAGAGTCACCTGTTAATTGAAGACTGGTGCTGCAACAGCTAGTAAAGTTGATCAGGGGTCTAGAATTAGGAGAGGGGTGTCCCCGGAAGGACATTGTAGATCGTAAGATCGTTACTTGACTAATCAAGCCACCTTCTCAGTTCACATCGGAGATTACTCCGACAGTGTTTGCTGTACCCGAGTGATACTATCGTCTATATGATAACACCCAGAACAACACGAGAAGGAATTACTGACAAAGTCAGAAATGTCTTGTGTTTAAATAAGACCCTAAACCAACTTAGTTGTGGTGTTTTGAAATGATACATTACCTTTTTTGTTACTTTTCACGATTATAGCATTTCTATTTTGAATGATTTTATATTTAGTATTTAAAATTTAATTTTTTGATATAAATATCTAGATTAATATTTTGGTTTATTAATTTATTTCCAATAAAATACGACTAAAATACTGAAAATTTAATTGTTGACAACAGGACACTTATTCATCACGCGTTCCTATTTATTGTATAAATTAATAAACTGAGCAGTTTTCCTATTCTGATTTGGATTAACATTGCTATAACTGTAACCTCGATATTTTCTACAGTTCACCCGAGGATAAAATAACTGTATTTCAATGTGATCTGTCCATCTTAGGATCCGGCTATTATCAAGTAGATGTAGCTAATTAAAGTGTCTGTTCTCTGTCAAATAACTGTACTTAATTGTAGAAAAAGTTAGTTGGTTCTGGTTACCGTAAAGTAGGTGTACTTGATTGTAGCCCGTGTAAGGTGGTTCTGTCTACCGTCAAGTAGCTATACTTGATTGTAGCCCGTGTAACGTGGTTCTTTCTACCGTCAAGTAGCGGTACTTGATTGTAGCCCGTGTAAGGTGATTCTGTCTACCGTCAAGTAGCTGTACTTGATTGTAGCCTGTGTAAGGTGGTTCTGTCTACCGTCAAGTAGGTGTACTTAATTGTAGCCAAAGTTAGGTGGTTCTGTCTACCGTCAAGTAGCTGTACTTAATTGTAGCCAAAGTTAGGTTGTTCTGTCTACCGTCAATTAGCTGTACTTAATTGTAGCCAAAGTTAGGTGGTTCTGTCTACCGTCAATTAGCTGTAATTGACTGTAGCCTGTGTAAGGTGATTCTGGTTACCGTCAAGTAGATGTACTTGATTGTAGCCCGTGTTAGGTGGTTCTGTCTACCGTAAAGTAGATGTACTTGATTGTAGCCCGTGTAAGTTGGTTCTATCTACCGTAAAGTAGATGTACTTGATTGTAGCCCGTGTTAGGTGGTTCTGTCTACCGTAAAGTAGATGTACTTGATTGTAGCCCGTGTAAGTTGGTTCTATCTACCGTAAAGTAGATGTACTTGATTGTAGCCCGTGTTAGGTGGTTCTGTCTACCGTAAAGTAGATGTACTTGATTGTAGCCCGTGTAAGTTGGTTCTATCTACCGTAAAGTAGATGTACTTGATTGTAGCCCGTGTTAGGTGGTTCTGTCTACCGTAAAGTAGATGTACTTGATTGTAGCCCGTGTTAGGTGGTTCTGTCTACCGTAAAGTAGATGTACTTGATTGTAGCCAGTGTAGGGTAGTTCTGTCTACCGTCAATTAGCTGTAATTGACTGTAGCCTGTGTAAGGTGATTCTGGTTACCGTCAAGTAGCTATACTTGGTTGTAGCCCGTGTTAGGTGGTTCTGTCTACCGTAAAGTAGATGTACTTGATTGTAGCCCGTGTAAGTTGGTTCTATCTACCGTAAGGTAGTTGTACTTGATTGTAGCCCGTGTTAGGTGGTTCTGTCTACCGTCAAGTAGCTATACTTGATTGTAGCTAGTGTAAGGTGGTTCTGTCTATCGTCAAGTAGAGGTACTTGATTGTAGCCTGAGTTAGGTGGTTCTAGTTACCGTCAAGTAGGTGTACTTGATTGTAGCCTGAGTTAGGTGCTTCTGGTTACCGTCAAGTAGCTGTACTTGATTGTAGCCTGAGTTAGGTGGTTCCGGTTACCGTCAAGTAGGTGTAATTGATTGTAGCCTGAGTTATGTGGTTCTGGTTACCGTCAAGTAGGTGTACTTGATTGTAGCCCGTGTTAGGTGGTTCTGTCTACCGTCAAGTAGCTATACTTGATTGTAGCTAGTGTAAGGTGGTTCTGTCTATCGTCAAGCAGCGGTACTTGATTGTAGCCTGAGTTAGTGCTTCTGGTTACCGTCAAGTAGCTGTACTTGATTGTAGCCTGAGTTAGGTGGTTCCGGTTACCGTCAAGTAGGTGTACTTGATTGTAGCCTGAGTTATGTGGTTCTGGTTACCGTCAAGTAGGTGTACTTGATTGTAGCCTGAGTTAGGTGGTTCTGGTTACCGTCAAGTAGCTGTACTTGATTGTAGCCTGAGTTAGGTGGTTCTGGTTACCGTCAGGTAGCTGTACTTGATTGTAGCTCGTGTTATGGTTCTGGTTACCGTCAAGTAGCTGTACTTGATTGTAGCCTGTGTAAGGTGGTTCTGTGTACCGTCAAGTAGCTGTACTTGATTGTAGCCTGTGTTAGGTGGTTCCGGTTACCGCAAGTTTCTTTGGTTATTTGAGAACAATTTTATTTGTAAACTCTTATGTGTTAATGTTTTTCAAAAGTTGATTTTTAAAAAAATCTACTAAAATATTATGATTTAAAATGAAGCATAAATAAGACAAATGATCTTGATGTGAAGTGCTTTGTAAGTCGATGTTCTTACAATACACCAATATATGAATTATTCCTTTGGATAGTACTAGGCTTACTGTTATCAACAATATGTACACTTAGTATCTCTGGAATTTAGTTTAATGGTCTATTAAACTTTCTGGCAACATCAATATGAGATGACTTCAGGTTAGCTATGCCTGTTGCTAGAGTCACCTGTTAATTGAAGACTGGTGCTGCAACAGCTAGTAAAGTTGATCAGGGGTCTAGAATTAGGAGAGGGGTGTCCCCGGAAGGACATTGTAGATCGTAAGATCGTTACTTGACTAATCAAGCCACCTTCTCAGTTCACATCGGAGATTACTCCGACAGTGTTTGCTGTACCCGAGTGATACTATCGTCTATATGATAACACCCAGAACAACACGAGAAGGAATTACTGACAAAGTCAGAAATGTCTTGTGTTTAAATAAGACCCTAAACCAACTTAGTTGTGGTGTTTTGAAATGATACATTACCTTTGTTGTTACTTTTCACGATTATAGCATTTCTATTTTGAATGATTTTATATTTAGTATTTAAAATTTAATTTTTTGATATAAATATCTAGATTTAATATTTTGGTTTATTAATTTATTTCCAATAAAATACGACTAAAATACTGAAAATTTAATTGTTGACAACAGGACACTTATTTATCACGCGTTCCTATTTATTGTATAAATTAATAACTGAGCAGTTTCCTATTCTGATTTGGATTAACATTGCTATAACTGTAACCTCGATATTTTCTACAGTTCACCCGAGGATAAAATAACTGTATTTCAATGTGATCTGTCCATCTTAGGATCCGGCTATTATCAAGTAGATGTAGCTAATTAAAGTGTCTGTTCTCTGTCAAATAACTGTACTTAATTGTAGAAAAAGTTAGTTGGTTCTGGTTACCGTAAAGTAGGTGTACTTGATTGTAGCCCGTGTAAGGTGGTTCTGTCTACCGTCAAGTAGCTATACTTGATTGTAGCCCGTGTAACGTGGTTCTTTCTACCGTCAAGTAGCGGTACTTGATTGTAGCCCGTGTAAGGTGATTCTGTCTACCGTCAAGTAGCTGTACTTGATTGTAGCCTGTGTAAGGTGGTTCTGTCTACCGTCAAGTAGGTGTACTTAATTGTAGCCAAAGTTAGGTGGTTCTGTCTACCGTCAAGTAGCTGTACTTAATTGTAGCCAAAGTTAGGTTGTTCTGTCTACTGTCAATTAGCTGTAATTGACTGTAGCCTGTGTAAGGTGATTCTGGTTACCGTCAAGTAGCTATACTTGGTTGTAGCCCGTGTTAGGTGGTTCTGTCTACCGTAAAGTAGATGTACTTGATTGTAGCCCGTGTAAGTTGGTTTTATCTACCGTAAGGTAGTTGTACTTGATTGTAGCCCGTGTTAGGTGGTTCTGTCTACCGTCAAGTAGCTATACTTGATTGTAGCTAGTGTAAGGTGATTCTGTCTACCGTCAAGTAGCTGTACTTGATTGTAGCCTGTGTAAGGTGGTTCTGTCTACCGTCAAGTAGGTGTACTTAATTGTAGCCAAAGTTAGGTGGTTCTGTCTACCGTCAAGTAGGTGTACTTAATTGTAGCCAAAGTTAGGTGGTTCTGTCTACCGTCAAGTAGCTGTACTTAATTGTAGCCAAAGTTAGGTGGTTCTGTCTACCGTCAATTAGCTGTAATTGACTGTAGCCTGTGTAAGGTGATTCTGGTTACCGTCAAGTAGCTATACTTGGTTGTAGCCCGTGTTAGGTGGTTCTGTCTACCGTAAAGTAGATGTACTTGATTGTAGCCCGTGTAAGTTGGTTTTATCTACCGTAAGGTAGTTGTACTTGATTGTAGCCCGTGTTAGGTGGTTCTGTCTACCGTCAAGTAGCTATACTTGATTGTAGCTAGTGTAAGGTGGTTCTGTCTATCGTCAAGTAGAGGTACTTGATTGTAGCCTGAGTTAGGTGGTTCTAGTTACCGTCAAGTAGGTGTACTTGATTGTAGCCTGAGTTAGGTGCTTCTGGTTACCGTCAAGTAGCTGTACTTGATTGTAGCCTGAGTTAGGTGGTTCCGGTTACCGTCAAGTAGGTGTACTTGATTGTAGCCTGAGTTATGTGGTTCTGGTTACCGTCAAGTAGGTGTACTTGATTGTAGCCTGAGTTAGGTGGTTCTGGTTACCGTCAAGTAGCTGTACTTGATTGTAGCCTGAGTTAGGTGGTTCTGGTTACCGTCAGGTAGCTGTACTTGATGGTAGCTCGTGTTAGGTGGTTCTGGTTACCGTCAAGTAGCTGTACTTGATTGTAGTCTGTGTAAGGTGGTTCTGGTTACCGTTAAGTAGCTGTACTTGATTGTAGCCTGTGTAAGGTGGTTCTGTCTACCGTTAAGTAGGTGTACTGAATTGTAGCCAAAGTTAGGTAGTTCTGGTTACCGTCAAGTAGCTGTACTTAATTGTAGCCAAAGTTATTTGGTTCTGGTTACCATCATGTAGCTGATTGATTGTAGCCTATGTAAGGTGTGTCTGGTTACCGTCATGTAATTGTATTTGATTGAAGCCTATGTTAGGTGGTTCACCATTAAAGTAGCTCTACTTCATTGTAGCCTATGTAAGGTGGTTCTGGTTACCGTCAAGTAGCTGTACTTGATTGAAGTCAGTATTAGGCGGTCCTGGTTACAGTCAAGTAGCGGTACTTGATTGTAGCCAGTGTAGGGTAGTTCTGTCTACTGTCAATTAGCTGTACTTGATTGTAGCCTGTGTAAGGTGGTTCTGGTTACCGTCAAGTAGCTATACTTGATTGTACCCTGTGTAAGGTGGTTCTGTGTACCGTCAATTAGCTGTAATTGATTGTAGCCCGTGTAAGTTGGTTAATCTACCGTAAGGTAGTTGTACTTGATTGTAGCCCGTGTTAGGTGGTTCTGTCTACCGTCAAGTAGCTATACTTGATTGTAGCTAGTGTAAGGTGGTTCTGTCTATCGTCAAGTAGCGGTACTTGATTGTAGCCTGGGTTAGGTGGTTCTGGTTACCGTCAAGTAGGTGTACTTGATTGTAGCCTGAGTTAGGTGCTTCTGGTTACCGTCAAGTAGCTGTACTTGATTGTAGCCTGAGTTAGGTGGTTCCGGTTACCGTCAAGTAGGTGTACTTGATTGTAGCCTGTGTTAGGTGGTTCCGGTTACCGGCAAATTTCTTTGGTTATTTGAGAACAATCTTATTTGTAAACTCTTATGTGTTAATGTTTTCAAAAGTGTGATTTTTAAAAAAATCTACTAAAATATTATGATTTAAAATGAAGCATAAATAAGATAAATGATCTTGATGTGAAGTGCTTTGTAAGTCGATGTTCTTACAATACACCAATATATGAATTATTCCTTTGGATAGTACTAGGCTTACTGTTATCAACAATATGTACACTTAGTTCTCTGGAATTTAGTTTAATGGTCTATTAAACTTTCTGGCAACATCAATATGAGATGACTTCAAGTTAGCTATGCCTGTTGCTAGAGTCACCTGTTAATTGAAGACTGGTGCTGCAACAGCTAGTAAAGTTGATCAGGGGTCTAGAATTAGGAGAGGGTGTCCCCGGAAGGACATTGTAGATCGTAAGATCGTTACTTGACTAATCAAGCCACCTTCTCAGTTCACATCGGAGATTACTCCGACAGTGTTTGCTGTACCCGAGTGATACTATCGTCTATATGATAACACCCAGAACAACACGAGAAGGAATTACTGACAAAGTCAGAAATGTCTTGTGTTTAAATAAGACCCTAAACCAACTTAGTTGTGGTGTTTTGAAATGATACATTACCTTTTTGTTACTTTTCACGATTATAGCATTTCTATTTGAATGATTTTATATTTAGTATTTAAAATTTAATTTTTTGATATAAATATCTAGATTTAATATTTTGGTTTATTAATTTATTTCCAATAAAATACGACTAAAATACTGAAAATTTAATTGTTGACAACAGGACACTTATTCATCACGCGTTCCTATTTATTGTATAAATTAATAAACTGAGCAGTTTCCTATTCTGATTTGGATTAACATTGCTATAACTGTAACCTCGATATTTTCTACAGTTCACCCGAGGATAAAATAACTGTATTTCAATGTGATCTGTCCATCTTAGGATCCGGCTATTATCAAGTAGATGTAGCTAATTAAAGTGTCTGTTCTCTGTCAAATAACTGTACTTAATTGTAGAAAAAGTTAGTTGGTTCTGGTTACCGTAAAGTAGGTGTACTTGATTGTAGCCCGTGTAAGGTGGTTCTGTCTACCGTCAAGTAGCTATACTTGATTGTAGCCCGTGTAACGTGGTTCTTTCTACCGTCAAGTAGCGGTACTTGATTGTAGCCCGTGTAAGGTGATTCTGTCTACCGTCAAGTAGCTGTACTTGATTGTAGCCTGTGTAAGGTGGTTCTGTCTACCGTCAAGTAGGTGTACTTAATTGTAGCCAAAGTTAGGTGGTTCTGTCTACCGTCAAGTAGCTGTACTTAATTGTAGCCAAAGTTAGGTGGTTCTGTCTACCGTCAAGTAGCTGTACTTAATTGTAGCCAAAGTTAGGTGGTTCTGTCTACCGTCAATTAGCTGTAATTGACTGTAGCCTGTGTAGGTGATTCTGGTTACCGTCAAGTAGCTATACTTGGTTGTAGCCGTGTTAGGTGGTTCTGTCTACCGTAAAGTAGATGTACTTGATTGTAGCCCGTGTAAGTTGGTTCTATCTACCGTAAGTAGTTGTACTTGATTGTAGCCCGTGTTAGGTGGTTCTGTCTACCGTCAAGTAGCTATACTTGATTGTAGCTAGTGTAAGGTGGTTCTGTCTATCGTCAAGTAGAGGTACTTGATTGTAGCCTGAGTTAGGTGGTTCTAGTTACCGTCAAGTAGGTGTACTTGATTGTAGCCTGAGTTAGGTGCTTCTGGTTACCGTCAAGTAGCTGTACTTGATTGTAGCCTGAGTTAGGTGGTTCGGTTACCGTCAAGTAGGTGTAATTGATTGTAGCCTGAGTTATGTGGTTCTGGTTACCGTCAAGTAGGTGTACTTGATTGTAGCCCGTGTTTGGTTCTGTCTACCGTCAAGTAGCTATACTTGATTGTAGCTAGTGTAAGGTGGTTCTGTCTACGTCAAGCAGCGGTACTTGATTGTAGCCTGAGTTAGGTGCTTCTGGTTACCGTCAAGTAGCTGTACTTGATTGTAGCCTGAGTTAGGTGGTTCCGGTTACCGTCAAGTAGGTGTACTTGATTGTAGCCTGAGTTATGTGGTTCTGGTTACCGTCAAGTAGGTGTACTTGATTGTAGCCTGAGTTAGGTGGTTCTGGTTACCGTCAAGTAGCTGTACTTGATTGTAGCCTGAGTTAGGTGGTTCTGGTTACCGTCAGGTAGCTGTACTTGATTGTAGCTCGTGTTAGGTGGTTCTGGTTACCGTCAAGTAGCTGTACTTGATTGTAGCCTGTGTAAGGTGGTTCTGTGTACCGTCAAGTAGCTGTACTTGATTGTAGCCTGTGTTAGGTGGTTCCGGTTACCGGCAAGTTTCTTTGGTTATTTGAGAACAATTTTATTTGTAAACTCTTATGTGTTAATGTTTTCAAAAGTGTGATTTTTAAAAAAATCTACTAAAATATTATGATTTAAAATGAAGCATAAATAAGACAAATGATCTTGATGTGAAGTGCTTTGTAAGTCGATGTTCTTACAATACACCAATATATGAATTATTCCTTTGGATAGTACTAGGCTTACTGTTATCAACAATATGTACACTTAGTATCTCTGGAATTTAGTTTAATGGTCTATTAAACTTTCTGGCAACATCAATATGAGATGACTTCAGGTTAGCTATGCCTGTTGCTAGAGTCACCTGTTAATTGAAGACTGGTGCTGCAACAGCTAGTAAAGTTGATCAGGGGTCTAGAATTAGGAGAGGGGTGTCCCCGGAAGGACATTGTAGATCGTAAGATCGTTACTTGACTAATCAAGCCACCTTCTCAGTTCACATCGGAGATTACTCCGACAGTGTTTGCTGTACCCGAGTGATACTATCGTCTATATGATAACACCCAGAACAAACACGAGAAGGAATTACTGACAAAGTCAGAAATGTCTTGTGTTTAAATAAGACCCTAAACCAACTTAGTTGTGGTGTTTTGAAATGATACATTACCTTTGTTGTTACTTTTCACGATTATAGCATTTCTATTTTGAATGATTTTATATTTAGTATTTAAAATTTAATTTTTTGATATAAATATCTAGATTTAATATTTTGGTTTATTAATTTATTTCCAATAAAATACGACTAAAATACTGAAAATTTAATTGTTGACAACAGGACACTTATTCATCACGCGTTCCTATTTATTGTATAAATTAATAAACTGAGCAGTTTTCCTATTCTGATTTGGATTAACATTGCTATAACTGTAACCTCGATATTTTCTACAGTTCACCCGAGGATAAAATAACTGTATTTCAATGTGATCTGTCCATCTTAGGATCCGGCTATTATCAAGTAGATGTAGCTAATTAAAGTGTCTGTTCTCTGTCAAATAACTGTACTTAATTGTAGAAAAAGTTAGTTGGTTCTGGTTACCGTAAAGTAGGTGTACTTGATTGTAGCCCGTGTAAGGTGGTTCTGTCTACCGTCAAGTAGCTATACTTGATTGTAGCCCGTGTAACGTGGTTCTTTCTACCGTCAAGTAGCGGTACTTGATTGTAGCCCGTGTAAGGTGATTCTGTCTACCGTCAAGTAGCTGTACTTGATTGTAGCCTGTGTAAGGTGGTTCTGTCTACCGTCAAGTAGGTGTACTTAATTGTAGCCAAAGTTAGGTGGTTCTGTCTACCGTCAAGTAGCTGTACTTAATTGTAGCCAAAGTTAGGTGGTTCTGTCTACCGTCAATTAGCTGTAATTGACTGTAGCCTGTGTAAGGTGATTTGGTTACCGTCAAGTAGCTATACTTGGTTGTAGCCCGTGTTAGGTGGTTCTGTCTACCGTAAAGTAGATGTACTTGATTGTAGCCCGTGTAAGTTGGTTTTATCTACCGTAAGGTAGTTGTACTTGATTGTAGCCCGTGTTAGGTGGTTCTGTCTACCGTCAAGTAGCTATACTTGATTGTAGCTAGTGTAAGGTGGTTCTGTCTATCGTCAAGTAGAGGTACTTGATTGTAGCCTGAGTTAGGTGGTTCTAGTTACCGTCAAGTAGGTGTACTTGATTGTAGCCTGAGTTAGGTGCTTCTGGTTACCGTCAAGTAGCTGTACTTGATTGTAGCCTGAGTTAGGTGGTTCCGGTTACCGTCAAGTAGGTGTACTTGATTGTAGCCTGAGTTATGTGGTTCTGGTTACCGTCAAGTAGGTGTACTTGATTGTAGCCTGAGTTAGGTGGTTCTGGTTACCGTCAAGTAGCTGTACTTGATTGTAGCCTGAGTTAGGTGGTTCTGGTTACCGTCAGGTAGCTGTACTTGATGGTAGCTCGTGTTAGGTGGTTCTGGTTACCGTCAAGTAGCTGTACTTGATTGTAGTCTGTGTAAGGTGGTTCTGGTTACCGTTAAGTAGCTGTACTTGATTGTAGCCTTGTAAGGTGGTTCTGTCTACCGTTAAGTAGGTGTACTGAATTGTAGCCAAAGTTAGGTAGTTCTGGTTACCGTCAAGTAGCTGTACTTAATTGTAGCCAAAGTTATTTGGTTCTGGTTACCATCATGTAGCTGATTGATTGTAGCCTATGTAAGGTGTGTCTGGTTACCGTCATGTAATTGTATTTGATTGAAGCCTATGTTAGGTGGTTCACCATTAAAGTAGCTCTACTTCATTGTAGCCTATGTAAGGTGGTTCTGGTTACCGTCAAGTAGCTGTACTTGATTGAAGTCAGTATTAGGCGGTCCTGGTTACAGTCAAGTAGCGGTACTTGATTGTAGCCAGTGTAGGGTAGTTCTGTCTACTGTCATTAGCTGTACTTGATTGTAGCCTGTGTAAGGTGGTTCTGGTTACCGTCAAGTAGCTATACTTGATTGTACCCTGTGTAAGGTGGTTCTGTGTACCGTCAATTAGCTGTAATTGATTGTAGCCCGTGTAAGTTGGTTAATCTACCGTAAGGTAGTTGTACTTGATTGTAGCCCGTGTTAGGTGGTTCTGTCTACCGTCAAGTAGCTATACTTGATTGTAGCTAAGTGTAAGGTGGTTCTGTCTATCGTCAAGTAGCGGTACTTGATTGTAGCCTGGGTTAGGTGGTTCTGGTTACCGTCAAGTAGTGTACTTATTGTAGCCTGAGTTAGGTGCTTCTGGTTACCGTCAAGTCTGTACTGATTGTAGCCTGAGTTAGGTGGTTCGGTTTACCGTCAAGTAGGTGTACTTGATTGTAGCCTGTGTTAGGTGGTTCCGGTTACCGGCAAGTTTCTTTGGTTATTTGAGAACAATTTTATTTGTAAACTCTTATGTGTTAATGTTTTCAAAAGTGTGATTTTTAAAAAAATCTACTAAAATATTATGATTTAAAATGAAGCATAAATAAGATAAATGATCTTGATGTGAAGTGCTTTGTAAGTCGATGTTCTTACAATACACCAATATATGAATTATTCCTTTGGATAGTACTAGGCTTACTGTTATCAACAATATGTACACTTAGTATCTCTGGAATTTAGTTTAATGGTCTATTAAACTTTCTGGCAACATCAATATGAGATGACTTCAAGTTAGCTATGCCTGTTGCTAGAGTCACCTGTTAATTGAAGACTGGTGCTGCAACAGCTAGTAAAGTTGATCAGGGGTCTAGAATTAGGAGAGGGTGTCCCCGGAAGGACATTGTAGATCGTAAGATCGTTACTTGACTAATCAAGCCACCTTCTCAGTTCACATCGGAGATTACTCCGACAGTGTTTGCTGTACCCGAGTGATACTATCGTCTATATGATAACACCCAGAACAACACGAGAAGGAATTACTGACAAAGTCAGAATGTCTTGTGTTTAAATAAGACCCTAAACCAACTAGTTGTGGTGTTTTGAAATGATACATTACCTTTGTTGTTACTTTTCATCACGATTATAGCATTTCTATTTTGAATGATTTTATATTTAGTATTTAAAATTTAATTTTTTGATATAATATCTAGATTTAATATTTTGGTTTATTAATTTATTTCCAATAAAATACGACTAAAATACTGAAATTTAATTGTTGACAACAGGACACTTATTCATCACGCGTTCCTATTTATTGTATAAATTAATAAACTGAGCAGTTTTCCTATTCTGATTTGGATTAACATTGCTAACTGTAACCTCGATATTTTCTACAGTTCACCCGAGGATAAAATAACTGTATTTCAATGTGATCTGTCCATCTTAGGATCCGGCTATTATCAAGTAGATGTAGCTAATTAAAGTGTCTGTTCTCTGTCAAATAACTGTACTTAATTGTAGAAAAAGTTAGTTGGTTCTGGTTACCGTAAAGTAGGTGTACTTGATTGTAGCCCGTGTAAGGTGGTTCTGTCTACCGTCAAGTAGCTATACTTGATTGTAGCCCGTGTAACGTGGTTCTTTCTACCGTCAAGTAGCGGTACTTGATTGTAGCCCGTGTAAGGTGATTCTGTCTACCGTCAAGTAGCTGTACTTGATTGTAGCCTGTGTAAGGTGGTTCTGTCTACCGTCAAGTAGGTGTACTTAATTGTAGCCAAAGTTAGGTGGTTCTGTCTACCGTCAAGTAGCTGTACTTAATTGTAGCCAAAGTTAGGTGGTTCTGTCTACCGTCAATTAGCTGTAATTGACTGTAGCCTGTGTAAGGTGATTCTGGTTACCGTCAAGTAGCTATACTTGGTTGTAGCCCGTGTTAGGTTTCTGTCTACCGTAAAGTAGATGTACTTGATTGTAGCCCGTGTAAGTTGGTTTTATCTACCGTAAGGTAGTTGTACTTGATTGTAGCCCGTGTTAGGTGGTTCTGTCTACCGTCAAGTAGCTATACTTGATTGTAGCTAGTGTAAGGTGGTTCTGTCTATCGTCAAGTAGAGGTACTTGATTGTAGCCTGAGTTAGGTGGTTCTAGTTACCGTCAAGTAGGTGTACTTGATTGTAGCCTGAGTTAGGTGCTTCTGGTTACCGTCAAGTAGCTGTACTTGATTGTAGCCTGAGTTAGGTGGTTCCGGTTACCGTCAAGTAGGTGTACTTGATTGTAGCCTGAGTTATGTGGTTCTGGTTACCGTCAAGTAGGTGTACTTGATTGTAGCCTGAGTTAGGTGGTTCTGGTTACCGTCAAGTAGCTGTACTTGATTGTAGCCTGAGTTAGGTGGTTCTGGTTACCGTCAGGTAGCTGTACTTGATGGTAGCTCGTGTTAGGTGGTTCTGGTTACCGTCAAGTAGCTGTACTTGATTGTAGTCTGTGTAAGGTGGTTCTGGTTACCGTTAAGTAGCTGTACTTGATTGTAGCCTGTGTAAGGTGGTTCTGTCTACCGTTAAGTAGGTGTACTGAATTGTAGCCAAAGTTAGGTAGTTCTGGTTACCGTCAAGTAGCTGTACTTAATTGTAGCCAAAGTTATTTGGTTCTGGTTACCATCATGTAGCTGATTGATTGTAGCCTATGTAAGGTGTGTCTGGTTACCGTCATGTAATTGTATTTGATTGAAGCCTATGTTAGGTGGTTCACCATTAAAGTAGCTCTACTTCATTGTAGCCTATGTAAGGTGGTTCTGGTTACCGTCAAGTAGCTGTACTTGATTGAAGTCAGTATTAGGCGGTCCTGGTTACAGTCAAGTAGCGGTACTTGATTGTAGCCAGTGTAGGGTAGTTCTGTCTACTGTCAATTAGCTGTACTTGATTGTAGCCTGTGTAAGGTGGTTCTGGTTACCGTCAAGTAGCTATACTTGATTGTACCCTGTGTAAGGTGGTTCTGTGTACCGTCAATTAGCTGTAATTGATTGTAGCCCGTGTAAGTTGGTTAATCTACCGTAAGGTAGTTGTACTTGATTGTAGCCCGTGTTAGGTGGTTCTGTCTACCGTCAAGTAGCTATACTTGATTGTAGCTAGTGTAAGGTGGTTCTGTCTATCGTCATGTAGCGGTACTTGATTGTAGCCTGGGTTAGGTGGTTCTGGTTACCGTCAAGTAGGTGTACTTGATTGTAGCCTGAGTTAGGTGCTTCTGGTTACCGTCAAGTAGCTGTACTTGATTGTAGCCTGAGTTAGGTGGTTCCGGTTACCGTCAAGTAGGTGTACTTGATTGTAGCCTGTGTTAGGTGGTTCCGGTTACCGGCAAGTTTCTTTGGTTATTTGAGAACAATTTTATTTGTAAACTCTTATGTGTTAATGTTTTCAAAAGTGTGATTTTTAAAAAAATCTACTAAAATATTATGATTTAAAATGAAGCATAAATAAGATAAATGATCTTGATGTGAAGTGCTTTGTAAGTCGATGTTCTTACAATACACCAATATATGAATTATTCCTTTGGATAGTACTAGGCTTACTGTTATCAACAATATGTACACTTAGTATCTCTGGAATTTAGTTTAATGGTCTATTAAACTTTCTGGCAACATCAATATGAGATGACTTCAGGTTAGCTATGCCTGTTGCTAGAGTCACCTGTTAATTGAAGACTGGTGCTGCAACAGCTAGTAAAGTTGATCAGGGGTCTAGAATTAGGAGAGGGGTGTCCCCGGAAGGACATTGTAGATCGTAAGATCGTTACTTGACTAATCAAGCCACCTTCTCAGTTCACATCGGAGATTACTCCGACAGTGTTTGCTGTACCCGAGTGATACTATCGTCTATATGATACACCCAGAACAACACGAGAAGGAATTACTGACAAAGTCAGAAATGTCTTGTGTTTAAATAAGACCCTAAACCAACTTAGTTGTGGTGTTTTGAAATGATACATTACCTTTTTTGTTACTTTTCACGATTATAGCATTTCTATTTGAATGATTTTATATTTAGTATTTAAAATTTAATTTTTGATATAAATATCTAGATTTAATATTTTGGTTTATTAATTTATTTCCAATAAAATACGACTAAAATACTGAAAATTTAATTGTTGACAACAGGACACTTATTCATCACGCGTTCCTATTTATTGTATAAATTAATAAACTGAGCAGTTTTCCTATTCTGATTTGGATTAACATTGCTATAACTGTAACCTCGATATTTTCTACAGTTCACCCGAGGATAAAATAACTGTATTTCAATGTAATCTGTCCATCTTAGGATCCGGCTATTATCAAGTAGATGTAGCTAATTAAAGTGTCTGTTCTCTGTCAAATAACTGTACTTAATTGTAGAAAAAGTTAGTTGGTTCTGGTTACCGTAAAGTAGGTGTACTTGATTGTAGCCCGTGTAAGGTGGTTCTGTCTACCGTCAAGTAGCTATACTTGATTGTAGCCCGTGTAACGTGGTTCTTTCTACCGTCAAGTAGCGGTACTTGATTGTAGCCCGTGTAAGGTGATTCTGTCTACCGTCAAGTAGCTGTACTTGATTGTAGCCTGTGTAAGGTGGTTCTGTCTACCGTCAAGTAGGTGTACTTAATTGTAGCCAAAGTTAGGTGGTTCTGGTTACCGTAAAGTAGCTGTACTTGATTGTAGCCTGTGTAAGGTGGTTCTGGTTACCGTTAAGTAGCTGTACTTGATTGTAGTCTGTGTAAGGTGGTTCTGGTTACTGTTAAGTAGCTGTACTTGATTGTAGCCTGTGTAAGGTGGTTCTGTCTACCGTTAAGTAGGTGTACTGAATTGTAGCCAAAGTTAGGTAGTTCTGGTTACCGTCAAGTAGCTGTACTTAATTGTAGCCAAAGTTATTTGGTTCTGGTTACCATCATGTAGCTGATTGATTGTAGCCTATGTAAGGTGTGTCTGGTTACCGTCATGTAATTGTATTTGATTCAAGCCTATGTTAGGTGGTTCACCATTAAAGTAGCTCTACTTCATTGTAGCCTATGTAAGGTGGTTCTGGTTACCGTCAAGTAGCTGTACTTGATTGAAGTCAGTATTAGGCGGTCCTGGTTACAGTCAAGTAGCGGTACTTGATTGTAGCCAGTGTAGGGTAGTTCTGTCTACTGTCAATTAGCTGTACTTGATTGTAGCCTGTGTAAGGTGGTTCTGGTTACCGTCAAGTAGCTATACTTGATTGTACCCTGTGTAAGGTGGTTCTGTGTACCGTCAATTAGCTGTAATTGATTGTAGCCCGTGTAAGTTGGTTAATCTACCGTAAGGTAGTTGTACTTGATTGTAGCCCGTGTTAGGTGGTTCTGTCTACCGTCAAGTAGCTATACTTGATTGTAGCTAGTGTAAGGTGGTTCTGTCTATCGTCAAGTAGCGGTACTTGATTGTAGCCTGGGTTAGGTGGTTCTGGTTACCGTCAAGTAGGTGTACTTGATTGTAGCCTGAGTTAGGTGCTTCTGGTTACCGTCAAGTAGCTGTACTTGATTGTAGCCTGAGTTAGGTGGTTCCGGTTACCGTCAAGTAGGTGTACTTGATTGTAGCCTGTGTTAGGTGGTTCCGGTTACCGGCAAGTTTCTTTGGTTATTTGAGAACAATTTTATTTGTAAACTCTTATGTGTTAATGTTTTCAAAAGTGTGATTTTTAAAAAAATCTACTAAAATATTATGATTTAAAATGAAGCATAAATAAGATAAATGATCTTGATGTGAAGTGCTTTGTAAGTCGATGTTCTTACAATACACCAATATATGAATTATTCCTTTGGATAGTACTAGGCTTACTGTTATCAACAATATGTACACTTAGTATCTCTGGAATTTAGTTTAATGGTCTATTAAACTTTCTGGCAACATCAATATGAGATGACTTCAGGTTAGCTATGCCTGTTGCTAGAGTCACCTGTTAATTGAAGACTGGTGCTGCAACAGCTAGTAAAGTTGATCAGGGGTCTAGAATTAGGAGAGGGGTGTCCCGGAAGGACATTGTAGATCGTAAGATCGTTACTTGACTAATCAAGCCACCTTCTCAGTTCACATCGGAGATTACTCCGACAGTGTTTGCTGTACCCGAGTGATACTATCGTCTATATGATAACACCCAGAACAACACGAGAAGGAATTACTGACAAAGTCAGAAATGTCTTGTGTTTAAATAAGACCCTAAACCAACTTAGTTGTGGTGTTTTGAAATGATACATTACCTTTTTTGTTACTTTTCACGATTATAGCATTTCTATTTTGAATGATTTTATATTTAGTATTTAAAATTTAATTTTTTGATATAAATATCTAGATTTAATATTTTGGTTTATTAATTTATTTCCAATAAAATACGACTAAAATACTGAAAATTTAATTGTTGACAACAGGACACTTATTCATCACGCGTTCCTATTTATTGTATAAATTAATAAACTGAGCAGTTTTCCTATTCTGATTTGGATTAACATTGCTATAACTGTAACCTCGATATTTTCTACAGTTCACCCGAGGATAAAATAACTGTATTTCAATGTGATCTGTCCATCTTAGGATCCGGCTATTATCAAGTAGATGTAGCTAATTAAAGTGTCTGTTCTCTGTCAAATAACTGTACTTAATTGTAGAAAAAGTTAGTTGGTTCTGGTTACCGTAAAGTAGGTGTACTTGATTGTAGCCCGTGTAAGGTGGTTCTGTCTACCGTCAAGTAGCTATACTTGATTGTAGCCCGTGTAACGTGGTTCTTTCTACCGTCAAGTAGCGGTACTTGATTGTAGCCCGTGTAAGGTGATTCTGTCTACCGTCAAGTAGCTGTACTTGATTGTAGCCTGTGTAAGGTGGTTCTGTCTACCGTCAAGTAGGTGTACTTAATTGTAGCCAAAGTTAGGTGGTTCTGTCTACCGTCAAGTAGCTGTACTTAATTGTAGCCAAAGTTAGGTTGTTCTGTCTACCGTCAATTAGCTGTAATTGACTGTAGCCTGTGTAAGGTGATTCTGGTTACCGTCAAGTAGCTATACTTGGTTGTAGCCCGTGTTAGGTGGTTCTGTCTACCGTAAAGTAGATGTACTTGATTGTAGCCCGTGTAAGTTGGTTCTATCTACCGTAAGGTAGTTGTACTTGATTGTAGCCCGTGTTAGGTGGTTCTGTCTACCGTCAAGTAGCTATACTTGATTGTAGCTAGTGTAAGGTGGTTCTGTCTATCGTCAAGTAGAGGTACTTGATTGTAGCCTGAGTTAGGTGGTTCTAGTTACCGTCAAGTAGGTGTACTTGATTGTAGCCTGAGTTAGGTGCTTCTGGTTACCGTCAAGTAGCTGTACTTGATTGTAGCCTGAGTTAGGTGGTTCCGGTTACCGTCAAGTAGGTGTAATTGATTGTAGCCTGAGTTATGTGGTTCTGGTTACCGTCAAGTAGGTGTACTTGATTGTAGCCCGTGTTAGGTGGTTCTGTCTACCGTCAAGTAGCTATACTTGATTGTAGCTAGTGTAAGGTGGTTCTGTCTATCGTCAAGCAGCGGTACTTGATTGTAGCCTGAGTTAGGTGCTTCTGGTTACCGTCAAGTAGCTGTACTTGATTGTAGCCTGTGTAAGGTGGTTCTGGTTACCGTCAAGTAGCTGTACTTGATTGTACCCTGTGTAAGGTGGTTCTGTGTACCGTCAATTAGCTGTAATTGATTGTAGCCCGTGTAAGTTGGTTAATCTACCGTAAGGTAGTTGTACTTGATTGTAGCCCGTGTTAGGTGGTTCTGTCTACCGTCAAGTAGCTATACTTGATTGTAGCTAGTGTAAGGTGGTTCTGTCTATCGTCAAGTAGCGGTACTTGATTGTAGCCTGGGTTAGGTGGTTCTGGTTACCGTCAAGTAGGTGTACTTGATTGTAGCCTGAGTTAGGTGCTTCTGGTTACCGTCAAGTAGCTGTACTTGATTGTAGCCTGAGTTAGGTGGTTCCGGTTACCGTCAAGTAGGTGTACTTGATTGTAGCCTGTGTTAGGTGGTTCCGGTTACCGGCAAGTTTCTTTGGTTATTTGAGAACAATTTTATTTGTAAACTCTTATGTGTTAATGTTTTCAAAAGTGTGATTTTTAAAAAATCTACTAAAATATTATGATTTAAAATGAAGCATAAATAAGATAAATGATCTTGATGTGAAGTGCTTTGTAAGTCGATGTTCTTACAATACACCAATATATGAATTATTCCTTTGGATAGTACTAGGCTTACTGTTATCAACAATATGTACACTTAGTATCTCTGGAATTTAGTTTAATGGTCTATTAAACTTTCTGGCAACATCAATATGAGATGACTTCAGGTTAGCTATGCCTGTTGCTAGAGTCACCTGTTAATTGAAGACTGGTGCTGCAACAGCTAGTAAAGTTGATCAGGGGTCTAGAATTAGGAGAGGGGTGTCCCCGGAAGGACATTGTAGATCGTAAGATCGTTACTTGACTAATCAAGCCACCTTCTCAGTTCACATCGGAGATTACTCCGACAGTGTTTGCTGTACCCGAGTGATACTATCGTCTATATGATAACACCAGAACAACACGAGAAGGAATTACTGACAAAGTCAGAAATGTCTTGTGTTTAAATAAGACCCTAAACCAACTTAGTTGTGGTGTTTTGAAATGATACATTACCTTTTTTGTTACTTTTCACGATTATAGCATTTCTATTTTGAATGATTTTATATTTAGTATTTAAAATTTAATTTTTTGATATAAATATCTAGATTTAATATTTTGGTTTATTAATTTATTTCCAATAAAATACGACTAAAATACTGAAAATTTAATTGTTGACAACAGGACACTTATTCATCACGCGTTCCTATTTATTGTATAAATTAATAAACTGAGCAGTTTTCCTATTCTGATTTGGATTAACATTGCTATAACTGTAACCTCGATATTTTCTACAGTTCACCCGAGGATAAAATAACTGTATTTCAATGTGATCTGTCCATCTTAGGATCCGGCTATTATCAAGTAGATGTAGCTAATTAAAGTGTCTGTTCTCTGTCAAATAACTGTACTTAATTGTAGAAAAAGTTAGTTGGTTCTGGTTACCGTAAAGTAGGTGTACTTGATTGTAGCCCGTGTAAGGTGGTTCTGTCTACCGTCAAGTAGCTATACTTGATTGTAGCCCGTGTAACGTGGTTCTTTCTACCGTCAAGTAGCGGTACTTGATTGTAGCCCGTGTAAGGTGATTCTGTCTACCGTCAAGTAGCTGTACTTGATTGTAGCCTGTGTAAGGTGGTTCTGTCTACCGTCAAGTAGGTGTACTTAATTGTAGCCAAAGTTAGGTGGTTCTGTCTACCGTCAAGTAGCTGTACTTAATTGTAGCCAAAGTTAGGTTGTTCTGTCTACCGTCAAGTAGGTGTACTTAATTGTAGCCAAAGTTAGGTGGTTCTGTCTACCGTCAAGTAGCTGTACTTAATTGTAGCCAAAGTTAGGTGGTTCTGTCTACCGTCAATTAGCTGTAATTGACTGTAGCCTGTGTAAGGTGATTCTGGTTACCGTCAAGTAGATGTACTTGATTGTAGCCCGTGTAAGTTGGTTCTATCTACCGTAAGGTAGTTGTACTTGATTGTAGCCCGTGTTAGGTGGTTCTGTCTACCGTAAAGTAGATGTACTTGATTGTAGCCCGTGTAAGTTGGTTCTATCTACCGTAAGGTAGTTGTACTTGATTGTAGCCCGTGTTAGGTGGTTCTGTCTACCGTCAAGTAGCTATACTTGATTGTAGCTAGTGTAAGGTGGTTCTGTCTATCGTCAAGTAGAGGTACTTGATTGTAGCCTGAGTTAGGTGGTTCTAGTTACCGTCAAGTAGGTGTACTTGATTGTAGCCTGAGTTAGGTGCTTCTGGTTACCGTCAAGTAGCTGTACTTGATTGTAGCCTGAGTTAGGTGGTTCCGGTTACCGTCAAGTAGGTGTAATTGATTGTAGCCTGAGTTATGTGGTTCTGGTTACCGTCAAGTAGGTGTACTTGATTGTAGCCCGTGTTAGGTGGTTCTGTCTACCGTCAAGTAGCTATACTTGATTGTAGCTAGTGTAAGGTGGTTCTGTCTATCGTCAAGCAGCGGTACTTGATTGTAGCCTGAGTTAGGTGCTTCTGGTTACCGTCAAGTAGCTGTACTTGATTGTAGCCTGTGTAAGGTGGTTCTGGTTACCGTCAAGTAGCTATACTTGATTGTACCCTGTGTAAGGTGGTTCTGTGTACCGTCAATTAGCTGTAATTGATTGTAGCCCGTGTAAGTTGGTTAATCTACCGTAAGGTAGTTGTACTTGATTGTAGCCCGTGTTAGGTGGTTCTGTCTACCGTCAAGTAGCTATACTTGATTGTAGCTAGTGTAAGGTGGTTCTGTCTATCGTCAAGTAGCGCTACTTGATTGTAGCCTGGGTTAGGTGGTTCTGGTTACCGTCAAGTAGGTGTACTTGATTGTAGCCTGAGTTAGGTGCTTCTGGTTACCGTCAAGTAGCTGTACTTGATTGTAGCCTGAGTTAGGTGGTTCCGGTTACCGTCAAGTAGGTGTACTTGATTGTAGCCTGTGTTAGGTGGTTCCGGTTACCGGCAAGTTTCTTTGGTTATTTGAGAACAATTTTATTTGTAAACTCTTATGTGTTAATGTTTTCAAAAGTGTGATTTTTAAAAAAATCTACTAAAATATTATGATTTAAAATGAAGCATAAATAAGATAAATGATCTTGATGTGAAGTGCTTTGTAAGTCGATGTTCTTACAATACACCAATATATGAATTATTCCTTTGGATAGTACTAGGCTTACTGTTATCAACAATATGTACACTTAGTATCTCTGGAATTTAGTTTAATGGTCTATTAAACTTTCTGGCAACATCAATATGAGATGACTTCAGGTTAGCTATGCCTGTTGCTAGAGTCACCTGTTAATTGAAGACTGGTGCTGCAACAGCTAGTAAAGTTGATCAGGGGTCTAGAATTAGGAGAGGGGTGTCCCCGGAAGGACATTGTAGATCGTAAGATCGTTACTTGACTAATCAAGCCACCTTCTCAGTTCACATCGGAGATTACTCCGACAGTGTTTGTTGTACCCGAGTGATACTATCGTCTATATGATAACACCCAGAACAACACGAGAAGGAATTACTGACAAAGTCAGAAATGTCTTGTGTTTAAATAAGACCCTAAACCAACTTAGTTGTGGTGTTTTGAAATGATACATTACCTTTTTTGTTACTTTTCACGATTATAGCATTTCTATTTTGAATGATTTTATATATTTAGTATTTAAAATTTAATTTTTTGATATAAATATCTAGATTTAATATTTTGGTTTATTAATTTATTTCCAATAAAATACGACTAAAATACTGAAAATTTAATTGTTGACAACAGGACACTTATTCATCACGCGTTCCTATTTATTGTATAAATTAATAAACTGAGCAGTTTTCCTATTCTGATTTGGATTAACATTGCTATAACTGTAACCTCGATATTTTCTACAGTTCACCCGAGGATAAAATAACTGTATTTCAATGTGATCTGTCCATCTTAGGATCCGGCTATTATCAAGTAGATGTAGCTAATTAAAGTGTCTGTTCTCTGTCAAATAACTGTACTTAATTGTAGAAAAAGTTAGTTGGTTCTGGTTACCGTAAAGTAGGTGTACTTGATTGTAGCCCGTGTAAGGTGGTTCTGTCTACCGTCAAGTAGCTATACTTGATTGTAGCCCGTGTAACGTGGTTCTTTCTACCGTCAAGTAGCGGTACTTGATTGTAGCCCGTGTAAGGTGATTCTGTCTACCGTCAAGTAGCTGTACTTGATTGTAGCCTGTGTAAGGTGGTTCTGTCTACCGTCAAGTAGGTGTACTTAATTGTAGCCAAAGTTAGGTGGTTCTGTCTACCGTCAAGTAGCTGTACTTAATTGTAGCCAAAGTTAGGTGTTCTGTCTACCGTCAATTAGCTGTAATTGACTGTAGCCTGTGTAAGGTGATTCTGGTTACCGTCAAGTAGCTATACTTGGTTGTAGCCCGTGTTAGGTGGTTCTGTCTACCGTAAAGTAGATGTACTTGATTGTAGCCCGTGTAAGTTGGTTCTATCTACCGTAAGGTAGTTGTACTTGATTGTAGCCCGTGTTAGGTGGTTCTGTCTACCGTCAAGTAGCTATACTTGATTGTAGCTAGTGTAAGGTGGTTCTGTCTATCGTCAAGTAGAGGTACTTGATTGTAGCCTGAGTTAGGTGGTTCTAGTTACCGTCAAGTAGGTGTACTTGATTGTAGCCTGAGTTAGGTGCTTCTGGTTACCGTCAAGTAGCTGTACTTGATTGTAGCCTGAGTTAGGTGGTTCCGGTTACCGTCAAGTAGGTGTAATTGATTGTAGCCTGAGTTATGTGGTTCTGGTTACCGTCAAGTAGGTGTACTTGATTGTAGCCCGTGTTAGGTGGTTCTGTCTACCGTCAAGTAGCTATACTTGATTGTAGCTAGTGTAAGGTGGTTCTGTCTATCGTCAAGCAGCGGTACTTGATTGTAGCCTGAGTTAGGTGCTTCTGGTTACCGTCAAGTAGCTGTACTTGATTGTAGCCTGTGAGTTAGGTGGTTCCGGTTACCGTCAAGTAGGTGTACTTGATTGTAGCCTGAGTTATGTGGTTCTGGTTACCGTCAAGTAGGTGTACTTGATTGTAGCCTGAGTTAGGTGGTTCTGGTTACCGTCAAGTAGCTGTACTTGATTGTAGCCTGAGTTAGGTGGTTCTGGTTACCGTCAGGTAGCTGTACTTGATTGTAGCTCGTGTTAGGTGGTTCTGGTTACCGTCAAGTAGCTGTACTTGATTGTAGCCTGTGTAAGGTGGTTCTGTGTACCGTCAAGTAGCTGTACTTGATTGTAGCCTGTGTTAGGTGGTTCCGGTTACCGGCAAGTTTCTTTGGTTATTTGAGAACAATTTTATTTGTAAACTCTTATGTGTTAATGTTTTCAAAAGTGTGATTTTTAAAAAAATCTACTAAAATATTATGATTTAAAATGAAGCATAAATAAGACAAATGATCTTGATGTGAAGTGCTTTGTAAGTCGATGTTCTTACAATACACCAATATATGAATTATTCCTTTGGATAGTACTAGGCTTACTGTTATCAACAATATGTACACTTAGTATCTCTGGAATTTAGTTTAATGGTCTATTAAACTTTCTGGCAACATCAATATGAGATGACTTCAGGTTAGCTATGCCTGTTGCTAGAGTCACCTGTTAATTGAAGACTGGTGCTGCAACAGCTAGTAAAGTTGATCAGGGGTCTAGAATTAGGAGAGGGGTGTCCCCGGAAGGACATTGTAGATCGTAAGATCGTTACTTGACTAATCAAGCCACCTTCTCAGTTCACATCGGAGATTACTCCGACAGTGTTTGCTGTACCCGAGTGATACTATCGTCTATATGATAACACCCAGAACAACACGAGAAGGAATTACTGACAAAGTCAGAAATGTCTTGTGTTTAAATAAGACCCTAAACCAACTTAGTTGTGGTGTTTTGAAATGATACATTACCTTTGTTGTTACTTTTCACGATTATAGCATTTCTATTTGAATGATTTTATATTTAGTATTTAAAATTTAATTTTTTGATATAAATATCTAGATTTAATATTTTGGTTTATTAATTTATTTCCAATAAAATACGACTAAAATACTGAAAATTTAATTGTTGACAACAGGACACTTATTCATCACGCGTTCCTATTTATTGTATAAATTAATAAACTGAGCAGTTTTCCTATTCTGATTTGGATTAACATTGCTATAACTGTAACCTCGATATTTTCTACAGTTCACCCGAGGATAAAATATCTGTATTTCAATGTGATCTGTCCATCTTAGGATCCGGCTATTATCAAGTAGATGTAGCTAATTAAAGTGTCTGTTCTCTGTCAAATAACTGTACTTAATTGTAGAAAAAGTTAGTTGGTTCTGGTTACCGTAAAGTAGGTGTACTTGATTGTAGCCCGTGTAAGGTGGTTCTGTCTACCGTCAGTAGCTATACTTGATTGTAGCCCGTGTAACGTGGTTCTTTCTACCGTCAAGTAGCGGTACTTGATTGTAGCCCGTGTAAGGTGATTCTGTCTACCGTCAAGTAGCTGTACTTGATTGTAGCCTGTGTAAGGTGGTTCTGTCTACCGTCAAGTAGGTGTACTTAATTGTAGCCAAAGTTAGGTGGTTCTGTCTACCGTCAAGTAGCTGTACTTAATTGTAGCCAAAGTTAGGTGGTTCTGTCTACCGTCAATTAGCTGTAATTGACTGTAGCCTGTGTAAGGTGATTCTGGTTACCGTCAAGTAGCTATACTTGGTTGTAGCCCGTGTTAGGTGGTTCTGTCTACCGTAAAGTAGATGTACTTGATTGTAGCCCGTGTAAGTTGGTTTTATCTACCGTAAGGTAGTTGTACTTGATTGTAGCCCGTGTTAGGTGGTTCTGTCTACCGTCAAGTAGCTATACTTGATTGTAGCTAGTGTAAGGTGGTTCTGTCTATCGTCAAGTAGAGGTACTTGATTGTAGCCTGAGTTAGGTGGTTCTAGTTACCGTCAAGTAGGTGTACTTGATTGTAGCCTGAGTTAGGTGCTTCTGGTTACCGTCAAGTAGCTGTACTTGATTGTAGCCTGAGTTAGGTGGTTCCGGTTACCGTCAAGTAGGTGTACTTGATTGTAGCCTGAGTTATGTGGTTCTGGTTACCGTCAAGTAGGTGTACTTGATTGTAGCCTGAGTTAGGTGGTTCTGGTTACCGTCAAGTAGCTGTACTTGATTGTAGCCTGAGTTAGGTGGTTCTGGTTACCGTCAGGTAGCTGTACTTGATGGTAGCTCGTGTTAGGTGATTCTGGTTACCGTCAAGTAGCTGTACTTGATTGTAGTCTGTGTAAGGTGGTTCTGGTTACCGTTAAGTAGCTGTACTTGATTGTAGCCTGTGTAAGGTGGTTCTGTCTACCGTTAAGTAGGTGTACTGAATTGTAGCCAAAGTTAGGTAGTTCTGGTTACCGTCAAGTAGCTGTACTTAATTGTAGCCAAAGTTATTTGGTTCTGGTTACCATCATGTAGCTGATTGATTGTAGCCTATGTAAGGTGTGTCTGGTTACCGTCATGTAATTGTATTTGATTGAAGCCTATGTTAGGTGGTTCACCATTAAAGTAGCTCTACTTCATTGTAGCCTATGTAAGGTGGTTCTGGTTACCGTCAAGTAGCTGTACTTGATTGAAGTCAGTATTAGGCGGTCCTGGTTACAGTCAAGTAGCGGTACTTGATTGTAGCCAGTGTAGGGTAGTTCTGTCTACTGTCAATTAGCTGTACTTGATTGTAGCCTGTGTAAGGTGGTTCTGGTTACCGTCAAGTAGCTATACTTGATTGTACCCTGTGTAAGGTGGTTCTGTGTACCGTCAATTAGCTGTAATTGATTGTAGCCCGTGTAAGTTGGTTAATCTACCGTAAGGTAGTTGTACTTGATTGTAGCCCGTGTTAGGTGGTTCTGTCTACCGTCAAGTAGCTATACTTGATTGTAGCTAGTGTAAGGTGGTTCTGTCTACCGTCAAGTAGCTGTACTTGATTGTAGCCTGTGTAAGGTGGTTCTGTCTACCGTCAAGTAGGTGTACTTAATTGTAGCCAAAGTTAGGTGGTTCTGTCTACCGTCAAGTAGCTGTACTTAATTGTAGCCAAAGTTAGGTTGTTCTGTCTACCGTCAATTAGCTGTAATTGACTGTAGCCTGTGTAAGGTGATTCTGGTTACCGTCAAGTAGCTATACTTGGTTGTAGCCCGTGTTAGGTGGTTCTGTCTACCGTAAAGTAGATGTACTTGATTGTAGCCCGTGTAAGTTGGTTCTATCTACCGTAAGGTAGTTGTACTTGATTGTAGCCCGTGTTAGGTGGTTCTGTCTACCGTCAAGTAGCTATACTTGATTGTAGCTAGTGTAAGGTGGTTCTGTCTATCGTCAAGTAGAGGTACTTGATTGTAGCCTGAGTTAGGTGGTTCTAGTTACCGTCAAGTAGGTGTACTTGATTGTAGCCTGAGTTAGGTGCTTCTGGTTACCGTCAAGTAGCTGTACTTGATTGTAGCCTGAGTTAGGTGGTTCCGGTTACCGTCAAGTAGGTGTAATTGATTGTAGCCTGAGTTATGTGGTTCTGGTTACCGTCAAGTAGGTGTACTTGATTGTAGCCCGTGTTAGGTGGTTCTGTCTACCGTCAAGTAGCTATACTTGATTGTAGCTAGTGTAAGGTGGTTCTGTCTATCGTCAAGCAGCGGTACTTGATTGTAGCCTGAGTTAGGTGCTTCTGGTTACCGTCAAGTAGCTGTACTTGATTGTAGCCTGTGTAAGGTGGTTCTGGTTACCGTCAAGTAGCTATACTTGATTGTACCCTGTGTAAGGTGGTTCTGTGTACCGTCAATTAGCTGTAATTGATTGTAGCCCGTGTAAGTTGGTTAATCTACCGTAAGGTAGTTGTACTTGATTGTAGCCCGTGTTAGGTGGTTCTGTCTACCGTCAAGTAGCTATACTTGATTGTAGCTAGTGTAAGGTGGTTCTGTCTATCGTCAAGTAGCGGTACTTGATTGTAGCCTGGGTTAGGTGGTTCTGGTTACCGTCAAGTAGGTGTACTTGATTGTAGCCTGAGTTAGGTGCTTCTGGTTACCGTCAAGTAGCTGTACTTGATTGTAGCCTGAGTTAGGTGGTTCCGGTTACCGTCAAGTAGGTGTACTTGATTGTAGCCTGTGTTAGGTGGTTCCGGTTACCGGCAAGTTTCTTTGGTTATTTGAGAACAATTTTATTTGTAAACTCTTATGTGTTAATGTTTTCAAAAGTGTGATTTTTAAAAAAATCTACTAAAATATTATGATTTAAAATGAAGCATAAATAAGATAAATGATCTTGATGTGAAGTGCTTTGTAAGTCGATGTTCTTACAATACACCAATATATGAATTATTCCTTTGGATAGTACTAGGCTTACTGTTATCAACAATATGTACACTTAGTATCTCTGGAATTTAGTTTAATGGTCTATTAAACTTTCTGGCAACATCAATATGAGATGACTTCAGGTTAGCTATGCCTGTTGCTAGAGTCACCTGTTAATTGAAGACTGGTGCTGCAACAGCTAGTAAAGTTGATCAGGGGTCTAGAATTAGGAGAGGGGTGTCCCCGGAAGGACATTGTAGATCGTAAGATCGTTACTTGACTAATCAAGCCACCTTCTCAGTTCACATCGGAGATTACTCCGACAGTGTTTGCTGTACCCGAGTGATACTATCGTCTATATGATAACACCCAGAACAACACGAGAAGGAATTACTGACAAAGTCAGAAATGTCTTGTGTTTAAATAAGACCCTAAACCAACTTAGTTGTGGTGTTTTGAAATGATACATTACCTTTTTTGTTACTTTTCACGATTATAGCATTTCTATTTTGAATGATTTTATATTTAGTATTTAAAATTTAATTTTTTGATATAAATATCTAGATTTAATATTTTGGTTTATTAATTTATTTCCAATAAAATACGACTAAAATACTGAAAATTTAATTGTTGACAACAGGACACTTATTCATCACGCGTTCCTATTTATTGTATAAATTAATAAACTGAGCAGTTTTCCTATTCTGATTTGGATTAACATTGCTATAACTGTAACCTCGATATTTTCTACAGTTCACCCGAGGATAAAATAACTGTATTTCAATGTGATCTGTCCATCTTAGGATCCGGCTATTATCAAGTAGATGTAGCTAATTAAAGTGTCTGTTCTCTGTCAAATAACTGTACTTAATTGTAGAAAAAGTTAGTTGGTTCTGGTTACCGTAAAGTAGGTGTACTTGATTGTAGCCCGTGTAAGGTGGTTCTGTCTACCGTCAAGTAGCTATACTTGATTGTAGCCCGTGTAACGTGGTTCTTTCTACCGTCAAGTAGCGGTACTTGATTGTAGCCCGTGTAAGGTGATTCTGTCTACCGTCAAGTAGCTGTACTTGATTGTAGCCTGTGTAAGGTGGTTCTGTCTACCGTCAAGTAGGTGTACTTAATTGTAGCCAAAGTTAGGTGGTTCTGTCTACCGTCAAGTAGCTGTACTTAATTGTAGCCAAAGTTAGGTTGTTCTGTCTACCGTCAAGTAGGTGTACTTAATTGTAGCCAAAGTTAGGTGGTTCTGTCTACCGTCAAGTAGCTGTACTTAATTGTAGCCAAAGTTAGGTTGTTCTGTCTACCGTCAATTAGCTGTAATTGACTGTAGCCTGTGTAAGGTGATTCTGGTTACCGTCAAGTAGCTATACTTGGTTGTAGCCCGTGTTAGGTGGTTCTGTCTACCGTAAAGTAGATGTACTTGATTGTAGCCCGTGTAAGTTGGTTCTATCTACCGTAAGGTAGTTGTACTTGATTGTAGCCCGTGTTAGGTGGTTCTGTCTACCGTCAAGTAGCTATACTTGATTGTAGCTAGTGTAAGGTGGTTCTGTCTATCGTCAAGTAGAGGTACTTGATTGTAGCCTGAGTTAGGTGGTTCTAGTTACCGTCAAGTAGGTGTACTTGATTGTAGCCTGAGTTAGGTGCTTCTGGTTACCGTCAAGTAGCTGTACTTGATTGTAGCCTGAGTTAGGTGGTTCCGGTTACCGTCAAGTAGGTGTAATTGATTGTAGCCTGAGTTATGTGGTTCTGGTTACCGTCAAGTAGGTGTACTTGATTGTAGCCCGTGTTAGGTGGTTCTGTCTACCGTCAAGTAGCTATACTTGATTGTAGCTAGTGTAAGGTGGTTCTGTCTATCGTCAAGCAGCGGTACTTGATTGTAGCCTGAGTTAGGTGCTTCTGGTTACCGTCAAGTAGCTGTACTTGATTGTAGCCTGAGTTAGGTGGTTCCGGTTACCGTCAAGTAGGTGTACTTGATTGTAGCCTGAGTTATGTGGTTCTGGTTACCGTCAAGTAGGTGTACTTGATTGTAGCCTGAGTTAGGTGGTTCTGGTTACCGTCAAGTAGCTGTACTTGATTGTAGCCTGAGTTAGGTGGTTCTGGTTACCGTCAGGTAGCTGTACTTGATTGTAGCTCGTGTTAGGTGGTTCTGGTTACCGTCAAGTAGCTGTACTTGATTGTAGCCTGTGTAAGGTGGTTCTGTGTACCGTCAAGTAGCTGTACTTGATTGTAGCCTGTGTTAGGTGGTTCCGGTTACCGGCAAGTTTCTTTGGTTATTTGAGAACAATTTTATTTGTAAACTCTTATGTGTTAATGTTTTCAAAAGTGTGATTTTTAAAAAAATCTACTAAAATATTATGATTTAAAATGAAGCATAAATAAGACAAATGATCTTGATGTGAAGTGCTTTGTAAGTCGATGTTCTTACAATACACCAATATATGAATTATTCCTTTGGATAGTACTAGGCTTACTGTTATCAACAATATGTACACTTAGTATCTCTGGAATTTAGTTTAATGGTCTATTAAACTTTCTGGCAACATCAATATGAGATGACTTCAGGTTAGCTATGCCTGTTGCTAGAGTCACCTGTTAATTGAAGACTGGTGCTGCAACAGCTAGTAAAGTTGATCAGGGGTCTAGAATTAGGAGAGGGGTGTCCCCGGAAGGACATTGTAGATCGTAAGATCGTTACTTGACTAATCAAGCCACCTTCTCAGTTCACATCGGAGATTACTCCGACAGTGTTTGCTGTACCCGAGTGATACTATCGTCTATATGATAACACCCAGAACAACACGAGAAGGAATTACTGACAAAGTCAGAAATGTCTTGTGTTTAAATAAGACCCTAAACCAACTTAGTTGTGGTGTTTTGAAATGATACATTACCTTTGTTGTTACTTTTCACGATTATAGCATTTCTATTTTGAATGATTTTATATTTAGTATTTAAAATTTAATTTTTTGATATAAATATCTAGATTTAATATTTTGGTTTATTAATTTATTTCCAATAAAATACGACTAAAATACTGAAAATTTAATTGTTGACAACAGGACACTTATTCATCACGCGTTCCTATTTATTGTATAAATTAATAAACTGAGCAGTTTTCCTATTCTGATTTGGATTAACATTGCTATAACTGTAACCTCGATATTTTCTACAGTTCACCCGAGGATAAAATAACTGTATTTCAATGTGATCTGTCCATCTTAGGATCCGGCTATTATCAAGTAGATGTAGCTAATTAAAGTGTCTGTTCTCTGTCAAATAACTGTACTTAATTGTAGAAAAAGTTAGTTGGTTCTGGTTACCGTAAAGTAGGTGTACTTGATTGTAGCCCGTGTAAGGTGGTTCTGTCTACCGTCAAGTAGCTATACTTGATTGTAGCCCGTGTAACGTGGTTCTTTCTACCGTCAAGTAGCGGTACTTGATTGTAGCCCGTGTAAGGTGATTCTGTCTACCGTCAAGTAGCTGTACTTGATTGTAGCCTGTGTAAGGTGGTTCTGTCTACCGTCAAGTAGGTGTACTTAATTGTAGCCAAAGTTAGGTGGTTCTGTCTACCGTCAAGTAGCTGTACTTAATTGTAGCCAAAGTTAGGTGGTTCTGTCTACCGTCAATTAGCTGTAATTGACTGTAGCCTGTGTAAGGTGATTTTGGTTACCGTCAAGTAGCTATACTTGGTTGTAGCCCGTGTTAGGTGGTTCTGTCTACCGTAAAGTAGATGTACTTGATTGTAGCCCGTGTAAGTTGGTTTTATCTACCGTAAGGTAGTTGTACTTGATTGTAGCCCGTGTTAGGTGGTTCTGTCTACCGTCAAGTAGCTATACTTGATTGTAGCTAGTGTAAGGTGGTTCTGTCTATCGTCAAGTAGAGGTACTTGATTGTAGCCTGAGTTAGGTGGTTCTAGTTACCGTCAAGTAGGTGTACTTGATTGTAGCCTGAGTTAGGTGCTTCTGGTTACCGTCAAGTAGCTGTACTTGATTGTAGCCTGAGTTAGGTGGTTCCGGTTACCGTCAAGTAGGTGTACTTGATTGTAGCCTGAGTTATGTGGTTCTGGTTACCGTCAAGTAGGTGTACTTGATTGTAGCCTGAGTTAGGTGGTTCTGGTTACCGTCAAGTAGCTGTACTTGATTGTAGCCTGAGTTAGGTGGTTCTGGTTACCGTCAGGTAGCTGTACTTGATGGTAGCTCGTGTTAGGTGGTTCTGGTTACCGTCAAGTAGCTGTACTTGATTGTAGTCTGTGTAAGGTGGTTCTGGTTACCGTTAAGTAGCTGTACTTGATTGTAGCCTGTGTAAGGTGGTTCTGTCTACCGTTAAGTAGGTGTACTGAATTGTAGCCAAAGTTAGGTAGTTCTGGTTACCGTCAAGTAGCTGTACTTAATTGTAGCCAAAGTTATTTGGTTCTGGTTACCATCATGTAGCTGATTGATTGTAGCCTATGTAAGGTGTGTCTGGTTACCGTCATGTAATTGTATTTGATTGAAGCCTATGTTAGGTGGTTCACCATTAAAGTAGCTCTACTTCATTGTAGCCTATGTAAGGTGGTTCTGGTTACCGTCAAGTAGCTGTACTTGATTGAAGTCAGTATTAGGCGGTCCTGGTTACAGTCAAGTAGCGGTACTTGATTGTAGCCAGTGTAGGGTAGTTCTGTCTACTGTCAATTAGCTGTACTTGATTGTAGCCTGTGTAAGGTGGTTCTGGTTACCGTCAAGTAGCTATACTTGATTGTACCCTGTGTAAGGTGGTTCTGTGTACCGTCAATTAGCTGTAATTGATTGTAGCCCGTGTAAGTTGGTTAATCTACCGTAAGGTAGTTGTACTTGATTGTAGCCCGTGTTAGGTGGTTCTGTCTACCGTCAAGTAGCTATACTTGATTGTAGCAAGTGTAAGGTGGTTCTGTCTATCGTCAAGTAGCGGTACTTGATTGTAGCCTGGGTTAGGTGGTTCTGGTTACCGTCAAGTAGGTGTACTTGATTGTAGCCTGAGTTAGGTGCTTCTGGTTACCGTCAAGTAGCTATACTTGGTTGTAGCCCGTGTTAGGTGGTTCTGTCTACCGTAAAGTAGATGTACTTGATTGTAGCCCGTGTAAGTTGGTTCTATCTACCGTAAGGTAGTTGTACTTGATTGTAGCCCGTGTTAGGTGGTTCTGTCTACCGTCAAGTAGCTATACTTGATTGTAGCTAGTGTAAGGTGGTTCTGTCTATCGTCAAGTAGAGGTACTTGATTGTAGCCTGAGTTAGGTGGTTCTAGTTACCGTCAAGAGTCAAGTAGCTGTACTTGATTGTAGCCTGAGTTAGGTGGTTCTGGTTACCGTCAAGTAGGTGTACTTGATTGTAGCCTGAGTTAGGTGGTTCTGGTTACCGTCAAGTAGGTGTAATTGATTGTAGCCTGAGTTAGTGTGGTTACCGGTTACCGTCAAGTAGGTGTACTTGATTGTAGCCCGTGTTAGGTGGTTCTGTCTACCGTCAAGTAGCTATACTTGATTGTAGCTAGTGTAAGGTGGTTCTGTCTATCGTCAAGCAGCGGTACTTGATTGTAGCCTGAGTTAGGTGCTTCTGGTTACCGTCAAGTAGCTGTACTTGATTGTAGCCTGTGTAAGGTGGTTCTGGTTACCGTCAAGTAGCTATACTTGATTGTACCCTGTGTAAGGTGGTTCTGTGTACCGTCAATTAGCTGTAATTGATTGTAGCCCGTGTAAGTTGGTTAATCTACCGTAAGGTAGTTGTACTTGATTGTAGCCCGTGTTAGGTGGTTCTGTCTACCGTCAAGTAGCTATACTTGATTGTAGCTAGTGTAAGGTGGTTCTGTCTATCGTCAAGTAGCGGTACTTGATTGTAGCCTGGGTTAGGTGGTTCTGGTTACCGTCAAGTAGGTGTACTTGATTGTAGCCTGAGTTAGGTGCTTCTGGTTACCGTCAAGTAGCTGTACTTGATTGTAGCCTGAGTTAGGTGGTTCCGGTTACCGTCAAGTAGGTGTACTTGATTGTAGCCTGTGTTAGGTGGTTCCGGTTACCGGCAAGTTTCTTTGGTTATTTGAGAACAATTTTATTTGTAAACTCTTATGTGTTAATGTTTTCAAAAGTGTGATTTTTAAAAAAATCTACTAAAATATTATGATTTAAAATGAAGCATAAATAAGATAAATGATCTTGATGTGAAGTGCTTTGTAAGTCGATGTTCTTACAATACACCAATATATGAATTATTCCTTTGGATAGTACTAGGCTTACTGTTATCAACAATATGTACACTTAGTATCTCTGGAATTTAGTTTAATGGTCTATTAAACTTTCTGGCAACATCAATATGAGATGACTTCAGGTTAGCTATGCCTGTTGCTAGAGTCACCTGTTAATTGAAGACTGGTGCTGCAACAGCTAGTAAAGTTGATCAGGGGTCTAGAATTAGGAGAGGGGTGTCCCCGGAAGGACATTGTAGATCGTAAGATCGTTACTTGACTAATCAAGCCACCTTCTCAGTTCACATCGGAGATTACTCCGACAGTGTTTGCTGTACCCGAGTGATACTATCGTCTATATGATAACACCCAGAACAACACGAGAAGGAATTACTGACAAAGTCAGAAATGTCTTGTGTTTAAATAAGACCCTAAACCAACTTAGTTGTGGTGTTTTGAAATGATACATTACCTTTTTTGTTACTTTTCACGATTATAGCATTTCTATTTTGAATGATTTTATATTTAGTATTTAAAATTTAATTTTTTGATATAAATATCTAGATTTAATATTTTGGTTTATTAATTTATTTCCAATAAAATACGACTAAAATACTGAAAATTTAATTGTTGACAACAGGACACTTATTCATCACGCGTTCCTATTTATTGTATAAATTAATAAACTGAGCAGTTTTCCTATTCTGATTTGGATTAACATTGCTATAACTGTAACCTCGATATTTTCTACAGTTCACCCGAGGATAAAATAACTGTATTTCAATGTAATCTGTCCATCTTAGGATCCGGCTATTATCAAGTAGATGTAGCTAATTAAAGTGTCTGTTCTCTGTCAAATAACTGTACTTAATTGTAGAAAAAGTTAGTTGGTTCTGGTTACCGTAAAGTAGGTGTACTTGATTGTAGCCCGTGTAAGGTGGTTCTGTCTACCGTCAAGTAGCTATACTTGATTGTAGCCCGTGTAACGTGGTTCTTTCTACCGTCAAGTAGCGGTACTTGATTGTAGCCCGTGTAAGGTGATTCTGTCTACCGTCAAGTAGCTGTACTTGATTGTAGCCTGTGTAAGGTGGTTCTGTCTACCGTCAAGTAGGTGTACTTAATTGTAGCCAAAGTTAGGTGGTTCTGGTTACCGTAAAGTAGCTGTACTTGATTGTAGCCTGTGTAAGGTGGTTCTGGTTACCGTTAAGTAGCTGTACTTGATTGTAGTCTGTGTAAGGTGGTTCTGGTTACCGTTAAGTAGCTGTACTTGATTGTAGCCTGTGTAAGGTGGTTTTGTCTACCGTTAAGTAGGTGTACTGAATTGTAGCCAAAGTTAGGTAGTTCTGGTTACCGTCAAGTAGCTGTACTTAATTGTAGCCAAAGTTATTTGGTTCTGGTTACCATCATGTAGCTGATTGATTGTAGCCTATGTAAGGTGTGTCTGGTTACCGTCATGTAATTGTATTTGATTCAAGCCTATGTTAGGTGGTTCACCATTAAAGTAGCTCTACTTCATTGTAGCCTATGTAAGGTGGTTCTGGTTACCGTCAAGTAGCTGTACTTGATTGAAGTCAGTATTAGGCGGTCCTGGTTACAGTCAAGTAGCGGTACTTGATTGTAGCCAGTGTAGGGTAGTTCTGTCTACTGTCAATTAGCTGTACTTGACTGTAGCCTGTGTAAGGTGATTCTGGTTACCGTCAAGTAGCTATACTTGGTTGTAGCCCGTGTTAGGTGGTTCTGTCTACCGTAAAGTAGATGTACTTGATTGTAGCCCGTGTAAGTTGGTTCTATCTACCGTAAGGTAGTTGTACTTGATTGTAGCCCGTGTTAGGTGGTTCTGTCTACCGTCAAGTAGCTATACTTGATTGTAGCTAGTGTAAGGTGGTTCTGTCTATCGTCAAGTAGAGGTACTTGATTGTAGCCTGAGTTAGGTGGTTCTAGTTACCGTCAAGTAGGTGTACTTGATTGTAGCCTGAGTTAGGTGCTTCTGGTTACCGTCAAGTAGCTGTACTTGATTGTAGCCTGAGTTAGGTGGTTCCGGTTACCGTCAAGTAGGTGTAATTGATTGTAGCCTGAGTTATGTGGTTCTGGTTACCGTCAAGTAGGTGTACTTGATTGTAGCCCGTGTTAGGTGGTTCTGTCTACCGTCAAGTAGCTATACTTGATTGTAGCTAGTGTAAGGTGGTTCTGTCTATCGTCAAGCAGCGGTACTTGATTGTAGCCTGAGTTAGGTGCTTCTGGTTACCGTCAAGTAGCTGTACTTGATTGTAGCCTGAGTTAGGTGGTTCCGGTTACCGTCAAGTAGGTGTACTTGATTGTAGCCTGAGTTATGTGGTTCCGGTTACCGTCAAGTAGGTGTACTTGATTGTAGCCTGAGTTAGGTGGTTCTGGTTACCGTCAAGTAGCTGTACTTGATTGTAGCCTGAGTTAGGTGGTTCTGGTTACCGTCAGGTAGCTGTACTTGATTGTAGCTCGTGTTAGGTGGTTCTGGTTACCGTCAAGTAGCTGTACTTGATTGTAGCCTGTGTAAGGTGGTTCTGTGTACCGTCAAGTAGCTGTACTTGATTGTAGCCTGTGTTAGGTGGTTCCGGTTACCGGCAAGTTTCTTTGGTTATTTGAGAACAATTTTATTTGTAAACTCTTATGTGTTAATGTTTTCAAAAGTGTGATTTTTAAAAAAATCTACTAAAATATTATGATTTAAAATGAAGCATAAATAAGACAAATGATCTTGATGTGAAGTGCTTTGTAAGTCGATGTTCTTACAATACACCAATATATGAATTATTCCTTTGGATAGTACTAGGCTTACTGTTATCAACAATATGTACACTTAGTATCTCTGGAATTTAGTTTAATGGTCTATTAAACTTTCTGGCAACATCAATATGAGATGACTTCAGGTTAGCTATGCCTGTTGCTAGAGTCACCTGTTAATTGAAGACTGTGCTGCAACAGCTAGTAAAGTTGATCAGGGGTCTAGAATTAGGAGAGGGGTGTCCCCGGAAGGACATTGTAGATCGTAAGATCGTTACTTGACTAATCAAGCCACCTTCTCAGTTCACATCGGAGATTACTCCGACAGTGTTTGCTGTACCCGAGTGATACTATCGTCTATATGATAACACCCAGAACAACACGAGAAGGAATTACTGACAAAGTCAGAAATGTCTTGTGTTTAAATAAGACCCTAAACCAACTTAGTTGTGGTGTTTTGAAATGATACATTACCTTTTTTGTTACTTTTCACGATTATAGCATTTCTATTTTGAATGATTTTATATTTAGTATTTAAAATTTAATTTTTTGATATAAATATCTAGATTTAATATTTTGGTTTATTAATTTATTTCCAATAAAATACGACTAAAATACTGAAAATTTAATTGTTGACAACAGGACACTTATTCATCACGCGTTCCTATTTATTGTATAAATTAATAAACTGAGCAGTTTTCCTATTCTGATTTGGATTAACATTGCTATAACTGTAACCTCGATATTTTCTACAGTTCACCCGAGGATAAAATAACTGTATTTCAATGTGATCTGTCCATCTTAGGATCCGGCTATTATCAAGTAGATGTAGCTAATTAAAGTGTCTGTTCTCTGTCAAATAACTGTACTTAATTGTAGAAAAAGTTAGTTGGTTCTGGTTACCGTAAAGTAGGTGTACTTGATTGTAGCCCGTGTAAGGTGGTTCTGTCTACCGTCAAGTAGCTATACTTGATTGTAGCCCGTGTAACGTGGTTCTTTCTACCGTCAAGTAGCGGTACTTGATTGTAGCCCGTGTAAGGTGATTCTGTCTACCGTCAAGTAGCTGTACTTGATTGTAGCCTGTGTAAGGTGGTTCTGTCTACCGTCAAGTAGGTGTACTTAATTGTAGCCAAAGTTAGGTGGTTCTGTCTACCGTCAAGTAGCTGTACTTAATTGTAGCCAAAGTTAGGTGGTTCTGTCTACCGTCAATTAGCTGTAATTGACTGTAGCCTGTGTAAGGTGATTCTGGTTACCGTCAAGTAGCTATACTTGGTTGTAGCCCGTGTTAAGTGGTTCTGTCTACCGTAAAGTAGATGTACTTGATTGTAGCCCGTGTAAGTTGGTTTTATCTACCGTAAGGTAGTTGTACTTGATTGTAGCCCGTGTTAGGTGGTTCTGTCTACCGTCAAGTAGCTATACTTGATTGTAGCTAGTGTAAGGTGGTTCTGTCTATCGTCAAGTAGAGGTACTTGATTGTAGCCTGAGTTAGGTGGTTCTAGTTACCGTCAAGTAGGTGTACTTGATTGTAGCCTGAGTTAGGTGCTTCTGGTTACCGTCAAGTAGCTGTACTTGATTGTAGCCTGAGTTAGGTGGTTCCGGTTACCGTCAAGTAGGTGTACTTGATTGTAGCCTGAGTTATGTGGTTCTGGTTACCGTCAAGTAGGTGTACTTGATTGTAGCCTGAGTTAGGTGGTTCTGGTTACCGTCAAGTAGCTGTACTTGATTGTAGCCTGAGTTAGGTGGTTCTGGTTACCGTCAGGTAGCTGTACTTGATGGTAGCTCGTGTTAGGTGGTTCTGGTTACCGTCAAGTAGCTGTACTTGATTGTAGTCTGTGTAAGGTGGTTCTGGTTACCGTTAAGTAGCTGTACTTGATTGTAGCCTGTGTAAGGTGGTTCTGTCTACCGTTAAGTAGGTGTACTGAATTGTAGCCAAAGTTAGGTAGTTCTGGTTACCGTCAAGTAGCTGTACTTAATTGTAGCCAAAGTTATTTGGTTCTGGTTACCATCATGTAGCTGATTGATTGTAGCCTATGTAAGGTGTGTCTGGTTACCGTCATGTAATTGTATTTGATTGAAGCCTATGTTAGGTGGTTCACCATTAAAGTAGCTCTACTTCATTGTAGCCTATGTAAGGTGGTTCTGGTTACCGTCAAGTAGCTGTACTTGATTGAAGTCAGTATTAGGCGGTCCTGGTTACAGTCAAGTAGCGGTACTTGATTGTAGCCAGTGTAGGGTAGTTCTGTCTACTGTCAATTAGCTGTACTTGATTGTAGCCTGTGTAAGGTGGTTCTGGTTACCGTCAAGTAGCTATACTTGATTGTACCCTGTGTAAGGTGGTTCTGTGTACCGTCAATTAGCTGTAATTGATTGTAGCCCGTGTAAGTTGGTTAATCTACCGTAAGGTAGTTGTACTTGATTGTAGCCCGTGTTAGGTGGTTCTGTCTACCGTCAAGTAGCTATACTTGATTGTAGCTAGTGTAAGGTGGTTCTGTCTATCGTCAAGTAGCGGTACTTGATTGTAGCCTGGGTTAGGTGGTTCTGGTTACCGTCAAGTAGGTGTACTTGATTGTAGCCTGAGTTAGGTGCTTCTGGTTACCGTCAAGTAGCTGTACTTGATTGTAGCCTGAGTTAGGTGGTTCCGGTTACCGTCAAGTAGGTGTACTTGATTGTAGCCTGTGTTAGGTGGTTCCGGTTACCGGCAAGTTTCTTTGGTTATTTGAGAACAATTTTATTTGTAAACTCTTATGTGTTAATGTTTTCAAAAGTGTGATTTTTAAAAAAATCTACTAAATATTATGATTTAAAATGAAGCATAAATAAGATAAATGATCTTGATGTGAAGTGCTTTGTAAGTCGATGTTCTTACAATACACCAATATATGAATTATTCCTTTGGATAGTACTAGGCTTACTGTTATCAACAATATGTACACTTAGTATCTCTGGAATTTAGTTTAATGGTCTATTAAACTTTCTGGCAACATCAATATGAGATGACTTCAGGTTAGCTATGCCTGTTGCTAGAGTCACCTGTTAATTGAAGACTGGTGCTGCAACAGCTAGTAAAGTTGATCAGGGGTCTAGAATTAGGAGAGGGGTGTCCCCGGAAGGACATTGTAGATCGTAAGATCGTTACTTGACTAATCAAGCCACCTTCTCAGTTCACATCGGAGATTACTCCGACAGTGTTTGCTGTACCCGAGTGATACTATCGTCTATATGATAACACCCAGAACAACACGAGAAGGAATTACTGACAAAGTCAGAAATGTCTTGTGTTTAAATAAGACCCTAAACCAACTTAGTTGTGGTGTTTTGAAATGATACATTACCTTTGTTGTTACTTTTCACGATTATAGCATTTCTATTTTGAATGATTTTATATTTAGTATTTAAAATTTAATTTTTTGATATAAATATCTAGATTTAATATTTTGGTTTATTAATTTATTTCCAATAAAATACGACTAAAATACTGAAAATTTAATTGTTGACAACAGGACACTTATTCATCACGCGTTCCTATTTATTGTATAAATTAATAAACTGAGCAGTTTTCCTATTCTGATTTGGATTAACATTGCTATAACTGTAACCTCGATATTTTCTACAGTTCACCCGAGGATAAAATAACTGTATTTCAATGTAATCTGTCCATCTTAGGATCCGGCTATTATCAAGTAGATGTAGCTAATTAAAGTGTCTGTTCTCTGTCAAATAACTGTACTTAATTGTAGAAAAAGTTAGTTGGTTCTGGTTACCGTAAAGTAGGTGTACTTGATTGTAGCCCGTGTAAGGTGGTTCTGTCTACCGTCAAGTAGCTATACTTGATTGTAGCCCGTGTAACGTGGTTCTTTCTACCGTCAAGTAGCGGTACTTGATTGTAGCCCGTGTAAGGTGATTCTGTCTACCGTCAAGTAGCTGTACTTGATTGTAGCCTGTGTAAGGTGGTTCTGTCTACCGTCAAGTAGGTGTACTTAATTGTAGCCAAAGTTAGGTGGTTCTGGTTACCGTAAAGTAGCTGTACTTGATTGTAGCCTGTGTAAGGTGGTTCTGGTTACCGTTAAGTAGCTGTACTTGATTGTAGTCTGTGTAAGGTGGTTCTGGTTACCGTTAAGTAGCTGTACTTGATTGTAGCCTGTGTAAGGTGGTTCTGTCTACCGTTAAGTAGGTGTACTGAATTGTAGCCAAAGTTAGGTAGTTCTGGTTACCGTCAAGTAGCTGTACTTAATTGTAGCCAAAGTTATTTGGTTCTGGTTACCATCATGTAGCTGATTGATTGTAGCCTATGTAAGGTGTGTCTGGTTACCGTCATGTAATTGTATTTGATTCAAGCCTATGTTAGGTGGTTCACCATTAAAGTAGCTCTACTTCATTGTAGCCTATGTAAGGTGGTTCTGGTTACCGTCAAGTAGCTGTACTTGATTGAAGTCAGTATTAGGCGGTCCTGGTTACAGTCAAGTAGCGGTACTTGATTGTAGCCAGTGTAGGGTAGTTCTGTCTACTGTCAATTAGCTGTACTTGATTGTAGCCTGTGTAAGGTGGTTCTGGTTACCGTCAAGTAGCTATACTTGATTGTACCCTGTGTAAGGTGGTTCTGTGTACCGTCAATTAGCTGTAATTGATTGTAGCCCGTGTAAGTTGGTTAATCTACCGTAAGGTAGTTGTACTTGATTGTAGTCCGTGTTAGGTGGTTCTGTCTACCGTCAAGTAGCTATACTTGATTGTAGCTAGTGTAAGGTGGTTCTGTCTATCGTCAAGTAGCGGTACTTGATTGTAGCCTGGGTTAGGTGGTTCTGGTTACCGTCAGGTAGCTGTACTTGATTGTAGCTCGTGTTAGGTGGTTCTGGTTACCGTCAAGTAGCTGTACTTGATTGTAGCCTGTGTAGGTGGTTCTGTGTACCGTCAAGTAGCTGTACTTGATTGTAGCCTGTGTTAGGTGGTTCCGGTTACCGGCAAGTTTCTTTGGTTATTTGAGAACAATTTTATTTGTAAACTCTTATGTGTTAATGTTTTCAAAAGTGTGATTTTTAAAAAAATCTACTAAAATATTATGATTTAAAATGAAGCATAAATAAGACAAATGATCTTGATGTGAAGTGCTTTGTAAGTCGATGTTCTTACAATACACCAATATATGAATTATTCCTTTGGATAGTACTAGGCTTACTGTTATCAACAATATGTACACTTAGTATCTCTGGAATTTAGTTTAATGGTCTATTAAACTTTCTGGCAACATCAATATGAGATGACTTCAGGTTAGCTATGCCTGTTGCTAGAGTCACCTGTTAATTGAAGACTGGTGCTGCAACAGCTAGTAAAGTTGATCAGGGGTCTAGAATTAGGAGAGGGGTGTCCCCGGAAGGACATTGTAGATCGTAAGATCGTTACTTGACTAATCAAGCCACCTTCTCAGTTCACATCGGAGATTACTCCGACAGTGTTTGCTGTACCCGAGTGATACTATCGTCTATATGATAACACCCAGAACAACACGAGAAGGAATTACTGACAAAGTCAGAAATGTCTTGTGTTTAAATAAGACCCTAAACCAACTTAGTTGTGGTGTTTTGAAATGATACATTACCTTTGTTGTTACTTTTCACGATTATAGCATTTCTATTTTGAATGATTTTATATTTAGTATTTAAAATTTAATTTTTTGATATAAATATCTAGATTTAATATTTTGGTTTATTAATTTATTTCCAATAAAATACGACTAAAATACTGAAAATTTAATTGTTGACAACAGGACACTTATTCATCACGCGTTCCTATTTATTGTATAAATTAATAAACTGAGCAGTTTTCCTATTCTGATTTGGATTAACATTGCTATAACTGTAACCTCGATATTTTCTACAGTTCACCGAGGATAAAATAACTGTATTTCAATGTGATCTGTCCATCTTAGGATCCGGCTATTATCAAGTAGATGTAGCTAATTAAAGTGTCTGTTCTCTGTCAAATAACTGTACTTAATTGTAGAAAAAGTTAGTTGGTTCTGGTTATCGTAAAGTAGGTGTACTTGATTGTAGCCCGTGTAAGGTGGTTCTGTCTACCGTCAAGTAGCTATACTTGATTGTAGCCCGTGTAACGTGGTTCTTTCTACCGTCAAGTAGCGGTACTTGATTGTAGCCCGTGTAAGGTGATTCTGTCTACCGTCAAGTAGCTGTACTTGATTGTAGCCTGTGTAAGGTGGTTCTGTCTACCGTCAAGTAGGTGTACTTAATTGTAGCCAAAGTTAGGTGGTTCTGTCTACCGTCAAGTAGCTGTACTTAATTGTAGCCAAAGTTAGGTGGTTCTGTCTACCGTCAATTAGCTGTAATTGACTGTAGCCTGTGTAAGGTGATTTTGGTTACCGTCAAGTAGCTATACTTGGTTGTAGCCCGTGTTAGGTGGTTCTGTCTACCGTAAAGTAGATGTACTTGATTGTAGCCCGTGTAAGTTGGTTTTATCTACCGTAAGGTAGTTGTACTTGATTGTAGCCCGTGTTAGGTGGTTCTGTCTACCGTCAAGTAGCTATACTTGATTGTAGCTAGTGTAAGGGGTCTGTCTATCGTCAAGTAGAGGTACTTGATTGTAGCCTGAGTTAGGTGGTTCTAGTTACCGTCAAGTAGGTGTACTTGATTGTAGCCTGAGTTAGGTGCTTCTGGTTACCGTCAAGTAGCTGTACTTGATTGTAGCCTGAGTTAGGTGGTTCCGGTTACCGTCAAGTAGGTGTACTTGATTGTAGCCTGAGTTATGTGGTTCTGGTTACCGTCAAGTAGGTGTACTTGATTGTAGCCTGAGTTAGGTGGTTCTGGTTACCGTCAAGTAGCTGTACTTGATTGTAGCCTGAGTTAGGTGGTTCTGGTTACCGTCAGGTAGCTGTACTTGATGGTAGCTCGTGTTAGGTGGTTCTGGTTACCGTCAAGTAGCTGTACTTGATTGTAGCCTGTGTAAGGTGGTTCTGTGTACCGTCAAGTAGGTGTACTTGATTGTAGCCTGTGTTAGGTGGTTCCGGTTACCGGCAAGTTTCTTTGGTTATTTGAGAACAATTTTATTTGTAAACTCTTATGTGTTAATATTTTCAAAAGTGTGATTTTTAAAAAAATCTACTAAAATATTATGATTTAAAATGAAGCATAAATAAGATAAATGATCTTGATGTGAAGTGCTTTGTAAGTCGATGTTCTTACAATACACCAATATATGAATTATTCCTTTGGATAGTACTAGGCTTACTGTTATCAACAATATGTACACTTAGTATCTCTGGAATTTAGTTTAATGGTCTATTAAACTTTCTGGCAACATCAATATGAGATGACTTCAGGTTAGCTATGCCTGTTGCTAGAGTCACCTGTTAATTGAAGACTGGTGCTGCAACAGCTAGTAAAGTTGATCAGGGGTCTAGAATTAGGAGAGGGGTGTCCCCGGAAGGACATTGTAGATCGTAAGATCGTTACTTGACTAATCAAGCCACCTTCTCAGTTCACATCGGAGATTACTGCGACAGTGTTTGCTGTACCCGAGTGATACTATCGTCTATATGATAACACCCAGAACAACACGAGAAGGAATTACTGACAAAGTCAGAAATGTCTTGTGTTTAAATAAGACCCTAAACCAACTTAGTTGTGGTGTTTTGAAATGATACATTACCTTTTTTGTTACTTTTCACGATTATAGCATTTCTATTTTGAATGATTTTATATTTAGTATTTAAAATTTAATTTTTTGATATAAATATCTAGATTTAATATTTTGGTTTATTAATTTATTTCCAATAAAATACGACTAAAATACTGAAAATTTAATTGTTGACAACAGGACACTTATTCATCACGCGTTCCTATTTATTGTATAAATTAATAAACTGAGCAGTTTTCCTATTCTGATTTGGATTAACATTGCTATAACTGTAACCTCGATATTTTCTACAGTTCACCCGAGGATAAAATAACAGTATTTCAATGTGATCTGTCCATCTTAGGATCCGGCTATTATCAAGTAGATGTAGCTAATTAAAGTGTCTGTTCTCTGTCAAATAACTGTACTTAATTGTAGCCAAAGTTAGTTGGTTCTGGTTACCGTAAAGTAGGTGTACTTGATTGTAGCCCGTGTAAGGTGGTTCTGTCTACCGTCAAGTAGCTATACTTGATTGTAGCCCGTGTAACGTGGTTCTTTCTACCGTCAAGTAGCGGTACTTGATTGTAGCCCGTGTAAGGTGATTCTGTCTACCGTCAAGTAGCTGTACTTGATTGTAGCCTGTGTAAGGTGGTTCTGTCTACCGTCAAGTAGGTGTACTTAATTGTAGCCAAAGTTAGGTGGTTCTGTCTACCGTCAAGTAGCTGTACTTGATTGTAGCCTGTGTAAGGTGGTTCTGTCTACCGTCAAGTAGGTGTACTTAATTGTAGCCAAAGTTAGGTGGTTCTGTCTACCGTCAAGTAGCTGTACTTAATTGTAGCCAAAGTTAGGTGGTTCTGTCTACCGTCAATTAGCTGTAATTGACTGTAGCCTGTGTAAGGTGATTCTGGTTACCGTCAAGTAGCTATACTTGGTTGTAGCCCGTGTTAGGTGGTTCTGTCTACCGCAAAGTAGATGTACTTGATTGTAGCCCGTGTAAGTTGGTTCTATCTACCGTAAGGTAGTTGTACTTGATTGTAGCCCGTGTTAGGTGGTTCTGTCTACCGTCAAGTAGCTATACTTGATTGTAGCTAGTGTAAGGTGGTTCTGTCTATCGTCAAGTAGAGGTACTTGATTGTAGCCTGAGTTAGGTGGTTCTAGTTACCGTCAAGTAGGTGTACTTGATTGTAGCCTGAGTTAGGTGCTTCTGGTTACCGTCAAGTAGCTGTACTTGATTGTAGCCTGAGTTAGGTGCTTCTGGTTACCGTCAAGTAGCTGTACTTGATTGTAGCCTGAGTTAGGTGGTTCCGGTTACCGTCAAGTAGGTGTACTTGATTGTAGCCTGAGTTATGTGGTTCTGGTTACCGTCAAGTAGGTGTACTTGATTGTAGCCTGAGTTAGGTGGTTCTGGTTACCGTCAAGTAGCTGTACTTGATTGTAGCCTGAGTTAGGTGGTTCTGGTTACCGTCAAGTAGCTGTACTTGATTGTAGCTCGTGTTAGGTGGTTCTGGTTACCGTCAAGTAGCTGTACTTGATTGTAGCCTGTGTAAGATGGTTCTGTGTACCGTCAAGTAGCTGTACTTAATTGTAGCCTGTGTTAGGTGGTTCCGGTTACCGGCAAGTTTCTTTGGTTATTTGAGAACAATTTTATTTGTAAACTCTTATGTGTTAATGTTTTCAAAAGTGTGATTTTTAAAAAAATCTACTAAAATATTATGATTTAAAATGAAGCATAAATAAGACAAATGATCTTGATGTGAAGTGCTTTGTAAGTCGATGTTCTTACAATACACCAATATATGAATTATTCCTTTGGATAGTACTAGGCTTACTGTTAGATCAACAATATGTACACTTAGTATCTCTGGAATTTAGTTTAATGGTCTATTAAACTTTCTGGCAACATCAATATGAGATGACTTCAGGTTAGCTATGCCTGTTGCTAGAGTCACCTGTTAATTGAAGACTGGTGCTGCAACAGCTAACTAGTAAAGTTGATCAGGGGTCTAGAATTAGGAGAGGGGTGTCCCCGGAAGGACATTGTAGATCGTAAGATCGTTACTTGACTAATCAAGCCACCTTCTCAGTTCACATCGGAGATTACTCCGACAGTGTTTGCTGTACCCTAGTGATACTATCTTCTATACGATAACACCCAGAACAACACGAGAAGGAATTACTGACAAAGTCAGAAATGTCTTGTGTTTAAATAAGACCCTAAACCAACTTAGTTGTGGTGTTTTGAAATGATACATTACCTTTTTTGTTTCTTTTTCACGATTATAGCATTTCTATTTTGAATGATTTTATATTTAGTATTTAAAATTATATTTTTTGATATAAATATCTAGATTTAATATTTTGGTTTATTAATTTATTTCCAATAAAATACGACTAAAATACTGAAAATTTAATTGTTGACAACAGGACACTTATTCATCACGCGTTCCTATTTATTGTATAAATTAATAAACTGAGCAGTTTTCCTATTCTGATTTGGATTAACATTGCTATAACTGTAACCTCGATATTTTCTACAGTTCACCCGAGGATAAAATAACTGTATTTCAATGTGATCTGTCCATCTTAGGATCCGGCTATTATCAAGTAGATGTAGCTAATTAAAGTGTCTGTTCTCTGTCAAATAACTGTACTTAATTGTAGCCAAAGTTAGTTGGTTTCTGGTTACCGTAAAGTAGGTGTACTTGATTGTAGCCCGTGTAAGGTGGTTCTTTCTACCGTCAAGTAGCGGTACTTGATTGTAGCCCGTGTAACGTGGTTCTTTCTACCGTCAAGTAGCGGTACTTGATTGTAGCCCGTGTAAGGTGATTCTGTCTACCGTCAAGTAGCTGTACTTGATTGTAGCCTGTGTAAGGTGGTTCTGTCTACCGTCAAGTAGGTGTACTTAATTGTAGCCAAAGTTAGGTGGTTCTGTCTACCGTCAAGTAGCTGTACTTAATTGTAGCCAAAGTTAGGTGGTTCTGGTTACCGTAAAGTAGCTGTACTTGATTGTAGCCTGTGTAAGGTGGTTCTGGTTACCGTTAAGTTTCTGTACTTGATTGTAGTCTGTGTAAGGTGGTTCTGGTTACCGTCAAGTAGCTGTACTTATTTGAAGTCAGTATTAGGTGGTCCTGGTTACAGTCAATTAGCTGTACTTGATTGTAGCCTGTGTAAGGTGGTTCTGGTTACCGTCAAGTAGCTATACTTGATTGTACTCTGTGTAAGGTGGTTCTGTCTACCGTCAATTAGCTGTAATTGATTGTAGCCTGTGTAAGGTGGTTCTGGTTACCGTCAAGTAGCTATACTTGGTTGTAGCCCGTGTAAGGCGGTTCTGTCTACCTTCAAGTAGCGGTACTTGATTGTAGCCAGTGTAAGGTGGTTCTGGTTACCGTCAAGTAGCTATACTTGATTGTAGCCTGAGTTAGGTGGTTGTGGTTACCGTCAAGTAGGTGTACTTGATTGTAGCCTGAGTTATGTGGTTCTGGTTACCGTCAAGTAGGTGTACTTGATTGTAGCCTGAGTTAGGTTGTTCTGGTTACCGTCAAGTAGCTGTACTTGATTGTAGCCTGAGTTAGGTGGTTCTGGTTACCGTCAAGTAGCTGTACTTGATTGTAGCTCGTGTTAGGTGGTTCTGGTTACCGTCAAGTAGCTGTACTTGATTGTAGCCTGTGTAAGGTGGTTCTGTGTACCGTCAAGTAGCTGTACTTGATTGTAGCCTGTGTTAGGTGGTTCCGGTTACCGGCAAGTTTCTTTGTTTATTTGAGAACAATTTTATTTGTAAACTCTTATGTGTTAATGTTTTCAAAAGTGTGATTTTTAAAAAATCTACTAAAATATTATGATTTAAAATGAAGCATAATAAGACAAATGATCTTGATGTGAAGTGCTTTGTAAGTCGAGGTTCTTACAATACACCAATATATGAATTATTCCTTTGGATAGTACTAGGCTTACTGTTATCAACAATATGTACACTTAGTATCTCTGGAATTTAGTTTAATGGTCTATTAAACTTTCTGGCAACATCAATATGAGATGACTTCAGGTTAGCTATGCCTGTTGCTAGAGTCACCTGTTAATTGAAGACTGGTGCTGCAACAGCTAACTAGTAAAGTTGATCAGGGTCTAGAATTAGGAGAGGGTGTCCCCGGAAGGACATTGTAGATCGTAAGATCGTTACTTGACTAATCAAGCCACCTTCTCAGTTCACATCGGAGATTACTCCGACAGTGTTTGCTGTACCCGAGTGATACTACTACGATAACACCCAGAACAACACGAGAAGGAATTACTGACAAAATCAGAAATGTCTTGTGTTTAAATAAGACCCTAAACCAACTTAGTTGTGGTGTTTTGAAATGATACATTACCTTTTTTGTTACTTTTCACGATTATAGCATTTCTATTTTGAATGATTTTATATTTAGTATTTAAAATTTAATTTTTTGATATAAATATCTAGATTTAATATTTTGGTTTATTAATTTATTTCCAATAAAATACGACTAAAATACTGAAAATTTAATTGTTGACAACAGGACACTTATTCATCACGCATTCCTATTTATTGTATAAATTAATAAACTGAGCAGTTTTCCTATTCTGATTTGGATTAACATTGCTATAACTGTAACCTCGATATTTTCTACAGTTCACCCGAGGATAAAATAACTGTATTTCAATGTGATCTGTCCATCTTAGGATCCGGCTATTATCAAGTAGATGTAGCTAATTAAAGTGTCTGTTCTCTGTCAAATAACTGTACTTAATTGTAGCCAATGTTAGTTGGTTCTGGTTACCGTAAAGTAGGTGTACTTGATTGTAGCCCGTGTAAGGTGGTTCTGTGTACCGTCAAGTAGCTATACTTCATTGTAGCCCGTGTAACGTGGTTCTTTCTACCGTCAAGTAGCGGTACTTGATTGTAGCCCGTGTAAGGTGATTCTGTCTACCGTCAAGTAGCTGTACTTGATTGTAGCCTGTGTAAGGTGGTTCTGTCTACCGTCAAGTAGGTGTACTTAATTGTAGCCAAAGTTAGGTGGTTCTGTCTACCGTCAAGTAGCTGTACTTAATTGTAGCCAAAGTTAGGTGGTTCTGGTTACCGTAAAGTAGCTGTACTTGATTGTAGCCTGTGTAAGGTGGTTCTGTGTACCGTCAATTAGCTGTAATTGATTGTAGCCCGTGTAAGTTGGTTAATCTACCGTAAGGTAGTTGTACTTGATTGTAGCCCGTGTTAGGTGGTTCTGTCTACCGTCAAGTAGCTATACTTGATTGTAGCTAGTGTAAGGTGGTTCTGTCTATCGTCAAGTAGCGGTACTTGATTGTAGCCTGGGTTAGGTGGTTCTGGTTACCGTCAAGTAGGTGTACTTGATTGTAGCCTGAGTTAGGTGCTTCTGGTTACCGTCAAGTAGCTGTACTTGATTGTAGCCTGAGTTAGGTGGTTCCGGTTACCGTCAAGTAGGTGTACTTGATTGTAGCCTGTGTTAGGTGGATCCGGTTACCGGCAAGTTTCTTTGGTTATTTGAGAACAATTTTATTTGTAAACTCTTATGTGTTAATGTTTTCAAAAGTGTGATTTTTAAAAAAATCTACTAAAATATTATGATTTAAAATGAAGCATAAATAAGATAAATGATCTTGATGTGAAGTGCTTTGTAAGTCGATGTTCTTACAATACACCAATATATGAATTATTCCTTTGGATAGTACTAGGCTTACTGTTATCAACAATATGTACACTTAGTATCTCTGGAATTTAGTTTAATGGTCTATTAAACTTTCTGGCAACATCAATATGAGATGACTTCAGGTTAGCTATGCCTGTTGCTAGAGTCACCTGTTAATTGAAGACTGGTGCTGCAACAGCTAGTAAAGTTGATCAGGGGTCTAGAATTAGGAGAGGGGTGTCCCCGGAAGGACATTGTAGATCGTAAGATCGTTACTTGACTAATCAAGCCACCTTCTCAGTTCACATCGGAGATTACTGCGACAGTGTTTGCTGTACCCGAGTGATACTATCGTCTATATGATAACGAGAAGGAATTACTGACAAAGTCAGAAATGTCTTGTGTTTAAATAAGACCCTAAACCAACTTAGTTGTGGTGTTTTGAAATGATACATTACCTTTTTTGTTACTTTTCACGATTATAGCATTTCTATTTTGAATGATTTTATATTTAGTATTTAAAATTTAATTTTTTGATATAAATATCTAGATTTAATATTTTGGTTTATTAATTTATTTCCAATAAAATACGACTAAAATACTGAAAATTTAATTGTTGACAACAGGACACTTATTCATCACGCGTTCCTATTTATTGTATAAATTAATAAACTGAGCAGTTTTCCTATTCTGATTTGGATTAACATTGCTATAACTGTAACCTCGATATTTTCTACAGTTCACCCGAGGATAAAATAACTGTATTTCAATGTAATCTGTCCATCTTAGGATCCGGCTATTATCAAGTAGATGTAGCTAATTAAAGTGTCTGTTCTCTGTCAAATAACTGTACTTAATTGTAGAAAAAGTTAGTTGGTTCTGGTTACCGTAAAGTAGGTGTACTTGATTGTAGCCCGTGTAAGGTGGTTCTGTCTACCGTCAAGTAGCTATACTTGATTGTAGCCCGTGTAACGTGGTTCTTTCTACCGTCAAGTAGCGGTACTTGATTGTAGCCCGTGTAAGGTGATTCTGTCTACCGTCAAGTAGCTGTACTTGATTGTAGCCTGTGTAAGGTGGTTCTGTCTACCGTCAAGTAGGTGTACTTAATTGTAGCCAAAGTTAGGTGGTTCTGGTTACCGTAAAGTAGCTGTACTTGATTGTAGCCTGTGTAAGGTGGTTCTGGTTACCGTTAAGTAGCTGTACTTGATTGTAGTCTGTGTAAGGTGGTTCTGGTTACCGTTAAGTAGCTGTACTTGATTGTAGCCTGTGTAAGGTGGTTCTGTCTACCGTTAAGTAGGTGTACTGAATTGTAGCCAAAGTTAGGTAGTTCTGGTTACCGTCAAGTAGCTGTACTTAATTGTAGCCAAAGTTATTTGGTTCTGGTTACCATCATGTAGCTGATTGATTGTAGCCTATGTAAGGTGTGTCTGGTTACCGTCATGTAATTGTATTTGATTCAAGCCTATGTTAGGTGGTTCACCATTAAAGTAGCTCTACTTCATTGTAGCCTATGTAAGGTGGTTCTGGTTACCGTCAAGTAGCTGTACTTGATTGAAGTCAGTATTAGGCGGTCCTGGTTACAGTCAAGTAGCGGTACTTGATTGTAGCCAGTGTAGGGTAGTTCTGTCTACTGTCAATTAGCTGTACTTGATTGTAGCCTGTGTAAGGTGGTTCTGGTTACCGTCAAGTAGCTATACTTGATTGTACCCTGTGTAAGGTGGTTCTGTGTACCGTCAATTAGCTGTAATTGATTGTAGCCCGTGTAAGTTGGTTAATCTACCGTAAGGTAGTTGTACTTGATTGTAGCCCGTGTTAGGTGGTTCTGTCTACCGTCAAGTAGCTATACTTGATTGTAGCTAGTGTAAGGTGGTTCTGTCTATCGTCAAGTAGCGGTACTTGATTGTAGCCTGGGTTAGGTGGTTCTGGTTACCGTCAAGTAGGTGTACTTGATTGTAGCCTGAGTTAGGTGCTTCTGGTTACCGTCAAGTAGCTGTACTTGATTGTAGCCTGAGTTAGGTGGTTCCGGTTACCGTCAAGTAGGTGTACTTGATTGTAGCCTGTGTTAGGTGGTTCCGGTTACCGGCAAGTTTCTTTGGTTATTTGAGAACAATTTTATTTGTAAACTCTTATGTGTTAATGTTTTCAAAAGTGTGATTTTTAAAAAAATCTACTAAAATATTATGATTTAAAATGAAGCATAAATAAGATAAATGATCTTGATGTGAAGTGCTTTGTAAGTCGATGTTCTTACAATACACCAATATATGAATTATTCCTTTGGATAGTACTAGGCTTACTGTTATCAACAATATGTACACTTAGTATCTCTGGAATTTAGTTTAATGGTCTATTAAACTTTCTGGCAACATCAATATGAGATGACTTCAGGTTAGCTATGCCTGTTGCTAGAGTCACCTGTTAATTGAAGACTGGTGCTGCAACAGCTAGTAAAGTTGATCAGGGGTCTAGAATTAGGAGAGGGGTGTCCCCGGAAGGACATTGTAGATCGTAAGATCGTTACTTGACTAATCAAGCCACCTTCTCAGTTCACATCGGAGATTACTCCGACAGTGTTTGCTGTACCCGAGTGATACTATCGTCTATATGATAACACCCAGAACAACACGAGAAGGAATTACTGACAAAGTCAGAAATGTCTTGTGTTTAAATAAGACCCTAAACCAACTTAGTTGTGGTGTTTTGAAATGATACATTACCTTTTTGTTACTTTTCACGATTATAGCATTTCTATTTTGAATGATTTTATATTTAGTATTTAAAATTTAATTTTTTGATATAAATATCTAGATTTATATTTTGGTTTATTAATTTATTTCCAATAAAATACGACTAAAATACTGAAAATTTAATTGTTGACAACAGGACACTTATTCATCACGCGTTCCTATTTATTGTATAAATTAATAAACTGAGCAGTTTTCCTATTCTGATTTGGATTAACATTGCTATAACTGTAACCTCGATATTTTCTACAGTTCACCCGAGGATAAAATAACTGTATTTCAATGTAATCTGTCCATCTTAGGATCCGGCTATTATCAAGTAGATGTAGCTAATTAAAGTGTCTGTTCTCTGTCAAATAACTGTACTTAATTGTAGAAAAAGTTAGTTGGTTCTGGTTACCGTAAAGTAGGTGTACTTGATTGTAGCCCGTGTAAGGTGGTTCTGTCTACCGTCAAGTAGCTATACTTGATTGTAGCCCGTGTAACGTGGTTCTTTCTACCGTCAAGTAGCGGTACTTGATTGTAGCCCGTGTAAGGTGATTCTGTCTACCGTCAAGTAGCTGTACTTGATTGTAGCCTGTGTAAGGTGGTTCTGTCTACCGTCAAGTAGGTGTACTTAATTGTAGCCAAAGTTAGGTGGTTCTGGTTACCGTAAAGTAGCTGTACTTGATTGTAGCCTGTGTAAGGTGGTTCTGGTTACCGTTAAGTAGCTGTACTTGATTGTAGTCTGTGTAAGGTGGTTCTGGTTACCGTTAAGTAGCTGTACTTGATTGTAGCCTGTGTAAGGTGGTTCTGTCTACCGTTAAGTAGGTGTACTGAATTGTAGCCAAAGTTAGGTAGTTCTGGTTACCGTCAAGTAGCTGTACTTAATTGTAGCCAAAGTTATTTGGTTCTGGTTACCATCATGTAGCTGATTGATTGTAGCCTATGTAAGGTGTGTCTGGTTACCGTCATGTAATTGTATTTGATTCAAGCCTATGTTAGGTGGTTCACCATTAAAGTAGCTCTACTTCATTGTAGCCTATGTAAGGTGGTTCTGGTTACCGTCAAGTAGCTGTACTTGATTGAAGTCAGTATTAGGCGGTCCTGGTTACAGTCAAGTAGCGGTACTTGATTGTAGCCAGTGTAGGGTAGTTCTGTCTACTGTCAATTAGCTGTACTTGATTGTAGCCTGTGTAAGGTGGTTCTGGTTACCGTCAAGTAGCTATACTTGATTGTACCCTGTGTAAGGTGGTTCTGTGTACCGTCAATTAGCTGTAATTGATTGTAGCCCGTGTAAGTTGGTTAATCTACCGTAAGGTAGTTGTACTTGATTGTAGCCCGTGTTAGGTGGTTCTGTCTACCGTCAAGTAGCTATACTTGATTGTAGCTAGTGTAAGGTGGTTCTGTCTATCGTCAAGTAGCGGTACTTGATTGTAGCCTGGGTTAGGTGGTTCTGGTTACCGTCAAGTAGGTGTACTTGATTGTAGCCTGAGTTAGGTGCTTCTGGTTACCGTCAAGTAGCTGTACTTGATTGTAGCCTGAGTTAGGTGGTTCCGGTTACCGTCAAGTAGGTGTACTTGATTGTAGCCTGTGTTAGGTGGTTCCGGTTACCGGCAAGTTTCTTTGGTTATTTGAGAACAATTTTATTTGTAAACTCTTATGTGTTAATGTTTTCAAAAGTGTGATTTTTAAAAAAATCTACTAAAATATTATGATTTAAAATGAAGCATAAATAAGATAAATGATCTTGATGTGAAGTGCTTTGTAAGTCGATGTTCTTACAATACACCAATATATGAATTATTCCTTTGGATAGTACTAGGCTTACTGTTATCAACAATATGTACACTTAGTATCTCTGGAATTTAGTTTAATGGTCTATTAAACTTTCTGGCAACATCAATATGAGATGACTTCAGTTAGCTATGCCTGTTGCTAGAGTCACCTGTTAATTGAAGACTGGTGCTGCAACAGCTAGTAAAGTTGATCAGGGGTCTAGAATTAGGAGAGGGGTGTCCCCGGAAGGACATTGTAGATCGTAAGATCGTTACTTGACTAATCAAGCCACCTTCTCAGTTCACATCGGAGATTACTCCGACAGTGTTTGCTGTACCCGAGTGATACTATCGTCTATATGATAACACCCAGAACAACACGAGAAGGAATTACTGACAAAGTCAGAAATGTCTTGTGTTTAAATAAGACCCTAAACCAACTTAGTTGTGGTGTTTTGAAATGATACATTACCTTTTTGTTACTTTTCACGATTATAGCATTTCTATTTTGAATGATTTTATATTTAGTATTTAAAATTTAATTTTTTGATATAAATATCTAGATTTAATATTTTGGTTTATTAATTTATTTCCAATAAAATACGACTAAAATACTGAAAATTTAATTGTTGACAACAGGACACTTATTCATCACGCGTTCCTATTTATTGTATAAATTAATAAATGAGCAGTTTTCCTATTCTGATTTGGATTAACATTGCTATAACTGTAACCTCGATATTTTCTACAGTTTCACCCGAGGTATTAAAAACTGTATTTCAATGTGATCTGTCATCTTAGGATCCCTGTCTATTATCAAGTAGATGTAGCTAATTAAGTGTCTGTTCTCTGTCAAATCCTGTACTTAATTGTTAGAAAAAGTTAGTTGGTTCTGGTTACCGTAAAAGTAGGTGGTGTACTTGATTGGTAGCCCGTGTAAGTGGTTCTGTCTACCGTCAAGTAGCTATACTTGATTGTAGCCCGTGTTAACGTGGTTCTTTCTACCGTCAAGTAGCGGTACTTGATTGTAGGCCCGTGTAAGGTTGATTCTGTCTACCGTCAAGTAGCTGTACTTGAATTGTAGCCTGTGTAAGGTGGTTCTGTCTACCGTCAAGTAGGTGTACTTAATTTGTAGCCAAAGTTAGGTGGTTCTGTCTACCTTCAAGTAGTCTGTACTTAATTGTAGCCAAAAGTTAGGTGGTACACGTTGATTTGTAGCCGTAAGTTAGGTTTCTGTCTACCGTCAACCTGTGTAAGGTGGTTCTGGCTACCGTCAAGTAGGTGTACTTGATTGTAGCCTGAGTTAGGTTGTTCTGGTTACCGTCAAGTAGCTGTACTTGATTGTAGCCTGTGTAAGGTGGTTCTGTGTACCGTCAAGTAGCTGTACTTGATTGTAGCCTGTGTTAGGTGGTTCCGGTTACCGGCAAGTTTCTTTGTTTATTTGAGAACAATTTTATTTGTAAACTCTTATGTGTTAATGTTTTCAAAAGTGTGATTTTTAAAAAAATCTACTAAAATATTATGATTTAAAATGAAGCATAAATAAGACAAATGATCTTGATGTGAAGTGCTTTGTAAGTCGATGTTCTTACAATACACCAATATATGAATTATTCCTTTGGATAGTACTAGGCTTACTGTTATCAACAATATGTACACTTAGTATCTCTGGAATTTAGTTTAATGGTCTATTAAACTTTCTGGCAACATCAATATGAGATGACTTCAGGTTAGTTATGCCTGTTGCTAGAGTCACCTGTTAATTGAAGACTGGTGCTGCAACAGCTAACTAGTAAAGTTGATCAGGGGTCTAGAATTAGGAGAGGGGTGTCCCCGGAAGGACATTGTAGATCGTAAGATCGTTACTTGACTAATCAAGCCACCTTCTCAGTTCACATCGGAGATTACTCCGACAGTGTTTGCTGTACCCGAGTGATACTACGATAACACCCAGAACAACACGAGAAGGAATTACTGACAAAATCAGAAATGTCTTGTGTTTAAATAAGACCCTAAACCAACTTAGTTGTGGTGTTTTGAAATGATACATTACCTTTTTTGTTACTTTTCACGATTATAGCATTTCTATTTTGAATGATTTTATATTTAGTATTTAAAATTTAATTTTTTGATATAAATATCTAGATTTAATATTTTGGTTTATTAATTTATTTCCAATAAAATACGACTAAAATACTGAAAATTTAATTGTTGACAACAGGACACTTATTCATCACGCGTTCCTATTTATTGTATAAATTAATAAACTGAGCAGTTTTCCTATTCTGATTTGGATTAACATTGCTATAACTGTAACCTCGATATTTTCTACAGTTCACCCGAGGATAAAATAACTGTATTTCAATGTGATCTGTCCATCTTAGGATCCGGCTATTATCAAGTAGATGTAGCTAATTAAAGTGTCTGTTCTCTGTCAAATAACTGTACTTAATTGTAGCCAAAGTTAGTTGGTTCTGGTTACCGTAAAGTAGGTGTACTTGATTGTAGCCCGTGTAAGGTGGTTCTGTCTACCGTCAAGTAGCTATACTTGATTGTAGCCCGTGTAACGTGGTTCTTTCTACCGTCAAGTAGCGGTACTTGATTATAGCCCGTGTAAGGTGATTCTGTCTACCGTCAAGTAGCTGTACTTGATTGTAGCCTGTGTAAGGTGGTTCTGTCTACCGTCAAGTAGGTGTACTTAATTGTAGCCAAAGTTAGGTGGTTCTGTCTACCGTCAAGTAGCTGTACTTAATTGTAGCCAAAGTTAGGTGGTTCTGGTTACCGTAAAGTAGCTGTACTTGATTGTAGCCTGTGTAAGGTGGTTCTGGTTACCGTTAAGATTCTGTACTTGATTGTAGTCTGTGTAAGGTGGTTCTGGTTACCGTCAAGTAGCTGTACTTGATTGAAGTCAGTATTAGGTGGTCCTGGTTACAGTCAATTAGCTGTACTTGATTGTAGCCTGTGTAAGGTGGTTCTGGTTACCGTCAAGTAGCTATACTTGATTGTACTCTGTGTAAGGTGGTTCTGTCTACCGTCAATTAGCTGTAATTGATTGTAGCCTGTGTAAGGTGGTTCTGGTTACTGTCAAGTAGCTATACTTGGTTGTAGCCCGTGTAAGGTGGTTCTGTCTACCGTCAAGTAGCGGTTCTTGATTGTAGCCAGTGTAAGGTGGTTCTGGTTACCGTCAAGTAGGTGTACTTGATTGTAGCCTGAGTTAGGTGGTTGTGGTTACCGTCAAGTAGGTGTACTTGATTGTAGCCTGAGTTATGTGGTTCTGGCTACCGTCAAGTAGGTGTACTTGATTGTAGCCTGAGTTAGGTTGTTCTGGTTACCGTCAAGTAGCTGTACTTGATTGTAGCTCGTGTTAGGTGGTTCTGGTTACCGTCAAGTAGCTGTACTTGATTGTAGCCTGTGTAAGGTGGTTCTGTGTACCGTCAAGTAGCTGTACTTGATTGTAGCCTGTGTTAGGTGGTTCCGGTTACCGGCAAGTTTCTTTGTTTATTTGAGAACAATTTTATTTGTAAACTCTTATGTGTTAATGTTTTCAAAAGTGTGATTTTTAAAAAAATCTACCAAAATATTATGATTTAAAATGAAGCATAAATAAGACAAATGATCTTGATGTGAAGTGCTTTGTAAGTCGATGTTCTTACAATACACCAATATATGAATTATTCCTTTGGATAGTACTAGGCTTACTGTTATCAACAATATGTACACTTAGTATCTCTGGAATTTAGTTTAATGGTCTATTAAACTTTCTGGCAACATCAATATGAGATGACTTCAGGTTAGTTATGCCTGTTGCTAGAGTCACCTGTTAATTGAAGACTGGTGCTGCAACAGCTAACTAGTAAAGTTGATCAGGGGTCTAGAATTAGGAGAGGGGTGTCCCCGGAAGGACATTGTAGATCGTAAGATCGTTACTTGACTAATCAAGCCACCTTCTCAGTTCACATCGGAGATTACTCCGACAGTGTTTGCTGTACCCGAGTGATACTACGATAACACCCAGAACAACACGAGAAGGAATTACTGACAAAATCAGAAATGTCTTGTGTTTAAATAAGACCCTAAACCAACTTAGTTGTGGTGTTTTGAAATGATACATTACCTTTTTTGTTACTTTTCACGATTATAGCATTTCTATTTTGAATGATTTTATATTTAGTATTTAAAATTTAATTTTTTGATATAAATATCTAGATTTAATATTTTATTTTATTAATTTATTTCCAATAAAATACGACTAAAATACTGAAAATTTAATTGTTGACAACAGGACACTTATTCATCACGCGTTCCTATTTATTGTATAAATAGACAAGTGTTTTAACAAACTGAGCAGTTTTCTTATTCTGATTTGGATTAACATTGCTATAACTGTAACCTCGATATTTTCTACAGTTCATCTTATAATTAAGTAACTGTACTTATATGTAATCTGTTCTTCCGAGGATCCGGTTATTGTCAAGTAGATGTATCTGACTATTGTCTGTGTTTGTTGGGCCTGGTCTATGTTAAATAGCTGTACGTAATTGTAGTCAGTACTTTGTGGTTCAGACAGCATAAAAGCAGATGCACCTATAGCTAGATGCAGATTCTGTTTGGTGGTTCTTGTTACCGTCAAGTAACTGTACTTAAATGTAATCTGTTCTTCTGAGGATCAGGTTATTGTTAAGTAGATGTGCATGTGTCTGGCTGTACTTAACTGTGGCCAAAGTAAGGTGATTCTGGTTACCGTCAAGTAACTGTACTTGGTCATGTAGCTGTACTTGATTGAAGCCCGTGTGAGGTGGTTCTGGTTACCGTCATGTAGTTGTGCTTGATTGTAGCCCGTGTTAAGTGGTTCTGGTTACCGTCAAGTAGCTGTGCCTGATTGTAGCCAGTATTACATGGTTCTGGTTACCGTCTTGTAGCTGTACTTGATTGTTGCCCGTATTTGGTGGTTCTGATTACCGTCAAGAAGCCGTACTTGATTGTAGCCAGTGTTAGGTGGTTCTGGTTACCGTCAAGTAGGTGTACTTAATCGTAGCCAGTGTTAGGTGGTTCTGGTTACCGTCAAGTAGCTGTACTTAATCGTAGCCAGTGTTAGGTGGTTCTGGTTACCGTCAAGTAGCTGTACTTGATTTAGCCAGTGTTAGGTAGTTCTGGTTACCGTCAAGTAGCTGTACTGATATGTAGCCAGTGTTAGGTGGTTCTGGTTACCATTAAGTAACTTTACTTGATTGTACCCAGTGTTAGGTGGTTCTGTTACCTCAAGTAGCTGTACTTGATAGTAGTCAGTTTTAGGTTGTTCTGGTTACCGTCAAGTAGCTGTACCTGATTGTAGTCAGTTTTAGGTTGTTCTGGTTACCGTCAAGTAGCTGTACTTGATTGTAGCCAGTGTTAGGTGGTTCTGGTTACCGTCAAGTAGCTGTACCTGATTGTAGCCAGTGTTAGGTGGTTCTGGTTACCGTCAAGTAGGTGTACTTAATCGTAGCCAGTGTTAGGTGGTTCTGGTTGCCGTCAAGTAGCTGTACTTGATTTAGCCAGTGTTAGGTGATTCTGGTTACCGTCAAGTAGCTGTACTGAATTGTAGCCAGTTTTAGGTGGTTCTGGTTACCATTAAGTAACTTTACTTGATTGTACCCAGTGTTAGGTGGTTCTGTTACCTCAAGTAGCTGTACTTGATTGTAGTCAGTTTTAGGTTGTTCTGTTCTTTTGAGGATCCGGCTATTGTCAAGTAGATGTATCTGACTATTGTCTGTGTTTGTTGGGCCTGGTCTATGTTAAATAGCTGTACGTAATTGTAGTCAGTACTTTGTGGTTCAGACATCCTAAAAGCAGGTGCACCTAGATGCAGATTCTGTTTGGTGGTTCTTGTTACCGTCAAGTAACTGTACTTAAATGTAATCTGTTCTTCTGAGGATCCGGTTATTGTCAAGTAGATGTGCATGTGTCTGGCTGTACTTCACTGAAGCCAAAGTTAGGTTATTCTGGTTACCGTCAAGTAGGTGTACTTGGTCATGTAGCTGTACTTGATTGAAGCCCGTGTGAGGTTGTTCTGGTTACCGTCATGTAGTTGTGCTTGATTGTAGCCCGTGTTAGGTGGTTCTGGTTACCGTCATGTAGTTGTGCTTGATTGTAGCCCGTGTTAGGTGGTTCTGGTTACCGTTATGTAGCTGTGCTTGATTGTAGCCAGTGTTAGGTGGTTCTGGTTACCGTCAAGTAGGTGTACTTAATTGTAATCTGTTCTTCTGAGGATCCGGTTATTGTCAAGTAGATGTGCATGTGTCTGGCTGTACTTCACTGAAGCCAAAGTTAGGTTATTCTGGTTACCGTCAAGTAGCTGTACTTGATTGAAGCCCGTGTGAGGTTGTTCTGGTTACCGTCATGTAGTTGTGCTTGATTGTAGCCAGTGTTAGGTGGTTCTGGTTACCGTCAAGTAGGTGTACTTAATTGTAGCCAAAGTCAGGTGGTTCTGGTTACCGTCATGTAGTTGTGCTTGATTGTAGCCCGTGTTAGGTGGTTCTGGTTACCGTTATGTAGCTGTGCTTGATTGTAGCCAGTGTTAGGTGGTTCTGGTTACCGTCAAGTAGGTGTACTTAATTGTAGCCAAAGTCAGGTGGTTCTGGTTACCGTCATGTAGTTGTGCTTGATTGTAGCCCGTGTTAGGTGGTTCTGGTTACCGTTATGTAGCTGTGCTTGATTGTAGCCAGTGTTAGGTGGTTCTGGTTACCGTCAAGTAGGTGTACTTAATTGTAATCTGTTCTTCTGAGGATCCGGTTATTGTCAAGTAGATGTGCATGTGTCTGGCTGTACTTCACTGAAGCCAAAGTTAGGTTATTCTGGTTACCGTCAAGTAGCTGTACTTAATTGTAGCCAAAGTCAGGTGGTTCTGGTTACCGTCATGTAGCTGTGGTTGATTGTAGCCAGTGTTAGGTGGTTCTGGTAACCGTCAAGTAGCTGTACTTAATTGTAGCCAAAGTCAGGTGGTTCTGGTTACCGTCATGTAGCTGTACTTGATTGTAGCCCGTGTTAGGTGGTTCTGGTTACCGTTATGTAGCTGTACTTGATTGTAGCCCGTGTTAGGTGGTTCTGGTTACCGTTATGTAGCTGTGCTTGATTGTAGCCAGTGTTAGGTGGTTCTGGTTACCGTCAAGTAGGTGTACTTAATTGTAGCCAAAGTCAGGTGGTTCTGGTTACCGTCATGTAGCTGTACTTGATTGTAGCCCGTGTTAGGTGGTTCTGGTTACCGTTATGTAGCTGTGCTTGATTGTAGCCAGTGTTAGGTGGTTCTGGTTACCGTCAAGTAGGTGTACTTAATTGTAGCCAAAGTCAGGTGGTTCTGGTTACCGTCATGTAGCTGTGGTTGATTGTAGCCAGTGTTAGGTGGTTCTGGTAACCGTCAAGTAGCTGTACTTAATTGTAGCCAAAGTCAGGTGGTTCTGGTTACCGTCATGTAGCTGTACTTGATTGTAGCCCGTGTTAGGTGGTTCTGGTTACCGTTATGTAGCTGTACTTGATTGTAGCCCGTGTTAGGTGGTTCTGGTTACCGTTATGTAGCTGTGCTTGATTGTAGCCAGTGTTAGGTGGTTCTGGTTACCGTCAAGTAGGTGTACTTAATTGTAGCCAAAGTCAGGTGGTTCTGGTTACCGTCATGTAGCTGTACTTGATTGTAGCCCGTGTTAGGTGGTTCTGGTTACCGTTATGTAGCTGTGCTTGATTGTAGCCAGTGTTAGGTGGTTCTGGTTACCGTCAAGTAGGTGTACTTAATTGTAGCCAAAGTCAGGTGGTTCTGGTTACCGTCAGGTAGCTGTGGTTGATTGTAGCCAGTGTTAGGTGGTTCTGGTAACCGTCAAGTAGCTGTACTTGATTGTAGCCCGTGTTAGGTGGTTCTGGTTACCGTCAAGTAGCTGTACTTGATTGTAGCCCGTGTTAGGTGGTTCTGGTTACCGTCAAGTAGCTGTACTTGATTGTAGCCCGTGTAAGGTTGTTCTGGTTACCGTCATGTAGTTGTGCTTGATTGTAGCCCGTGTTAGGTGGTTCTGGTTACCGTTATGTAGCTGTGCCTGATTGTAGCCAGTGTTAGGTGGTTCTGGTTACCGTCAAGTAGGTGTACTTAATTGTAGCCAAAGTCAGGTGGTTCTGGTTACCGTCATGTAGCTGTGGTTGATTGTAGCCAGTGTTAGGTGGTTCTGGTAACCGTCAAGTAGCTGTACTTGATTGTAGCCCGTGTTAGGTGGTTCTGGTTACCGTCAAGTAGCTGTACTTGATTGTAGCCCGTGTTAGGTGGTTCTGGTAACCGTCAAGTAGCTGTACTTGATTGTAGCCAGTGTTAGGTGGTTCTGTCTACCGTCAAGTAGCTGTACTTGATTGTAGCCAGTGTTAGGTGGTTTCTGGTTACTGTCTAGTAGCAGTACTTGATTGAAGACTATGTAAGGTGGTTCTGGTTACCGTCAAGTAGCTGTACTTGAATGAAATGTGTGTTAGATGGTTCTGGTCACCGTTAAGTATCTGTGATGTATTAATGCCTGTGTAATTTTATCTGGTTTCCGTCAAGATTCTGTACTTGATTGAAGCCTATGTGAGGTGGTTCTGTTTACCGTAAAGTAACGGTACTTGATTGAAGCCTATGTAAGATGGTTCTGTTTACCGTCAAGTAACGGTACTTGATTGAAGCCTATGTAAGATGGTTCTGTTTACCGTAAAGTAACGGTACTTGATTGAAGCCTATGTAAGATGGTTCTGTTTACCGTCAAGTAACGGTACTTGATTGAAGCCTATGTAAGATGGTTCTGTTTACCGTCAAGTAACGGTACTTGATTGAAGCCTATGTAAGATGGTTCTGTTTACCGTTAAGTAACGGTACTTGATTGAAGCCTATGTAAGATGGTTCTTTTTACCGTTAAGTAACGGTACTTGATTGAAGCCTATGTAAGATGGTTCTTTTTACCGTTAAGTAACGGTACTTGATTGAAGCCTATGTAAGATGGTTTTTGTACCGTTAAGTAACGGTACTTGATTGAAGCCTATGTAAGATGGTTCTTTTTACCGTTAAGTAACGGTACTTGATTGAAGCCTATGTAAGATGATTCTTTTTACCGTTAAGTAACTGTATTTTATTAAAGCCTATGTAAAGTGGTTCTGTTTACTGTTAAGTACATGTAGCTATACTTGAATGAGTTGGCTCTTGTCGTTATGTGGTTATATTTGATTGTAATATCTGTTAATTTGCTTCGACTGTCGTGAAGAATATGTTATAAGCTATATTTCTTTATTTTAGATGTTCAAAAGAGAAAAGGTTTTTTTTAATTATCAACTCATTCATATGAAAACATAAATGATGTGCATATATTTAAGTACAAAAGGTGCTGAATGCCGTATATATATTTAAACAATAAAGCACCTGTTCGCTAGATCTACGTGATTTACATAGACAACATCTGTCGTATTTAACAAGTATCTGCTATAAGGAGTTTTGTTTGATCTCACTTTAGTTTCTTATTTCTCTTACATCCTAACGTGCTGATATTAGTATATGATAAACATGCGTCCCCGTTTTCACGCAAACGTTTTATGTGACTGAAACTATTGGAATCGTATATATGTCAGCTTAAAAGCTTAATGCTGCTATCATTTTATCAATTTTAGATAAAATATTGCGGACCCAAGTTGTTAAAATCTTGATAAGTTTAATCAACAATTAGCAGAAAAATATCAAAATATCATTATCGAATTGACAAGTTTATTACAATTTGATTTAGTTTGGTAGATTTCTTTTACTTTCGACATTTTAAAATTAAGTTCACAATATAGCCAAAATTATGCCAAATTTAACTAATGAATTTATTAAACTAATCCGGCTTCGAACAACTGACCCTGGGTATAGAAAAATACACCTCTTATACACTCTGGGAATCACTTCATTGCTTAACTTTCACATAAAATGTGTTTCTTTTCAACAGGGTTTACCAGGTTGTTGCCGGTTGTCCGTCCATTCGCCAATCTCAGTTCTCTGAAGTACATGTAGTTTGTATTTTTATATAAATAGTTGTGGACTTCTGGATGTCTTAGTGTTCTACGTAAATATACTCATGAAATGTGGCGAAACGATCAACATACGATGGACCTATTTCAGTTCTACAACTTTACAGAATAATTAGAGTCCTTTCAGACTTTTTAAGTTACTGTTTGAAATTTCAAGAAATTGACATTGCTGAAAATGATCAACATTTAAAGGTTAATATGCATTCAAAAACATACCAATCTACGTCCAAACTAAAGTGAAAATTTTGAAGCTGGCAAATTAAGCTAAACACGTGAACTTCCACCAGGGAAGTGAGGCCGGGTGCTCCGGAAGGGTAAGCACCTCTAACATGTTTAGCTAGCTACACACGTCGTTGGGAATGAAAGGAGCATGGGACTATGAAAGGTCAAATATATCCATGGTATTTTTGGATACAGAGACATAATACTTATCAACAACATTGTGAAGAATGTTGAACACAGTCAAATGAGAGAGAGAGAGAGAGAGAGAGAGAGAGAGAGAGAGAGAGAGAGAGAGAGAGATGGATACTATTTTTCGCTGAGATAGCTAACAAGTTCGTGACATGGCCCTACCTTCAAATTAACAGGGTATGCCAAGTTGATACATCAAAAAGCCTTGTCTACGTGCCATTAGGACGAAGGCAAACGAAATGTCATTTCCTGTTCTAGCCGGAAGTGATGTGAATCACTGATACTGATAATAAATAAACCAATGTACATTAAACTTAGTGCTAAAATGTCGTTGACTTTGAATTAAAATCTAAAAATCAAAAACTCAAAAAATCAAATGATTTTCGAGTTTTAATATTTTAAATCTTTGACTAAAAATCTAAAAGTTTGGATTTTGAATATTTGACAGTTGTAAAATACAGTTTATCCCGGATTTATCGTCAAATTAGACTTAATTTTTGTTAAGTTGACTGAGCTGTTACTGTTTGGCCAAGAAAGTTCAAATTTAAAGACTTTAAAAATGATATTAAAACACATTTATGTATTATTATTCAATAATATCAATATGTGATTTCCATTTTCTGCTTTAAATGAGTTGTAGTTGCTATGGTGTTCTACAACCAAATAATTTTTCTCTGATATCTAGCCAATCAAAGGGAAGGAAACAGGAAAGGTTCCCGGAAACAACCTTCTAAAATTAGGACCTGTCCTGTCCCGGTCGGAAATGTTTATCTGATAATGAGAAATCGTGAAAACGTAGCAGAATGTGGTATATGCATATTGTCTATAAAGCACGTACGCAGGAAACTGTCAACATCATCCAAGATAAACTGTCAATGTTGTAAACTGTGTCAGGTGTGTCACGATATATTGTACCCAAATGTTGGTAGGCGGGGACCATTACACTGTGGTCTAGCCCATTGCACCATGACAACTGATCGACATTGGTTTTAAGTGAAATGTCGATATTCAATAACTTTTTGAAATTGTCTCAATGATATTTGAAAAGTTTGTTTAAAATCAATATTATAGTATATATATATATTATTTTCTATGGTCCATGGTTTAAAAAAATGACCTTCCTTTTTTAATGGATAAAAAAAGTTCATGACGAAAATAAAAAAAACTGAAAATCTGTAATGCACGTGAGAGACCGCATTCTAAGATAAGATAAATAAAAACACTGGTTACGGTCTAATGATAATCTTTTAATGACTTCATTTACGTTTCAGAGAGAGAGAGAGAGAGAGAGAGAGAGAGAGAGAGAGAGAGAGAGAGAGAGAGAGAGAGAGAACAGGGAGATATTTCCAATTATAACTGCAATACAGTAAATCCTCGTTATAATGTCACTCGATAACTTGCCACTTTGCTTATCGCCACACTATTTTAAGTCCCAATGTCTATTTTTTCTATGTTTTTAACGATGTGGCTTGCAAAAAGTGGTGGCATTAAATGAGGAGTAACTGTTTTATGTTATGTATAAATGAAATTGCCCGCTGATAAAATAATATCTAAAGTCATTTCATTTTTAATAGTTTTTTAAGTTTATTGTGTACATATATTTTTCGTGTTTTTGTCTATTTCCCTTCTCGTAAGATGGCATCTCTTTCTGCTTGGACAATTATATCGGCAATCATGTCATTTAAACCTTGAACAGATGTTCCTCTTTTTGAATAACTCAATCCTTGATCAAACGATGCGTCATTTCCGCTTTTATCTACTTCCTCTGGTCGCATGTTGGCGTCATCAATATCAATATTTTCCGCATCATTGCGTTTTCCTAACCGATGTAATCTCTCACGGTTGAATGACGCTGCCTCAGATCGCCTCCTTTCCTGATTATTGTATACTAGCCGCGCAATGGACCTAAGTTCATTTCCGAATGAGAAGGGAAGTGCTCTCTTGTGTCGTGTAGACTGTATATCACTTTGACCAAATAATTCCTCCTTGAGCCCATGAGATTTTACAACCAAGCATAACACCAAAAAGGTAACTACCAAATAAAAGCATAACCTCCTGAAGACGAAATTCCTGTAAAATATAAAATACAAATATAACATAATAAAAGGTTCAATAATTATCATGCATCTATTGGATTTGTCACCATTCGGGGCGCTCGGTGACCAAGTAGTAAAACCCTGCTAACAGATCACACCTACTGTATTTCCACAAATTCAGTGCACATGGAAAATGTAAGAATAAAGTCGTATTTTCCAACAAAATCACAAAAAAATTGTCAAAAATTAATACAAAATATACTGACCTAATAGGAAAAAATATTTTTCATTCATGAAAAAGTGAATTTATTCTGTACATAGAGCAACTTTTTAACTTTTTAACAAAACAACAAATATGACTATGTCCAATTTATCCATTCTGTACCTTCTTACTTGGAACAACTATAAACGTTATGTCATAATTAGAATATTCATGATGATCACACCTGGAAAAAAAAATCCGAACAACAATGACAAATCTGACCAAAGACGTCCTGATTAACTTTGAATGAGGCCCAATAGGTGTATAAACTTGATCAAATTTCCAAAATTTTCGCAAAATTTATCTATGTACATGGAAACAGAACAGTAATGTTTTTAATTAAAAATATAATTTGGTTAGGTAAGTGCATTTTAAATGCATTTTATTAATAGTTTAATGGAAACATTTTCAATTAAAAGAAATAAAGAATAAAAACCATGTGCACTCAATTTATGGAAATACAGTAGTAAAGTTCTTCTACTTAGTACCTTGTTGTCAAAGTTCTTAATTATATGTACATATTTGAAATGTCAAACCCGATAACTACGTCAAAAATGGTAACGATGAAGGGAGGCGACAAAGATTATTCCACAGTTGAGCCCAACTCTGATCTTCCATTTATTCTCGCTAGGGGATATATTGCCGTAAATATATAAACCACGTAGGTAATAATGAGGATAAATTCGGATGTGAATTAAATGATGACATCAATGGTTATTTAAAAGTCAATTAGAGGTTTGGTTCTTCAACGTCTTTGTACATTCGGTAGACCTGACATTTTGCTAATAAATGGTAGGAAAAAATTAACACTCCCAATAGGACATGTCATTTAAGATTTCCATCAATTAAAGCTAGGAACGAAGAGTAATATTGTACACTCAGCGTGTATGTCTTAACACAACCACACAACCACACAACTAAACAACTTGCTCCAAGGTAACATTGTACACTCAGCGTGTATGTCTTAACACAACCACACAACCACACAACTAAACAACTTGCTCCAAGGTAACATTGTACACTCAGCGTGTATGTCTTAACACAACCACACAACCACACAACTAAACAACTTGCTCCAAGGTAACATTGTACACTCAGCGTGTATGTCTTAACACAACCACACAACCACACAACTAAACAACTTGCTCCAAGGTAACATTGTACACTCAGCGTGTATGTCTTAACACAACCACACAACCACACAACTAAACAACTTGCTCCAAGGTAACATTGTACACTCAGCGTGTATGTCTTCTTAACACAACCACACAACCAAACAACCAAACAACTTGCTCCAAGGTAACATTGTACACTCAGCGTGTATGTCTTAGCACGACCACACAATCAAATAACTTGCTCCGAAGTAACATTGTACAACACTGACTGCAAAGAGTAAAATGCGCCAATACAAGCATATAGCTTACTAAATACGTCTTATACAGAGAATTGATATTAGCTTGTGAAGATTACACAATGTTATATTATTGCTTTAACTGTCAAAATGTTACTATAATACAGATAAACACAAATTTCAGTCTTAAAGTCAATGTATTGTATGAGTGTACAGTTGTATTGGTGAAGAAAAGGTCTGATTTCAGTTTGTCTACTTAATTTTCAGTATTGTCATTTTCTTTTTTATGTTAAACATAATTAGAATCCCATAGTATCTAATTAATGAAAAGATTAAAGGACATATAATATACTTATAAACAATGTAGAATGGTGAATGTCCAACAAAATGTACTTGATGACACCACATTATTTAATAATATCAGGTTTTGCACATGGAATTGTTTCAATATTTTTCTCTTTTTTCAAACACAATTGTATCATAATCATTTTGCACCAAAGTCTACAGTTTCCTAAACTTTCACCATAAAAACAGGTGAAACTGTTATTAGCAATATTGCCAATTCTGCATATATTTTCTAAACAGGAACATGAAAATCACTAAGCGCTTTATGATTGCCACTGAATAACTCTGCAGAAAACACATTGCTATTGGAAACTTGAGTGTTTGAGGTCTTATACAATAATTTTCTATTTTTGCAAACAACAGAAACAGCGTAAACCAACCTATCGCTTTCGTATTTTGCATTTTAAGCAATATCTAAAGAGTGGGTCTAAATGCTGATAAAAGCGTCATATACCTTTTTTTAAAATTTAATCACAAAATACATTCAAAAATTGTATATGACAAAAGTAACAGATAACATATAAATCCTTATTGACAAAATACGAAATTATATCTACATTTTGATCTCAGATTTTGCGCCCCCACTCCGAACAGTTTTTTGTAATGCTATTTTATGGCCAATTTTGAAAAGCGTTTATCTCGAAAAGGGTTTTTTAATCATTTTTATATTCATTAGAAATCTCACATTCACTTTGTTCTCAATAACTGTGAAATTATATAATTTTGAAATCTGTGTACTAGCACTGAGACTGGTTTTCAGATTGAAATTAACACCTAGAAGTCTAGAAGAACAGTGAAGTTTAGTTATGTTAATAATGCCTTTTTTGACGAATTATGTCGCATGCGCGAAAGAGTGAGCTTTTTCCATCCAACGAAATTTTCAACCTGGTATTTTCTTATAGCTAGTGACAAGTGCTCAAGTAAGGGAAAATATCATACTTCAAGTAAAAAATTAGATTCTTATAAAAAAAATCCGATATACGTTCTCACAATCAAAATAGCACCATTAGTTAATAAAAAGGAAAAGACAAGATATTCCGGATTGATGTTTGATGGTTTAATTATATATTCAGTGATTACAGCGAGCTTAAAAACAGGCTAACGCAACGGCAACAACGATATACAGGAATTTGATGTAATGAACAAGGTTAACAAGTGACACTACCTTAATATGGACGAGAGCCAAATTATCTATGATGTCATTTCAAAAGTTTAACCTTATGCATGATCAAAATGTGGATAGACAATGACACATGTACTCTATCAAAGATTTTTCCTATGATCTATAAACAGTTATAAAAAATAGCGGACAAACCGTTAGCGAATGAAATGGAGTAAACAGTATACCACCCCCACCCACAAACCCACCCACCCATGTTTGGAGACGTAATAACAATTAAGATACCATAAATCCAGGATAAAACATAGAATATTTCCAATTCAGGGAGGTAGTTTAGCTGACGTTTTCTTATCATTCAATTTAAAACACCATTGTGTTTTTATGAAAGCATTGAGTTTCTTTACGCTGACGTTTTTTAAGAACTGGCTACTTTATATCAACATTCCAATTACTTTGACTTCTGGATCTTTAATTAACTAAGCAAAGAGCAATTTAAAGGCATTTATTTTATAATGAATCAGATAATCTTTACGGAAATCAAATACTATTGATTATATTAGTTTTAACGCGATGTCTACGTAACTTAGTCCGTCGTACAAACAATCACAAATACTCTCTAGTATTGGCATTCGTGTCATATAAAAACAGCGTCATCATGAGGCTGATCTGTGATTAATTACAACGGATACCATATATATATAGTAAATGACACTATATGATCACTCTAGGTTATAACTCCGTTTTGGATATTTTTGGAATTTATAGCTTTTTAGTTTGCTATTGTACAGATACGGGTCACGGCACAATGTCTGTTTCAAAGTTCCAAAATATTGAGATAAAAAAGGTTAATAGTATTTCGAAAATCATCTATTGGCCAAAAAGTGTCATCTAGTTCGTGACAAAGACTCCACAATAGATTTCATGGCACTCTACGAAACCTTTTTCCCTCAATGTCCTCTCATATACATGTACATGTCAACTGAACTACATGTACATGTCTGTGTATGGCTTACAAGTCTGCTTTTACTTTATCTTTCCAATCTGTCCATAATAAGGAATTTTATAATTTGTGTAAATTTGTCTATATTATTATTATTATTATTATTATTATTGGTTGTTATTGGTATTTTCAGATACGGGTATCTGACAATTATTACTCGAGGTATCGCGGTTTTCATTCAGTTTTCAGTCTAAAAACTCAATTCAATAAAAATATTTTTGTATCAAAACAGCCATATTAGTTCATGTTAAAACCAAAATCTCATTTGAAATTTAATATAAGTTCAGAAGCAAAAAAGTATCGGGGTAATTTGATTCTATTTAGATTGTTTGTATGATTATTTTGTTGGACATTTTTTGCGCGGTCATTTTTTCTCTTTCCAGTTATCATACAGTTCATTTTTTTTTACTAGTTAATATTTATATCTTTTGAATAATTTGATCCGTGTATATTCACAATTATAAATGATTGTTCTCGTTGGCATTAGGTAATTTGAATACCCACAACATTTTTTAAAAGAAGCTAGCAATATACAATAAGAGTACTAGCGTTTTACTATTTAGCATTGGAAGTACACACAACGAAACTGCCATGTTCTGTTCGAGTATTTTTTACAATGTATCTTCACTAGCTGCCTAGAAGCCGTAATACTTATCTGTAGTATGTTTGAGAAATAATCAACATTTACCCGTGGTATATCGTCGAATAATACACAGGCCGGAGTTCACATGCGGAGGAATATATCACGAGGTGCCTTGTCATGAGTACGTCATTAAAACGGAACAGTGATGGGTATATCGCTGGCTCTCTTCATGTTTCATGTGAAGCAAAACGCAGGTCATGTTAGAATTTCTAACTATGTACATGTTTTTCAATAAAAATAATAATTCATTTAAATATGTAAATGCGTGTATATGTATCCTATTTTTTTTAACTACACGTACATACAAATATCGTTATTTTAAATAAGGCTTTATATGTTTAAATGTGCGTATTTGTGGACCATTGGTTGTATAATAAATTTAATAATTAAGACCCCGAAGTGCCCGTCCAAAGTCGAGGACTTTGTAATCAATGGCCTGAACATGTGATTACGTTGTCTTGTTTGACTGTTTTACCATTGTCTTGTATCTTGTTTTTCTTAACGTTTTCTTAAGTTACAAATTTTGTTTCAGAAAATTAATAAAATTGACTGTATTACACGACACCTACATGTTACTAAGTAAACAAAGTGATAATTAGAAACGTGTACAACTTGTGAAAACATTTCGTCTAACCTGTTCAGCAGCGTTATATTTTTGGCTTATCTCGTCGTTGCTATTGAAATGTCGTTACTTTTGGATTTACTAAATACACGTATGAAGAAACTGTATCACGTGTAACACATATTGTAAGTGTATTTGAACACATGTTTTTTTGTCTTCATTGGAATTACAAGCACTACTAATGAGGAATGGTATTCCAAAACGGGTTTAAGTGCTGTAAAATTAGCATTGGTATACTATCTAATTTAAACCACTGAGCCGGTATCTCTACTGGTAGATGTTTCCCCGAGAATATCACAAACTCAGCAGGTAATGATTTCATATTGTCAGAAGTAAGTTCGCTGTTAGTTGGAATCTAAAATTCCTCAAAGATTATCTATATGTATATTCCCTCATGTTTAGAATTTCCTCAGCTAAATTTGGTTAAATAAAATATATTTTGGTCATTTGGAATATTTTTCAACCCCTTGCAAAAAATTCTGGTTTCACAATTTCGGTCTAATACTGATGAGGAATTGTAAAATGCTGGTATAATATGTAATTATATAAAGGAATTGAAGTATATTTTAATTCTGACAAAGACACATACCATATGCCATTTTTGGAATGTTTTTAAACAAAAAATTACATGATATTATTGTTGAACTTATTCAATTTTTAAAGCGTACGATATTGACAGCTGCTATTTTTCTATTGTTTATGCGCTGGACTTTACCCACTCACCCTTTACACCGTTAGATAAGTGGTCATTTGCATGGCCATGTGAATGGCGAATTCGGAAACAGCAAACTGTTAACATACAATCCTATATAGAAGGTGTAAAGGGAATTCCTTAACAATTCTGATGTTACAAATGTTTACTAAAGAAACCAGTTGTTTCTCAATTAATTAATCATATATATGTGCCATTGCTTATATTCAACATTTTATATCTAACGATTATACCTGGGTTTATCATAATATTTTCCTTTGTTTTGGCCATTCAGTTTGAATTTTACAGTTGTTAAGGAAACTGGTTAATATAAGTCATTCTTGCTTGTTCCTGGATCCTTTTCTATATTTCTAGACTTATATGTTGTGTATATTGTTTTGGAGAATAAAATATTGTTTAAGCTAAACCAGTTGTTTCACAAATATCTTCCAGAGTATATAAAGGGATACGAAATATGACAAAACAATTGCTATTTACATGTGTGTTAGCATAAACTTGGTAAATGGAATGTAAAAACTAGATTTGATTTAATAAACATGTTAAATAAAAAGTCGTAAACAAAGAAATTGTCAGAATAGACACTCATACAGGAGACCCAATAAGACCACTGTAAGACCACAATAAGACAACTGTAAGACCACTTATTATGGAACCCTGATTTCAGATGGTCACTGGATACCAGATGTAATAAACCGCCCCTGACCATCGCGTTTTTCACATTGTTTATACATGTATACGCTTGAATGTGTAAGAATGTCATCGTTATTGTCCTGTACGTTTTAATAAGATTAATATTAATTTTAAAAGTTACCATTCAGTTATACCCTATTATGCAGTAAAGATTAGATTTGTATCGTATTCTTCCGAAAATGCAAGTTATAACTTAAATATTATGCGGAGAAAACAATAATGATACGTATGATGACAAATGTGATTTAATTTTTATCAAAAGTGTAAGATTGATATAATGATTATTTGAAATGTGCTGTTTGTTTATTAGCGATTTTATCTCAGTGAAGAGTTTAGAGAATATAAATTTATGGTCAAGTGGATAGCACGTGTTTTCTGATTTGACATTGCACATGTAAAATAAAATGAATGTACGCCTAAAGCGCCAAAATATTTACGTCGACATAAATATAACATAAATCATATATACCAGTATGTTATGTGCCAATTTTCGAAAGCTGTATTTGATTAAAAACCCCATAAAGTTGGCACATTAAATAAAACGATAAAACAAAAATCGGACTATACCAGACTTACTTTTGAGTTCGGTCGCCATGTCCGCTTGCCATTGCTTCTGTTTGGAATACTAAATTGCCGTTGGATACCGTTGGATGATGATTTTTCACAGTAAGATGCGTCGTTGTATATTGATCACGGCAATAAGACTTCACTGATGCCAGGAGTTCTACCAAACTGAAGATATCCTGTAACTTCATTGTATAAATACTCTGCTATTATATGTTAATGAGCTCTCTTTCTTGACATTGTCTATTGGTTAACGAGATCCATTGGTTAACGAAATCTCACGTCTCTGTTGACGTAAGTGATAAAAGTGTTGCTAAGCATTGTTTTTGGTAGTAAAGACATTAAAATAATAAAAACGTTTAATTTTTTAATTGTCTTCATTGTTAACATTTGTCACGAAAACAAATTTTGCAGGTGTCGGAATGGATAGATTTTAGAAATTAAAATTGTTATTATCGTAAAAAACAACAAATTGCGCGTTTTGAAATGTAAGGTATATACATGGAATATGAGGCTTTTCACGCAAAGCGAAAAATTGAAAGTTTAAGCTAGATTTCGCTTTTCTCTAACTAATATGACTTGGACCGGTATGTTAATATAATTATAATGTTTTATTCTTATTCTGAAAAGAGGAAATGGTTACTTCTTTTGGGTGTAAAAGTAAAAAGAACTTTATATTAGTATTTAGTTCAAACACAAAATACAGTCGTCATCACATTCTTGTCCAGTCTAGCTCTGTCCAGTTTACAGATATTTTAAGAAAACTTTATTTCATATAATACTTTGTTTATCCTTTCTACAGTTGTTTGCCCAGAATGTGTTAGGGGCCATTTTGTGTAACCTTTTATTTCCACCACTGCAACACGGGTATTAACCTGAGCCTCTCCCGGACAAGGATTGACTTTCGACAGTAATTGTTTACACTTTACTATAGGTGCTTATTTGGTTGTCATAGAGACCATTGCCATTTCCTCTTGGGGTGTTATAATTTTCTATACAACACAATGTTATCACCCTCTTTATAAAAGAATATAGTGAGAAATCGCGTTGCTTATTGTTTATTAGACAGTTGTCAAAACTGCTGGGAAGTGTCAGTTTCTTGTCATGTTCCAAATTAAGACAGAACAATAGCGTTTTATGTCGCTAATAATGTTTAACCGAATGTTCTGATTCGTCTTATTTTGCCAAGAATAATTCATGTTTTTACACTTTGTTTTGGTATTCTAATTTGACCATTGGCCTGTACTAGTCCGTGGGCTAGGTGGACCCACAGTGCACCCCTAGGATCCTCCGACACCACTTTTTTCTGGTACCTTAGGGTGTCTAGTAATGGAATCAGGATGTCCCCCAGAAATAAATTGGGATGCTCTTCATGTAAAACTTTAATATTTAAGAGTACCTGAAAGTTTTCAGTAAATTTCTCTATTAGGGGTAGGGGAACGTTTTTATCTTTGTTTTCAAAAATATTATGCAGATACAGATCATATTGGTATCATTGTAAAGGAAACTTGTCCAGCTTTTATAAAATACAAAGTTGGTTGATGTAGCTGCTAATATGTCGTCACCATGACGTCATAAACACAAGTTTTGAGGAAAACGCTATAAAATCGTGTCAATTTATCATTTATAAAATTATTTCTGTACAGCAAAATAAAACACATTAAGACAAAGTATGTTTTCCATTTATTTAATGAGTTGTAGTAAATGAGTTGTTGTAAATGATCATATATTCTCATCTTCAAAAAAAGACACCACTCTATCAGAAACAAAATATATTAAAGATACCCATTTTTAAAAAAAATGATCGAAACGGGGTAGGGGAACGTTTTTATCTTTGTTGTCGATGATATTATGTAGATATAGATCATATTTAGTATTATTGTAAAGGGAACAGCTTCAGCTTTTATAAAGTACAAACTTTATTGGTGTAGCTATTACTGTGACGTTTCCATGACGTCATAAACTCAATTTCTGAAGAAAAACGCTATAGAATCATTTAAAATTATACTATATGAAATTATTTCTGTACAACCCAATAAAACACATTGAGACACTGTATGCTTTTCATTTACTTTATAAATTATTGTTACAAATGATCATAATTCTCATTTTAGTCTGGTAGAGGATTTTGAAAAAACCGCTTATTTTTCGATGTAGGGAGGACAACGTGTTCAAAGGTGGCAAGTTATGTCATAATCTTCTTTGAACTTTACTTTGGTAGAATCAGCTTGTTGCCAAGCAAGATTTCACCCAGGGGCCATTGTGGTGGCAGCTAAAGGTCAATGGGTGCAAAGTTCAAGCGAAAATGCCCATATTGACCTATACACAAATCCAAGGTGGCTTACAGAAGTTTTTCTTTATACATTTTGTCTTCTAAATATGTAAGTGGTATCTTCAAATTAATAGAAAGTCATATCCAACTAATTCAGTCGCTTATTTTCAAAGTTTTCCATGAAAAATAAGATTAGACGCTTGCACAAATTTGACCTTTACAAATATGATTAATTTTGGCAAATAAATACTAGTATAAACACATTTGTGCATTTGAAATTGTTTAACAAAACTCTAGACTTCTGTTAAAATAATTTTACTGAATCATATTGCCCGTATTTATATAAGTATCTACTTTAAAAAAAAAAAAAAAGAAAGAAATCAAAGTACTGGTGGTACTGAAAGATTTGATTAGCTATAATGACTATCTGTATAATACTATCAAGTGTGTTCTCATTTTCTGATGGAAATATTAGTGAACTGTTGAAACACGAACAATTCCCAGTGTCGCTTTCTATACCCGATACATCAGGACCCTTGTTATCTGCAGCCGACGAGTCGGATCTTCAAAATATCCCTGAGGAAGAAGTTTGCATGGAGACATTACTACCAAAATAATTAATGGTCAAACTTTAGTTGTAGCACTGGGATAACGGAAAGGCATCAATACATTCGGCGAGTTAGGAAACGCACAAACTGTTTTTATCCACGCGAAAGATAAATGTATTAAAATTGATGTCATTATGATAGATATAACAACTAATCCATAAAAGGTGAAACCATCTAGAGATAAAAGAGGATCAGGTCCCCGTTCTGTTAGAAGAATTATTGATAATTAAAATGTCCCTCTGCCATCAAATTGGTAATATTTTATCAGTCACCAAGAAAACAAATAGGATCTCGTAGTAATCCAAGACACTTCTTAGCTTAGCTGAGGGTATCAAGGGGTCTAACAGACAGCATGTTTACTTCATACAGAGGAGAGAGTGTAACCGTTTTTAAAGCCTTACACAAGGAAGCCGATACTAGAATTGTTCCCCATGGTGCTGATGCTTACATGCAAGGCTATAAAAGAACAGTTGGTGTCTGTCGTGATACTGATGACCTTATTCTTCTGTTGCTTTTAAATGAGGAAGTATGATTCCAGACTGGGACATCTAAAGTTCGTCCCTGTTCATAGCATAAAATTATCACCTCTAGAGAGGAATAAGCTCCCGGTATTCCATGCAATTACAGACTGTAAGACTGTCAATTAACTTTCTGGACATTCTAAATACAGCATCCCGTGTTTCCAAGGAAAACACAGGTCTTCTTCCCACTCTTGCAAGAGGGAACTTTTCTGAACTTGTGAGTGCAGATGCTTTCACTGAATTACCTAGCGAGGATTTCTCATCTACGATGTAAACTGTTCCTCTCAGGGGAAAAGTACAATTGAAAATTTGCTTTCAAAATAAGAAATAAGAAACACAGACTTATTTTATTTTATAAAATGTACCATGGACTATCTCCAGAATACCTTTCAAATATAGTACCTCACAGTTATCTTGAAACACACTCTTATCCAACTCGAAATAGAGAAAATCTTCATACGTTTCTATGTAATTCAACATCTTTTTTAATTCTTTCTTGCCCTGCACCGTTCGTTACTGGAATTCAATACCCACTAACATTCGCAACGATGAATCAATACAAGTTTTCAAAAAATATTTTGACAAACGTAATGCTGTTCCAAAATACTTTCAAAGCGGTTCACGTCTAGGACAAATTTACCACGCCAGAATAAGAATGGAATGTAGCACTCTCAATGCACACCTATTTAACAAAAATATTATTGACAACCCTTTTTGTAGATGTGGTCATATTGAATCCTCTGAGCATTTCTTCTTAAAATGCCCACTTTATAGACAATTACGTCAACAAACCATTTTCTCTCTACCCTATAATATAACTATAAATTTTTTATTATTGGTGATGTTGTAAACCTTACTGTTGATGAAAATATCTATGCTTTCAAAGTTGTTCAAAAATATATATTATTATCCAAAAGATTTTGTCAGTAACTCTCTCTCTCTCTCTCATATCATCTAAATTTAACAATATTATATGCAATATTTAATTCTTCAACTTGCTTTCCTGATCTTATAAGTTTATGTATTCTAAGCAAAGACTGTGGAGACGAGTTAATATAAGACCTTGGTCTTGTTCTCGAATCCTTTTCTTCATGTATATGTATGTTAATGTACAATTGTATTGCTTTTTGTGAATAAAATATTGTTTAAACAAAATTTGCTTCCAACATCATATGCAACCGACCTACATATTCAACGTTCACACTATTAAACTGCTGTTTGGCTGCATTTAGTTATACCTGGTATTTCTTCCGGATCTCCCGTCACCTGTAGGACACGGATGGTGCTAGTCTCACTAACATGCGTACTGTATGCCTTGTAACTCCCAGTGGAGGTTAGTCCATCGACTAAATCCCTCAAATTGCTCTGTTCTGCGCAATTTTACCCCCTCTGAACTTGTCTCAAGGTGTCTTTGATTCTTGTGTGTTCCATTTCAAAGTTTTGTGATGTTGTTGGCAGGTGTCTTGATGGTGTGACCTATCCATCCCCAATGTCGCTTTTGTGTTTGTGTTTCAAAACGACCTTGTTTTGTGATCCACCATAAACTTTTCGGTACCAATTTTGTCTTGTCATCTGGCAACAGGACCACGAACAATACTAGTTTTTATACTTAAATCTGAGGTTTTTTCACAAATTAAACTTATTATTATTTTTTTTTTTGGCTTAAATCTTACTTTGAACTTTAACTTTAACATTTCTAAGACAATTACAGGTCAAAGGATCATGAACAAAACTTAACTTTTTGGACTCAAGTTAAGTATTGTCCTGATGTTCAAGATTATTCTCGGACAGTTAAGTTAGTGCGAGTCTGAATGTGATTTCAAAACAGTTTTAATGAGAAAATTATAAATTGATTGATTGCATGGGGTTTTACGGGCTTTTACGTATTTCAGTCATATTAAGATGTCACCAGCTATAGGTGAAGTGGCAGAAATTTTGACCTTTGCAGTGAACTTAGGGAAATGTGCAGGAAAAGTTCCTTAACATGTTACACCCGACTTGGCACGGGGCATCGGTTTTTAATGTCTCTCTCAAAGGATCGCGTGACTTTCGTTTCTAATAAACGAGTGTTTGGCAAAAGAACAGTCACTACCTTATTTCAAGTCTTGGTCAGACCCAACTAGGGTTCAACCCAGGACTCACCACATACAGAGAGTGAGCGCTATACCAATTATTCTGCAGTAGGGGATTTTTTAACGAGAAAACAACCTTTACCAAAATCATGTCATGCATTGCTGAAATGTAAATATAAATCATGTTGCAGTACAAGTACATGTACAAGATGTGCATATAATTTAAAGTGGGTGGCTGTATGCACTTGCAATGGGACCGTTGAACCGTTGATTGGTTGAACCATTTGAATGATAATGCCACAGATAGTGATATCGATGAATGAAAAGAAATCGTTAGATGTGACTGATATATTCCAGAGATTCTCGTGACTATGCCTTGCCGATTACAGTACTTGCAGTACTTTGATTTTAAACTTTTAATAATTTTCAAATTATCAGCTGGGTTTAAACAATATATTTGTTTTAATCACAGTCATGTATTTACAAAAATGTTATATTTTGGCATTTTGATTCATGCTTTGATGTTGAATGTATACTTTTATTTTATTCTATCTTGAAGCTTGTGTCAGAATTTTGAAAATAACATTGAAATATTTAAATTTTAGCCTAAACAATCTCAATTAGCTAGCTTCCTAGTCAATGTTAAAATACATGAAATGCTATGATTGCATGAGAACAGATTTATTTGATTTATTTAAATCTCAGAAAGTATATACTAGTATTTGGACAGCTATAAACTAATAAAGATTAATTTTTGGGAAAAAACACTATCTGACCTTTGACCTTTTATCTACTAAACCAAGGGTCGATCAGCTTGGCAACAGGTTGATTCTTGACCCCTAACCTATAATGATATAAGACAGCTATGTTGCCAGCTTTGAACACTCATGTCCCCCTATTGTGAAATTTCAATTTATTTCCACCAGACTAGTTCGTGAAACGCGCCCCTAGCCTGGTCATTAAGTCCAACATGCTTTGAAGGTCTGTTTATTTCTAACAAAAATCTTCATAAGTGTATATTTACCAGAGGCTGATATTTAAATGAAGGTCCTGTTGTACTTAGAAATCTCACCCATCCCAGCTCCCAGCCAGATACGTGTCTGTTATGGAGTTAACAACGACGACGTTAGGCAAAACGTACCCTATCCATGACATACCATAACAGGTTTACTTAAAATGTATATTCTATCCATGACATACCAGAGCAGGTGAACGTAAAACTATATATACTCTATCCATGACGTACCAGAGCAGGTGTACGTAAAACTGTATATTCTATCCATGACGTAACAGAGCAGGTGTACGTAAAACTGTATATTCTATCCATGACGTACCAGAGCAGGTGTACGTAAAACTGTATATTCTATCCATGACGTACCAGAGCAGGTGTACGTAAAACTGTATATTCTATCCATGACGTACCAGAGCAGGTGTACGTAAAACTGTATATTCTATCCATGACGTACCAGAGCAGGTGTACGTAAAACTGTATACTCTATCCATGACGTACCAGAGCAGGTGTACTTAAAACTGTATACTATCCATGACGTACCAGAGCAGGTGTACGTAAAACTGTATATTCTATCCATGACGTACCAGAGCAGGTGTACTTAAAACTGTATACTCTATCCATGACGTACCAGAGCAGGTGTACGTAAAACTGTATGTTCTATCCATGACGTACCAGAGCAGGTGTACGTAAAACTGTATATTCTATCCATGACGTACCAGAGCAGGTGTACGTAAAACTGTATGTTCTATCCATCACGTACCAGAGCAGGTGTACATAAAACTGTATATTCTATCCATGGCATACCAGAGCAGGTGTACTTAAAACTGTATACTCTATCCATGACGTACCAGAGCAGGTGTACGTAAAACTGTATACTCTATCCATGACGTACCAGAGCAGGTGTACGTAAAACTGTATACTCTATCCATGACGTACCAGAGCAGGTGTACTTAAAACTGTATACTCTATCCATGACGTACCAGAGCAGGTGTACGTAAAACTGTATGTTCTATCCATGACGTACCAGAGCAGGTGTACGTAAAACTGTATATTCTATCCATGACGTACCAGAGCAGGTGTACGTAAAACTGTATGTTCTATCCATCACGTACCAGAGCAGGTGTACATAAAACTGTATATTCTATCCATGGCATACCAGAGCAGGTGTACTTAAAACTGTATACTCTATCCATGACGTACCAGAGCAGGTGTACGTAAAACTGTATATTCTATCCATGGCATACCAGAGCAGGTGTACTTAAAACTGTATACTCTATCCATGACGTACCAGAGCAGGTGTACGTAAAACTGTATATTCTATCCATGACGTACCAGAGTAGGTGTACGTAAAACTGTATATTCTATCCATGGCATACCAGAGCAGGTGTACGTAAAACTGTATATTCTATCCATGACGTACCAGAGCAGGTGTACGTAAAACTGTATATTCTATCCATGACGTACCAGAGCAGGTGTACGTAAAACTGTATACTCTATCCATGACGTACCAGAGCAGGTGTACTTAAAACTGTATACTCTATCCATGACGTACCAGAGCAGGTGTACGTAAAACTGTATACTCTATCCATGACGTACCAGAGCAGGTGTACTTAAAACTCTATACTCTATCCATGACGTACCAGAGCAGGTGTACGTAAAACTGTATACTCTATCCATGACGTACCAGAGCAGGTGTACGTAAAACTGTATACTCTATCCATGACGTACCAGAGCAGGTGTACTTAAAACTGTATACTCTATCCATGACGTACCAGAGCAGGTGTACGTAAAACTGTATACTCTATCCATGACGTACCAGAGCAGGTGTACGTAAAACTGTATACTCTATCCATGACGTACCAGAGCAGGTGTACGTAAAACTGTATACTCTATCCATGACGTACCAGAGCAGGTGTACGTAAAACTGTATATTCTATCCATGACGTACCAGAGCATGTGTACATAAAACTGTATACTCTATCCATGACGTACCAGAGCATGTGTACATAAAACTGTATACTCTATCCATGACGTACCAGAGCATGTGTACGTATAACTGTATGTTCTATCCATCACGTACCAGAGCAGGTGTACGTAAAACTGTATATTCTATCCATCACGTACCAGAGTAGGTGTACGTAAAACTGTATGTTCTATCCATCACGTACCAGAGCAGGTGTACGTAAAACTGTATGTTCTATCCATCACGTACCAGAGTAGGTGTACGTATAACTGTATGTTCTATCCATGACGTACCAGAGCAGGTGTACGTAAAACTGTATGTTCTATCCATCACGTACCAGAGCAGGTGTACGTAAAACTGTATGTTCTATCCATCACGTACCAGAGTAGGTGTACGTAAAACTGTATACTCTATCCATCACGTACCAGAGCAGGTGTACGTATAACTGTATGTTCTATCCATGACGTACCAGAGCAGGTGTACGTAAAACTGTATATTCTATCCATGACGTACCAGAGCAGGTGTACGTAAAACTGTATATTCTATCCATGACGTACCAGAGCAGGTGTACGTAAAACTGTATATTCTATCCATGACGTACCAGAGCAGGTGTACGTAAAACTGTATATTCTATCCATGACGTACCAGAGCAGGTGTACGTAAAACTGTATATTCTATCCATGACGTACCAGAGCAGGTGTACGTAAAACTGTATGTTCTATCCATGACGTACCAGAGCATGTGTACGTAAAACTGTATATTCTATCCATGACGTACCAGAGCAGGTGTACGTAAAACTGTATACTCTATCCATGACGTACCAGAGCAGGTGTACTTAAAACTGTATACTCTATCCATGACGTACCAGAGCAGGTGTACTTAAAACTGTATATTCTATCCATGACGTACCAGAGCATGTGTACATAAAACTGTATATTCTATCCATGACGTACCAGAGCAGGTGTACTTAAAACTGTATATTCTATCCATGACGTACCAGAGCATGTGTACATAAAACTGTATATTCTATCCATGACGTACCAGAGCATGTGTACATAAAACTGTATACTCTATCCATGACGTACCAGAGCAGGTGTACTTAAAACTGTATATTCTATCCATGACGTACCAGAGCATGTGTACATAAAACTGTATACTCTATCCATGACGTACCAGAGCATGTGTACGTAAAACTGTATGTTCTATCCATCACGTACCAGAGCAGGTGTACGTAAAACTGTATATTCTATCCATGACGTACCAGAGCAGGTGTACGTAAAACTGTATACTCTATCCATGACGTACCAGAGTAGGTGTACGTAAAACTGTATACTCTATCCATGACGTACCAGAGCAGGTGTACTTAAAACTGTATACCCTATCCATGACGTACCAGAGCATGTGTACGTAAAACTGTATGTTCTATCCATCACGTACCAGAGTAGGTGTACGTAAAACTGTATACTCTATCCATGACGTACCAGAGCAGGTGAACGTAAAACTGTATACTCTATCCATGACGTACCAGAGCATGTGTACGTAAAACTGTATGTTCTATCCATCACGTACCAGAGCAGGTGTACGTAAAACTGTATATTCTATCCATCACGTACCAGAGCAGGTGTACGTAAAACTGTATGTTCTATCCATCACGTACCAGAGCATGTGTACGTAAAACTGTATGTTCTATCCATCACGTACCAGAGCAGGTGTACGTAAAACTGTATATTCTATCCATGACGTACCAGAGCAGGTGTACGTAAAACTGTATACTCTATCCATGAAATACCAGAGCAGGTGTACTTAAAACTGTATACTCTATCCATGACGTACCAGAGCAGGTGTACGTAAAACTGTATGTTCTATCCATCACGTACCAGAGCAGGTGTACGTAAAACTGTATGTTCTATCCATCACGTACCAGAGCAGGTGTACGTAAAACTGTATATTCTATCCATGACATACCAGAGCAGGTGTACGTAAAACTGTATATTCTATCCATGGCATACCAGAGCAGGTGTACGTAAAACTGTATATTCTATCCATGACGTACCAGAGCATGTGTACATAAAACTGTATACTCTATCCATGACGTACCAGAGCATGTGTACGTAAAACTGTATGTTCTATCCATCACGTACCAGAGCAGGTGTACGTAAAACTGTATATTCTATCCATGACATACCAGAGCATGTGTACGTAAAACTGTATACTCTATCCATTATGTACCAGAGCATGTGTACGTAAAACTGTATACTCTATCCATGACGTACCAGAGCATGTGTACGTAAAACTGTATGTTCTATCCATCACGTACCAGAGCAGGTGTACGTAAAACTGTATATTCTATCCATGACATACCAGAGCATGTGTACGTAAAACTGTATACTCTATCCATGACGTACCAGAGCAGGTGTACGTAAAACTGTATACTCTATCCATGACGTACCAGAGTAGGTGTACGTAAAACTGTATATTCTATCCATGACGTACCAGAGCAGGTGTACGTAAAACTGTATATTCTATCCATGACATACCAGAGCATGTGTACGTAAAACTGTATACTCTATCCATTATGTACCAGAGCATGTGTACGTAAAACTGTATACTCTATCCATGACGTACCAGAGCAGGTGTACGTAAAACTGTATATTCTATCCATTATGTACCAGAGCATGTGTACGTAAAACTGTATACTCTATCCATGACGTACCAGAGCATGTGTACGTAAAACTGTATATTCTATCCATGACGTACCAGAGCAGGTGTACGTAAAACTGTATACTCTATCCATGACGTACCAGAGCAGGTGTACGTAAAACTGTATGTTCTATCCATGACGTACCAGAGCAGGTGTACGTAAAACTGTATATTCTATCCATCACGTACCAGAGCAGGTGTACGTAAAACTGTATGTTCTATCCATCACGTACCAGAGCAGGTGTACGTAAAACTGTATGTTCTATCCATCACGTACCAGAGCAGGTGTACGTAAAACTGTATGTTCTATCCATCACGTACCAGAGCAGGTGTACGTAAAACTGTATATTCTATCCATCACGTACCAGAGCAGGTGTACATAAAACTGTATACTCTATCCATGACGTACCAGAGCAGGTGTACGTAAAACTGTATATTCTATCCATGACGTACCAGAGCAGGTGTACGTAAAACTGTATATTCTATCCATGACGTACCAGAGCATGTGTACGTAAAACTGTATATTCTATCCATGACATACCAGAGCATGTGTACATAAAACTGTATACTCTATCCATGACGTACCAGAGCATGTGTACGTAAAACTGTATGTTCTATCCATGACGTACCAGAGCAGGTGTACGTAAAACTGTATGTTCTATCCATCACGTACCAGAGCATGTGTACGTAAAACTGTATATTCTATCCATGACGTACCAGAGCAGGTGTACGTAAAACTGTATATTCTATCCATGACGTACCAGAGCAGGTGTACGTAAAACTGTATGTTCTATCCATGACGTACCAGAGCAGGTGTACGTAAAACTGTATGTTCTATCCATCACGTACCAGAGCATGTGTACGTAAAACTGTATATTCTATCCATGACGTACCAGAGCATGTGTACGTAAAACTGTATGTTCTATCCATGACGTACCAGAGCATGTGTACATAAAACTGTATACTCTATCCATGACGTACCAGAGCATGTGTACATAAAACTGTATAATCTATCCATGACGTACCAGAGCATGTGTACATAAAACTGTATATTCTATCCATGACGTACCAGAGCAGGTGTACGTAAAACTGTATATTCTATCCATGACGTACCAGAGCAGGTGTACGTAAAACTGTATATTCTATCCATGACGTACCAGAGCATGTGTACGTAAAACTGTATATTCTATCCATGACGTACCAGAGCAGGTGTACGTAAAACTGTATGTTCTATCCATCACGTACCAGAGCATGTGTACGTAAAACTATATACTCTATCCATGACATACCAGAGCAGGTGTACTTAAAACTGTATACTCTATCCATGACATACCAGAGCATGTGTACGTAAAACTATATACTCTATCCATGACATACCAGAGCAGGTGTACGTAAAACTGTATATTCTATCCATGACATACCAGAGCATGTGTACATAAAACTGTATACTCTATCCATGACGTACCAGAGCATGTGTACGTAAAACTGTATGTTCTATCCATCACGTACCAGAGCAGGTGTACGTAAAACTGTATATTCTATCCATGACGTACCAGAGAAGGTGAACGTAAAACTATATACTCTATCCATGACGTACCAGAGCAGGTGTACGTAAAACTGTATATTCTATCCATGACGTACCAGAGTAGGTGTACGTAAAACTGTATACTCTATCCATGACGTACCAGAGCAGGTGTACGTAAAATTGTATATTCTATCCATGACGTACCAGAGTAGGTGTACGTAAAACTGTATACTCTATCCATGACGTACCAGAGTAGGTGTACGTAAAACTGTATACTCTATCCATCACGTACCAGAGCAGGTGTACGTAAAACTGTATATTCTATCCATGACGTACCAGAGCAGGTGTACGTAAAACTGTATATTCTATCCATGACGTACCAGAGCAGGTGAACGTAAAACTGTATATTCTATCCATGACGTACCAGAGTAGGTGTACGTAAAACTGTATACTCTATCCATGACGTACCAGAGCATGTGTACATAAAACTGTATACTCTATCCATGACGTACCAGAGCAGGTGTACGTAAAACTGTTTACTCTATCCATGAAATACCAGAGCAGGTGAACGTAAAACTGTATATTCTATCCATGACGTACCAGAGTAGGTGTACGTAAAACTGTATACTCTATCCATGACGTACCAGAGCAGGTGTACGTAAAATTGTATATTCTATCCATGACGTACCAGAGTAGGTGTACGTAAAACTGTATACTCTATCCATGACGTACCAGAGTAGGTGTACGTAAAACTGTATACTCTATCCATCACGTACCAGAGCAGGTGTACGTAAAACTGTATATTCTATCCATGACGTACCAGAGCAGGTGTACGTAAAACTGTATATTCTATCCATGACGTACCAGAGCAGGTGAACGTAAAACTGTATATTCTATCCATGACGTACCAGAGTAGGTGTACGTAAAACTGTATACTCTATCCATGACGTACCAGAGCATGTGTACATAAAACTGTATACTCTATCCATGACGTACCAGAGCAGGTGTACGTAAAACTGTTTACTCTATCCATGAAATACCAGAGCAGGTGAACGTAAAACTGTATACTCTATCCATGAAATACCAGAGCAGGTGAACGTAAAACTATATACTCTATCCATGACGTACCAGAGCAGATGAACGCAAAACTGTATACCCTTTCCATTACGTACAAGAGTAGGTGAACGTAAAACTGTATAATCTATCCATGACGTACCAGAGCAGGCCTAGATGTACATAAAGCTGAATACTCTATCCATGACGTAACAGAGCAGGTGTACTTAAAACTGTATAATCTATCCATGACGTACCAGTGTAGGTGTACGTAAAACTGTATAATCTATCCATGACGTAACAGAGTAGGTGTACGTAAAACTTTATAATCTATCCATGACGTAACAGAGCAGGTGTACTTAAAACTGTATAATCTATCCATGACGTACCAGAGTAGGTGTACGTAAAACTGTATAATCTATCCATGACGTACCCGAGTAGGTGTACGTAAAACTGTATAATCTATCCATGACGTACCAGTGTAGGTGTACGTAAAACTGTATAATCTATCCATGACGTAACAGAGTAGGTGTGCGTAAAACTTTATAATCTATCCATGACGTAACAGAGCAGGTGTACTTAAAACTGTATAATCTATCCATGACGTACCAGAGTAGGTGTACGTAAAACTGTATAATCTATCCATGACGTACCCGAGTAGGTGTACGTAAAACTGTATAATCTATCCATGACGTACCAGTGTAGGTGTACGTAAAACTGTATAATCTATCCATGACGTACCAGTGTAGGTGTACGTAAAATGTATATACGTATTTTGATTTATAAATCATAATACACCATGTCATTGGTCTATACTGAAAAATGAACTTGTCATTGGTGAGTTGTACCTATGTTTCACGCACACACACACACACACACACACACACACACACACACACACACAATCTCTCTCTCTCTCTCTCTCTCTCTCTCTCTGTGTGTGTGTGTGTGTGTGTGTGTGTTACTGGTTTACTGACAAGATTTTTTGGGTGACAATATATTTTTTGAACAACTTCGTACACATGGATATTTTCATCAACACTAAGGTTTACAACATAAAAAAGTGTTTATATTACAGGGTAGAGAGAAAACGGTAATTGTCTAGTGTATAAAGAGAACATAGTAAGAACAAATATGCAGAAATATCAATATGAGAACATCTACAAGAAGGGCTGTCAATAATATTTTTGTTGAATAGGTGTGCATTGAAGGTCTTGTGTTGCACCTCAGATTTCACACATGCGAATGCGTCAAACAGTGTGAAAAATTCGTACTAAATTTTCACACATGTGTGACAAATACGTACGAATATGTCACTGTGACATTTTCGTACCCCTCGTATCCCCTTTTTACCACCTGTAAGTACCAACGAATTTTTCACATTTTCTCCCCATAGATTGATTTCTCATGAATTTCGATAGTGGATTCGCCGGCCTTAACAAAGAGTTGAGTCGAGTTATGATGTTTAACGTCCCACGTCCACGTAATGCTCAACTGGCAGGTAATTTACATTTTTGATAAATAACATGCAAATCTTGTGAAATGGCATTCCCCCTACTTTTTACAATTGCAACTGGAACCAAAGTGAGTGGAAACCAAATCTGCATTGGTATTTCATGTTTTTGCTATGTATAGGAACAGAAGCCACCTTGGATTTTGGCTGATATGCCAGACACAACTTTTGTATTACTGTTACTAAAGGACTTTTCATGCTGTACACATAATGGGTTAGAATTGGCCAATTCAGGAGAAAATTTTCAATGATTTGGTTGAAACAAACATCTTATTTGTACACTGCCTAAAATTGGGTTAACAATTTTTTTTTCAGGAAAGGTAAAACATTAGGTCATAAACTTCACAATTGACCTTGACCTCATTTTGAAGGTAATTATAAGAATATTTCAAAACTGAAAACCCCATGTCATTATCTGATCAAATAGTGAAGATATAACAATTTCAGCATTTTTTTTTGCATCCGTGACCTTGACCTTTGAACCCATAACCTTTCTCTATACATCAAAATAGTAGTTGAATTAATATCTACAACATTCTAATATATATGCCTATAGAAAATGTTAATAGTTTTCAAGATAATTAACCATTTCAGTATTATTTCGTACCTGTGACCTTCACCTTTGAACCCCTGATCTTAATCTATATATCACAATGATCGTTTCATCAATACCAACACTATTCTAATATACATGCCTATACCAAAAAAAATTATAGTTTTTGTGTTAATTAATGTTTTTGATTTTGTTTTGATCTGTGACCTTGATCTTTGAACCCATGACCTTTTTCTATACATCAAAATGTTCGTTGTATTAATACCTACAATATTCCAATATACATGCCTGTACAAAAAGGTTATAGTTTTTAAGATAATGAACCGTTTCAGTATTATTTAGAGTCCGTGACCTTGACCTTTGAACCCATGACCTTAATCTATACATGAAAATGTCCGTTGCATCAATACCAACAATATTCCAATATACATGCCTGTACAAAAAGGTTATAGTTTTTAAGATAATGAACTGTTTCAGTATTGTTTTGCTTCTGTGACCTTGTCCTTTGAACCTGTGACCTTTTTCTATACATCAAAATGATCGTTGTATTAATACCTACAACATTGTAATATTCATGCCTATACAAAAAAATTATAGTTTTCAAGATAATGAACCATTTCGGTATTCTTTCGTGTCTGTGACCTTGACCTTTGAACCCATGACCTTAATCTATACATCAAAATGATCGTTGTATTAATACCTACACCATTCTTATATACATGCCTATACAAAAAGTTTATAGTTTTCAAGATAATGAACCGTTTCAGTATTATTTAGCATCTGTGACCTTGACCTTTGAACCCATGACCTTTTTCTATACATCAAAATGACCGTTGCATCAATACCAACAATATTCCAATATACATGCCTATACAAAACGTTTATAGTTTTCAAGATAATGAACTGTTTCAGTATTGTTTTGCTTCTGTGACCTTGACCTTTGAACCTATGACCTTTTTCTATACATCAAAATGATCGTTGTATTAATACCTACAACATTGTAATATTCATGCCTATACAAAAAGTTTATAGTTTTCAAGATAATGAACCGTTTCAGTATTATTTAGCATCTGTGACCTTGACCTTTGAACCCATGACCTTAATCTATATATCAAAATGACCGTTGCATCAATATCAACAATATTCCAATATACATGCCTATACAAAAAGTTTATAGTTTTCAAGATAATGAACTGTTTCAGTATTGTTTTGCTTCTGTGACCTTGACCTTTGAACCTATGACCTTTTTCTATACATCAAAATGATCGTTGTATTAATACCTACACCATTGTAATATTCATGCCTATACAAAAAGTTTATAGTTTTCAGGATAATGAACCGTTTCAGTATTATTTAGCATCTGTGACCTTTACCTTTGAACCCATGACCTTAATCTATATATCAAAATGACCGTTGCATCAATATCAACAATATTCCAATATACATGCCTTTACAAAAAGTTTATAGTTTTCAAGATAATGAACCGTTTCAGTATTGTTTTGCTTCTGTGACCTAGACCTTTGAACCTATGACCTTTTTCTATACATCAAAATGACCATTGTATTAATACTTACAACATTCTAATATATATGTCTATACAAAAAGTTTATAGTTTTCAAGATAATGAACCGTTTCAGTATAATTTTACGTCTGTGACCTTGACCTTTGAACCCATGACCTTAATCTATACATCAAAATGAATGTTGCATCAATTCCAACAATATTCCAATATACATGTCTATACAAAAAGTTCATAGTTTTCGAGATAATAACTAAAATCAGAAAGGTAAAAAATTAGGTCATGACCTTCACAATTGACCTTGACCCCATTTTGAAGGTAATTACAAGAATATGTCAAAACTGAAAACCCCATGTCATTATCTGATCTAATAGTCAAGTTATATCAATTTAAAACAATTTAAAGCTATTTTACGATTTTTGCAAAATTAAACGCAAAAACGCGTTACCTATTTTTTGTCAGAATTCCACAAAATGTACAAACATAGAGGTTAAGACCATCTAGAAGCCAAATATCAAATCAGATTTTGCCTTCAATGACTGCTTATGGCGAAGAAGATTTTTTTAGGTTTTTTTCTATTTTAGTAACGGCAGCCATCTTGGATATCTAATCGCCATGATTTGTACAATCTACAGTGAGACTCTAGCAAGGATCTTGCACAGCAAATTAGGTTTCAAAAGGCCTAGTAGTTTTTGCTGTTAACGGACGCACGCACGCACGGACGCACGCACTCACGCATCATGCCAATAGCTCATCTGGCTAAAGCCAGTTGAGCTAAAAACCAACTAATCGACTTTCTTATGACATTCCATTCCATAGATGTTTTTTTGTTCTTGTGATTTTTGGAAGTTAACCTGTTGGAAGGAGTCCTTGTCTAATATGGACAAAATTTTAAGTCTAAATGGTGTACAATTTAGACGGGCTCTCACAAATATATAACAATTTAAATTGGATATTTGGCAGTATTACATATTGATGTGAATTCCTGACAGAAGTACTTATCCATTATAAAAGAAACGAATAGTCTTTAAATAATTACATTCAGAAAACATGTGTATCAGATATAACACATAAACTTCTCCTAAACAAAAAGGTGTTCAACAAACCGATCCAGAAAAGTTACCCTACAGCAAATGGACTGGGTCATGGCATGTGAAAACAGTCATGCTATGACTTGTAGAATTCAAGACCAAAAACTCCAATCTATCAGTCAAGATAATAACTTGTTTACTCATAGAATGCTGATGTGTCCTCATTGAATGTGTCTTCAATGACTTGTATATAAAATAATTGAACACATTTTTTATTTCATTTAGTGAAAAAATGGACATTAACAAACTTTGAAATATCCACCCGTGTATTCTGTCTGCTTCACTGTTTCACTACCACATATTTGCCCTCTTTTATATTTTTAGATTACATCACGGAAGTCATGGAGGAATTGGTGCGTTTGAGAGAGCTTTTTGCCACATATGCTGCTTCTGTACATCAGCTGCCAGCCAACTCTTCGGAATATGCTCTACGAGTTGTAAAGGAAGATGTCGTCTTAACACACAGGACTCGCTTCAACAGGAATTAACCAAACTTAAAAACACTTTAAAAAACACATAAGGACATGTTTATATAAAAACTGACTTCCATCTGCTGCAAGAAAGAAAACAGCATGATTCAAGACCCTTTAATATCATTACAAAAAAAACATAAATACTGGTACAACATATTTTTATTCAATTATTGTCAATATTGCTGCACCATATAGGAAAAGAAAATACATAGAAGACAGAAATGAATTATTTTGTATATTTGGATTTAAAAAAATGTAATATTACAATGTATATACACGTAGTCTGGAAGTGCCTTACTTAAAGTTGTGTGTCACTATGTACATTCCGTTGCAGAAAAACTACTCCCCCATTCTAACATCTATTTTAAGCCTCGATGGCATCATGTCAACGCACTAATTAACTATTTAATAGTTTCTTTGATATTTAAACCCAGTATAACTTTCAGAAGGAAAAATATGTCCGATTTTAGTAATTGCACATGCAGGGATCACACGTCTGTTCTTTTTCCCCAGTTTGTGCCATGTCCAAGGTACAAATTTGCGATATGCAATATATCTGAAGTAACCTGCAACAAAAATGTTTAGCAACAATATTACTATACAATGTTAATAGTTATAGAAAACAGTCAAAATACTTTGTACTGCTTTTTAAGTTGTTCCTATGGTTTTATTACATCAAGATGTTTTTGTATTGTTAAATTATACAGTTGATACCTATACTAAGTATGTGTGCTATATGTAATTCACTGTTTGGTGTGTTCTGTGAATGCATGTACTGATCATGAATTTGATACTGATAATTGGTATGGTATAAAAGTACGGTATAAATTATTCAACAGTTGTTTTGTGAAATTGTACGGTTTCAGCAGGTGTGTGTGTGTGTGTGTGTGTGTGTGTGTGTGTGTGTTACATGTTCTATGTGTAGGTCAACTGTTTTGATGTGTGCGCTGTGAATGTATGAACGGATTATAAGAGAGTTATTGTTAATTGTTATGGTACAAAATCAATCATAAATTAATGAAAAAAATGTAATGTGTTTCTTACTCATGTACAGTATACTCATCTCCAACAGGACCATAATCACCCAAAAACACATAAAAGGCTATGCTTTTAAGACATGCCTATATTTAACAGTTGGCGTGCAATCCTTCATGCTGTGTGATGCAAGTTAGATCACCCATCATATCAGCACAGGCAGGGAATGTCGTGTAGCATTTACATTCCCTTTCTGTGGGCATCACTATACAGTTGGAACAACTGCACCTATAGAATTTTTTATAATTAAGGAATGATTGTATTTTTTTTTCTATCTATGGGGTCATAGATAAAATTATTTGGTGCACGCGGCATAAAACCGCGAAGCCGTTTATGCATAAGCGTGCATCAAATCATTCCTTATAATTAAATTAAAAAATAAGTTCAATATTCATAACATTCATGTAATCTTTTATTAAATTATACACATGAATAAAAAAACCAGCGCATTAATCTAAAAGCGGAACACAGCTGATTGCCAATGGCAACCGCCGGTAGCTAGCCTTGCATGAACATTTTCTGCACAATATGACGTCATGTAAACGATACGTCAATGCGTCATCGGAGAAATAAAAGAGTAATTCCGGCATGCTTTAAAAAAATCTGTCTATGGGATCATAGATATAAAAATTTACAACACTGGATAGTATTAAAATTTAATTATTTCTAGATGTTATATACGATACAAAACAGAACTTGGAAAGTTCAGTCTTTAGCCTTTGGTTATTCTAAACGTTTTCTATATTTAGTACATCATAGGAAAATGCTCCATGATGCAACCAGTATTTTAGCTATAAGTAATGCAGGAATGATAGTGCACAATTAATATGCAATGTTTTCAATGGCAATGAGAACCAGTGATCTAATGTATGGATTAGTCATGTAGATGTAATATTGCAAAATGATCTACAGTATTCCAGTATTATTGCCAAGTCACAGAATGTTAAGTCATTAATGGTGACAAAAATGCTAGACCAGCTTACTGCAATAATAATTATGATATTCTTATAATGACCAAATTATGCACAGACAGGCAGTAAATTTTGCACAACAATGTTATTACAACAAAATCTATTAAAATACAGACATAATAAAATCTGATGGAAGTCAACATATCATGGCACCCCCTTACATAAGCACCGTCCATGTTCATTTTTGATAGCGATATCATGATGCTGAAAAGGTCTAATAATAAACTACAAATGTACTAAATTAATATTTTTGGTGCATTTCGTAATCATCATTTTGTATAAATAGAAAATGAACAACAACATAAATAAATAAATATATATATATATATATATATATATATATATATTATATAATATATATATATATATATAAGTGAAAAAGATTCATACAGAAATACGAGGACACAAAATTACTACCTACCATTCATCTGCACTCACAGCTTGGCCATGATCTGCAGAAAAATCTGCTTCTGACTCGCTGCTCTCTTCACTGGAATCTGTAAAATCTGATTCCTGGGCTTCAAACTGATATGGCCTAACTTCAAAAGTAAAATCTTCCATCATCCTTCATAAATATTCATAAATATGATAATATACCGCTCAACTGTACGGGCTTCTAGTTACTATACAGTTTGGATAACTGCGTCACTTCCGGTTTTGCGCTCTTTCACTACCAAAAAGAGATAACACCGCATTTTCAACAGTTTTGGGACTTTATTTTAGGCTTTACAAAAATCATAGATGATTTTTAAAATAATTTGTAGTAAAATCGACTATTTATTATATTTTTTTCATAAAATAATACTAAAAAAATTTAATTTTTGGTGACTGGTGACCTTTAAGCTTGCACCAGACGAGTCTGTCCAACATACAAGATGGCCGCCGTTATTTTAAATAGCAAAAATGCAAACGCAGCGAGTTTTATGAGATTCTCTTTAACCTAAGTTTTCAAATGAGGTATAATAGTAAGTCAATTCTTTGAAAATCCTCTCTTCTGAAACTATTGGGACAATGACAAGCTAATTTAGTGTAGAAGATCCCTAGGAGAGCTAAATTAAAGTTTGTTGCAGATGTCCCTGTTCGACATCCAAGATGGCCGTTGATACTATAAATAGCATAAATGCAAAGGTAGCCATTGTGAATTCAGTTTCAACTGATTTTGTTCATAGAAAGACGAAAGCATGACATTATACATACATGTGTATGTAACAGGTTTTTATGAAAAAAATCGACACAATTATTATGAATTATGCAATTAAGATGATATTATTAATACTTTCTTCAAAAATCTTTGAAACTGTAATTTGGCATGATGACAAGAACTATAATGCTATTTCACTTAAAATTTGCTTGCTGTAACTGAAATGCATAAAACTGCTGGTCTGTTGAACCACACGGGTCTTTTGTTTCTGAATAAAAAAAATGTGAGTTATGAATTTCAGTTCTAATGTTAAGCCTATGATGATGCATGGTAAAATACTATTTAACATTACACGATATACTTTATCTAAACTTGAGGAAAAAGTGTAATTCTTTCTAAAGACGCGTTAGTTTAGTAAAATGATCTCGGACAAGGATTGTGCAAAATCAAACAAGAATGTATAGTCCGTGGGCTAGGTGGACCCACAGTGCACCCCCCCCCAGGATCCTCCGACACCACCTTTATTTTTTGGTACCTTAGGGTGTCTAGTAATGGAATCAGGATGTCCCCCAGAAATAAATTGGGATGCTCTTCATGTAAAACTTTAATATTTAAGATTACCTGAAAGTTTTCAGTAAATTTCTCTATTAGGGGTAGGGGAACGTTTTTATCTTTGTTTTCAAAAATATTATGCAGATACAGATCATATTTGGTATCATTGTAAAGGAAACATGTCAAGCTTTTATAAAATACAAAGTTGGTTGATGTAGCTGCTAATATGTCGTCACCTTGACGTCATAAACACAAGTTTTGAGGAAAACGCTATAAAATCGTGTCAATTTATCCTTTATAGAATTATTTCTGTGCAGCATAATTAAACACATTAAGACAAAGTATATTTTCCATTTATTTAATGAGTTGTAGTTATAAATGATCATATATTCTCATCTTAAAAAACAGACACCACTCTATTAGAAAAAATATATTAAAGATACCCATTTATTTTTTTTTAAAAAAAATGATCGAAACGGAGTAGGGGAACGTTTTTATCTTTGTTGTCGATGATATTATGTAGATATAGATCATATTTGGTATCATTGTAAAGGGAACAGCTTCAGTTTTTATAAAGTACAAACTTTATTGATGTAGCTATTACTGTGGTGTCCATGACGTCATAAACTCAATTTTGAAGGAAAACGCTATAGAATCATTTAAAATTATACTATATGAAATTATTTCTGTACAACCCAATAAAACACATTGAGACACTGTATGATTTTCATTTACTTCATAAAATGTTGTTATAAATGATCATAATACTCATTTCAAAGAAAAGACGCCACTCTGTTATGAAAAATATATTAATTTAAAGATACCCTTTTATTTAAAATTGATCGAATTTTAAAATTAATAGTTTTCACGATTAAAGTGACCCAGTATGTTTCTTTGTATCATCATCATCATCATCATCATCATCATCATCATCATCATCATTACCATCATCATCATCATGGCATCATCATGGCATTATCATCATCATCATCATCATCAATTTTTTATACATTCATGACAATACAAATTTACAAAAATGCTCAACATCATCACCCATTATTCTATAGCTAACAAACAGCTTAATTAATAATCTTAGTTTGAGAATGACTTTAGTTCTAATCATTGCCATAGTGATTTAGCAGTTGTTTTAATGGTTGAGATGTGCCACATGATTGTTATTTGCATCTAGAGCAGTGGAAACCTAACACACGTGTGACTTCTGACGTAGGGTAGTCGTAGCGAAAAGGAAACATATAGAATAAATCTCTTTTGTCTCACTATCAAGACTCTTGCAGTGCCTTCTCTTAGCAACATTCAGAAACTGTACAGGTGAATTTGTGGGAGGTTTCCCAGCAGCTACAGTCCCAGAGATGCAGTTCCGTCATGTTTTCAAACATTCATAAGCAAAATCATAGAAATTTTCTAACATTATCATCCATTATCCTTATAACATATGCTTCATCAGTACAATGTGTTATAAGACAACAAGCTGTGCCATTAATTACTTTACTTTGACATAGTTCAAATAGTTCCTTGAACAATATATGGCCATCACCATATTTTTCCAATTGAAGCGATTTTGTTCCGCCTCTTTTATTTCTCACCAAGAGCTTTGGTCTTCTGCTCTAACACTTGCCCTTTGGTGGTTTTCTGAGCGTATGTCTAATCCAGTTCCACCGTTTCTACACCATATAAGAGGGACGATTTTACATTTGAGTTGAATATTTGGTTTTTGTTCTTAGTGGCAGACTAGCTTTCCATATGTTTCTTTATAATTTTGAATGCTTTTCTGGATATTGTTATTCTTGTCTTGATGTCCTGTTCTGTTTCTTCTTCAGCACCAATCATGCTCCCCAAGTAACAGAGCTCAATTACCTCTTCAATTTATAACTATCTTAATTTATACCTTTTGTTGTATTGTTGTTCAACGTTTTGTTTTGTTTGAGCTGATCTTCAGTCCAGTGTTTAAAACTGTTTCGTTTAGTAGTGTGGTCTTTATCCACATTTTATTTAATGTGAGGGCCAATAGGCAGATATCGGCGAAGCCCACATATTCTATCTCGGGTGTTAGTGTCCATTGTATTCCATTTATTGCAATTAAAGATGATTCGTGTTTGTATACAGCTTTGACATACTCCTGTATTCATATGAAAACTTGGGGATAGTTTTCTCTATTGAGACCTTAACAAATGTACACTTAGTATTTATAAAGGTATAATGCAGATTGTCATTCTACTAACTGTTCTATACCTGGGCATGGCAATTTGGTCTGTGTAAGATTTTTTTCCTAAAACCAGCTTGTTTTGTTCAGAGCACCTAGTACCTCTTCTATTCCATCTTTTAGTCTATGTAGGATGATCTTTGACAGTATTTTCTCAGCTACATTGGGTAGTATGGTGCCTCTCCAGTTCTTACATCTCCATAATCTACCCTTTTTGTAGTTTAATGAGATACCGTAGTCCATCTCCCATTGTGTTGGAATAATTTCTCTTATCCAGATGTTGCACAGTAATAATTTAGATATTTATTTAGGTCCTAAAGCTTTTCCTTTTTCAAGTTGATTTATACTTTTTTATTTCTTCATTTGTTGGCACCCCTTCCTTATTTTATTATTAAAGGTATGTGGTGTTATGTCCAATATTTCTTATGGAGGTGGTCTTTTTGGTATATAGTTAAAATGTTCAGCCCATCTTTCCTCTGTTGTGATAATTTTTTCCATCCTTTCCTTACACCGGTCTGTCTGTGTTTGCTGGTTTACCTGTGTGTTTCTTTGTTGTTAGGTATAGATCTTCTAAGTTACTCCCATTAGCTACTATTTTTTGTGCGGTTACAAGATTTTCCATCTTTCATATATTTTCGTTCATCACTTATTTGTTCCTTCATATTTCTTCCTTTGCCTCCCCATACTCCCTTCACACTAATATTTTGCTAATCTGGTTCTGCTATTTGTTATTTTCTCTTGCATTTCCTTGTGATATTTGTTTCCTCTGACAACCATATTCTCTGTGTCGTTATACCTGTATGCCCTTTTTATGACATCCCAGCTCTCATTATTATCACCCATAGCTGTTAAAGAATAAAACCTGTTCTTCAGACTAATCTTAATTCTTCTTTCTCTTCCAGTTGTTTCAATTTTCTAACATTAAACTCCTATTCTGTTTTTCCAGGATTTATTTGGCTGCTTTCATTTTCATTTTTTATCTTTGTTATGATAAATTGGTAGTTCGAGTTGACATCTGTTCCATGCATTGCCCTGACATTGAATAGACTCCTCCTACATTTTTCTATAGTTATATGGTAATTGTTTTTTCTGGTTATACCGATGTTACTTTATGGGAATCTTTGTGTCAAAATACTGTATCTCATTGTAGTGATAAAGCATAAAGATAATAAATAATATCTTTGTGAAGTTCGCTACAACTAGTCAGCGGCAGAAATCGCATTTTAGGTTTCCACTGCTCTAGCTGCATTTAACAATCCTGTGTCATATGACTACCATTAAAACACCTGCTAAATCACCATTGGTAATACTTTGAACTAAAAGTCACTCTCAAACTAAGATTATCAATTAAGCTTTTTGTTAGCTATAATGGGTGATGATGTTGGACATTTTAGTAAATTTGTATTGTTAAAAATGTATGAAAATTGATGATGATGATGATAATGCCATGATGATGATGATGATGATGATGATGATGATGATGATGATACAAAGAAACATACTGGGTCACTTTAATCGTGAAAACTATTAATTTTAAGATTCGATCAATTTTAAATAAAAGGGTATCTTTAAACTAACATATTTTCCATAACAGAGTGGCGTCTTTAAAATAGTCTGGTGGAAATAAATTGAAATTTCACAATAGGGGGACATGAGTGTTCAAAGCTGGCAACATAGCTGTCTTATATCATTATAGGTTAGGGGTCAAGAATCAACCTGTTGCCAAGCTGATCGACCCTTGGTTTAGTAGATAAAAGGTCAAAGGTCAGATAGTGTTTTTTCCCAAAAATTAATCTTTATTAGTTTATAGCTGTCCAAATACTAGTATATACTTTCTGAGATTTAAATAAATCAAATAAATCTGTTCTCATGCAATCATAGCATTTCATGTATTTTAACATTGACTAGGAAGCTAGCTAATTGAGATTGTTTAGGCTAAAATTTAAATATTTCAATGTTATTTTCAAAATTCTGACACAAGCTTCAAGATAGAATAAAATAAAAGTATACATTCAACATCAAAGCATGAATCAAAATACCAAAATATAACATTTTTGTAAATACATGACTGTGATTAAAACAAATATATTGTTTAAACCCAGCTGATAATTTGAAAATTATTAAAAGTTTAAAATCAAAGTACTGCAAGTACTGTAATCGGCAAGGCATAGTCACGAGAATCTCTGGAATATATCAGTCACATCTAACGATTTCTTTTCATTCATCGATATCACTATCTGTGGCATTATCATTCAAATGGTTCAACCAATCAACGGTTCAACGGTCCCATTGCAATTGCATACAGCCACCCACTTTAAATTATATGCACATCTTGTACATGTACTTGTACTGCAACATGATTTATATTTACATTTCAGCAATGCATGACATGATTTTGGTAAAGGTTGTTTTCTCGTTAAAAAATCCCCTACTGCAGAATAATTGGTATAGCGCTCACTCTCTGTATGTGGTGAGTCCTGGGTTGAACCCTAGTTGGGTCTGACCAAGACTTGAAATAAGGTAGTGACTGTTCTTTTGCCAAACACTCGTTTATTAGAAACGAAAGTCACGCGATCCTTTGAGAGAGACATTAAAAACCGATGCCCCGTGCCAAGTCGGGTGTAACATGTTAAGGAACTTTTCCTGCACATTTCCCTAAGTTCACTGCAAAGGTCAAAATTTCTGCCACTTCACCTATAGCTGGTGACATCTTAATATGACTGAAATACGTAAAAGCCCGTAAAACCCCATGCAATCAATCAATTTATAATTTTCTCATTAAAACTGTTTTGAAGTCACATTCAGACTCGCACTAACTTAACTGTCCGAGAATAATCTTGAACATCAGGACAATACTTAACTTGAGTCCAAAAAGTTAAGTTTTGTTCATGATCCTTTGACCTGTAATTGTCTTAGAAATGTTAAAGTTAAAGTTCAAAGTAAGATTTAAGCCAAAAAAAAAAAATAATAATAAGTTTAATTTGTGAAAAAACCTCAGATTTAAGTATAAAAACTAGTATTGTTCGTGGTCCTGTTGCCAGATGACAAGACAAAATTGGTACCGAAAAGTTTATGGTGGATCACAAAACAAGGTCGTTTTGAAACACAAACACAAAAGCGACATTGGGGATGGATAGGTCACACCATCAAGACACCTGCCAACAACATCACAAAACTTTGAAATGGAACACACAAGAATCAAAGACACCTTGAGACAAGTTCAGAGGGGGTAAAATTGCGCAGAACAGAGCAATTTGAGGGATTTAGTCGATGGACTAACCTCCACTGGGAGTTACAAGGCATACAGTACGCATGTTAGTGAGACTAGCACCATCCGTGTCCTACAGGTGACGGGAGATCCGGAAGAAATACCAGGTATAACTAAATGCAGCCAAACAGCAGTTTAATAGTGTGAACGTTGAATATGTAGGTCGGTTGCATATGATGTTGGAAGCAAATTTTGTTTAAACAATATTTTATTCACAAAAAGCAATACAATTGTACATTAACATACATATACATGAAGAAAAGGATTCGAGAACAAGACCAAGGTCTTATATTAACTCGTCTCCACAGTCTTTGCTTAGAATACATAAACTTATAAGATCAGGAAAGCAAGTTGAAGAATTAAATATTGCATATAATATTGTTAAATTTAGATGATATGAGAGAGAGAGAGAGAGTTACTGACAAAATCTTTTGGATAATAATATATATTTTTGAACAACTTTGAAAGCATAGATATTTTCATCAACAGTAAGGTTTACAACATCACCATATAATAAAAATTTATAGTTATATTATAGGGTAGAGAGAAAATGGTTTGTTGACGTAATTGTCTATAAAGTGGGCATTTTAAGAAGAAATGCTCAGAGGATTCAATATGACCACATCTACAAAAAGGGTTGTCAATAATATTTTTGTTAAATAGGTGTGCATTGAGAGTGCTACATTCCATTCTTATTCTGGCGTGGTAAATTTGTCCTAGACGTGAACCGCTTTGAAAGTATTTTGGAACAGCATTACGTTTGTCAAAATATTTTTTGAAAACTTGTATTGATTCATCGTTGCGAATGTTAGTGGGTATTGAATTCCAGTAACGAACGGTGCAGGGCAAGAAAGAATTAAAAAAAGATGTTGAATTACATAGAAACGTATGAAGATTTTCTCTATTTCGAGTTGGATAAGAGTGTGTTTCAAGATAACTGTGAGGTACTATATTTGAAAGGTATTCTGGAGATAGTCCATGGTACATTTTATAAAATAAAATAAGTCTGTGTTTCTTATTTCTTATTTTGAAAGCAAATTTTCAATTGTACTTTTCCCCTGAGAGGAACAGTTTACATCGTAGATGAGAAATCCTCGCTAGGTAATTCAGTGAAAGCATCTGCACTCACAAGTTCAGAAAAGTTCCCTCTTGCAAGAGTGGGAAGAAGACCTGTGTTTTCCTTGGAAACACGGGATGCTGTATTTAGAATGTCCAGAAAGTTAATTGACAGTCTTACAGTCTGTAATTGCATGGAATACCGGGAGCTTATTCCTCTCTAGAGGTGATAATTTTATGCTATGAACAGGGACGAACTTTAGATGTCCCAGTCTGGAATCATACTTCCTCATTTAAGAGCAACAGAAGAATAAGGTCATCAGTATCACGACAGACACCAACTGTTCTTTTATAGCCTTGCATGTAAGCATCAGCACCATGGGGAACAATTCTAGTATCGGCTTCCTTGTGTAAGGCTTTAAAAACGGTTACACTCTCTCCTCTGTATGAAGTAAACATGCTGTCTGTTAGACCCCTTGATACCCTCAGCTAAGCTAAGAAGTGTCTTGGATTACTACGAGATCCTATTTGTTTTCTTGGTGACTGATAAAATATTACCAATTTGATGGCAGAGGGACATTTTAATTATCAATAATTCTTCTAACAGAACGGGGACCTGATCCTCTTTTATCTCTAGATGGTTTCACCTTTTATGGATTAGTTGTTATATCTATCATAATGACATCAATTTTAATACATTTATCTTTCGCGTGGATAAAAACAGTTTGTGCGTTTCCTAACTCGCCGAATGTATTGATGCCTTTCCGTTATCCCAGTGCTACAACTAAAGTTTGACCATTAATTATTTTGGTAGTAATGTCTCCATGCAAACTTCTTCCTCAGGGATATTTTGAAGATCCGACTCGTCGGCTGCAGATAACAAGGGTCCTGATGTATCGGGTATAGAAAGCGACACTGGGAATTGTTCGTGTTTCAACAGTTCACTAATATTTCCATCAGAAAATGAGAACACACTTGATAGTATTATACAGATAGTCATTATAGCTAATCAAATCTTTCAGTACCACCAGTACTTTGATTTCTTTCTTTTTTTTTTTTTTAAAGTAGATACTTATATAAATACGGGCAATATGATTCAGTAAAATTATTTTAACAGAAGTCTAGAGTTTTGTTAAACAATTTCAAATGCACAAATGTGTTTATACTAGTATTTATTTGCCAAAATTAATCATATTTGTAAAGGTCAAATTTGTGCAAGCGTCTAATCTTATTTTTCATGGAAAACTTTGAAAATAAGCGACTGAATTAGTTGGATATGACTTTCTATTAATTTGAAGATACCACTTACATATTTAGAAGACAAAATGTATAAAGAAAAACTTCTGTAAGCCACCTTGGATTTGTGTATAGGTCAATATGGGCATTTTCGCTTGAACTTTGCACCCATTGACCTTTAGCTGCCACCACAATGGCCCCTGGGTGAAATCTTGCTTGGCAACAAGCTGATTCTACCAAAGTAAAGTTCAAAGAAGATTATGACATAACTTGCCACCTTTGAACACGTTGTCCTCCCTACATCGAAAAATAAGCGGTTTTTTCAAAATCCTCTACCAGACTAAACGTTTCTTAAGTTCGTCCCTAAGTTCATTTCTAAGTTTGAACTTAGGAAAGTGTTAGGAAATGCGTAAGTTCAAACTCTTGCGTTTCACGAACGTGTCTTATGCCTTTCCTAAGTTAGGAAAAACTTATGAATAAAATTACCGGAACACCTAGTGTATTTAATATATATAATAACTTACATTATAATTTTTTAAAAATCAAGTATTACTGTACATTCAAACATTAACATTTACTGATGGAATGAATATTATAACACATACATCGTTACATTTATGTAATTGTGAATAATTGATTCAAATTTTTTATTTTCTAATTATTTCATAACTGAACTTCCTCGTCGTCTACACATGTGCGTTTGCATAAATTTCACACTGTATTATAATGCATGCTTATATTCAAATTATTTTCACTGGTGAGATGTATACGGATGTACAAACGAATATTTCATACATGTACATACTGAAGCATGAGTATAGCTATCATTTCACTTAATTTCGCCGAATAAACTGTATATTTTGTAATTGTTAATAGTGAAATATTGAAATTAACAACATATCACACAGTAAAAGTGCTACTTTTGATTTTTTATGAAATAATACATTTAAAAAGCAAATTGTCATGTTCACAATTTATAAGTATATAAGACGATTTCATTTTCTTACGAATCTTGTGTAGCCTTGTGACAGAGAGGTGGTCGGTCATTTAATTTCATATTCCTGATTTGTGTCCAAAAGACGTTTGCTAAAAAAAGACTTACTCCGTTTAGTTTACTATGTCAATTTGTTGGCAAATAGATTCATACTGGACTTAATCAATGAATATAAGATTCATTTAAAAAATAAATATAAATGGAAAATATAAAAGTATCCTATGATAAACACGATACACTATGTTCCAAGCGCTAAAAATTCACTTAAGAATTGGCTATGATAAAAAGATTCTCCATAAATGACAATCTCTTGATTTTCATAATTCTACCAGTTTCTTAAAATGACAAAATGTTCATATTTTATTCAAATACGCTGACCTTTAAAGTATATTTGACATCTTGAAAATTAAAACTGGAATAAGGTGTGATTTTGAATGACGCACGGGATTCCTGTGTGACGTTTCTTCGAAGTCGGTAGTTTTTACTGTAATTAACTGTAAATTGCAAATAGAAAGTAAAATGTCACTTTCTTACTCCAGTCTTTTATATATATATATATATATATATATATATATATATATGTATTGATTGACAATATATTTCTGACTTTGACCGGCCGTCCGTCTTGAAGTACCATTATTGACTCAAGTTTCGAAACATAAGTCGTTGTTATTCTGGTATTAGAAGAAATAGTGTTTTCTTTAAATCTATATTGTTTAAGCTACTCGATAGACAGGCCAGTATTATTTGACAGATAACATTTTTGCTTTGTTTGGCAACAAACAATCTGTATACCAATATGCACACATTCGAATTTAAAGGCCGCCGTTTCGGTATTTAAGATTATGTTTATTTATTTATTTATTTATTTATACAAAGATGAACTGTATATATATAACAATGTAAACACAAACATGAATATTTATATGGGCCTATAAACGAATACAACCTATCCTACTAATTTCGTGAGTTTGAAATAAAAGATACGGCTGATTTTTCAGGTTTAGCCTCATATTTTGACTTGTACTAATTATGAAACCAACAAAAGGCTAAACTTGAACCTATATGACAAACGTGGTCACTTCAATTTTTCTATTATCAGCTTTACTTTTCTATTCAGTAATATTCCTGCTTTTACTGCTTATAGTATATTTGTTTCATAGTCATTACGCTATGGTAAAGCTTGTATACGAGAATTTTATACAATGCAGTAAACCGCTTACAACTAAATTGTTGAGCTCAAGGATATTGCAAGCCTAGGCCTATCTAGGCCCTGAAAAAGTTTCATAGACGTCATCACAGTATTGTTCATAAGTATGACGCAGTATACACTAGATAGTCCATGTGCTTTTCATTCCCAATTTTGATTACACACGTGATTGGCGTTGCTTACCCATTGGAGCGGCTTACCCATCCGGAGCATTCGACCTAGTAGACGCTTACGTGTTTACCTTAATTTGTCACTTTTTAAAGTATTTTCTTTGTTTTTGAATTGCGATTAGAGGATTGGCCGTTTTTTTTAATTAAAATTAATTTTTATGCAAATGATACAAATAATATGTTTTCTATAACAGAAAAAACACAATTACGACACTCCTTCTTTTAGCCATACTTCGTACCAAATTAAGTCTTTGAAAATTTATAGCGAAAAATCTAGCAAGGGGGACATATATTTTGATTCACCTTTTCGGAAAATTAAAATTCTTAACTATGTTGTTAGTTTAAAAAACAACTTGAAGGACAAGTTGTTATTTTTCTACACCTTTCTAAATTCAGATGTTACAATTTGCGATTACCTTTTTAAAGTTAATACAACAACCCACCGATTAATACCAAGGTCATGGAAACTACACTACACCACCCCAACGGTTTAGAAAAGTCTGTTTAATTAGCCACTGGTTGACATTATGATATACCCAGACTTTCATAGACAAATGATGTAATACAATGTACTTGCTGTTAACTTAGTTACAACGCCTGTACTGTTATACAGTATAGTGCAATTGACCCCATAAACTTATCATGCTGCTTAATGCTGGTGTTGTTGATTCTGAGGGTGGTGATTGTGTTGGTAATGGTATTTGGAAGCTTCTAAATATATCTATAATAACTTTTTTCTATTGTAATTATGTATGTTGTCTTGTATTATGTATGCAAGTCTAATTGGGATAAGGATGTGAATTTTGTTGGAAAGGGTCGTCATATACGCTAAAATACTAATAATACATAAAATCATCAATAGCTTTATTTATTATAAACACTGCTATCTTTCAGAGAGACAATAGAAACTTGTGATTGAGGAACATTAATTTTCCTTTTAATCATTGAATACAGGCGTACAAGGGTCTGTACTTGGTCCTTTCTTATTCTTGTTGTAAATCAATGATTTTGTGATTAATTTTATTTCCATTGTTCGTCTCTTTGTTGATTACACTGACATTTGTTTTTGTTGTTGTAGTCAATGCTTCCTTTCGATCCGACAACATAAATACTATGAACAGGTCCATGCAATGGAGAGTAAAATTTGACCCTTGACGACTGAACGCATTGCCTTAACAGAGAGACATTTTACCTTACTCACGAGTATGTCTTCATTGGTCCAGAACAATAAACAAATGATACATCTCACTGTCACCTTGGTCTTATCCTTCAATCAGATGCTACCTGGTAAAAGCACATATCCATAGCTTGTACCAGAAATATTCTGCTATGTGTGTTAAAATATCAACTCGACCACAAAAACCTTTTAATTATCTATAAGTTTTTTTATTCGACCGATCCTTGAATATGGTGATGTAGGAAAATGCTCTCAAGGCTGATATTCTTGAAATTATTCAGGTTTAATTTAGACGAAATTGTTCTGAAACTACTCTTTACCAAGAACTAGGTCAAATTGAAGCTCTTATTTGTATATAAAGTAGACAAACGTTTTTTTCTGTAATTGAAATAATCAATGTTTTAAAGCTTTGAAACCGATGTTTGTCTTCATCTATAAAATTGCAACTACAAAATGTTGTATGACACATTTCATTAAAAAATAAAATGGCGGAAATCTTACTACTTTCAGAAATATCATGAAAACAGATACTTTAATATAAGTGTATATAAGTGTCATCATAGGTCTTCAAAATAAATGCAGTGTTTTAACATAGAGCAAAACCTAGATTCGTTGCCACCATTGTTCAGTCAGATTTTGGCATTATGTAGCAGCTTGACGATAAATCCTTACAAAATAAAACATAATATACTGGTATAGAGCTGTTAGTTAAGCCACTACATACAGTTGGGATAGGTAACAATACATCACGAAGGTAGAGTAACTGATGTGTAAAACGCAATACCAAACGCAGTTCCCTAGGAAACTAAATAAAACTGAATTCATCGTCCGGTTTAATTTTACCTGAATTAACAACTAAGGTATATATAGAAATAATCGTGACCAGGGTGTTATAAATTAATATTCCATAGCTGGTATTTCACCCTTTCTATCCTTTATCTTTGCACAATAAACAATATATGAGAGGATCTTTAGAAAAAAAGGCTAAACACAAAAATAAAAAAATAACTTTGCTGTTTTCGGGCTCATTAAATTCGCGTGTCACCATTTGCCAGTTACCAGAACGTATGTGTACATCTGCCAAAAGTAATTATAACACGAGAATCTCAATACTGCATTCCCGACCGAAACTCCAGTAACCTACCACGAACGTTTTATAGTACAATATTTACGGCCTACCACAAAACTTTACGTTGTGTTCAGAACTTTTTCATTCTCACCAAATCGTCATTAAATGTTGTTCAAATGAGTCATATTTTAGCTTTAAACAAATATATATCAAATGACAATGTTATAATTAATTTCTGGGCTCTCAAACATTTTTCAAACTATTGTTTTTTTAATAGTTTGTTAAAATCAAAGACCATATTCTTCAATATTTAAAAAGGAACAACCTATGTGGATTTAAACGACTCTATTTTGTTTACTTTTGAATGTTGGGCATGACTTGGGATCATTAAAATTATTTTAACTTTCCTTGACTGATCTGGCTCAAACGTCCGGTAACAATGTGATATTCAAATGGGTCCGAGTATCGAGCATGGATTGGGGTAGTCAAAATGATGTTATGCCGGATTATATCCGTGATCTAAAATCTTCAGATGGAGCGACAATATGTTACAAATAAAATTCAAGATGAAATAATTATTGTTCTGGTCTATACTAATAAGATAAATAAGTTAAAATCAAAAATAAAACTTGAAATGACAACAATTAAAGATAGTTATGTCCATTACACACCTGTTAATATGTAGAAAATGTTATCAGTAATAACGTGATATACAATATAGGTATTTTTATATACAATTAATTTTTGATTTGCTACTGTCACGACAAGAGAAAATTTTATGTTTTTCTTTTATTATTCAACTTTTTTATTTTAGTTTTTTAATTTCATATTTTTTCTGAAAAATCAATTAAATATCTTATCGACAAGGTAATTAAGATGCCAATTTTTTTTAAAAAATGAAAGGGACAACATTTACTACACAATATGTTCAATAAATATAATAGCAAAATAACTAGCAACCATCACAAGAATTGTAGTTGTGGCTGGTAGAAGGACTAAAGTATTACACCAACCCAACATATTTAATCCAGATAGTACACACCAGAATCATTGCTTTTAAATGTGACGTTTTTAATCTTATTTCAATTGCTTTTCTTTTAATTCTATATTGTATAAGTGTGAAAAAGCATTCATAAGAAAAAAACTGATGGGGATTTCAATAACTATTTCCCCATCTTAAAATGATGCCAACCAGACCAGAATACTATTGCTGAAATGTCTTGCATCATTTCAGAATGAACTAATGGTACACCATATGATAACAGGTCGACAGAAAATGGACAATCCCTACGTCTTTATGTCACAGGGACCAGATTATTTGTATTTTATATATGCAAATGTACGTAACTAGTTAAAGGTAATATAGAAGCACGTCACGGGTTTGTCACAGTATCTAGTACCATCATTACTTCCAATATAAATTTATTTTGTTATCATCCAATCGTTGTTGTGATGTGTTGTTGGTTAGTTTCAATTTCAACAAGTCATAAATACACCTTTATCTTAATATTGTGTCTCTAAAGACGTACTGTTTTATCGGAAAGGTGTATGTCTCTATTCACTCTGAAATCTTCCATACACTTAAGTGTGTTTTATAGTTGGCATTGTAATTATAACTGGAAGTTTGACTAAATCTAGATTTTGTATCAAACCAAGGAAGATAATTCATCAAGAATTTTGTCAGATTTAATAATCTAATTTAAAATAATCTTCCTGTGACATGAAGTGTGCTCTTTTATTGCAAATATAACCATAACGTTTTCTCATTTTATCGCTTATATATGATTTCTATATAAATATTTACAAAAATAAATGTTCACAACACTTTTATATACAATATTGTTGTATCAGCACTACAAACTTGAATTATAGCTCAAAATCTGGATTTTAACCAATATTTTGCCACCATTCAATTTGAAACGTTTAATAAAAGGAAGTTAACATTGTAAGGGAAACATAAAAAAAACATTAATTGTCTTACAACATTTTTTTACTCTGATTATGCATAAAATTTCTGGAAAACATCTATTGTTTATATTTTTTTAAATATTAGATATGGGTTCAAGCTTAAACCAACACAATTTAGTCTCAAATCAAAAGAGTATATATAAGAACATTTTAGTGGTTAATTTTATGCATGAACCGGGGTCGATTTTTCCAATTTCAAAAAACCAACTTGTAAATTTCACCAAGGGAGATAATTCTGTCAGATGGTACATATTAGATAGATCAGATACATGTACATACAATAAAAGTTAGTTTAATCATTCTGTCTTGTTACAGATATTACATTTTATTTTACTTATTCCTGTCTTTTTAAATTTGTGTACTGATAAAATAATTGTGCACTTTTCAGATTGAAATTGACAGCCTGTCAAATTCATTTTGACACTTCCTCTGCAGGTGTTCATATATTGATTTTTTTTATAGAATTGTGTAAATCAAACGAAACAACATTCTTCCACTCCTAAAATCTTTTTTGCATTCTGACATACATTTTACTAGTATTTAGAATATTCCAAAACATCAGTATTAATTTTGTCCTCACTTTCAAAATGCCTACTAAAGAGTACACATGCTGAGTTTGTTCAAAACGATGTCTAAAATCTCATACTACAGGTTCTTTAGCAAAGAAATTGACAAACAATGTACTAGGAATGAATTTATCAGTTACTGATGACAAATGAATTTAACCAAGAGGCAGACGAGACTTACTACAATGCATCGTTTTCTAAAAGGTTTCAAAAATAACATAAGACTTCCCATACAAGTACTAGTATTCTGCAGATCTGGGAATAATATGAAATGTATATTTTGCAATAGAAAGTCTAGAAAATGTGTGTCTGTTCCAAGTAAAATAAAAAACAAAACAAAAATATCTGGTAAAATGTGTTACAAAGGTAGTAACATAATTGTTTGATTGGTATTGGTGTTCTGAGTAAACTAAATGAGTTATTCCACTTTCCCGAATTAGCATTAGATGACCAGTCTAATCATAAGATGATGCAAATTTTGTTTCAAATAATTCAATTTCATTTTTCTAACTCTAAGTCCAAAAGAGATGTGTCGTATTTACTAAACGACTAAAATATTATAACTTTATGGAACATTTTTTTTAACTTTTCATTTTCAAAATCCGGGAAAAATTCCTTGAGATCAATATTTTGGCATAACATTTGTTTTTATACAACTGCTTTTATTTTAACTGAAAAATAATGTTACACATCGAAAATCTCTGCAAAAATGAATAAAAATGCATAAATACACAAGAAACAACAATTCAAGTTAAATGACCTCTATTTTTAAATACGTTATAAATTCATGTATTAGTGTACCAAAAATAGTATTTCTGCTACAAGGGCCATTTTGATCCCCTTATCATGGGCAGTTCTCTTTTTTTTACCGAATTAGATAGTTCCTCTAATGCATGTTGCAATTTTTTCAGGATCATTGGACATGCCTTTTCGTCTGTCCAGTGGATGTAGACTGAATCAAAGACGACAGCTTGTCGTGCAAAGGTTTGGCATTCATATTGACTATGAACGCCATTTCAACCCCGTTCTATTGTTAATTGTATGCTCAAATCCAGACAGTTTAGTCTTCCTCTGAATTAAACCACAATTTGATTGTCTTTTCCTAAAGGAAAATGTGGTGAAGGCACATTGCTGTTTGGTGGTTTTCTTGGTGTTGGTGTCTTATAGGCCATATTTTGTCTGAAGAACAGGGGTATTTTTATTTTATCTTTTAGAACCACTGGTTTGGCGCTCTTAGAATGTTTTACTGAATTTCATTGACTTTTGGAACCGAAACTGTTCATAACTGCGTGTTTGATAGTGGAAGATGAGATCATTTGATCAACAAGTGGTCCAGTAATTATTGTACTTCCTTTTGTAACTCTGGTAGCCTAATTGTGATGTTTATCACCCTTTGTTTTGATACCTTGCAAAGTAGCATGCTATATATATATATATATATATATATATATATATATATATAGTTTTTGCCTCCTGGTGTTTTTAATAAAGCATCGTTTCCCTGTTCTTGTAGTTTTCTATTCTTTCCATAATCTTTTTATCTACTTTCATGTTTTTTTGTTCTTTTTTATTGTCACTATCATCCTTTGTTATATCTTTACTGTGTCTACCTGTATCAATATTTACTTTATCTTTACTGCTATTTATAAGTTAAGTGATCGTTGAGTAGATTTTTTTGCTTTTAACAATTTAACAACGTTTATCTTTGATTCCACAATCGACTTTCCTGTGTTTTTATGTAGACGTTTGGTCTTTATCTGAACTTTTCTACCATCAGAATTGTTATTCTCTTTCTTCATATTCTTTTTGCCTTGTCGTTTTCTCGTCAGTTTTTGTAACATCCGTCTGTCTTTAACTTCTGTGTAGCCATCAATCATCACTTTATGTCCATTTCATGACATCATAAAGTGTTATATAAGCTTGTTTCATTACTTTTGTTACTCAACATTGTTTCTATTCATCGTACCAATTACCTTCTTCAGTTTGCCGATTAAAGGTTTCAACATCATTTTACTCTATATAATGTTGGCAATTAGTATTAAGATACAGTACAGACCTGTCGAAGCTTAAACACTCAACTAACGGATTAGTACCGGATCGACAGCTTATCTGGACCCCTATATCTCGTCAGCTTTTCGACGCCTGCTATCTATCTCTCGGACACTGTCAACCTCTATTTCGGCCACTTAACAGCCGAGATTCGACTCCTTTTTGTAAGCTCAGTGTTAAACCTTCGACAGATCTGTACTGTATGGCTATCTGGATTTTATCTCCGGAAACATGATAAGTTGTTCTGAAAAACGGATGTTTAAAATTAAATTCCAGGTTTTTGTTTTTTAAACCGAAAAAGAGTTCCAAACTCTCCCATAAATTGCACATTGCACATTTAATTGTTAGATTATTGGAGAAAATGTTACTACAGGTATTGTAGGATCCAATGTTCTCCTTATAGCATTTTCTGTCATCAATGTATGTATAACACCTTTAAGTATTTGTTTCCTTTTGTTTCACAGCATTTAGATCATCTACAAAATCATGTTTACGTTTTCGAATCAAATTGTCGAATTTGTAAGGTTTTAATATTGTGGTTGGGAATGTTTTGGCTTCCTTCTAGAAAGCTAAGTATTGTTATTTTAACCTTCATCTCATCATTGCTATCTCTGCATTTTTTATTTTTAAGTCTTATTTGCCAAATATTAAGTATTTGAATTTTGGTAATAGCGAAGGTTTCTTAGGTGATGGATGTTTCCCAGCCGTTTTGGTATAAACTGTCCGATGATTCACTTCGTTATCTATTTTCTTATTATTTATTTATTTATTTATTTATTTATTTATTTATTTATTATTTATTTATTTATTTATTTATGTTTTAAGCCCTTAACGAACCTATTGCTTGACATCATTGCATTTGATATTTAAATCAATTTATTTACAAATTGCAATTTAGATGTACAGATTTCCTGTTAAAACTAGGTACAAGTAAGTGAAAAATATTAATCTTTATTCAAAATTATTTGATTTTCTATGCATATGAAGAGTGTTTTACTGTCATAAACAGCGTGGTTCCTACAGAAGATTACTACAAAATACATAATAAGATATGGGAGACAGAAACGTTGCCAAGGACATGTAAAAGGACTAATTGGTAAGATATTCAAGAAAGGAGAATTGAAAAACTATAACAACTGGTGTGGGGTGGCATTACTATCAGTCTTTAGCAAGGTTGTTAGATGTATGGTCATTGACAGGATTAAGAAAGGACTTGACAAGAGACTCGGGAAGGAACATCAGGATTAAGACCAGGGACAGGATATTTATTCCGAGGAACATACTGGAACAAGCAAATGGATTAAGAGCTTCTCCAATATACACATTTTGTGGACTTTGAAAAGGCATTCGACTCAGTGTATAGGGAGAGCCTTTCGACGATAATGAAGAACTATGGGTTTCCAACCAAAATCATCAATGCTATAAGAGGGATGTATGAGAGATTTAAATGTGCTGCCATTGAAGAAAATAAAACATCAGAGTGGTTCGCTATTAAAAATGGGTGTAAAGCAGGCATGTGTAATGTCAGAGTTTCTCTTTCTACTAGTTATAGATTGGATTATGAAGAAGACAATAAATGAAGTGAGAAGAGGAATAAGATAGGACTTTAAAACATCATTGGAAGATCAGGAGTTTGCTGATGATATTGCACTTTTATCCTCGAAATGTCAAGACCTGAATGACAAGACTAGGAAAAATGACTAAAGAGGCATCAGGGATAGGGCTTAAATTGAAACTTTAGAAATGTATATATGTATAACACAGGGTTCTCGTATTTATGATAAAAACTAACGACGATGTCCTCAGGTACATATATGTTTATTCGACGGCTTTAATTACAACAAAAGAAAGCCAGATGTTCGTTCTATGTAGAAAATAGGTGCTGTTAGCTTGATGATTTGCTGTTTAATGAAATAAAAAAGAGTTTCATGCAAAAAGAAAATTCGTGAGCGCGACCAGAATGCAACGGATTTCGTGTGTGATTACAGAACCGTGAATAACATATATATCGTCCGAATAATCAGACCACTAAACCCCCATTTTAATTTTTGACTTGTTGGTTTGTCACAAACCTCCAACAAGTCAAAAACTAAAATGGGGGTTTAGTGGTCTGATTAGTCGGCCTAATATATATATATATTAGTAAACAAATGCACATGGACAGAGATACGTCACAACACATTACGCATGTTCACTATACACAAACAATACACAACCAGAGGCTCAGTGTGGCTGAGCCTGTATCGCTCACCTGACTAAAATGCTTTTAAAGCAAATTTGTATTCCAGTGATTAACAAATGCACTGTTTATATCAGACAGAATGGCTAAGGAAATCACTGTAGAACTATATGTACCATTCAGTTTTTTTCAATCTGATTAAAATCACATCTCTTACTTGCTCTTCCCATAGGGTCCAATGTGAAACAATGTTCTCCGCTGGCAGCCATGTTTTATGGCAGATCAAAACATTTTGGCAATCTATGTAAAGGACCTTCTATACATCATTCCTGTAAAGTTTGGTTCAATTTGCTTCAGTCATTTCTGAGGACATAGTCAAAAATGCGTTTTTCCCATAGGGTCCAATGTTAAACTATCTTTTGCGCTGGCAGCAATGTTTTTTGGCCAATCAGAAAAATTTTGGCAATCTATGTAAAGCACCTTCTATACATCATTCCTGTAAAGTTTGGTTCAATTTGCTTCACTAGCTTCAGAGGAGATACCATATATATGCTTTTCCCATAGGGTCCAATGTTAAACTATCTTCTGCGCTGGCGGCCATGTTTTTTGGCGGATCAGAAAAATTTTGGCAATCTAAGTAAAGGACCTTCTATACATCATTTCTGTGAAGTTTTGTTAAATTTGCTTCAGTCATTTCTGAGGACATAGTCAAACATGTGTTTTTCCCTAAGGGCCCAATGTTTAACTATCTTTTGCGCTGGCAGCCATGTTTTTTGGCCAATCAGAAAAATTTTGGCAATCTATGTAAAGGACCTTCTATACATCATTCCTGTAAAGTTTGGTTCAATTTGCTTCACTAGCTTCAGAGGAGATACCATATATTATATGCTTTTCCCATAGGGTCCAATTTTAAACTATCTTCTGCGCTGGCGGCCATGTTTTTTGGCGGATCAGAAAAATTTTGGCAATCTAAGTAAAGAACCTTCTATACATCATTCCTGTGAAGTTTTGTTAAATTTGCTTCAGTCATTTCTGAGGACATAGTCAAACATGTGTTTTTCCCATAGGGTCCAATGTTTAACTATCTTTTGCGCTGGCAGCCATGTTTTTTGGCCAATCAGAAAAATTTTGGCAATCTATGTAAAGACCTTCTATACATCATTCCTGTAAAGTTTGGTTTAATTTGCTTCACTAGCTTCAGAGGAGATAGCATATATATGCTTTTCCCATAGGGTCCAATGTTAAACTATCTTCTGCGCTGGCGGCCATGTTTTTTGGCGGATCAGAAAAATGTTGGCAATCTAAGTAAAGGACCTTCTATACATCATTTCTGTAAAGTTTGGTTAAATTCCCTTCAGTCATTTCTGAGGACATAGTCAAAAATGCGTTTTTCCCATAGGGTCCAATGTTAAACTATCTTTTGCGCTGGCAGCCATGTTTTTTGGCGGATCAGAAAAATTTTGGCAATCTAAGTAAAGGATCTTCTATACATCATTCTTGTGAAGTTTTGTTAAATTTGCTTCGGTCATTTCTGAGGACATAGTCAAAAATGTGTTTTTCCCATAGGGTCCAATGTTTAACTATCTTTTGCGCTGGCAGCCATGTTTTTTGGCCAATCAGAAAAATTTTGGCAATCTATGTAAAGACCTTCTATACATCATTCCTGTAAAGTTTGGTCAATTTGCTTCACTAGCTTCAGAGGAGATAGCATATATGCTTTTCCCATAGGGTCCAATGTTAAACTATCTTCTGCGCTGGCGGCCATGTTTTTTGGCGGATCAGAAAAATTTTGGCAATCTAAGTAAAGGACCTTCTATACATCATTTCTGTAAAGTTTGGTTAAATTCCCTTCAGTCATTTCTGAGGACATAGTCAAAAATGGGTTTTTCCCATAGGGTCCAATGTTAAACTATCTTTTGCGCTGGCAGCCATGTTTTTGGCGGATCAGAAAAATTTTGGCAATCTAAGTATAGGAACTTCTATACCTTATTCCTGTGAAGTTTTGTTAAATTTGCTTCGGTCATTTCTGAGGACATAGTCAAAAATGTGTTTTCCCATAGGGTCCAATGTTTAACTATCTTGTGCGCTGGCAGCCATGTTTTTTGGCCAATCAGAAAAATTTTGGCAATCTAAGTAAAGGACCTTCTATACATCATTTCAGTAAAGTTTGGTTCAATTCCCTTCAGTCATTTCTGAGGAGACAGCCAAAAATTCATTTTTCCCATAGGGTCCAATGTTAAACTATCTTCTGCCCTGGCGGCCATGTTTTTTGGCCAATCAGAAAAATTTTGGCAATCTATGTAAAGACCTTCTATACATCATTCCTGTAAAGTTTGGTCAATTTGCTTCACTAGCTTCAGAGGAGATAGCATATATGCTTTTCCCATAGGGTCCAATGTTAAACTATCTTCTGCGCTGGCGGCCATGTTTTTTGGCGGATCAGAAAAATTTTGGCAATCTAAGTAAAGGACCTTCTATACATCATTTCTGTAAAGTTTGGTTAAATTCCCTTCAGTCATTTCTGAGGACATAGTCAAAAATGGGTTTTTCCCATAGGGTCCAATGTTAAACTATCTTTTGCGCTGGCAGCCATGTTTTTTGGCGGATCAGAAAAATTTTGGCAATCTAAGTATAGGAACTTCTATACCTTATTCCTGTGAAGTTTTGTTAAATTTGCTTCGGTCATTTCTGAGGACATAGTCAAAAATGTGTTTTCCCATAGGGTCCAATGTTTAACTATCTTGTGCGCTGGCAGCCATGTTTTTTGGCCAATCAGAAAAATTTTGGCAATCTAAGTAAAGGACCTTCTATACATCATTTCTGTAAAGTTTGGTTCAATTCCCTTCAGTCATTTCTGAGGAGACAGCCAAAAATTCATTTTTCCCATAGGGTCCAATGTTAAACTATCTTCTGCCCTGGCGGCCATGTTTTTTGGCGGATCAGAAAAATTTTGGCAATCTAAGTAAAGGACCTTCTATACATCATTTCTGTAAAGTTTGGTTCAATTTGCTTCACTAGCTTCAGAGCAGATAGCATATATATGCTTTTCCCCATAGGGTCCAATGTTAAACTATCTTCTGCGCTGGCGGCCATGTTTTTGGCGGATCAGAAAAATTTTGGCAATCTAAGTAAAGGACCTTCCTTACACCATTCCTGTAAAGTTTGGTTAAATTCCCTTTAGTCATTTCTGAGGAAATAGTCAAAAAAGCATTTTTCCCATAGGGTCCAATGTTAAACTATCTTCTGCGCTGGCAGCCATGTTTTTTGGCGGATCAAAAAAATTTCGGCAATCTAAGTAAAGGACCTTCCATACATCATTCCTGTAAAGTTTGGTTAAAATTGCTCTGGTGGTGTCAGAGGAGATAGTCAAAATGTGAAAAGTTTACGGGCGGATGACGGACGACGACGGACGACGACGGACGCCAAGTGATGGCAAAGCTCGCACGGCCTTTGGCCAGGTGAGCTTAAAAAGTACATAAAACAAAGATTTACAGACTACGGACGGACGTAGAATTCAATACTATATATATATATATATATATACTATAAGATACACTAGGAAACCTGGGTTACATGTAGAACGTTGAGAGCGAAGTTTACCAGGAACGAAGAACATATTATAATCAACAATGAGCCAGTAGAAGATGTAAATGAATTTATATCCCTAGGTGCTGTAGTAAATCGAGAAGGAGGAGGTCATAAAGAACAGGTTGTAGAAAACAAGGGGGTATTTTATGGACTTAGAAAGATTTGGAACACCAGAACTACAAAGAACCTCTTTAATAAGACCTTAGTAAGACCAGTATTGTTTTATGGAATTGAAGCGAAGAAAGGTGAAAACCTCTTGGATACCTTCCAAACAAAATGCCTCAGAAGGATATTAATTATGAGAATAAGATGGCAACAGAGAGTCCCAAATGGTAAAAATATTGGAATGAGTTAGACATTAGCTGCAAAATCAAGTGAAGAAAGTGGAACTGGTTCAGACACATACTGAGGAAAAGAGGAACAAATGACTGCAAGACAGCAGTAGGGTGGCAGTCAGAGGGGAAAATAAGAAGGGGAAGAGCTAAGTCCACATGGAAGAGAACAACGGAAAAGGAAAGAAACGCCGCTGGGTGGACAAGCTGGATCCCAACCAAAGCAGCAGAGAAAAACAGACAAAAATGGAAAAATAGCGTTGCAGCCTTATGCGCCTTCCGGCGAGGAGAACATTAAGGTAAGTATTTATTTTAGGCAGACAAACTTGTACGTGAAAATATTTTTGTTGGTTTTCATGGACATCACGCGAAATTATGATTTGCTATCCAACCAACGAAAAATGTTTAAAAGATTCGTCGATAACATTTCAGATTGTTTGTTCAAAAATAATTGTGCGCCTTTCAGTAAATACATGTACATGTATATCATTTTTATGTTTTGTATACAACTTATTTTGCAAAATATATTATTTTCTTCTACATAAGAATAACGAAAATATTATTACTTCGAATGGCAAAATAACAAGGTCTTATTCTCCGAAATGAGAGTCATTATCTTTCATAATTATATGTTTTCCCACATGGTCCAAAATTGCCATTTACAGATATGGAGACCGGTTAATATAAGCACCTGACTTGTTCCCGAATCCTATTTTCTGGATTTGTATATGTTTATTTATTTATTTATTTATTCTTATTAATTAAGTAATTTATTTATTTATTTATTTATTTATTATTTATTTATTTATTTATTTATTTATTTATTTATTGACTGAATAAATTATTGTTTAAACTAAATGAGAGTCATTATTATACTCCCCAAAATGCTAACTATGGCCGGTCGGAGCCAGGGAGATATTATCAATAATTACTTGTGAAATATGAAATATAATATATTTTGAACTATTGAGAAAAAATTTGCATTTAAGTAAACAAAATCATTTTAATGAAACAAAGTTTCCTTTCTTGACATAGTTGGCATTATATAAGACACTTATTAAAAACCACCGAGTTCGAAAATACGGCGCTCCAAAAACTGTGCGTCATTAAAATGGCAATTGTTCCGTCTAACAAGGAATGGCGTGCGTTTGATTGAATTTTATCCTGAATGAACCTTTTTATGTTTTTAAAAAATAAGTGTCTTAATATCCTTTGCACTTCGCACATTAAAAAAAAAAGAAAAATGTTGTGATTTTGGATCATTCAAAGATCTTTTTATTTGACATTCCCTTTACAAGGGAAAAATTATTCAAAAATTCAAAAATTATTTTCACGTTGTTTTCCTCGGAGGACCAACTTTTCCGTTACTGTTTTTGTTTTTTAAATCATTTTTCAAAAAGCAATCTAAGGTCCTCTCAGAAATTTTTTTTTTTTTAAATCGGGAAAAATTAAAACTGATAATCGAACATAATTCAACACCAAAAACACTAACAATATGAACAGTTATGATTAACTCAAAATAAAATGCTTTATAATAAGTTATAACTTGTCGGAGATGAGTACGAAATCCTTCCTAATACATGTAGCTTGTTTTTATTTGTCTGTTTTATCCTTGACTTATATATTGCTATTGTAGTGTTTCTCGTTGCGTTAGCTATTGCCAAGTGCAAGTACACGATTTAGTCTTTTAGTTAAACACGTGAGCTATGCTGCAAGGGCGAACTATCAATTGAGACTGAAAAGCCCTTGTAAGTCCTTACAACAAACCATTCTGATGCGTATTTCGTCTAGTTTTCTTACTTTACGAAAACGGCTCCTTTCAAGTTTTCATCCACTATGTGCTAAACAGTGCAGGGTGGAAAAAATGAAAATGTTGCATGTTTAAAACACCATTCATTGTAGGAGTTTCCCAATAATTGATTCACAGTCAATTATTTTCTTTTCTAAGCGTCATCATAGCAATCGCAATCGCAAAACTGGGGCGTACTGCCGCACGTGGACAGGTTTACGTCACTCAGTGAAACTGCAGGGTTTTGGTTGGAGCTTTGTGGTATTGTTAAAATTATTTAGATATTTTATTTATTGATATAGTTTAAACTTTCTAATTGCTCAAAATGCGTCACACGGTTTATGATAAATATCACAGAGCATGGAAGCGCGTATAGAACATGATAAGTTTACTTGGAGCATGTGCCCGTCCTCGGGCGATATTTTTTTTTAAACTTAAGCTGATAAAACACATATCGACCTCATCCCCATGCTTTAATATTGTATAGTAGCAAAGGGGTACAATCACTTAGACATTCATTATATATATTGATGACGTGACCTTTGTGTCTGTCATATAATAATCAGTAATAAATTGAAGTCATTCGTGCGACTTGTTCATTATATTTAACCATCAAACTTTTATGGATATCACTTTAATATTTTAAGTTTTATGGTACTTGGAGTTATTTATATCTCCTTAAGTATATTTTAATACTGATATAAAAGACTTCTGATATTATAAGATTTATATAGTGATAAACAATGATCAAGTACATGTAAATGTAGTATCAAGTCCTTAAACCGTTGACTGGCCATATACAAAATTGGAAATACTTATTTAAGTTAAAGTCTGCAAAGCCTTACAACAATAACTTGACTGAATGTCGTTCAGTTGGTTGTCATGATCTAATTTACCCAATTCAACTGTTTTAAATCCATCTTTTGCATTAACACACGTGCAGTTGCCTACTAACTGTCGTTCTGTTGGTTTTGTTTTCTTTTTTGTCCAGTCAATCTGAGTTTAACCTCAAGTTTTGCTATTCACTTTCAGTCTCGGAAAATTATTTTTTGTTCTTCAGTGATAAAATTTCACTCTGAACATTTCTTGATTAGTGAAATTGTGTTTTATATTTTGTTTCTATGGTACCTGATCACATGATAATGTTAAGCACTCGGATTGGCTAAAATCGTAAAGGTTCAAGAGAAACATTGCAATTACATGATCACGGTTAATCGGCACTGACGTTCAAGCGGGTCACAATCACAAATCTCATCAGTAATATTATTTATTTATTTATTTATTTATTTATTTATTTATTTGTTTGTTTGTTTGTTTGTTTGTTTGTTTGTTATTTATTTATTTATTTATTTATTTATTTATTTATTTATTTATTTATTTATTTATTTATTTGTAATCGAAAATTATCTTGGTCCGATTTCCGCGTTGATCGAAACCGATCCACTTTTGATAGGGTCGTTTTCAATATGTTACGTTTCACACCGGAGAATAGATGTAAGCCCTGACTCACAATCACTAGCCACAAGCTGTAAGATGAAGGTTTGGTATGTTTGGTAAAATATATTGCTTGTTAATTAACAATTACTGCAAATACTTGAATATGGCGGTCGATCACATGAATCACCACCAGACATTTCCTTGTGCCTGTAGTCCATTCATCTGTTCATCAGTTCATCAGCTGTTCATATTCACTAAATCGTCTAACAACAGTCTAAGGGGAAATTATTATCAAAACCATTAATCGTACCTGCAAAATATTCATTTTCCAACCAACATATTTGTGTTTTGTTTAAATTTATCCATCTTCTGTGTGCTTCATTGCTTAATTACCTAATTTCGTGTAATATATTAGAAATCCCTCCAGTTCAGATGCTCTTTGGATTGTTTAAATATCTTCAGTCCAGTTTACAAACTACCGGTACTAGTTGTCCATTTACTCTAGATCTGCTGCAGAGAAAGGAAAAAATGTAAATATTTCACAGATTTTCAATGAGCCGAGTTGTTGCTAAAAATCCTATTTTCAATCTAATCATTGCATTATAACGCCTTTAATACACCAAAACATGTTTTGGATGGGTGTTTACAATGATAAAAATTTGACAAAATGGCAGTGATTTTCATGTGACGTAATGATGACAGATGAATGGGGCTCGCCACCGTACCACGTGATTACCTCTTAACGTTTGTGCGGAACGTTTTGGAAACGTCAACGTCACAGATTCCCGGAATGACGTCGTTTTCGAAAATGTCATCTCATGCGATTCCATATCCATTAGAAATAAGTGTTCCGCACAAACGTTAGAGGGTATCACGTGGTACAACGGCGAACCCCATTTATTATTTACGTAGTTGCCCAAGGGGTATATTGAAGGGTAGCTCAAAGGTAAGGTTGAGTTTAAAAATTTAAATTAGAAAGCTACTTTCAGAGTCAGTCTGTTTGTGACAGTGAATAATGCTTTATTTCTATAGAAAACTGAATAAATCTGAATAAAAATTGATATTCTTCACTTGTACCTAGTTGTAATAGGAAATCTATTTGTGCATCTGCGATTAACTTAGAATATTGCCGCACAGAGTAAAATGTTAGTGCTATCGGGATTTAACATGTTGAAAAACCAGGCAAATGGTGGACCCTGTTGCGCATATGATGTAAAATGTCACCAAGGACATCACTTCCGGTGTAAACATTGCTATTTTCGTCATGTAAAATCCCCATAGTGCCAACATTTTCCTTTCTACAGAAATACTTTATGACAATCGTGGATGCGCATACTGATTTTCAGTTACAACTAGGCACAAGTTAGTGAACAATATCAACTCTTATTCAGATTTATTTGATTTTATATGGGGAAAACGCATAAATCACTGTCACTAACAGACCCACTCTGATAGTACACTGTTATAGTTCCTTAAATCAATTTAGGTCAACCCAGTTATGCCAAAATCAATTCGTTCTTGAGCTGCACTAACCTATGTAAATAGTCCACTCTTCCATCATATGTATGTCACACAAATTACCCCACCATTTCGTAAAAAAATACCATTGTTAACACCACCATCACATAAAATGATATATAAAGTAAGGATTGAGCCCAAACATGGATTTTTAGTAACAACTCGGGTCATGTAAGTAAAAGAAATATTGATTTGTACCCGTCCTATTGAAAATGTATAAAATATTTGTGTTTCTGCTCTCCCAAATAGACTAAATAAACAGTACAGTAGTTCACAGTTTTATTATAACATGAAACAAATGATATATTGGAAGCAATTGTCATTTATTTTCTGTTACATGTACTTTCTCCTGTAGGTCATGTTGTAATACATTTCGAGGGAGTGTAGTATCTATGTCAACTAATCCCAATTTTATTCTGCCCAACATGTGACATCTCAGTTTTGTATACTATGGTATCAACTCTTCCCACTTGTAATCCAACTTCTTGCGGCTGTTCCAATTATTATACCTCCAGCAAACTAGTTTGAGGGGAGTATATAGGAATCACCATGTCTGTCCATCTGTCTGTCCGTGTAAAATCGTGTCCGGGCCATATTTCGAAGCTGCTTTGGACGACTCATAATAATCTTCATAGTTCAAAGGTGTGTTATGACCTTGAACCAAGGTCATATCATGAAGGCCAAGGTCGCGGGGAAACATTAAATGTTGGAGGGGGGGGGGGGATTTGGCTCTCAAGAGAAAGTTCTTATTTTAATTTTGCCAACTTGTATGTTTCACTTTGTTTAGCAGTATTTTGAGTCCAGATATGCAGGATCTGTCATTATAAATCAATATTAGTATGTAATAGTATTTGTACCCTGCTAATTATTAAACTCACAACATCGTCCAACTTAAAACATGTAGAGATACCATTGTGAAAGCCCTATATTTTTCATGGCCAAGATACACAAAGATTTAACCCAAAATGTAGTCAAGTGTATGTAAAACTAGGCACTGATTTTTAAGATTCAATAAATTTTATTCTCCACCTTTAAATATATCTAAAAATGAGTTGCTGAGTATGTGTCCATTTTGTTCAAAATCACTATCCAAACTGTAGTGTTAGAAATATCCAGAAATATCCAAACAGATTTTATCATTTGCAGATTGATTGTGTCTGTAAAAAAATTGGGACTAGTTGGTTGAAAAGTAGGACAGGTTGGTTTTATATTTAACAGGAAAGGGAAATAATGCAGCGAATAAATGGGACTCAAACCCAGGAATTTCACAATACTAGTGGGGCTCTCTACCCACTGAGCTACCCGGCCACCTATAGAGGCTGGTCTGCCACATTCTTCCCTCTCTTTTTTTGGATTCAACTCCCTTGAATGGAATCCATCAGCTTCCACCCTGGGACCAAGCTGTTGGTTGGCTACTTTCCAGGGTTCGATGAGCCCCCAGATGCAACAGGAAGGGGAAAAAAAATGCAGAGGCCAAACCAGGACTCTAACTCGGGATCGACCTTATACCCAGCTACCTATCGAGCCCAGTCTGCCATATATACTTTGGGCATGTTAATAATGGAAAGTGTAACAAATTGGTAAAATAATAGTGGGACTTTTTGACTTGTATTTACCAAAGGGACAGAAACAAAAGAGGACATAAACTTGTGGTGTTTTGTTGACAACAGTCATTGTTTCAGCATATTTATATATATATAACTGTTATATATTTATTTACTTACTTACAGATAGTGTACTACTGTAGTTTGAGTATTCCTAAGCCAAAACATTCAGTTTTATGACAGGTCTAAAGTACATCAAGGGAGACAATTACAAGTTTTATCTGTATTTTGTACAGGATGAGGTAAGAACAAAGATATAGTGCACCTCCCTCAAATTATCTCCCATTGTTATATTTGTCAACCTTACTTACACCATAAATTTTGTCGGTTTATTCATGATTGTCCCTTTTTTGAAAATCCAGGTAAGAATTTTGTTAAAAAAGAGGGACAATCATGAATTCAACCTTAATAGGGAACAATAGGACTTAAGTTAAGCTTGGGGTATAGTTTATTGCAGAAAAGAAGGTAAAAGAAGAATTATAAATATATATCTTACATTATGAGCATTTTATTTTTAAAAATCATTCATAAATTAAACAAAATTACAAATACATGTATCTAAATAAATAATTAAATAATATTAAATATAAACCCAAATAAAAACATTTTAAATAAATCAAATAAAACATTTGAAAAATCAAATAAAACATACACATATAAATAAATAAATAAATAAATAAAATGAAAATCAAAATACACGTAAAAAAAACCGGTACATCGCATTTTTAGAGAAAACAACTGTGAATTTTGAGAAAATATTCTAACAGACAAATTTTTCAATGGTTCTTCTTGAAATTTTAAATATAGTTTCTACCAACATGGAACTTCAACATATATTACAGGTTTTAAAGAATATTTTACATTTTTGGGGTAAAAAGAAGCTTAAAAAACAGTTTTTAGAGAAAACCTGTGAATTTTAAAAGAATAATCTAATAGACACATTTTTCAATGTTTCTTCTTAAAATTTTTAATAAAGATTCTACAAAGATAACTTTATTCTATATATATTATCAGTTTTTAGCTCACCTGAGCCGAAAGGCTCAGATGAGCTATTGCTATCTATCACCGTCCGTCGTGTGTCGTGCGTCGTGCGTAAACTTTACATTTTAATCTTCTCCTCCAAAACTACTGAGCCAAATTTGATGAAACTTGGTGATTATTATGCCTGGGTAACAGGCTTTCAAAATTGTGTTCGGGGTTTGACCACGACCAACAATATGGCTGCCGTTACTATAAATAGCCAAAAGACAAAAAAATCTTCTTCTCTGAAACCAAAAGGTGCAGGCAAATTTTGATTGGATATTTGGATTCATTATACCTAGATACACTAAAATTGTGTTTTTCATGAAAATTGGACGAAAAATAGGTTACACGTTTTTTGCATAAAATTATGTAATTTTTAAAATGAGACATTAATTGTTATAACTTCATAATGGCTGAAGATAATTGTATGGAGTTTTCACTGTTGATCTTGTCTTGCGACTTTCTTCCGAATGATGTCGAGGTCAAAGGTCAAGGTCATGTCCCAGTTTTTGACCATTGATAAAAAATGCTATTTTTTAAACATTTCTGGTGATAATGATGTAGGATTTTTGGTTAATTGTAGGTATTGACATGACGATCATTTTGATATATTGATTAAGTTCATGGGTTCAAAGGTCAAGGTCACAGATGTACAAGTTTACCAAAATAGTTAATTATCTGCAAAACTATGAACTTTTTGTATAGGCATGTATATTAGAATATTGTAGGTAATGGCCCAATGGTCATTTTGATATATAAATAAAGGTCATGAGTTCAAAGGTCAAGGTTACAGATGTAAACAAGTACTGATATGATTATTTATCTCTAAAACTATAGACTTTTTGTATAGGCATGTATATTAGAATATTGTAGGTAATGACCCAATGGTCATTTTGATATATGAATAAAGGTCATGAGTTCAAAGGTCAAGGTCACATATGTAAACAAGTACTGAAATGGTTATTTATCTCAAAAACTATAGACTTTTTGTATAGGCATGTATATTAGAATATTTTAGGTATTATCCTAACGATCATTTTGATTTATGAATGAAGGTCATGGGTTCAAAGGTCAAGGTCACAGATGTGAATGAATACCTGAATGGTTAATTATCTTGAAAACTGTTCACTTTTTGTATATGCATGTATATTAGAATATTGTAGGTATTAGCCTAACAACCATTTTGATATATGAATGAAGGTTATGGGTTCAAAGGTCAAGGTCACAGATGTGAACAAGGTCTGAAATGATTATTTATCTCAAAAACTATAAACCTTTTGTATAGGCATGTATATTAGAATATTTAGGTATTATCCTAACGATCATTTTGATATATGAATGAAGGTCATGGGTTCAAAGGTCAAGGTCACAGATGCGAATGAATACCTAAATGGTTAATTATCTTAAAAACTATTAACTTTTTGTATAGGCATGTATATTAGAACATTGTTGGTACTGGCACAGTGGTCATTTTGATATATGAATGAAGAGCATGGGTTCAAATGTCAAGATCACAGATACAAACAAGTACTGAGATGATTATTTATCTCAAAAACTATAAACTTTTTGTATAGGGATGTATATCAGAATATTGGCCGAATTATCATTTTGATATTTGAATGAAGCTCATGGGTTCAAAGATCACAGGTGAGCGTTAAGGCCCATGGGCCTCTTGTTTGAAAATATTTTACATTTTGTTTTAAAATTCTAGAGGAATAAGTACAACTTTAAAAAATAAATAATAAAATCTTTTTTAAACCTCTATGAAATTGGCATACATGTTATGTGATGAGTTTGCAATAATGCAATATCGGCTTATCATTTAATTCAATCTTAGGATAAGCTTGAAATTTCTGATAAAAAAATGCAGATTTTTTTCCACTTATTTAAATTTTTACTGTATTTAAGTTGTAAATGTAGTTGGAATTTAACATTTATATGGAGTGGAAAGGCTATATGTAAGTTTTGGTTGAATTAATGCAAAATTTGAAAAAAGTATTTTCTTCAAAAAATGTTTACTAGGTGATAAATCTAACTCCATGGAATTTCTGTTATTCTTCATGTTCTTATTGGTTGAATAAATGCAAAATTTGAAATCAGTATTTTTTTCTCAAAAAGTTTACATCTAATTTTTTGGAATTCTTGTTAATCTTATTTTATTTGTTTTTAGCAAATAAATCAATAACATTTAAGAATGAGAAATAAAATGATACTTGCACAGATTAAAATTTCAAATTAAAAATTAAAATAAATGTAATTTAATTTTTATTTCATTTGTTTCAAGTAAAAAGTAACATTTGAATAAGTTATAACTTTTTCCATTTAGTCCACTAGGTAAAATTCTTACAGGTAAAGTTGGAACAGACTATAATTGTTTGTTTGAACAGCACATCAAACCCAGAAAGGGACAATAATGAATATCTGTTTTTAAGGAAAGGGACAATCATGAACAGACCATTTTGTCTGGCCCCTTTTTCCTTCTGTGTAATCTCAACTGTTAAAATGCCATTTAAAGGTTTGATAAAAAAAATTATTGAAATGTGCATGGCTATTGACAGTTGATAATTTTTTCACAAAGAAACCTATGTTATGTTAATACTTTGAAAATAATTTATCATACTGACTTAGTGACTGTGTTATTATGGATATCTCCTTATTATTTATAAATATAAGTGCATGCTTGCAAATAAAAACAAACTACACGTGAACATTTTGTAAAAAAAAAAAATAAATATTATATTGAAATATCTTCAATTTATTTGAGTCATTAAGTCAACATTTGCTGCATATGGAAAAAGTCCCTCTCGTGTTACTACATTTATTTACCTGGTACTCACATGTATCTACCCAAGAAAAAACTTCTGTGAGCACTGAATTAATTTTTTCAAAACCAAATAAAGTCCCCTGGCTGTTTTAGGTTTTTAAAATTTTGATTTGTAAATGTGTAGTGCCTCGAAAAGTGGAATAAATTTTAATAGCATCATAAAAGGATGAAATGTTTTTTTGATTACACATATGTGTCACAATACCAGGATGTTAAATTTTGTGACAAATTTTGAAAAATATCACAAGTTGTTACATTGAATGGCAGTATGAGCCATGCAAAGGTATGGAAATTATAATTTCTGTGAAATAACACATTGTATTAAACTAAACACTGAAAACTATCATGTTTTGATCATAATTATGAATATCTTTTCCTTAACTTATTGATAGATTATTGATTAAAACAGTTTTTATCAAAAAAGCATCAAATGATGTCTCCCAACTACTGATCAGTCCCCAGTTCCAAAATCATTTCTTAAATAAGATTTTCTTAACTTAAATTTAGTAAATTTTGAAAATCTTTTTCAGAACTACAAATTGACATTTTTGACAAAACTGATCTTTGGTCTTCATAATTACACCTTAAATTCCTGAATATCTTAAAGATTAACAATATTTATAAGATTTCCATTTTGCCAAATTCAAGTTGATTAAAATCTTAGTTAAGGAAAGATTGTGAAACTGAGGCCAGTTGTATTTTATTACTGGACTTGAAGTTGAACTGGATTTGATAATTTTATACATTCGTATTTCCTGTTAGTTCACCTGAGCTATTGCAATGGTTTACCGTCCATTGTAAACATTCTGTAAACATTTTACATTTAAATCATTTCTTCCTAAAATTCTGGATCAAAGAAATATACAAATGGCATTTTGTGGTCCCAAACATGCAACAAACATAGAAAAATTAAATTATGTTTCAATTTGAGGGGTTTAAATTTAAGTCAAGACCATTTCTATCAAAATGACACATGGTTACGTCACAACTAAAGGCTGAGGCATGTTTGATAAATATACATCCTTTTTGGTCATATTTAATTGGAAAATTAGTAAGTTTCATCTTTACTCTACAATTAGAGAAATGCCATAAAACTATACATATTGTAGATTATCTCCTTTTGTGCATTTATACATAATAGTTTCTACCTTTACTGTTACAGGCTGGGAAGAACCAATGGTCATGATTGGAAAAGATATGTAAAACAAGTTTGTTTGATTGCTGTAGTATCAGTAGTTCTTGTTGTAGTGGCCTGTCTGAATGAAGGTATAAAACACAATTGTATCATTTATAATGAACGAACATTGGCTGTGATTTTGAATGGACAATGTGTAATTACACAAAGGTGTGCACAGAATCCATTTATGTTATTTCTCATACTGGAATGGAAAATGTTACATGTGTGTATTCATTGCTTATGATTAAGTGTGGAGTTGATTAAGTTTTATGCCACAGTCAAGATTCTTTTACATATATACAAGCTGCTAGTTATGGAATGTTGGGGAAAGCATGAGTGACTTAAAAAACCAAGCACCTTCTTACAAGTGAACTGACAAAGATCTGATGCTTTTGACTGCTTAGCCACTAGTGCCCTAATTTCTGATGAGAGGTAGAACATTATATACCATTTTCACAGCTTAAACCATTATTTTTAAAATAAAAAACAAAGATAGATATATGCAATGGTATTACAGCACCACTCGCCATGGCAAACATCAACATGACTGCTTCTTGATGACATTGTTAACAATTTACATCATTTGACATGCAAGTGCTGACATGAATAATTAATGTTTCACTCCTGTAAAACTCCCTAATAACAAGTTGGAAGCTATGTGATAAGCTTGGGTGAGCTACATTACATAAAAACATTGAAATGCCTGTCATTTTCTAGCAAGTAGATTGTTTTATTAATCACTTACAGATTCTGTAGTCGGCTATTACTTTACTTTACACATTTTAATTGTAGATTTTCCATCATGGGTAAGGTCATATTTCTACAGAATTGATATAAAGAAGTTAGCTGAACAGTATGCTGAGGAAGATACAGGTTTGTATTTATTTACATTTATTTATTTATATTTATTTATTTATTTATTTATTTATTTATTTATTTATTATTAATAATAAAAATAATAATGATAATAATGATAATAATGGTAATTATAATAAAAACTTTATCAACTAATCACAGATTCTTGAAGTACAATCAAAGGGAGATAACTCCAATTTACAAAGCATTACATTTTATGATAAAACAATCAATGTGAACAATCTACCATTAAGTCATTCTTTTATATAAATAGGTTTGTTTTATATTTTCAGTGTTTGTTGATACCATAGTTTCTGACAAAGTGAAAAAAGAAGTTCGTATTTATGTATTGTACTAACTACAGAAAGGAGTATAAACAGTAAAATTCCCGTGGTAAATTCTACATGGGGTAAACGCTGCAACAAGAGATTGTATGTAATGTGTACTGATAAAACTGATCCGGATTTCCTTAACACATGTAAGATAGGAGAGAGTAAAGCACATTTAACTGGTAAAGTTAGGTATGCATTTGAACATGCATATAAACATTATATAAATGATTATGACTGGTTTTTTAAGGGAGATGATGACACTTATGTTGTGATGGAGAATTTACGGTATTTAGTGTCACATTATTCAGCTGACACCCCAGGGTACTTAGGTTATCATTTTAAGAAGAATGTGGCACAAGGTTATCATTCAGGTGGAGCTGGGTATGTTATCAGTCGTCAGGGATTAAGACAGCTAGTGGAAGGTGGGTTTACAACAAAGTCTTGTTTAACTGATGGTGGAGATGAGGATGTGGAAATCGGGAAATGTTTACAACGAGCATCTGTACCAGTGTTGAGTTCTTTGGATCAATTTGGTCGTGAAACATTCCACACAGACAAAGCTTGGTCACATATTTGGGGAACATTTCCAACTTATTTACATAGTTACTCACGTAATGAAGTGAAGTCTGTAAGTATATTAATTTCATACATTAGTACATTGGATTCATTGAATATCATGATACAGTTATTATTAGAGTTACTTAAAGTTTCTCCATAAGATGTCAAGCTGTAGTTAAATAGTTCCTGTAATCTGTAGAATCTTAAAGTATTATATTATCATGAGTATAACTGACATCTGTTATACAAATGATTTTAATAATTAAACACAAATATACCAGTCCATTTCTAAATCATAATCCCAGAACTAAAATAAAATCAAATACAAATATACCAGTCCATGTCTAAATCATAATCCCAGAACCAAAATAAAATCAAATACAAATATACCAGTCCATGTCTAAATCATAATCCCAGAACCAAAATAAAATCAAATACAAATATACCAGTCCATGTCTAAATCATAATCCCAGAACCAAAATGAAGTCAAACACAAATATACCAGTCCATGTCCAAATCATAATCCCAGAACCAAAATGAAGTCAAACACAAATATACCAGTCCATGTCTAAATCATAATCCCAGAACCAAAATGAAGTCAAACACAAATATACCAGTCCATGTCAAATCATAATCCCAGAACCAAAATGAAGTCAAACACAAATATACCAGTCCATGTCTAAATCATAATCCCAGAACCAAAATGAAGTCAAAACAAAATATACCAGTCCATGTCTAAATCATAATCCCAGAACAAAATAAAGTCAAACACAAATATACCAGTCCATGTCTAAATCATAATCCCAGAACCAAAATAAAATCAAAACAAAATATACCAGTCCATGTCTAAATCATAATCCCAGAACAAAATAAAGTCAAAACAAATATACCAGTCCATGTCTAAATCATAATCCCAGAACCAAAATGAAGTCAAACACAAATATACCAGTCCATGTCTAAATCATAATCCCAGAACCAAAATGAAGTCAAACACAAATATACCAGTCCATGTCTAAATCATAATCCCAGAACCAAAATGAAGTCAAACACAAATATACCAGTCCATGTCTAAATCATAATCCCAGAACCAAAATAAAATCAAATACAAATATACCAGTCCATGTCTAAATCATAATCCCAGAACCAAAATAAAGTCAAACACAAATATACCAGTCCATGTCTAAATCATAATCCCAGAACCAAAAAAATCAAATACAAATATACCAGTCCATGTCTAAATCATAATCCCAGAACAAAATAAATCAAACACAAATATACCAGTCCATGTCTAAATCATAATCCCAGAACCAAAATAAAATCAAACACAAATATACCAGTCCATGTCAAATCATAATCCCAGAACCAAAATAAAATCAAACACAAATATACCAGTCCATGTCTAAATCATAATCCCAGAACCAAAATAAAATCAAATACAAATATACCATCCATGTCTAAATCATAATCCCAGAACCAAAATAAAATCAAACACAAATATACCAGTCCATGTCTAAATCATAATCCCAGAACCAAAATAAAATCAAACACAAATATACCAGTCCATGTCTAAATCATAATCCCAGAACCAAAATAAAATCAAATACAAATATACCAGTCCATGTCTAAATCATAATCCCAGAACCAAAATAAAATCAAATACAAATATACCAGTCCATGTCTAAATCATAATCCCAGAACCAAAATAAAATCAAATACAAATATACCAGTCCATGTCTAAATCATAATCCCAGAACCAAAATAAAATCAAATACAAATATACCAGTCCATGTCTAAATCATAATCCCAGAACCAAAATAAATCAAACAAATATACCAGTCCATGTCTAAATCATAATCCCAGAACCAAAATAAAATCAAACACAAATATACCAGTCCATGTCTAAATCATAATCCCAGAACCAAAATAAAATCAAATACAAATATACCAGTCCATGTCTAAATCATAATCCCAGAACCAAAATAAAATCAAATACAATATACCAGTCCATGTCTAAATCATAATCCAGAACCAAAATAAAATCAAATACAAATATACCAGTCCATGTCTAAATCATAATCCCAAACCAAAATAAATCAAAACAAATATACCAGTCCATGTCTAAATCATAATCCCAGAACCAAAATAAAATCAAATACAAATATACCAGTCCATGTCTAAATCATAATCCCAGAACCAAAATAAAATCAAATACAAATATACCAGTCCATGTCTAAATCATAATCCCAGAACCAAAATAAAATCAAATACAAATATACCAGTCCATGTCTAAATCATAATCCCAGAACCAAAATAAAATCAAATACAAATATACCAGTCCATGTCTAAATCATAATCCCAGAACCAAAATAAAATCAAATACAAATATACCAGTCAATGTCTAAATCATAATCCCAAAACCAAAATAAAGTCAAACACAAATATACCAGTCCATGTCTAAATCATAATCCCAGAACCAAAATAAAATCAAATACAAATATACCAGTCCATGTCTAAATCATAATCCCAGAACCAAAATAAAGTCAAACACAAATATACCAGTCCATGTCTAAATCATAATCCCAGAACCAAAATAAAGTCAAACACAAATATACCAGTCCATGTCAAATCATAATCCCAGAACCAAATAAAGTCAAACACAAATATACCAGTCCATGTCCAAATCATAATCCCAGAACCAAAATAAAGTCAAACACAAATATACCAGTCCATGTAAATCATAATCCCAGAACCAAAATAAAAGTCAAAACACAAATATACCAGTCCATGTCCAAATCATAATCCCAGAACCAAAATGAAGTCAAACACAAATATACCAGTCCATGTCCAAATCATAATCCCAGAACCAAAATGAAGTCAAACACAAATATACCAGTCCATGTCCAAATCATAATCCAGAACCAAAATGAAGTCAAACACAAATATACCAGTCCATGTCCAAATCATAATCCAGAACCAAAATGAAGTCAAACACAAATATACCAGTCCATGTCTAAATCATAATAGAACCAAAATGAAGTCAAACACAAATATACCAGTCCATGTCTAAATCATAATCCTAGAACCAAAATAAAGTCAAACACAAATATACCAGTCCATGTCTAAATCATAATCCCAGAAAAAAAATAAAATCAAATACAAATATACCAGTCCATGTCTAAATCATAATCCCAAAACCAAAATAAATCAAATAAAATACCAGTCCATGTCTAAATCATAATCCCAGAACCAAATAAAATCAAATACAAATATACCAGTCCATGTCTAAATCATAATCCCAGAACCAAAATAAAATCAAATACAAATATACCAGTCCATGTCTAAATCATAATCCCAGAACCAAAATGAATCAAACACAAATATACCAGTCCATGTCTAAATCATAATCCCAGAACCAAAATGAAGTCAAACACAAATATACCAGTCCATGTCTAAATCATAATCCCAGAACCAAAAAAATCAAATACAAATATACCAGTCCATGTCTAAATCATAATCCCAGAACCAAAATGAAGTCAAACACAAATATACCAGTCCATGTCTAAATCATAATCCAGAACCAAAATGAAGTCAAACACAAATATACCAGTCCATGTCTAAATCATAATCCCAGAACCAAAATGAAGTCAAACACAAATATACCAGTCCATGTCTAAATCATAATCCCAGAACCAAAATGAAGTCAAACACAAATATACCAGTCCATGTCCAAATCATAATCCCAGAACCAAAATGAAGTCAAACACAAATATACCAGTCCATGTCTAAATCATAATCCAGAACCAAAATGAAGTCAAACACAAATATACCAGTCCATGTCAAATCATAATCCAGAACCAAAATGAAGTCAAACACAAAATATACCAGTCCATGTCTAAATCATAATCCCAGAACCAAAATGAAGTCAAACACAAATATACCAGTCCATGTCTAAATCATAATCCCAGAACCAAAATGAAGTCAAACACAAATATACCAGTCCATGTCTAAATCATAATCCCAGAACCAAAATAAAATCAAATACAAATATACCAGTCCATGTCTAAATCATAATCCCAGAACCAAAATCAAGTCAAACACAAATATACCAGTCCATGTCTAAATCATAATCCCAGAACCAAAATAAAATCAAATACAAATATACCAGTCCATGTCTAAATCATAATCCCAGAACCAAAATAAAATGAAACACAAATATACCAGTCCATGTCTAAATCATAATCCCAGAACCAAAATAAAATCAAATACAAATATACCAGTCCATGTCTAAATCATAATCCCAGAACCAAAATGAAGTCAAACACAAATATACCAGTCCATGTCCAAATCATAATCCCAGAACCAAAATAAACTCAAATACAAATATACCAGTCCATGTCCAAATCATAATCCCAGAACCAAAATGAAGTCAAATACAAATATACCAGTCCATGTCCAAATCATAATCCCGGAACCAAAATGAAGTCAAACACAAATATACCAGTCCATGTCCAAATCATAATCCCAGAACCAAAATGAAGTCAAACACAAATATACCAGTCCATGTCCAAATCATAATCCCAGAACCAAAATGAAGTCAAACACAAATATACCAGTCCATGTCCAAATCATAATCCCAGAACCAAAATGAAGTCAAACACAAATATACCAGTCCATGTCTAAATCATAATCCCAGAACCAAAATAAAGTCAAACACAAATATACCAGTCCATGTCCAAATCATAATCCCAGAACCAAAATGAAATCAAATACAAATATACCAGTCCATGTCTAAATCATAATCCCAGAACCAAAATGAAGTCAAACACAAATATACCAGTCCATGTCCAAATCATAATCCCAGAACCAAAATGAAGTCAAACACAAATATACCAGTCCATGTCCAAATCATAATCCCAGAACCAAAATGAAGTCAAACACAAATATACCAGTCCATGTCCAAATCATAATCCCAGAACCAAAATGAAGTCAAACACAAATATACCAGTCCATGTCTAAATCATAATCCTAGAACCAAAATAAAGTCAAACACAAATATACCAGTCCATGTCCAAATCATAATCCCAGAACCAAAATAAAGTCAAACACAAATACCAGTCCATGTCCAAATCATAATCCTAGAACCAAAATGAAGTCAAATACAAATATACCAGTCCAAGTCTAAATCATAATCCCAGAACCAAAATAAATCAAATACAAATATACCAGTCCATGTCTAAATCATAATCCCAGAACCAAAATGAAGTCAAATACAAATATACCAGTCCAAGTCTAAATCATAATCCCAGAACCAAAATAAAATCAAATACAAATATACCAGTCCATGTCTAAATCATAATCCCAAAACCAAAATAAAGTCAAATACAAATTTACCAGTCCATGTCTAAATCATAATCCCAGAACCAAAATAAAATCAAATACAAATATACCAGTCCATGTCTAAATCATAATCCCAAAACCAAAATAAAGTCAAATACAAATATACCAGTCCATGTCCAAATCATAATCCCAGAACCAAAATGAAGTCAAACACAAATATACCAGTCCATGTCTAAATCATAATCCTAGAACCAAAATAAAATCAAATACAAATATACCAGTCCATGTCCAAATCATAATCCCAGAACCAAAATGAAGTCAAACACAAATATACCAGTCCATGTCCAAATCATAATCCCAGAACCAAAATGAAGTCAAACACAAATATACCAGTCCATGTCTAAATCATAATCCCAGAACCAAAATGAAGTCAAACACAAATATACCAGTCCATGTCTAAATCATAATCCCAGAACCAAAATAAAGTCAAACACAAATATACCAGTCCATGTCTAAATCATAATCCCAAAACCAAAATAAAATCAAATACAAATATACCAGTCCATGTCTAAATCATAATCCCAGAACCAAAATAAAATCAAATACAAATATACCAGTCCATGTCCAAATCATAATCCCAGAACCAAAATAAAATCAAACACAAATATACCAATCCATGTCTAAATCATAATCCCAGAACCAAAATAAAATCAAATACAAATATACCAGTCCATGTCCAAATCATAATCCCAGAACCAAAATAAAATCAAATACAAATATACCAGTCCATGTCCAAATCATAATCCCAGAACCAAAATGAAGTCAAACACAAATATACCAGTCCATGTCTAAATCATAATCCCAGAACCAAAATGAAGTCAAACACAAATATACCAGTCCATGTCTAAATCATAATCCCAGAACCAAAATAAAATCAAATACAAATATACCAGTCCATGTCCAAATCATAATCCCAGAACCAAAATGAAGTCAAACACAAATATACCAGTCCATGTCTAAATCATAATCCCAGAACCAAAATGAAGTCAAACACAAATATACCAGTCCATGTCTAAATCATAATCCCAGAACCAAAATGAAGTCAAACACAAATATACCAGTCCATGTCTAAATCATAATCCCAGAACCAAAATAAAATCAAATACAAATATACCAGTCCATGTCCAAATCATAATCCCAGAACCAAAATAAAATCAAACAAATATACCAGTCCATGTCTAAATCATAATCCCAGAACCAAAATAAAATCAAACACAAATATACCAGTCCATGTCTAAATCATAATCCCAGAACCAAAATAAAATCAAACACAAATATACCAGTCCATGTCTAAATCATAATCCCAGAACCAAAATAAAATCAAATACAAATATACCAGTCCATGTCTAAATCATAATCCCAGAACCAAAATCAAGTCAAACACAAATATACCAGTCCATGTCTAAATCATAATCCCCAGAACCAAAATAAAATCAAATACAAATATACCAGTCCATGTCTAAATCATAATCCCAGAACCAAAATAAACTCAAATACAAATATACCAGTCCATGTCCAAATCATAATCCCAGAACCAAAATGAAGTCAAATACAAATATACCAGTCCATGTCCAAATCATAATCCCGGAACCAAAATGAAGTCAAACACAAATATACCAGTCCATGTCCAAATCATAATCCCAGAACCAAAATGAAGTCAAACACAAATATACCAGTCCATGTCCAAATCATAATCCCAGAACCAAAATGAAGTCAAACACAAATATACCAGTCCATGTCCAAATCATAATCCCAGAACCAAAATGAAGTCAAACACAAATATACCAGTCCATGTCTAAATCATAATCCCAGAACCAAAATAAAGTCAAACACAAATATACCAGTCCATGTCCAAATCATAATCCCAGAACCAAAATGAAATCAAATACAAATATACCAGTCCATGTCTAAATCATAATCCAGAACCAAAATGAAGTCAAACACAAATATACCAGTCCATGTCCAAATCATAATCCCAGAACCAAAATGAAGTCAAACACAAATATACCAGTCCATGTCTAAATCATAATCCCAGAACCAAAATGAAGTCAAACACAAATATACCAGTCCATGTCTAAATCATAATCCCAGAACCAAAATGAAGTCAAACACAAATATACCAGTCCATGTCTAAATCATAATCCCAGAACCAAAATAAAATCAAATACAAATATACCAGTCCATGTCCAAATCATAATCCCAGAACCAAAATAAAATCAAATACAAATATACCAGTCCATGTCTAAATCATAATCCCAGAACCAAAATAAAATCAAACACAAATATCCAGTCCATGTCTAAATCATAATCCCAGAACCAAAATAAAATCAAACACAAATATACCAGTCCATGTCTAAATCATAATCCCAGAACCAAAATAAAATCAAATACAAATATACCAGTCCATGTCTAAATCATAATCCCAGAACCAAAATCAAGTCAAACACAAATATACCAGTCCATGTCTAAATCATAATCCCAGAACCAAAATAAAATCAAATACAAATATACCAGTCCATGTCTAAATCATAATCCCAGAACCAAAATAAACTCAAATACAAATATACCAGTCCATGTCCAAATCATAATCCCAGAACCAAAATGAAGTCAAATACAATATACCAGTCCATGTCCAAATCATAATCCCGGAACCAAAATGAAGTCAAACACAAATATACCAGTCCATGTCCAAATCATAATCCCAGAACCAAAATGAAGTCAAACACAAATATACCAGTCCATGTCCAAATCATAATCCCAGAACCAAAATGAAGTCAAACACAAATATACCAGTCCATGTCCAAATCATAATCCCAGAACCAAAATGAAGTCAAACACAAATATACCAGTCCATGTCTAAATCATAATCCCAGAACCAAAATAAAGTCAAACACAAATATACCAGTCCATGTCCAAATCATAATCCCAGAACCAAAATGAAATCAAATACAAATATACCAGTCCATGTCTAAATCATAATCCCAGAACCAAAATGAAGTCAAACACAAATATACCAGTCCATGTCCAAATCATAATCCCAGAACCAAAATGAAGTCAAACAAATATACCAGTCCATGTCTAAATCATAATCCCAGAACCAAAATAAAATCAAATACAAATATACCAGTCCATGTCTAAATCATAATCCCAGAACCAAAATAAAGTCAAACACAAATATACCAGTCCATGTCCAAATCATAATCCCAGAACCAAAATGAAGTCAAACACAAATATACCAGTCCATGTCTAAATCATAATCCCAGAACCAAAATAAAATCAAACACAAATATACCAGTCCATGTCTAAATCATAATCCCAGAACCAAAAGAAGTCAAACACAAATATACCAGTCCATGTCCAAATCATAATCCAGAACCAAAATGAAGTCAAACACAAATATACCAGTCCATGTCCAAATCATAATCCCAAAACCAAAATAAAATCAAATACAAATATACCAGTCCATGTCTAAATCATAATCCCAGAACCAAAATAAAGTCAAACACAAATATACCAGTCCATGTCTAAATCATAATCCCAGAACCAAAATAAAATCAAATACAAATATACCAGTCCATGTCCAAATCATAATCCCAGAACCAAAATGAAGTCAAACACAAATATACCAGTCCATGTCTAAATCATAATCCCAGAACCAAAATGAAGTCAAACACAAATATACCAGTCCATGTCCAAATCATAATCCCAAAACCAAAATAAAATCAAATACAAATATACCAGTCCATGTCTAAATCATAATCCCAGAACCAAAATGAAGTCAAACACAAATATACCAGTCCATGTCCAAATCATAATCCCAGAACCAAAATGAAGTCAACCACAAATATACCAGTCCATGTCCAAATCATAATCCCAAAACCAAAATAAAATCAAATACAAATATACCAGTCCATGTCTAAATCATAATCCCAGAACCAAAATGAAGTCAAACACAAATATACCAGTCCATGTCCAAATCATAATCCCAAAACCAAAATAAAATCAAATACAAATATACCAGTCCATGTCTAAATCATAATCCCAGAACCAAAATGAAGTCAAACACAAATATACCAGTCCATGTCCAAATCATAATCCCAGAACCAAAATGAAGTCAAACACAAATATACCAGTCCATGTCCAAATCATAATCCCAGAACCAAAATGAAGTCAACCACAAATATACCAGTCCATGTCCAAATCATAATCCCAAAACCAAAATAAAATCAAATACAAATATACCAGTCCATGTCTAAATCATAATCCCAGAACCAAAATGAAGTCAAACACAAATATACCAGTCCATGTCCAAATCATAATCCCAGAACCAAAATGAAGTCAAACACAAATATACCAGTCCATGTCCAAATCATAATCCCAAAACCAAAATAAAATCAAATACAAATATACCAGTCCATGTCTAAATCATAATCCCAGAACCAAAATGAAGTCAAACACAATATACCAGTCCATGTCCAAATCATAATCCCAGAACCAAAATAAAGTCAAACACAAATATACCAGTCCATGTCCAAATCATAATCCCAGAACCAAAATGAAGTCAAACACAAATATACCAGTCCATGTCCAAATCATAATCCCAGAACCAAAATGAAGTCAAATACAAATATACCAGTCCATGTCCAAATCATAATCCCAGAACCAAAATAAAGTCAAACACAAATATACCAGTCCATGTCCAAATCATAATCCCAGAACCAAAATAAAGTCAAACACAAATATACCAGTCCATGTCCAAATCATAATCCCAGAACCAAAATGAAGTCAAATACAAATATACCAGTCCATGTCCAAATCATAATCCCAGAACCAAAATAAAGTCAAACACAAATATACCAGTCCATGTCTAAATCATAATCCCAGAACCAAAATGAAGTCAAACACAAATATACCAGTCCATGTCCAAATCATAATCCCAGAACCAAAATGAAGTCAAATACAAACATACCAGTCCATGTCTAAATCATAATCACAAAACCAAAATAAAATCTTTGAAAACTGGCAAATTAAGTCAAACATATGAACTTCTACCAGTGAAGTGAGGCTGGGTGCTCTGGAAGCCTAAGCACCTCCTGTCTAGCTAGCTACACCCAATAAAATTAAAATCAATATTGATAATTCCTGCACCATTCCAGATGTAAGTGATAGAATCTTAATAAAGTGACCATAACAATAGATCAGTTGGTAGAGTGCTTGTTTGGTATGTAGAAGGTCGGGGTTTAAATCCTAGTCAGGTCTGATCAAGACTTCAAACTGGATATTGACTGTTCTTTTGCCAAGCACTCAGCAGTTAGAAATGAAAGCCAGAGGGTCCATTAGAAATGACATCAAAAACCGATGCCCCATTTCACGGTAGGTGTTAAATGCTAAAGTACCCTCCCTGCACATTGCCTTGAGCACAATGCAAAGTTAAAACTTTCTGCCACTTCACCAATAGCTGTTAACATCTGAATATAAGTGAAATATTCTTTACAGGGATGTAAAATCCCTATCAAACAGTCAATGGATCGATTGTCTGAGGTGTAAAACACCGTTTTTCTACTCCACTGTTCCATTTATGAGGTTTTATTAATGTATTAATGTATTGACTATTTGACAGGGTACAGAATGTTGTAGTCAGTTTGTTGTCACCTTCCACCATGTTGACCCCCCTACAATACTTATGATGGATCATCTATTGTACAGAACTAGTGTTTATGGTAGAAACACACCTACAAAGATAACAAATATGTTCCAAGCTAAACGAGTATTACCCAACAAGTAGTTATTTACATGCAGGTTGTTTATTTTTGCACAAATATTTTTTTTAAAGTTTTATTTTGTTCCATTGGTTTATAAAATATGTTGTCTTTCACATATTGGGTCTGGCACCATATTTGTGAAGAAAAACGTTGTTGACATTGTATAGAGAATTTTAAAGCTTATTTTTATTAATGATCTAAGAACCATGAAAATTAACAAATGTGTTGTAGATGTGTATCACACTGAACTCTGGTATAATCATTCACAACGGAAACATTATAACCCATTAATCTATAGACAAAAATACATTTATTTAATATGGCAAGGTGCCTCTGATTCCCCACTTTCCCCAAAAAATTAAGTTTTTTATTATTTATTTACATAGTGAATGCATATGTAAAGTAGATAGAGATAACAGTTTGCATCAGTTATGACATCATGATGATGTCATTGAATCAGCCTTTGGTAATGTGTTTAAAGAATAAGTGAAAATCCACTTTTTTTTACATTTTTTTCCCACAAAAACACCATTCTCCCTTTGACTCCAATTAGATATTGCTATTGAATTTCACTTAAACCAAAATTTTTTCACTTCTAATATATCTGAGCTGACAAAATGTGTATATACATGGTATATAAAAAAGGTGTCATTTTTAAGATTTTTGATAAAATAAAAGAGAGTGCAGTGATTTTATTATTTTAAAACTACTTTCTGTCTTTTAAATTGGGAAAATTTGAAGTTCTGAGATACAGCAAACTGCATAATGAGATGTTTGCAATAGCTTAGAATCCTCGTTACAAAGATATTATATTGTGACAATATCTAACATTTTGTTGGTAAGAACAAATAGATTTTAATTGCTAGTTTATCACTATTGTTTTTGGGAACTTTGGTGTACAAATTAGGAAAATTTAGTCATTTTTTCCAGGGTAAACTACCTTTATTTGGTAGTAATTTTAGGCAAACAAAATCACTGGTCTGTGATGTTTTTGACATCATATATGACACAAGCAAAATTTAAGGATAGGCACATCCATTAAACATGTTAAATGGTACAGAACAGCAGTGTGTGCCAAACTTTCAAAATGATTAATGGACATTCGGTCTGGTAAACCTAGAAACTTTACCAGACCGTAAAGTTTTTTACTGGACCAAAAATTCTTCAATAAAAAGAAAACAATTATTCGGTCTTGTAAATATTTACTTATTTTCTCCTTTAAAACGGAAAGCTACGGGAGGCACTAATTATGAAAAAAACTTGAAAGAAAATTTAAGAAACATTGGATGGAGGGGCGACCATGGTTGCAATTTGACAAGGAGAAGAAATGCGTCTGGTCGGGAGGCGTAGCACACAATAATAATTTAAAAGGTCAGAACACGTTTATTTATGGAAGTACAAATAAATATTTGCTAGCCTTTTAAATTATTATTGTGTGCTGCGCCTCCTGACCCGTAAAATTCAAACCAGGGTGTGCATTTCATTACGCATTTCTCCTCGTCAAATTGCAACCATGGTCGCCCCTCCATCCAATGCTGCCTAAATTTTCTTTCACGTTTTTCTTCATATTTTGCGCCTCCGGTAGCTTTCCGTTTTATTGATTTCCCTGAAATGGCTCCTGATGTAAAACGGAAGTCGGATGGCAATAATAAAATTCAAATTGGATCGGAACTATAAATCCGGATTTTTGGCGCTCTCTATTTTCCGAACTGGTTACCGGACATACGGTCCGAAAAAATCTGATTTTTTATCGGACCGGCGGTAATTTTATCAGACTTGTCCGACGGTCCGACGAAGTTTGGCACACACTGGAACAGTTTACAGTAATAGTCTTATATTAAACTATTGGGGAATATAATCTATTCCTTTTATATTGTATATATAAATTGTATATATTGTATATCTAATTGTAAAATATCATTACCTGAAGCTGTTGTCAAACAGTATAACATTGGATTTTAACTGATTGTTGTACATTTTTACCATTATTCTAACCATGCATTTTCCTGTCGTCACTTGTTATGTGTAAGTACTCTAGTTCATTATTGTAAGAACTTTGTATGTGAATATTTGTCTCAGATTAGTATCTACGTTACAACCAGTAATTACCAAAAATGACCATGTGTGTGGCTTTTATGGTGCTAGTGTGTATTTTAAAAGTTTTACAAATGTATTTCAATTCTTGCCAGTGACACAGTATAAGGTTGTTTTTTAGTTGTACTAGTCATTATTGTTCATTTAACAAAAAGTCTTGCCATCTGTTTTCTAGTCACAGGTGCTATGTATTTATTTTCTATATGTTGATTTAGAAGATTTTTGATTGATAAATTGGTTAACAGCTATGTTTATACCATAACTTATTTAGCTTTTATTGTTACACTAGTCAGAACATCTCAACAATGTTACCTAGGATTCAGTCATTGTTACACTAGTCAGAACATCTCAACAATGTTACCTAGGATTTAGTCATTGTTACACTAGTCAGAACATCTCAACAATGTTACCTAGGATTTAGTCATTGTTACACTAGTCAGAACATCTCAACAATGTTACCTAGGATTTAGTCATTGTTACACTAGTCAGAACATCTCAACAATGTTACCTAGGATTTAGTCATTGTTACACTAGTCAGAACATCTCAACAATGTTACCTAGGATTTAGTCATTGTTACACTAGTCAGAACATCTCAACAATGTTACATAGGATTTAGTCATTGTTACACTAGTCAGAACATCTCAACAATGTTACCTAGGATTTAGTCATTGTTACACTAGTCAGAACATCTCAACAATGTTACCTAGGATTTAACCATTGTTACACTAGTCAGAACATCTCAACAATGTTACCTAGGATTCAGTCATTGTTACACTAGTCAGAACATCTCAACAATGTTACCTAGGATTTAGTCATTGTTACACTAGTCAAAACATCTCAACATTGTTACCTAGGATTTAGTCATTGTTACACTAGTCAGAACATCTCAACAATGTTACCTAGGATTTAGTCATTGTTACACTAGTCAGACCATATCAACAATGTTACCTAGGATTTAGTCATTGTTACACTAGTCAGAACATCTCAACAATGTTACCTAGGATTTAACCATTGTTACACTAGTCAGAACATCTCAACAATGTTACCTAGGATTTAGTCATTGTTACACTAGTCAGAACATCTCAACAATGTTACCTAGGATTTAGTCATTGTTACACTAGTCAGAACATCTCAACAATGTTACCTAGGATTTAGTCATTGTTACACTAGTCAGAACATCTCAACAATGTTACCTAGGATTTAGTCATTGTTACACTAGTCAGAACATCTCAACAATGTTACCTAGGATTTAGTCATTGTTACACTAGTCAGAACATCTCAACAATGTTACCTAGGATCCAGCCATTGTTACACTAGTCAGAACATCTCAACAATGTTACCTAGGATTTAGTCATTGTTACACTAGTCAGAACATCTCAACAATGTTACCTAGGATTTAGTCATTGTTACACTAGTCAGAACATCTCAACAATGCCATTTAGGATCTAGTCATTCTCAATAAGTTACCACACAGATAGGAAGCTTTTACAAGTGCATTTTTTTGTTAAGATAAAAAAGAGCATCATATTTTACTGTCATAAGAAACATTAGTTTGGTTTTAAGGTGACATAAACAGTAAAACTATCATCAAGATTGTACTTGTCTGATGTAACATGTGCATTGTGTCTTGTTGTTCAGAAAATCAAATCTCAAGTAAGGTAATTACATAAATCAAAATTTTGTATCATATAATAAATAGATAGAAATATGTTATATTTTTTCAGCAGACACACAAAATGTTGGATAAAAGGTCATTTATTTTTAGTAACATTGTATTCATTATTGTTATAAAAATAAGTTACCAGTTGTGTCGGTCATTGTACCAGTAAGATGAAATATCATAAGATATCAGTAAGATGAAATAACTATGGTAACTATAATGTTTTGACTTTTACATATAGTCATTGAGTCAATTTTCTCGCATATGTGACAGATTAATCTAACGAAATAGGTGGTACGATATTTTTCCATATTGCACCCTGCCTGCACAGGTGTAGGGGATCTCAGTACAATATGGAATTCTTTTTCAATAATAGTAAGGGACGTAATTCATGATTCGAGGTATATCATAACATATAAGAGCTATTCCACTAAAAACTGATTTCTGTAATTTTTTATTTTTTTTAATTATTATTATTTGTTATAAAATTTAAATTTTGACCGATAAGTATATCAAAAAGAAAATGACTATTTTGGTGTTGTTTATTATCGCGTAGGTTCACATTTCTGCTCTGAGCGGCACATTATTGATGACGTTACAGCATTACGTCTTACATGTATTCATTTGCTAGCAAAATCTTTGCTCTTTAGTAGGAAATTTCAATGTTTTTAGGCTATAATTCCAATCTCATGGTCAGATATTTTCATCTCAAACTCGGCAGAGCGTCGTTTAAGATGAAAGTATCTGACCACTCGACTGAAACTTTCTTATCTCGGTCAGGAACTCGTTATAGATTCTCTTTATCTGAGCTAGTTTTATAGTCATTGTTACAGTGCAAGACATCCGTTTGTGGTACCGGGTAATTGGTTTTTACATTTTGATCAATTTTGGGCTTTTGCCATTTTAAAGTTGTAGTTTTCAAGCTCTTCCTATATTTAATGCAACATTGCCAAAACAAAGTATACCAGTACATTGCATTTAAAACAAAATATACATTACATTTGTTAAAAGTTATAATACATAGTATTTTTTAATTTGTTTGGTTGTATAATTTTGTTCACTACGCAATTGTTTAAATACATGTAGTGTTTATTAGTTTGTTAGCAAGATGAACACTGTGTTATGATAAAACTTTGCAACAGAAGGTACAACTGTTATCAACTGTAAAAGTTTGATAATTCCATTGAAAGTTTTTCTTAATTAAGTGTATTTGTGCCTCTTTATACTACGGTAATATTGTAAGGGTAAAAACATGACATTACTTAGAAGAATTTTTAACCTTTCATCATTTCACCCTTCACAAACAGTAATAGAATCAGTACTTTGTTTTCTTAATTTTGCAACATTTTTCAGTGGAAGGATCTAAAATAGGGTCATGGTTTGTTAAGTTCCAAAACTTACTTGTGTTATAATGTATTTGTATTTGTGAATTTTCTCAATATCAAGAAGTTGTTAATATATTTTTGTTTTAAATTTGAAACCAGACTGTGATGAATTATCTTGTCAAGCTGTATAATGGCTGATCAAATTTGAAACAAGACTGGGATGAATTATCTTGATAGTAGTATAATGTCAGATCATGTTTCAATTTATGTACACTTCATAATCTATTTCCAATGTTTATATGATTAAAAAGGTATTGCCTTACTAAACAGGTTGTCAAAATCATGGTTTAAACAGTGATCAACTTGATATGACTTCTAAGACTTAATATTGTTTAATCCAGGGTCTCTCACCGCTGTGAGTCTGAGTCCCGTTCAGACCACATGCGGGAAAGTGAATTTTCCTTTGCCCTTGGCCTTTACTGGTTCACCTAGTATCGGTATAATGCGACTGGTTGAGGGGTACGCTTGTCTGTGACATACTGACTCTGTGAGCTAACACCTTAAAGTCGCCCTGAGTGTGTGCTAGTACAAGGTTGACCATACAGCACACTCACACTTATTTTTATTCCCTATTACCGGTACAATAAGATAAATAAATTTATTTTTGTATAAATGGACAAAACACGGCATTGTTATTGATGTAATTATAATTTTCTTCCATATTTAATTATGTTGTGTTCCATATATGGTCCATGTTAAATGATTTGTTTTCCATATTTGGTCCATATTTAGTTATTTGTGTTCCATATATGTTCCATATTTAGTTATTTATGTTCCGTATATGTTCCATATTTAGCTATTTGTGTTCTGTATATGTTCCATATTTAGTTATTTGTGTTCTGTATATGTTCCATATTTAGATATTTGTGTTCTGTATATGTTCCATATTTAGCTGTTTGTGTTCCATGTATGTTCCATATTTAGCTATTTGTGTTCTGTATATGTTCCATATTTAGCTATTTGTGTTCTGTATATGTTTCATATTTAGCTATTGGTTTTCTGTATATGTTCCATATTTAGCTATTTGTGTTCTGTATATGTTCCATATTTAGCTATTTGTGTTCTGTACATGTTCTATGTTTAAATATTTGTATGTCTATCTATTCATTTTGAATGACAAATATTTTTATTTTTATTCCATTTTTGAGAAAATAGAAAAAAAACATCACTGTTGTATATTATTAATATAATTGTGCCAAGTTTGATCAAAATCCATCCATAGACATGTTTTTGAATGTTAAGAAATTTGATTTCTTTTCCATTTAAATGGATTTTTAATGTTAGTCAGTCTAGTGTGTAGCACAAAAAATGAACAGTTAACAAACTGGAATTTGTCTCCAGTAAATCATTTTATGTAGTAGTCTCAAGTAGTTTGTTTTATACATTGATATAGAGAGGTGTTTTTGCATGTATGTACATTGTACTAATACATTGTAGGTTGTGTTTTTGATTTTGTATTTTATTTTTTGTTGAATTTTGTTTTGTTTTGTTTTATTTTTTTCTTTTATTGTTGTTGTTGTATAAAATCACAGTCAATCACAATGTAGTGTTCAAATCCCCACCCCAGTTTTGTCAGTATCTAACACTACATGTGTTGTAACCCTTATTGAACTTAGTAAATTTTATATGGTAAGATTTATTTACACCAAGTGACCAAAGATCATCTGACCTTATGGTTTGATGAAGTGTCTGCTCCTGTGTGTGGCTCTAAGCATACAAGGTATATTTTGTTGACCTGATTTTCACACACTACACAAATATGGTGCTTATTTCGGCTAAATCGTTGAAATATTTTTCCCCTGAAACCATTGTGATAAAATTAATGAAAATTGGTTGTGAAGAGTCCTTTGTTCAAGTAGATGTAGCATATAGCAGTCAGAAAGCCAAGATGGCCACCACAGGAACATTTAACATACATGTGCATTTGTGAAATGATTTTTCAATAAAAAATCTGGTTTATTAAATTATGAATTTCTGATTTGGATATTTTAAAAAATATGCAAGGGCATTCCGGGAAAGTGCAAACATGTGTAGTGAAGGTCAGATGAGCTAAAGGTCCATGTATAATCTCCTCTTTTTGACTTTATGGTACATGTTGATAGTTTGTATGTCCTGTGTTTATGATGTTGTGATATACATTATCTATGTGCTGTAATATTCTGTAGAGTCTGATGCATCTATTACAATTACATGTAAGAGTGCATTTTATTATACCTCTGCAAGCGAAGATTAGGGGGGTATATAGGAATCACCCTGTCTTTCTGTCAGTCTGTCTGTCCATCCATCTGGTTTTCCATCCCAATATTGTGTTCTCAATATCTCCCATGTCTATAGATGGATTTTGATCAAACTAGGATGGCTAGTCTGGTAATGGCGGGTCTGCAGGGGTATAACTCTCCTAGAGACAGCTCTAGTTTACCCACTTCTTTGAACTCTTGTTGTGAATTAAAACTGATCAAAGTAACAAAAAAATAATAAATAATAAGTCAAAACCTTTACTGATTTGTCTTACCATTTATTTATTGATCTTATTTCATCAAGTAACAACTGGTATCAAGATGAAGATCAAATTTAGTTTTTACATAAGTATATGATGTAGACTAAAATTTAAATTAACAACAATATAGTGAGTTCATTAAAAATGCATGAGGATGTAACATCAATTAAAAATAAAATAACTGGATTTCTTTGGCAAACCAGAATTGATATTTCATTATGAAATTGATTTTAGGTTTGTCTTAATTATGAGCCAATCTCCTCTTATTTTTGTCATAAGTTGATCTAGTCTTTTGCATTATGATATCGAAACCTACATGTAGTAAATTGGATTGTGTTTTCTAAATTAGTGCTTATTTTCTATATAGGACTTATGATCAGTGTAACTCCCCAAACTACACTGACTATCACAATGTTTAACTCTGAACAGATCAGAAATATATACATGTGCCTCAATTTTCTTCTGATTTGTGTCACTTTCCCCGCCAAAAGGTTGTGCATGCTTTGACCACATTTTTATGCGACATATTATGTACTCGCATTTTTATTTAAACAAGGAGTGAAAATGAATGAACTGTACCTGTTCAATCTAAATTGTTTAGTTTATATCTACATTACAACAAACTGGTTTGCATTGCCAAAACTTCTAGTATTTCTAAAATCATACGGATAGAGACACATGGAACAAAACAAGGACAGGTGTGCTCATGGTGCTATGTGGTTTTTAATGTCAGATATTACTTGCCAGGTGTTTATTTTATTTTATAAAAATAGCGTATTTTTAATTTAGTTGTCATGTGCGAATTTTTTTAAAATAGAAACTCATTTTATTAGAAATTTACATATAAGCATTAGTGTTAGGTGTTCATTACAGGTCTAAGATTGACTTGAAGCGTACGTGACTATTGACACATTTCATAGCTCTACTAACGGTAATTGACATCATCAGTATGGGAAGTTTGTCACAGTTTTACGTTTGTGGAAACTTTTTCGGCAGATTTGATACAGAGGAGAATTCTGTTTTTGACTGTATCAATAGCCATGGCAACTAAAGTGGACCAATTTTATAAAACTTAAACAGACAATATTACCTACTTGAATAATTTTAATCACATTTTTAATAGCCAACTATTATTTCCAATATCGACATTTAATACATCTCTATTGAATTGTAACCGTTATATCTTTATTAATGTTGCTGATTCCAATGTCAGCATCATGCAATATATGTTTTGTGTCCTAATGACTGACGGGAGATTTGTTTCTACTTATCCAGATTGAAATTGTCGGACGTAATTATGATTTTTTTTAAATTGAACGACTTGATCTGATTGTGTTGCCTCGCATTAATTTCCTTTTATCAATCAGACCAATTTTGCTTATTGTTTTCTGATATCACTAATGGAAATAAGTCACAAAAACAAAATCTGTAACAAAACTCGCTACAAACCATTTAATGAATCCGCTATAAACATGTGTAGTTGTGTGATGCTTTGAAAATGTTAAATAGTTATTGATGATGTGTTGTGAGATTAGGCTTTACATATTACTGAAGTTATTATTGAAACAAATGAATTGTTACACGTAAATATATGGGATAAATACATATGAATTTTTATTTTTACAATGATTTTTACAGTATTGTATTCTGTTAAGATCTCCTGTCGTCTCTATCACGTAGTTGATATGTTGAGTTCCCTGTTACACGTAAAGACACAGTATACCTAAATATGATTGTTATAATGTGTTAATGTGAGTTGTTTACTGCAATCCAATACTTCTACGTAAATTGAGATCAAATGTTGTATTAATTTGTATATCACCTAGCATTCCACAGTAAACTACGTAATTTTGTTTATTTTATTTTATTATTGTCTTACATAATTTTATTAATTTAAGTGTTTTATATTTGTAGATATTCACAAAACATCTTGAAATAAAAGTAATTCTTAAAATCACAATTTAGTCTGTTTGATATTAAGTTTACCATGGTGTTCTTGTCTCTTGATTTACTAAGGGCCTTGGTGATCTAAGCGTGGCGGCTTATCAAGACTAGTGGTTTTCTCCGGACACTTCGATTTATTCCAACATTCCACAATTTGCCACCTAGATAGAAGTAAAAAAATCTGGGCTTCATCACTCCACTACTTTTGATTTACCAAAAATGTTGCCGTCTGAACCTTTGATTACTGTTATTAAAACTATACTTATCCTTAATATGGGTGGAATCCGTCTGCGCCATTTAGCGTCCTTTTGCGCCACAAACTATTTGCGCCAGTATATCATTTCCGCCACAAAGTTTTCCAAAAACCCTTTTTGCGCCAATATGATACACAACTGCCACACTTTGTTGACAGTGCCATGGGGATATGAACGATAATTTTGGCTTCCCTCTCCTTTATCCGGGATGGTTACATATAGATAAAATCCTCAAATAACTTAAAATCACTCCACATAAAAATGAAATATTTCAAGACATACATGTGCTGTGAATATACAATCACAGTAACATGTCACCGAAGTTACAGTATCACAAATATCACTGAGGTCACAGTAACATAAATGTCACCGAGGTCACAGTGTCACAAACGTCACTGAGGTCACAGTATCACAAATATCACGGAGGTCACAGTAACATAAATGTCACCGAGGTCACAGTGTCACAAACATCACTGAGGTCACAGTAACATAAATGTCACCGAGGTCACAAACGTCACTGAGGTCACAATATCACAAATATCACGGAGGTCAAAGTATCACAAATATCACTGAGATCACAGTATCACAAATATCACGGAGGTCAAAGTATCACAAATATCACTGAGGTCACAGTAACATAAATGTCACAGTGTCACAAACATCACTGAGGTCACAGTAACATAAATGTCACCGAGGTCACAGTGTCACACACATCACTGAGATCACAGTATCACAAATATCACGGAGGTCAAAGTATCACAAATATCACTGAGGTCACAGTAACATAAATGTCACAGTGTCACAAACATCACTGAGGTCACAGTAACATAAATGTCACTGAGGTCACAGTGTCACAAACATCACTGAGGTCACAGTAACATGTCACCGAAATTACAATATCACAAATATCACTGAGGTCACAGTAACAAATGTCACCGAGGTCACAGTGTCACAAACGTCACTGAGGTCACAGTATCACAAACATTACTGAGGTCACAGTGTCACAAATATCACTGAGGTCACAGTAACATAAATGTCACTGAGGTCACAGTGTCACAAACATCACTGAGGTCACAGTAACTTGTCACCGAAATTACAATATCACAAATATCACTGAGGTCACAGTATCACAAATATCACTGAGGTCACAGTAACATGTCACCGAAATTACAATATCACAAATATCACTGAGGTCACAGTAACAAATGTCACCAAGGTCACAGTGTCACAAACGTCACTGAGGTCACAGTATCACAAACATTACTGAGGTCACAGTGTCACAAACATCACTGAGGTCACAGTGTCACAAATATCACCGAGTCAAAATATCGCAAATATCACCGACATCACAGTATCACCAAATATCACTGAGGTCACAGTAAAATAAATGTCACCGAGTTCACAGTGTCACAAATATCACTGAGGTCACAGTGTCACAAATATCACTGAGGTCACAGTAACATAAATGTCACCGAGGTCACAGTATCACAAATATCACTGAGGTCACAGTAACATAAATGTCACCGAGGTCACAGTATCACAAATATCACTGAGGTCACAGTAACATAAATGTCACCGAGGTCACTGTGTCACAAACATCACTGAGGTCACAGTGTCACAAATATCACCGAGTCAAAATATCGCAAATATCACCGACATCACAGTATCACAAATATCACCGAGGTCACAGTAACATAAATGTCACCGAGTTCACAGTGTCACAAATATCACCGAGTCAAAATATCGCAAATATCACCGACATCACAGTATCACAAATATCACCGAGGTCACAGTATCACAAATATCACTGAGGTCAAAGTATCACAAATATCACTGAGGAAACAGTAACATAAATGTCACCGAGGTCACAGTATCACACATATCACCTAGGTCACAGTATCACAAATGTCAACGTGGTCAAAGTAGCACAAATATCACTGAGGACACAGTAACATAAATGTCACCGAGGTCACAGTATCACAAATATCACTGAGGACACAGTAACATAAATGTCACCGAGGTCACAGTATCACAAATATCACCGACATCACAGTATTACAAATATCACTGATGTCACAGTATCACAAATGTCAATGAGGTCACAGTATTATAAATGTCAATGAGGCCACAGTAACATAAATGTCAACGAGGACACACTATCACAAATATCACAAATATCACTGAAGTCACAGTATCACAAATGTCACCGTGGTCAAAGTATCACAAATGTCACTAAGGTCACAATAACATAAACGCCTACGTTATTTAATGATTTTTTTTATTTTTGGTTGTAATATATATTGTTACTTGATATGGATATTGCGTTTTGTTGTAGTATGCACTTGGTATACAAAATATTACATATTTCATCAACGTATCTTTCTATCCGAAATGTTAACTTACCTCCGTCATATATCAGCGTAATAGATCTAAAATAAATGCTAATAAGATATAACGATAGATGAATAAAAACATAGTTTTATATTTCATTTCTATGTTTTCTTTATAGCGATAAATTCTATCATTTTATAAATTCAATTGAAAGAATATACATGATCAGATCACATTTCTTTCATCAATCCAAATAACAAGTGCAATTGACGAAACCGATCTAGACTTTTTTTACATACAAGTAATTGGTTGTGAAAGTTAACATTCATGGTATTTTTTAAGACATGTATATTCATTTACATTACTTTTAACTGACGTCTTATTGTTTATTACATCATATGCTTGTAGTTGATGCTTTTAGGATTCCAGTGTATCGAACACATGATCGTCTCAAATTAAACTAGGAATAGTTAACAGACGTGAAGACGCTCTGGTCAACGTTTAGAAACCCCCTATTTCAGTATTTAGCATAAGGTGGTATAAGGTGGTACTCAATTGTCGACCTTGAAATTTGTAGATTTCGTTATTCATGAAAACGTATCAATTCACAGAAATGTTTCAAAATTTATTACTAGTTTGTTTATATTGTTTCGTCAAATATTTTAATATCTCAAGTACTAATCTATTCTTAAATACATTGGTAAAAAATATCGAAGATTAACAGCAGAAACCTATTTTCACATTCCCACGGCTGCTATCGAAACTAAGGTGACGATGCTCTTTTGGTTTGTACCACTACTGCTGTTAGATTAGTCTGGCTAACAATGCTTCATTGGTTGACATAAGGAAAACCCGTGGAATTTCCAGATGGGATTTTTTTGGGTGGGGTGGGGGAATTTTCAAATGACTTGTCATTTCTGTTATACCTTGTTTTCTTTGTTATGACTAATGAGTTTAAATAAATACTGTACACAGCAACTATATATCTCTCAGCAATGATATAAGAACATTTCCATCTTGTCTTGGTCAAATGAATCATGAAAACATGTGTGTAAAATTGGTATTTAATGTTGAACTTCGTTTCATTACAAATCATAGTAAAATTACATATCAAAGATTTTTTAAAAGTTCAAATACATAAAGGACGTAATTTAATGTTGCGAAGCCAATTTTCTACTTCCGTTATTTTAACTATATTTTTGCTGATGCTATTGACCGTAGAATAAAAACATTGTGAAAATTACAATACACAAAATCAAAAATACTAGTCCATATTAAAATCACAACCCAAAAAGCATAGTAAAAGTTTTGGAAACTGTAAAATTGATGTAAATAACCGAAACTTTCACATGGTAAGTGAAGATTGGTGTTTCGAGAGGATAAGCATCTCCTCGGTAGCTAGCTACACCTTCCACGTGGTGAAAGCAAACTTGAGAATGAAAGAAACATGGAACTATGAGATATAAACTACACATATATCGTTTTTCGGATAGAGGGACACCATATATATACAACATTAGCATTGTGATAAAGGAAATTAAACTTTTTGAGAGCCTAGAAAGACTTAGGATTACAATATCTCTGCGTCAACAATTTATTTGTAAGCAGCTTGCATCGTTGTTTATAGTTTCCATAGTTGGAACAAGCTCTACTATAGCATAGTGTGTGAACTGTGAAACAAATACATTATAAGCAGGAGAAGCAGAGAAAAGGAAATTTGATAATAGAATAAATAGAATAATTCAAGCCATCGCGTTTGCAATATATCTTTAATACACTTGGGTTTCATTATTAAGATTTTAAGCCCTAATATGTAGAAGAATCAGTCGTATCTTTTATTTCAAGATATATGACATTCACATATTCTGCAAATTTAGGATGATTAAGAGATAGAACGCCATCTATATATCGAATTAAATTATTTAGCGACAGTCTTCTCTCTAGATGTGACAAGGTTCTGCCTAATTTATGCTTAAAATAATGAAATAAATCAGCAAGCAATGGATCAAAGTTTGTTCCCATCGGTTTACCTATTGTTTATTGAAGAAAAAGTGTTGTCTATAAAAATTTCATACATTTTGTTGATGGTATCTTCAGTATTATTTGTTTTCAACCTGTATGATGCTTGATAAGATAATCCCTGTTAAGCGCTTTTTTGTGTTTATGTATTTACGTTTTGTTTAACGCTTTTGTAAAAGATTTCAAAGTGAATGCTTTGGATGTTCTCTGAATTTAGAATGATAGACATTGGTGAAAAATCACAGGTTATTTTACTTTTTCAAGGAATAAATAACAAGATATTCAAGTAATTTTGGAATGTTTAAAATCCACATTTAGTTGATACCTGATGTAGAGTATGTTTTAATAATATTTTTTTATTATATAACAACATATAACAAATACGAGTACACTTATACAAGATACAAATTATTAAAATATAAAAAATTAATAAATAGATTAACCTTCTTACAAAACATCATAAACATACCGTTCAACACATAATTAATAAGGTCATCATCAAGATGTAGAATAGACATAATTCGATTAATACTGAAGTTCATTCTTTTAACATTGTCAGGATTATTAATCCGTTAGAATTACTGATAATGATATAGAGGAATCTTATACATGTGTATATATATATCTTTCATTGTATGAATTTTTATTACGCTAAGGAATCCAATACAAGTAAGGTAGATCTATTTCTTCTTGTTAAAGACAATTGAAAAAAATCATGTTCGGTAAATTTAGTTCTGGTGTATGTATGATTCTCCAATACACTATCCAAATCCACCTCCTTAAAAAGACATTAAAATCTCTTACAAACACTAATTATGCTGTTTGAAGCCTTATCAGCTGGCACAACATACTTGTTATGACTACACTGTAATGTCAAAGAAGATTTCAAAGAGACGACTGGGATGTCTGAAGCATTAATCCTTAAACCTTATTTTAATTATCTTTTTGGTAATTTTCCCCATGTGACTTGACTGTCACCAACACATATTTTATACGAGTACAAAACTTTCATATTAGTTTTCATATGGATTTCCATGGATACGACATGTTTGATATATCAGGATTCGATCCTAGACTGTTAGATTCGTCAATATCAATACGTTCCTCATTAAAAAAATAATTCCACCATTAACCATAACATCTGTGTTTGTTTTAAACAAATAACAATTTACTAGATTTATAATAAGCACACACTGTTAACTTTCACTTCAAATTTATATTACACTTTATTCGAAGTTTCCTAATCTGGAAGCCACCAGCAGTTATGATTAACTCCTTAAGTGTTTTTCTCATACATTTTTATAACATTGTTTAACGAAAATAGAATTAGAGATAAAGCAATTGTAAATGAGATGTTATTCTTGGCTTTTTAATGTTCAATTAGTGCCTACAGAACCAATAAAGTAGCATGCATATGTTCCTCTTAAACAACTTTGAAAGTAAAACACAAAACGATACATTTAAGAGTATAGTATTGGGCATATTAATAGTCAAATGTGATTTTTTTTAAGTTCCGGTTCCAAAGAAGTCAGTCCTTCAATATGGACCAGAGACAAAAATATTATAAAAACACTTTATTCTAAATATTATTATTGAACGTTTTCAATACTTTTAGTGACAGTTTTGGAAGTCGTCAAGCAAATAAACAATTTTCAACACTACAAAAACAGCAGTTGGTAGGGCTCATCTCGATAACCATTAATGCTTACTGGTATTGTCTTTATTACTATGAGCCCTTTTGCTGTTGAATATTAACATATATTTATTGCATATCACATCTGTAACAATTAATTTGATTGGTCGAAAGCCGAGAAAATGATGAACAAGACCGAACGGTCCATACACGACCGAGCGGTCCATATACGGTATTGAACGTTACGAGTTGTGAAATGACAGTTATAACTATACATTGGATATTGTATTTAATATTTATATAGATTTGTGTTGTTGCATTTAAAAAGAAACTGAACATTTAATTTATTGTTGTTATATTAATGTTTTGCTTTTATTCCCCACTCTAATGAAGTTGGCAACTTGGAAGGAAATGGGGTCTATCAATGTTTGTATGTCTCTCCATGTTAAGTATACGCGATTTTGTTTGTTCAATGCAATAAAAGCTTTAGTTACTTATGTAGAGGGCACTATCAAGATTTACAGACTGCCCTCGGGGCGAATATTCGGACCAACCTCTGCATAAGCAACTAATGCATAAGTATTACACTCGACAAACACGCACATCCACTGTCTGTTTCTATTTTTACAATACTTGAGAGAAGTCCACGGTATGTTTTGAAATTTAAATGCATATGACCGTCATCACAGTATTGTTCATAAGTTTGATGTCTCTGTGTCCAGGATTGTCCTGGATATATTTCACGTCCCATATTCCATATTCCTTTTACACTATTTATTACACGCATGGCAGGTGTAGCTAGCTAAACAGGAGACACTTACCCTTCCGGAACACCTGGTGAAGGTTCATGTGTCTAACCTAACTTGTCTGTTTTTACTTTGCTTCTGGATTGTGATTCGGACATGGATTAGTATGTTTGTTTTTGAATGTATCACATTCTACCTATTGCAAATTGTGTGCTTTTTTAGTTTTTAACACAAAATATCAAGAAGTGTCCATTTTTGGGGGTAAAGTATAGCTGACAAAAACTATATATATTGATATATTGGTTATATTTTAATTTACGAGTATTAAATGAACAATGTCTTGACAAGAATGTTTTCAAAACAAAACCACCAGAAAATTTACGATGATACAATTTTTTTTCAACATCATACCTGTCGGCATCTACCTTATTTGTAGAATTATTTTTTTCAGTTCAACATATGCGACTATCAATTTATTCTCAATATAATATAGCAGGGTATTAATTTGGAATCATTTAAGTACACGTAAGGTATAACTATCTGTATCAAATTATTTAGCAGGCTATTAATATAGAATCATTTAAGTACATGTAAGTTATACAACCAATCTTACGTCTCGAGTAGTCAAGGTTATGTTAAATCAGTGACGAGTGGAGAAGGGAATTATCCGAGCGTTCTATTGGACGACTGTTGTGTATTATACTCGGATATAACAACCGACAGGCTACAGTCTTGTACTTAGTGATGTAATCAAATGGAATCCACCAAGCTTTGGAAAGCGGTAAGAAAACAGTTTTATTGTAATATACATTTAAGATTTAATCAATTAATATTCAATATCAACCGGAGTGTATTTTTTTTCTCAAAACAAAATTTTTTAGCACGACATGAATTTCGATATATAAAAGTGTTTTGTCAATAACAATACATGCTAAGATGTTTTGAAAGTTTCCGAAATGTTCAAAGAATAATGTACACAAATGATTAAGAATTTAAAACTGGAGCTGGCATAACACATTAGTATATTTCATTTTAATCAGATAGGCGATCTTTATAAAACATTTACAGATTGTATGATGTCCGTCTAGATTGGTGTCTCCATTAAAACGTGGTTCTTGGCTTTTTGTCACAACTTTCTTCTACGTCTTTTTGTCACAACTTTCTTCTACGTCTTCAAGAATACTAATCTCTGTATGTTTATCCGATAGATGACATTTGTATTAATTCGTATTTTCAGGTTATATTGTTGTTTATTGTTTATATAATGAATAGTTAAACATTTAATATATACCATGACAACAAAGACCTATTTTTATATCGTAATTTTAGATATTTTATTAGAAAATTAAAAATAATACGATACACCACTAAGTTGTAAGTACAGTGATGGTCATCTTTTGTATCCATTAACAGCTATCGATATAGTATACTAGAAACTCTGGTCTTTAATTTTAATCCGATTTGAAATTGTTTGATCATAAAGGTATATATGCATTTGAAATCTACGTAATTCTGCATTAACCGCATAATATGTTGTAGTTCCTAAATCTAAATATTTTCTAACATTAAAGATGCATTTTTAATGTTCGCCAAGCTAAGATGACACCAACATCAAACTGTTAAAATTTTTTATGTACACCATATTTTTGTATGTGGGGCGTTATAATTTTCAAACAAACAGTTGGTATACCAATAGGCACAAACTATGCCGTTGCTTTCTGATTTGTTTCGTTAATTATATAAAGCAGAAAATTGATAATAAAAAATGAAGTTTGTTAAATATTTTCAAGTGTAGACTTGAGGTATAAAATTGAATATGAAGCGTACTTGAAAAATCAGTAGGATAAATGACATTCACATAATCTCCAAATTTAAGATTTTTAAGAAATATATCGATATATCTGTATGTGGAGTTGAATGATTTGGCGACAGTCTTCTCTCCAGATTTAACAAGGATAAGGTTCTGAATAAATTCTGGTCAATATGAATAAAGAAACAAATCAGCAACCAATGGTCACAATTTGTTGAAAAATTTTATTAGCCAATATAATAAATATATATATTTTAAAAACCTCTATAATTTGGTTGATAGTATCTTCAGTTTATTTTCAGTCTGTATGGTGCTTGACAAAATAACCGGATTCCATGTTTAGCACATTAGATATATGTATCTTAGCTTACCGTTTTTGTAAAAGAATGACAAGTGAATGATTTGTTTAAGATGTTTTAATTTAGAATAAGCGATAGTGGTGAAATGGGTAGAAAATCAAATGGTTTTTTATATAAAAAGATTAAGTATGAGAAGCAAGATGTTGAAGTTATTCTTTAGAATATAATTAAATCTACATTTGGTTTACGCCAGATGTGGGAAAGTGAATTTTCCTTGCCGCTGGCCTTTACTGATTCACCTGGTATCAGTATAATTGACTGGGAGAGTGGTACGCTTGTCTGCGGCGTACGGACTCTGTGAGCTTGCACGTTGAATTCGCCCTGATTGCGCTCTAGTACCAGGCAGACCATGCAACACACTCGCACTTTACATGCATACACAAAATCCATAGAAATTAATAAAATAGTTCTCGTCGCGAATAGCTGAAAAATTGCAGATGCGACGTTAAGCAACATTCAAGCAGCCAACCAACCATCAAAGGTTGGGAGATATTTCATTTTTGATAAATTAGTTCAAGTATATGTAGGATTCTCCAATGTAATATGTAAACCAACTCCTTAATAAGGCATTCAAGGCAGAATTGTTTACAAACGAGAATATTATTGTTTTAAGCCTCATCAGATCGACATACAACATCATACTTGCTGTGTATATCTGTGCGAAATGCCAAAATCTCTTGGTCCTTGAATGCCGAAGAAGGTTTATTAGACCCTTTAAATTTGGCAATCCTTGTTATCATTAAAAAAGTAACAACCTATTTCCAGTCGGTAACGGTGTCAAGCTACACCAACGTCTAGCAAATTGTTCAGCAGAATCCATAATAATTCTGAAATTCTGGTTCTAAGTTAAAGGTTGATTCTTTTGAAAGGACACTTCAATTTAGTGCCTCAGTGATAGTCCAGACTTGTGCAGTTAGTACATAAATATAGGGAGGATTTGAATAAGATTAAGTACAGTGTAGTTGGAGTAAACGTATGAAAGTTCAATTAATAAATGTTTGTTTATAATGACATATTTTGGATATAATAGTTTTAATACTAATAAAATAACTTTTTGGCATTTCTAAAAACAATTATCTCACAAAATGAATTGTCCTTGTAACAATTTCTTTTCGGAGACAGAGAACAATGGAATACTTAAAAATAAATTAAAATCTTTCTGCATATCAATTTCTTTTCGGAGACGGAGAACAATGGAATACTTAAAAATAAATTAAAATCTTTCTGCATATCATATGATACCGTGAAACAACTAAGGTTATCAACTTCACATTAATTAAAACAAAGCTACTTAACCATGTCCGAATAACAATCCAGAAACAAAGTAAAAACTTTGGAACTGACAAGTTAGGTTAAACACGTGATCTTCCACCAGGGAAGTGAGGCCGGGTGCTCCGGAAGGGTAAGTCACGTGTGTAATCAAAATTGTGTAAAAGGAACATGACACTATGGGACGTCAAATATATCCAGGGCAATACTGGACACAGAGACATCGAACTTAACAACAATACTGTGATGACGTCCATGAAACTTTTTAGGGCCATCATAAGCCTAGGCTAGCAATATTCCTGAGTCAACAAGTTTTTTGCAAGCAGCCTGCTTCGTTGTACAAAGTACTTGTACTGGGAACAAGCCATACCATAACGTATTAATTGGGAAACAAATACACAATTAGCAGGAGAAGCAGGTTTATTGCTGCATAGAAAAAGAAAGTTAACAAAAGAAAAATTGAAGTCATCACATTTGTCATAGAGTTTCAAATGTAGCCTTTCGTGGGCGTCTTAATTCAGTTATAAGTCTAAATATAAAGCAAAACTTGAGGATTAAGTCGTATCAGTTTTATTTCAAGCTAACTGGGATAGATGGGATTCACATAGTCTCCAAATTTAGGGTTGTTAAGAGACAGAATGTCATCTTTTTATCTGTATGTGGAGTTGAATTATTTGGCGACAATCTTCTCTCCAGAGTTAACTAGGTTCTGCATAACTTCTGTTTCATAAGAGTAGAAACAAATCAGCACGCAATGGTGCACAATTTGTACCTATTGGTACACCGATTGTTTGCTGGAAAAATATATTATGAAACACAACAAATACGTCAAAGACTATAAAAACATTATGTTGATAGTATCTTCAGTACATTTTTGTTTAGGATTCGCATGATGATTGACACAATAACCAGAATCCCTGTTCAGCACCAGATATTTGTATCTTGGCTTACATTATGATAAATTGTTATGTTATTCTCAGACAAATATTTTTCGAAAATAATGTATTACCTTATTAGATTAAATGCATTCTTTAATGGTCTAAAAACTGATATTCGGTAATTATATTGAAGTTTTATTTCTCCGGTAACGATAATATCCTTCAACAAATGTTGTCTAATAGTACCATATAACCTATAGAAAGATTTTAATTAATTTCTGTGGTATTTCCACTGAAATAAGCGTATAAACAACAATGTCTTTGCTTTCAATTTCAAAACATTGCTGCTTTCTGTTGAGTATTTTTCAATAAAATGAGCCATTAAACCGTCGTATTAAAAACGTATAAGATCTTCATTATCGATAACTCATTAAAATCTTTAAAAGAAATATATTTTCTATGAGAAAAACAAGATGTTGCTACTCGTGTCTCGTGTTGTCTGTCACACGAGATGGGTGTAGCTAACTAAATAGGAGATACTTATCCTTCAGGGAGAAGCCGGTCTCAATTCCCTGGTGGCAGTTTACGTGTTTAACCCAAAGTCTTTACTTTGCTTCTCGATTTTGATTTGGACATGGATTAGTATGTTGTTTTTAAGTCAAATTATTCAAACTGCAATGTATTTGCTTAGTTTGAAAACCATTTTTACAATATATACATATATTTATTACTTATAATTAGGTCAACATCATCAACTGGAGAGTTTGGACCTGTACTCATATTTTGAAAACTACATACAGCAAACATATTTTGTATATAAATCGCAAAAATGCCTTTGTGAAAAACTTCCCGATAAACAATAGTGTAAGTAAAAATGCCTTTGTGAAAAATTTCCCGATAAACAATAGTGTAAGTAATTTACATGAATTCTAGAAAACTTGTAACAAACGGGTATTAAGTGTAAATTTAAATTAAATTATATCCATAGTGGTTTGTTAGGATCAAGATAAAAGGACCATCTAATTTATTTGGCTATCATTTACTCACTGAAGCATAACACTGAGAAAATCACTCATTTATTGATGTACACTTGCCACATCGGGGATCTAATTTGTAAATGAAAACAAAATCAACTTCATTCTATATACCGTATAATTAAAACAATTCAACTGAAAATTGCTATGATTTACGTGGTGACGTCATAAAGTATAGTTCACTTTTATACTGTATTTTCCATTACTCGCAACACCTCATTGATTTGTAAATTGACATAGTTATGTCAATATTTCAATATTTCAACTCCAAGATTTAGTAAAATCTGAACTACTTTCCTTTATGTGCGGCCGTTGACTGATGACTAGATAATTGTTTGAATTATTTTAGAGAAATTTAAGGGAGATACGTTACACCAGATAAATTCTTATATTTCAGTCCAATTTGGTTTATGAATAAATGCCTAAAAGTATAATCAGAAATGATTTACACCAAATAATCTTGATAAAATGTATTTTGCAATCACTCACGCACTCAATTTACCATTTTGTATATTTTGCAAGAATCAAGCTTCACTTGACTTTGTCTGAAAACATTGTAAATTAACAATTTATTTATCTGTTTTTCATAAGTATATGTCAATCCTTTTTTCATTCATGTTACATGTTTGCAATGCAAGGAAGACTAATCAAATATATGATCCGTCCTGGATTTACTGGCCAAACTGTTATGTTATGTTTCATTGTTGTTCTATTTTCTGAAGACGTGTGTTAATATGAAAAACCTCAGAGATCATATGATAAGATGTGCATACCTGGGTGAAAGGTGTTGATTGTATGTTCTTTAACAAGGATTAATGAAACAATGTGACCTAAATCCATGGCTTATGTTAACAAATCATTGTGACCTACGTCAATATCGACCAAATTACACTCGGACCAGATTGGAGATGTGGTAAGTTTTTCCTATAAATTTTTTTGATTCTTTAATTCAAATTGTGATGGTTACTCAGAAATTTTATATTTATCTATAGCAATATATTAGACCATGTCGTCATTACTACAAATGCGTTTTCTCATTTTCATCTGGATTTGGATAAAAATCCATAAATTTTGAGTGTAAACCATTTTTAATTATACTTTAATTATATCAAAACTTATACTTTCAGATACAGCTGATATTTAATGCCAGAACACCAGACTCTGACTGAAAAGATACGTTTCACTACCACACTAGGATGGCATATAACTCAGAAGAACTAGCATTTCTTACTATAGATTCCATCCTATTAGTTTTAGTTGTCAGTGGAAATGTTGGCGTCATTGTCAGTTTGGTATTAAAATCAAACCTGCAGAAACCTACAAATGCTTCACTATGCTCATTAGCTGCTGCTGATCTGTTGGTAGGTGTTTTTGTAATTCCAAATGTCATTATTTTACGCTTCACTGATCTCCAATGGAAGGCGCCAGTTTGTAAGATGTGTCTTTATTTGGAATATTCATCAGCAGCAGTTAGCGCTTTTACTATATCTGCAATGACGATTGACCGCTTCCGAGCAATCGTTACTCCGCTTAAATATCGACAGCAACAGTTACAATTTCTTGTTGGAACATTAATTTGTGTCTGGATATTGTCATTTTTGTATGGACTCAGAATTCCACTAATATATACCACAGGTACAAGTCACGTGACCGTTAACAACGTCACCACAGTTGTGTATGTCTGTACAATCCCGGATGCCGACATATTTAAACATCAGTTAATAACAATTCTAGACTTTATCCTTATTTTTATTGTCCCGTCTACAATTTTGGGAATTTGTAATTTTATCGTTTCATTTAAATTAGAAAATCAAGCAGTTGAATCTTCAAACAGTCAACATAATTTCCGCAGACGACGGAAAGCGATACGTCTGTTGCTACTTATGACCGCCCTTTTTATTGTGTGCCACTTGCCGCTGTATAGCTTTAGACTCCATGTAATCAGATCAAAAGGCAGAGTAGAAAACAAAGGGACAATTATACAATGTCTTCTGATTTTGTCTTGGTGTAACAGCGTTCTCAATATTTTATTTTATGGGTCACTAAATGACAGTGTCAAGAATTGTGTTTTTGGTTTACTACGTAAGTGTAACAATAGAAGAGTTCACCCGGATATGAATATAAATACAAACCTCCCCACTTTTGCTACCACAACAGCCAATCAAAATCATCCTACTGAAATCCAAAGTTAATATGAATACAAAGTGACCTATTCAGTTCCACTCTTTTGAATAATAAAATTCAATTACTTTAATATTAATAATTGAATCTATGGTAGATCAGAACGACACAAATAGATTAAACCGGAAGTACACAGATCATTTCTTGATTTTTTATTTATAACACGAGTAGGAGTTAGTGGTTTATCTTTGGTAAAGTATAGTTGGTTTTGTGTGCATTTATTGTGTAATTGTACGGGGCTGTAAATCCATGGGGTGATGGGGACTGTATTTTTGTGTGATGGCTGAGGGACGTATCAATGGTGGGGTGATTTTAGAACGTATTTATAGTGTGATTGTTAGGACCAACATTTATGGGCGGGCGGTTGGTGTTGTAACTATTATTGGTTATTATTGGTTAATAGGATCGTATTTGCGGTTAGATGGTTGAAAGTTCATAGCGTATTCAGGCAAGCGTAACACTTTTCTTTACTTATTTAGACAACATTCCGCCATTTTAAACATATCAAGTTTATTTGTTACAAGATATTTGTGTAATTCTCAAAACAATCAAAGTTGGTGACCATCAAGCAATGATGGAAAATCAAAATGTTGAGTTTAGGGCAGTGATAAAGTTCCTCACAGTAGAGGGATCAAATGCCAAAGAAATTACCAGCGAATGGCCGAGGTGTACGGTTACAGTGGTCCTGCCTATTCCACAGTGGCAAAATTGTCGGCTGAATTTAAACGTGGGCGCACCTCACTGAAGGATGAACCACAGTCAGGTCTGCCAGCTGATGCCATCACAAAGGAAATTGTCACGTCTGTGGTGACCCTCATGATGAATGATCGTCGAATTAGGATTGATGACATAGCTAGGGAGTGTGACATTTCACATGGAAGTGTATACACGGTTATCCACGAGCATCTTGGGATGTCAAAAGTATCCGCAATTCAAATACTCCAGTCAAATCGGGAGCTTCTTGGCATTTATAATGATAACCCGGAGAGCTTCCATTTACGTTTAGTAACTGGTGATGAAACATTGATTTATCATTGGGACCCAGAAACCAAAAAAGAGTCCATGCAATGGAAGCACCCTGGATCACCCCCACCAAAGAAATTCAAAACCCAACCATCAGCTGGCAAAGTCATGGCCACTGTGTTTTGGGATTGTAAGGAAGCTCTGTTAATCAATTATAAACCTGCTGCAATCTCTATCACTGGGGCTTACTATGCTGATCTAATGAATGAAGCAGCTGAAAGCTGCTATTAAATTAAAAAGGTGGGGAAAGTTGAGCCGAGGTGTATTGCTTCTTCACGACAATGCTCCTGTGCACAAGTCAAGGATTGCACAAGCAGCGATTCGTGAATGCAAGTTCGAACAACTTAATCACCCACCCTACAGTCCCGATTTGGCACCAATGATTATTTCCTATTTAGAAATTTGAAATCCTATTTACAAGAAATCAGATTTCCTGATGATGATGGACTTAAGGCTGTCACAGAGACATTGTTTGAGGACCAAACCGAAGACTTCTATTTCAAAGGTATAGACAGTCTGAAAGAAAAGTGGGCTGAGTACACTGGAGTAAATGGGGAATATATTGAATAATAATAATAAAATGTATGGTTTGTTGCGGCAATATATACCCCGTTCTATGAACTTTTTGACCTCCCCTCGTATTACAGTTGTGTTATATTTGCAACACGCATCAAAACCAAATTGATGCTTGATTGAAATAGCCATCGATAGTTTAGATATTTATTTCGTGGATAATTTTATAAGCTAATGATACTTCTAATAACCATAATTCATTCTAAAATTCTTTTGAATCTGGAAATTAAATGCCCCATCTACATCGAGGATTTAGTCTGTTTATTGATATAATATTGAATACAAACTCATTGACAAAATACATTATGCAACTCTTTGGGGAGGACCGTGTCTCCATGTTACTATTCTTGTAATCTAGAAATCACATTCTATTCAGAATTTTTTTCTTGTTTGTTTCACAAAGAACCGTTGCTTTAAGTAAAAAATCAAAAGCGCATACTATAACATATAAAAACCACCTACTCTACAAGTTTAACTACATGATCACCAGTATATATTTAATGTGTCACAAATCAATGTGCTCAGAAACAGATCTAGTCTTTGCGTTCCTTAATGAAGACAATGTCTGTCTTTGAATAAAAATAATTGTAAACTCTATATCTAGTCTAGGTATACCATCATAAACCTGACTTCTTCTATCAATTGTCACACTTCTTTTTAAAAACTCACAATTTTGATCGGAGAATAGATTTTGTGTTAAGACAAGTATTTTATTTGTCACTTGACACAGCTGTGAATAACGTTTTGCAGGAGGAGACCACAGTCAGGCACTACTTGATTCACATATGACACAAATAAACACTTTTAATAATCAAAAACAAACATATTTATTCATGTCCGAATCACAATCCAATTACTTACATGTTCAATGTAGCTTGTTTTAACATTTCTGTAGTATGTAAGTATTGCCTATAGTATAATATAAAAACTTCAAAAATCAATGCAGTGAAATATTTGTGTTTTTCGTCCTGGTCAGGTTTCTTCAATTTATACAAAGTTCTGAGATAGTGGGTGAAGAATATCCCCAGAAAACCACATACCTTCTGCAAATAAATTAAAGATATAAGATCTGTTCGAATAAAATATGAATCTAGGATGTTCACTATGTGAGAGTCGTTTTGATTTGTAAGCGTGTGCTTTAAGACCGGTCTTAATATGAATGTTAGGTCATGTGCGCTTATCTTATGGTATAGCTATGAATCTACTTATCTCCACTTACTATTTTTGGTTCATTACTACCTATGTACCTAACTAAAACATCTTATATCCTTGTTTGATGTTATGTATGAAAAAACATTTCTTTTCATTGTGTTTGCTGCAAAATTATTCCAGTAAACATGATATTATTATATTACCAATTATGATACCTACATTAACCATAGAAGAATTGGTGTTAACCGCTCGTTCCTAAAATGTTTTTCCTCGACATGTTTAAATTTAGTGTGCTCTTGATTATTATAGTAATTGTTAATTGCATTTTATTTATTTGGTTTTTCTCTCAGTTTCCATGACAACCATGGGAAGGAGAACATATGCATTGGAACTCGCTTGCCGTAAAATTTGCAATATACACGCACTAATACAAAACGCCATCTCAGTAGTATAGACTATAAAACATTTGAACAAATGTCAAAGCAATCAAATTATTTGAACGATCAACTATAGTAAAGAATTGAAATTTGAAGGTCAAACGTTATTGTTCTCTATTAATGATGAAAATTAGTAATTTCGTGATACCACTTTAGATTTGCATGTGTTATGAGAAAAATTGTTCAAGTGTTAAAATCTTGCCTTATGAACATTTTAACTGTTATCCTTAAAACATAATCAAATAGCCATTTCCTTGGACAGAATTTGCATTATCTAAAAAACAATCATAATGTCTGTGTAATGATAATTTTCACGAACATTATAATGGATTATAAAGACTCTTTACCTTACTATTGTAGTTAATTACCGTGTTTGTGACAGTAAATTATGCATTTATTTTTATGAAATACAATAAATTTAAATACTGTTTGATATTGTTCACTGAAAATCACTATCTACAAACTTGTCTGATTCCCATAATCTGATATAATATATAATAACTGAAAATATTTTAAATGGAAATATCAATTGAATGCATAATTCAAACATGTCACCATAATGGAAATCCTGTTTATTGCCAAATAACTAACACAATAAAGAGATCATTCACACGAATTACATTGATTAAAGACAAGTTTGTATAATTTCTAACGTTTAAATTCTATAATCAAGTAATGAATTCTTCATTGGCTAGCTAGTTTCCGTCGTAATCAAACAAAACATATCAGTACAAGTTTAAAATAAAAGTGATAAAGCTCAATAAAATTAACAATTTAGTGATAACAAACGATCATGCCTAAAAATGAGAAAAGTTGCATCCCGTTTATCGTGTGTAACTAAGCATGTAATATTTCTAAAAGCGATATTGAGAGATATTATTATTTTATAATGCGTTCATATTAAGGTCGACAGTAGAACTTTTCTCGAACACATAAACATCTTTATGAACAAAAAACTGAAAAATATAAAATCCATCTGTATTTTGTTCTTATTCATTCTTGTTTCAAATGATTTTTTGTGCATGAAATTAAATTATGAAATTATTAGAGAATTGTGAATATGAAATGATATGATTTATGCTCTACAAAATTAAATGTTTTTGATGTGGTCCCTAACTTCTTTTGTTGAGTATAAATAAACAATTATCATTTCCAAGAACTTACTTTAACATCTGTGCTGTACTAAAATAATTATTCTCATATATTTCGTATACACCATGATACTTCGTAAAATAGTTGTTTTGAGTGAAACAATAGTGGTTTATCTCATTAAAGTGTCATTATTTTATATTGAGGATGACAATTCCTTACGGTGCAAAGGTGACTTTCGTGTGAGCGCGTAATAACGTTACGTGCGCCTGCGATATCTTTTGCGCTAGTACGCGATATATAATATATATATATATAGTTTCTTCGTGTTAATTCTTAGCCGCCGAATTTTGGCATTTTATTACAATGTTTTTTATAATAGTTTTGAAACTTGCTTAAAATTAATGTCCTACTATAGTGTATTGATTGAATGTATCATGTTAATATTTAATATTTTCCATGGTAATATTGTAAAAGGTGGAAAATATGCACCCGTACCTGCTTGTTAATACATGCAATCGACAGGTACTAAAACAAACCACCAAGCTTACGAAACCATTAAATGACGAGCCACTGAAAGTAAAAACAAATACTATCGTAACAAAAATGCCTTTGGCATTAAAATTCTAAGGTCAAACGTATATTGTTGTCCATAAAAGAAAAGAAAATTAGTAAATTTCTTGAAAACACTTGAGACTTGTCCGTTTTATGATAAAATTTCTCAAGTGTAAAAATCTTGTCTTTTGAACATTTTAACTGTTATCGTTAAAACATTGTTGCATTATCTGGGAAAATACCATAATGTCTGTTTAATGATAATTCTCACGAACATTATAATGGATTATAAAGACTTTTTGATTTACAATCGCAGTTAATTACTGTGTTTGTGACAGTAAATTATGCAGTTTTCATAAAAATATCCAATTAACTTTAATGTTTGATATCATTTACTTACTTGTGCTTAGTTTTAACTGAAAGTCGTTATCAAAAGACTGGTCTTATTCTCGGAATCTGATATAATAGATAAGGATATTTTATATTACAATACTTGATTTAACCTAAAATAATTAAATAAAAATATCAATTAAATGAATAATGCGAAAATTCCAGCCTAATTGAAGAACCCTGCATATGACCAATAACAGAACACAATAAACATATATAATTCACACGATTTACTTTTATTGACGACAGGTTTGTAGAATTGCTTACGTTTAAATGACATAAACATGTAATGAATTCTCCATTGACTCGCTGGTTTCCGTTTAGAGTGATAAATCTCTATTTAAGTTCTGATCAACGTTTATGTCTGAAAGGTGAGGAAAATTGCATCCGGTTTACTCTGTGTTATTTCTAAAAGCAGTATTGTGACCAATGTCTTTATTTTATAATAAGTAATTAACTGTGCCTGACTGTATAATTTTTTTGTCGAACACATTAACACTTTCTAGATGAGTACAAATAGTTCAGATTGTTAAGTAATTAAGTACAACGGTAAATCTGGACGTGTTCACACGTTCAAGAGAAATGCAGATCTTTTCTAAAATGACGGTGTGATTTTCAAAATAAAATTAACTAGAATTAATGAAGCTGATATCCATTGAATTATTTATACTGTTACCCGATAAAAAGAAAATTTTAATGTGATTGATATATGTAATGCATCAAAAGGATTATGATTATTGAACACATGAATAAGATTATACTTCAACTATTCAATTTGACACCATTTTACAGATGCTTTCATGAACTGGCTACTTTGTTTGCTGTGTTCTTTGTGGTCCTGTTCGTTTGGTAATCTTTATGTGCTACTTTTCTTTTTTGTGAAATCAAAATTAGCACACAGAAAGAAATAATTCACCACAAAACTATAATGTTAGAATCCTATAACCAATACAAATGAAAAATATCATTAACTTCTTAAAATTCTCATTACACAAACAATGGAAGGAGTTCAAAGGAGTATGATTGTGTATGTCCTCAGGATGGAAGACGTTCTTAAAAAACGGGAACTTCTTTAATATACAGTCATCCATGGAAGAAACTTCAACCCGAGTTCCTTGACAGTACTAGAAATTGGTGCCATAATAGAACCTCACCCATCATAGAAAGTTCTAGTTTTTTATTCAACTCTCGTTTACCTTTACACTAGTACTGTGTAGGTTGTTGATTCACACACATTTCTCCTGCTAGTTCTACGAGCAGTAGACTAGCAATTAATATTGGTGCCCGTAAAATTATCCTTCAGAATGTCATGAATACGTCTTTTTATTGCCAGTTCCGATCATCATTTCTTAATTCTATAGAGATTTCTGATTTATTTTATTTTTACCATTCCTGCAGAAACCTTATGGATAACACCATATCCGAACTAAACCCATTATCACTTTCCTGTATAAGTACAGTTACAAGAAGAATGCATTTCTAAAATTCCTATGGACTCTTATACACCAGAATAAAACTTAACGCTATTATATTTATCAGATTATTTAAACCTAATTTGCAATCAGGAAAACAATATACAGAACGATGGTCAACGTCAATATCTTAAATTACACTATGCTAACAAGGGCAGAGATACTATAAATAATTCTAATATTCTTGAAAATAAACAAGTATAATCTAAAGTTCTTGCTTGTTTCAAACATAATTAGTAAAGCTCGCCACATCTAGTTTCCTACTGCTCCACCCAAAGCATTTAATTATTAACAAACATTGCAGTGATCGAACTTTCATAATTTTACTTCATCTACCTGCTACACGAGAGTTGTCTTACTTTTGAATGCCCTAAATATAGAGAGGCTCATACTTATTCTTGTGAACAGAATTTCAGAATCATTACGGATTGTATTGAAGAGTCTAATAGACATTGGACTTAATTAGAAAATGCGGAACTTGACATCTTATCCGACTTTAAAGTCTTTTATCAAAACAAGAATTGCCAAACTTAAAGGATATATGAAATCCTCAATATAGTACATGAGTGTTGTTCCTTATTTAGGAGCTTGGTTAAGATAATAAGGTTGTTTTTCCCAATCATACGTGTGTTCTTTAGTATTTCGATATCGATATTAAAGAGGAAGAACTTGACCTTCCTGACTTGTATTGGATTCATTTCACAAACCTTTCTGATATGACCTTGGTTCATGACACACCTTTTGACCATGAAGATTATTCATCTGAAGTTTTATGACAGTCGTCAATGCAGCTTTGAGATATGGCACGGACACGATTTAACACGGACGGATTGACGGACAGACAGGCAGATATGGTGATTATAAAAAGGTAATCCAAGATACATTATCTAGTGCTTATAGGGATTCTAATTGTTTTGTCAAGCATTATACTATATTTCAAACAAAACTACATGTATACTGAAGATAGCATTAACATAATGGTAGATTTTTTGACAGACAACATGTTTGTTGTGTTTGGTAATATAATTGTCTGTAAACAATTTGTATACCAATGGGCACAAACTGTGCACCATTACTTGGTGATTTGTTTCTTTATTCATGCGAAGGAACATTTATGCAGACCTTGTTTAATATGGAGAGAAGAATGCCGCCCAACCATATAACTTCACATACAGATACATAGATGACGTTCTATCAGTTAATAATTCTAAATTTTCAAAGTACATGGATGCCATCTATCCCAATTAGTTTGAAAAAATCATAAACAAATAAGAAATAAAAGATACGACTAATTCTTCAAGTTCTGCTAAATATTTAGACTTGGGCTACATATGAAGCTGTATGACAAACGTGATGACTTCAATTTTTAATTTCTATGCATTAATGTACCTGCTTCCCCCGATTATGATGTATTTCACAAATATTACGCTATGATACAGATTGATCTATCTACGGGAACCTTAAACAACGATGCAAGCTGCTTACAAACAAATTGTTGACGCAATGATATTGCAAACCCAGGCTTATCAAGACCCTCCAGAAAGTTTATGGCCATCATCACAATACTGTTGATAAGTATGGTGTCGCTGTATTCAAAATTATCACGGAGATATTTAATGTCCCATTGTTACATGTTTCTTTCATTCTCCATTTTGATTAAAAACGTAGCGGGTGTAGCTAGCTAAACAGGGGGCGTTTACCCTCCGGAACACCTTGTCAACCTCCATGATGGAAGTTCTCGTGTTTAATTTAAAGCTTCGAAGCTTTCATTTTGCCTTTGGATTATGTTTTGGACATGGACACGGTTTGTTTTTGATTGATTTACACATAAATTTTCATTTACCTCGAAATCATTTATTTTGGCGTTGTCTCATTTACGTGGAAATAAGAAGAATACCATTGTGTGGAGTAATAAATCATGATTTTTGCTTAATACTGAAGGTAAATTCCAACATACTGTTTCATATGCATGCAATTTCGTGGATCATGGCGAAAACACGGGAAAAAAAGATACGACTAAAAAATAAATGATTTAACGGTATATATAGAAGCAAATATAAAGCAAAATCCAAATATAAAACATTTATTTGTATAAAAGAAGCACACATTGCAATTGAAAAAGACTCCAGTTGTTTCAAAAGTTTTTAAAAATTGAGACACTTCCATTTATCATGCATGTACAAGTTTAATTTATGTACCACCAAGCTTTTTAGCAAAATCTTCATCATCATCATCAAAATTATTTTTGGATTTACTTGCTTGTTCATTAGAATTATTCTGTCTGCAGTAGTTAATGTAATCATAAGGAGATTCTGTTGTTTTGTCTCCCTTCTCGTTCTGGCTCCATTTTGCAGGTTTTGTGTATTCGTGCTCATCTTCAAATCCCAGATTAGACATGCCACTGCAGGGTTCTTCGTATTCCACGATATCATCATAAAATCCGGATTTAATATTAGTAATATCACTCTCAGCAATGCTACAAGTATCCTTTGAATATTCACTAACAGTCTTGTTCCTTGTAGTGACCTTTGGCCTCCGAACAGGAAGATCGCCATACTGATTATTGCCTGATCCTTCACAGGCATTTTGAGCATCCGAGCTGCTTGGTTCAGGCATTCTTTCTCTCCTGTTCCTTCCTCCACCTTTTAAGGTTCGGATAGCATATGACAAATTGTCAAAAAGTACGCTTGGTTCATCACCGTTTCTCTTTGACCTAGCAATAGAAAGAAAATATGTATCATCAAGCGATATTAAACTTTTGTAAAAAATACAATGGTTCCTTTTTTTATTCAGCTGAGGCAAAAAGAATAACTAGATAAAATGAAACGTGTTAGAATTAGTGATAAAACAACAACAACTATCGAATACACGGAACGCTTATTTTTGTATTTAATGAAGTTTGTTCCGTGATCAATTACAGTGACTTCGGAAAAGTTTGAAACTTGACGTTGACTGGAAAACTTTTATTTTATACGCGGATTGAAGTATTATGTTATTTGTTTTGTTATGTTTTATTAGATGGGACAATTCCAAATGCTCCAATGGCATAACTTTTATTGACAAATTAAAATTCAATACATAATAAAAGCCAGTAGCCCGAATCATTTACAATTGTTATATAAAGCTTACCTTCGATTTAACAATAACAGGAAGAGCACCACTGCTAATATTAGACAGATAAAAGATACCGACACGATAATCGCCACCAGAGTTCCTGAAATCAACAATTAAATATTACAATGTCAAAACAGTAATTATTGTCCACAAACATCAAAGAAGGTAAATGTTACATTTGTCTTAGATAAAGAGATGAGCTAAAATACAATGAACTAATGAGGGATTATATTTGCAATTAGCAAAAAGGCTAAACCTGCAAATAACTATTTATGTATTCGCAGCAAACAATGCACCATGCGGTGGTGGGTTAAATGTTGTTAAAGTACTGATAAAATAGGACTTTTTGTTATTTTCAACTTTGAAGTTAATTAAGCGAGAATGATTGAATAGAATTTTAAACATAAAAACAACTTTAAACTTTAAATTTCTTTTAAAATAACGTATGTTTGCAAATTCTGCTTATAAATTATTGTTCAACATGGTAAAATGATGACACTATAGATCTAAAATTTCTTCAGGAGAAATGGGTTTTACTTCAATACACGTAATTTTATTAATAAACAACATTTCAAAAGGTACATCATCCGAATGTTGTTTTTATCTTAATCAGCATTAAACTGTTAAAGGTATGCGTGATTACTTCGGAAAAACAGTGTTCATTTTCACAATCAGGGATGTTTAAACTTGATCGTATTTCAGACGTTAATCTTGTAATTCATTAAACACGATGTTAGATCATTTTGTGTCAACAAAGCTGTGTAGCAGAATGTCGTATATTTACGTGAACTAATATTGATTATTTACCTGTCTCGAGACTGTCAGGATCTGTTTTCACGGCGCCATCTAAAATAAACAAGTGGTGTTAAAATATTTAAATAGTTTTCGAATAAATACTTATTAAATATCAAAATATATTCAACCTGTGTCTATCAATAGTAGCATAGACACGTCAAAACGTTATAGAAAAAACATTCCATCATAATATCATCAATAGCATAATTATCATCATTACCACCTAAAATACTTTCAAATATTAGAATTCATAATTTCGGGAAAGTTTAGGAAAATTTTAATGGCATTTTCAAATGAATTGGTATTTATTTCATAGGTTTTTTATGTTAAGTTAAATTGCAGCTGGTAGTATATAGAACTATTTCGTGACTACAGGTCATCTCAAGTGCACGAAAGCAATAATTATAAATGTTAATAAATGTTAACTGGAACTAAGAAAGAAATTTACGTCATACTAAGATTTTATAATATCTTATTGACAAAACATGTATATCTCATTATAAGATTACAAAGATTACCACGCTTGTGAAGAAAATATGAAATTCTGAGTAATTATTCAGGTGCATTAAGGTTTGCTTTACTATAGTGACATTCATTGTGGAAGAACCTGTTATACTGAATAAAATATACGGAATATATTTCCAAAGTTGATATTTGATATACACAGTTTAATTGCCAAATAAATATGTTGTTGATTTATTGCCATGCAAAAATGTCTAACATACTATAGAAATGCAAACAGCATGTGCAACCAACGACAAGTGACGTCATGCATGTCAGAATGTAATACATTGACTTTATCGGTGGTGTGCATTATCATTGGGTAAAAATGGTTAGTTGAGGCTTTGAAAAAATTCGATCAGAAGAGAGAGAAAGATGGAGTATCAAACTTTTATGATCAAAGCAGGGGTGTTGTAAGAAGTCAATACTAACAACATTGTCTAATCAATATACATCACGTGTATATATGCCTTAATATGTTGTGGGGTAATCAGGCTAAGAGACTTCCGGTGACTTACTATGTAATGTACTTAGTGTATTAAACATTTTATATTATCGATAAGATATATGATGAAGATTGTTGACCTTTTCTATTACAATCTAGATTATGATCAATCAAACAGTTTTTAGGTTCTATTCTGGTCTCATTTCCTGTCCTGGTGGAAGTTTACTTGTTTCGCTATTAACATAATTTGTTTGTTTTCAAAGTTTTTACTTTGCTTTTGAGAATGTGATTTGATCATGAAGCGGTATGTTTGATTTCAAACAAAAATATAACTTTACCTAATGCTTCGTTGTGGGCTATAATTTTTGTACAGAATTAGGTTCCTCTCATTACCAGGATTGATATCGGTATTCCTCGGAGGTCGTGAGGTAGAACTATCTCTGTATCCTCTCTTGGACCCGTAACGTTGTGTATGCAATACTTGTGATGTCTACTTCTTGTTGACTTGATATGTTTAGCTTTGCCATTGCTGTAAAATGATACATATACAAATAGACAAAGCATTAGTTAAGAACAGTGTACCACCTATTATCGGGACCTTCTATTTGTAACTTCAAACATGTAAACAATAATGTCTATTCTTTGTCTTAAAGATTGTTAATCAGTACTTACATTTATCCAATAAATAGTTTATCTTTTTTGGATAAATGTAATTTATATATTTTTGAGTATGAATTTCATGTTTATATATATAAACATATAATTATTTTTATGAAAAACATTTGCATTTATCAGATTTGAATTCAATCAAACAGAGATATATCAGATGTCGGGATATTTTGCTGGTTAACCAACCTATGATTAAATACAAGCTTCAGTCGTTATGGCATTAAAAATCCTTATGTTTCTGAGAAGACCTTATCAAAGGATGGTCATATGATTCCGATTTTCAGTATTATTATTATTATTATTATTATTATTATTATTATTTACGTTTAACTTGTAAGTACCTTTTCGATTTACTGTGTATATGGATGATTCCGTAGTTACAGACATGGTGAATTCAATAATGTCAAAGTATTAGGAAACCCTAGTTAAGTGTTAGGTCTATCAAACCTTATTTATTTTATTAACTTTTTTATTAGAATATTAATAGTTCTTCGTTTTAGTACCTTTTTATTAGGATATTAATAGTTTTGCATTTTTGGTTGAAAAACATTTCATAGTTACAAGCACAAATGCACCAATGCAACCCAGAAAAACATTACAACCAAACGATTGAAGATAAAGACATTCAGACACGTTGGTGGTAAAATAACTTACTTTGGACGGGCATTGAATATAATTAAAATATTGGAGTCCAGTACTTTGGTGGCTATGTGATTTTGGTTGGCCATAACAATCCTATATGATTTATAATCAGTGATTAAGTAACCTTGACAAAAAATTTAAAATAAAACTTACGATACTGGCAAATATATGTGTATTTGTATTTCAAACTATCACATAATAGTCGTGCCATTTTCCATCAGACAGTCTCAGGTTAGCGCAATCTTCACAGCCTAAAAACGGAACACATCTACTTCCAGGCTGGTCATGGTCCCAGTTAGACCACGTGACTTTTTCACCTAAAATAGAATCATGTTAATGCAATATAGCATAGAAATTTATAGCTGAAAAACAAGCACTTGTAAACAGCGAAAACAAAGATGAACTTGTAAACAGCGAAAACAAAGATGAACTTGTAAACAGCGAAAACAAAGAAGAACATGTCAAAGCAAAAACACTGAAAAACAAGAACTTGTAAACAGCGAAAACAAAGATGAACTTGTAAACAGCGAAAACAAAGAAGAACATGTCAAAGCAAAAACACTGAAAAATAAGCACTTGTAAACAGCGAAAACAAACAAGAACTTGTAAACAGCGAAAACAAACAAGAACTTGTAAACAGCGAAAACAAACAAGAACTTGTAAACAGCGAAAACAAAAAAGAGCTTGTAAACAGCTAAAACAAAGATGAACTTGTAAACAGCGAAAACAAAGAAGAACATGTCAAAGCAAAAACACTGAAAAATAAGCACTTGTAAACAGCGAAAACAAACAAGAACTTGTAAACAGCGAAAACAAACAAGAACTTGTAAACAGCGAAAACAAACAAGAACTTGTAAACAGCGAAAACAAAAAAGAGCTTGTAAACCGCGAAATAAACAAGAACTTGTAAACAGCGAAAACAAACAATAACATGTCAAAGCAAAAACACTAAAATTAAGCACTTGTAAACAGCGAAAACAAACAAGAACTTGAAAACAGCGAAAACAAACAAGAACTTGTAAACAGCGAAAACAAACAAGAACTTGTAAACAGCGAAAACAAACAAGAACTTGTAAACAGCGAAAACAAAGAAGAACATGTCAAAGCAAAAACACTGAAAAATAAGCACTTGTAAACAGCGAAAACAAACAAGAACTTGTAAACAGCGAAAACAAACAAGAACTTGTAAACAGCGAAAACAAACAAGAACTTGTAAACAGCGAAAAAAAAACCAAAAACTTGTAAACAGCGAAAACAAACAATAACATGTCAAAGCAAAAACACTGAAAAATAAGCACTTGTAAACAGCGAAAACAAACAAGAACTTGTAAACAGCGAAAACAGAGAAGAACATGTCAAAGCAAAAACACTGAAAAATAAGCCCTTGTAAACAGCGAAAACAAACAAGAACTTGTAAACAGCGAAAACAAAGAAGAACATGTCAAAGCAAAAACACTGAAAAATAAGCACTTGTAAACAGCGAAAACAAACAAGAACTTGTAAACAGCGAAAACAGAGAAGAACATGTCAAAGCAAAAACACTGAAAAATAAGCACTTGTAAACAGCGAAAGCAAACAAGAACTTGAAAACAGCGAAAATAAACAAGAACTTGTAAACAGCGAAAACAAACAAGAACTTGTAAACAGCGAAAACAAACAAGAACATGTCAAAGAAAAACAAACAAGAAGATGTTATAACAATCAAACATAACCTGAAGACAATCCTTAAAAAAACATTCGCTATGGAGACAACTGATTATAAAACCCTTGACTGGTTATGGACGTGATCTGGATAAAATGACAGACTCTCATATAAGCATGATTCAAGTTAAATTTACCATTCCATTTTACTTATAATAATAATCAATTACGTGATCGCTTACTATTTCCGTTATGAACAAAACACAAGTGGATTGTTTTTTCTTACTGTCATTAATTTTGACATTTGAAAATATGATTTTTATCATAAAATACATTACAAAGTAAAACAGGAAATTATCATTTTTAATTTATAACAAAACCATATTCCATTGCTCTACTTTTCAGACGCACAATTAAACAGTTCAACACATTACCGCACAGCGTACCATGCGATACATACCCTATAACGTGTGTGTGACGTTAACGTATTCCATATTTTTGGGAATTATTGTTCTGTACAGCTGTTATCATAGTTTTGTTTCAATGTTGTTTAACGTCGCATCAACAATTTTTCATCTATTCGCAACGAGAACTATTTCATCAATCTCTATGGATTAATCTATGAACAAGTTCGTGTATGCATGTGAAGTGTGTGTGTGTGTTTTAGTGTATGCCTTGTACCAGCGCACACTCAGAGCGACCGAGCTCACCGAGTCAGTACGCCACAGACCATGTACCACTCCCCCAGTCACATTATCCTGACACCTGGTAAACCAGTAAAGCCAACGGCAAGGAACATGTGGTCTGAGCGGGAATCGAACTCACGGTGAGAGACCCTGGATTTGTCGACAGGCGACTTGTCCACTCAATCACAGTAATTGTAAGCTTATTTGGAAAATAAAAGTTTTAACACCAGAGTCCGTTTGTTGAAAGCCCCGTCAGCTGATCCAGACTGTTAGTGAATTTTTATCGTATATAGTACTTATGAAAAACAATCAGTATAATCGTCTAGAGGTGACTTATGTTTGTGAGTTTTACAAGAGAAACAAAATGCTTTGTACATTCACTATAACGAATGGATTAAACTAACCGACCCGGGTCTAAAATTGTTCGTGAAGTTAACGGACTGATGTCTATAATTGTCTAATCTATCCTGATCTATAATTGTCAGTTTGTCAGTTAAGCTATCCGATCGGTGTCTATAATCTCGGTTAAGCTTAACGACCTGGGGACTATTATTACTGGTTATTGTAACCCACCCCGGATATATCATTGCTGGTTAAGCTGGCCGATCCCTGGGTCTATAATTGCCGGTTATGCTAACCGACCCCGGCCCTATACTTGCGAGTTAAGTTAATCCCAGGTATATAACTGCCGGTTATGCTAGCCCACCCCGAGTATATGCTTCTTTGTTAATTAGATCCTGGGTCTATAATTGACGGTTATGCTAACCGACCCCTGGGCTATATTTGCTTGTTAAGTTAACAGGTATCTAATTGATGATGGAGCCTATCATTACTGTCTAATATATTAACAAACTTACCTGTCACCCATTTCCATGGTCCCTCAAAATCGTATGCACCTATCCAGATTCCATTTCTTTTCCATTTTAAGTCCGCCAAACTTTGCATTACAAAGTGTTGTGTTTCTTTATCCTTGATAACCACATGATGACCATGACCTCTGTTATGACAGTCATCTCTAGCATCTGGCCAGTATTTCTCATTTGGTACAAACAGATAGCACTGGTCACGGAATGTTTTGAGGTAGTGATCTCTGATCAGATGACTGGGACATCTATGGACATCACTGCAGAATACTAAATATAAGAAGGAAAAGGGAAATATGAATTATAATTGTAAGCATAGACCAATATAGGCAACACGGTAGAGTACGTTCTTGTATACTGGTAAAATCCTTATATATAGAACCATTATGTTTCTATTTCACGTCTGTAAATACTGCTAAAAACCAAAGCCCGTCACAACAAGACCTGGGCAAAGTGTTTTTGACGCTAGTACAAAGTATGAAGTTTTATCATATGTTTTTTTTTTATTTTTCAACATCATTTTTTTTCGATTCATACATATTGCTTTAACTTTTGATGTTTGTTTCTACAGGCGTTCTTGTTATAAAAGACTCAGAAAGTCCTTGATTTGTCGCGGTCCAACCAGCAAGTTATATTTCTTGGTCCTGGTCCAGTTCTGGTGTACCAAAATCGATATTCAGAAATTAAGAACAATATTTTACTTGTAGCAAAATATAACATACAAAAAATAATAACATACTTTTTTACAAAATAAATGGATTTTAATTTATCAATTTCTTTTTTTTTTCTTACTGGTTGGTAAATCATAATTATAAGTATGATGTCCTGAATTATTGACAATAATTGGATACAAGACAGCAAACACAAAGGTCATCATGAGGCACCGCCGGTGTTTGGACAATAACTGTTAAGAACGTATATAGAAGATATGTTAGGGTTATATGTTAGTGACTACAGCACAGACATGACGAAAGACTAAATAACGAATTAGTGTCAGATTGGCAGCTCATCTCGGACCCTCGTTGGCTATATCTTGACAGCTTTTTGGCTGTTGCTATCTATTTCTCTGCATCTTTTTGTCCATAGGTAAGCCACAAGACAGCAGAGTTGTGACTCCCTTTCTTTAGCTCAGTGTTAAACTTTCGACAGGTCTGTACTGTATGCTCGTAAGGTTACAAGTAGAGATCAGAATAGAATTGTCAGCAATTTTAGAAATGGTAATCATCAACTGGAAGTAGAAATGGTTCAGTACGCCAAGCCTTTTATCCTATTATGTGATAGGAAATGTTAAAACGTGCAATACTGCTGGACTGGATAACTTAAACAACACATTACTTTTATTTTTATTTAATACATATAAGTTACACTTTTTAATTTTATAAGTTTGATAAAATAACTTTAGTAATACAGTTTATTCTAAATTTTCATTAATTTTGAAATAAACTAATATTATTTCAAGACAGGTAAATTGTTAATTACCTAGGGCTTGTTGACACCTCACAGTCTACCTAGAGTCCTTTATTCGGCTTTGAGTTCTGTAGGTTCAAAGGGTGTCGCAGGCGACTGTTTTGATTTTTGTTCAGAAATATAGAAGAATAATTGCAATTAGGCAAATGATTAAAACAACAAAATTTGTTCTCACGCCACATGTCTTGCAACCAATTTACCGCGTTATCAAGGCACGGAAATTCGTACGCCGTTGTCTTGGATTTTGATTAATTTTGAAAGTTGATTGGCTATTACCTGAAACTCCCAAATTTTAATACTTGTCGACATTTTGGAAAGCGTCACTTTTATGCTACGCTTTGCAGAATAAAGACAAGTAAACTTGAAAAACAACTGTTTACAGTGTTTTATACATATCTTTCAGCTTCCCCGGCATATATACGGGTCAACCACAGACACCCAAAACAGCCCATGTTAATACTAGTGTCATATACCAATTTTTGAATTTAATCATAAAATACATTCAAAAAATGGTATATGACACTAGGCTTATATCTAGCCACAGCAACTAAAAGGAGATGTTAATATTGTTTCATATTGTTTTGTCCATCCACCGCCGCATTACATTACATATATATTGCTTGTGTTTAATGTTAGTATTATATTTATTGTCACACACTGACTTATATCATTATGCCGCCATACAATTGATTTTGTCGTAAAGTTAAACCTATAAGTGTATACTTTTGGTTAATAAAGAATTGAAATTGAATTGAATTGAGTTACTAATACTTAGCGCCCGTGTGTCATAAAGATGTTAATCATCAATACTAAACATACCAACACGTGTTCAAATAATAATCCCAAAGCAAAGTAAAAACAAACATCAATCCATGTCTAAATCACAATCCCAAAGCAAAGTAAAAACAAACATATCAATCCATGTCCAAATCACAATCCCAAAGCAAAAGTAAAAACAAACATCAATCCATGTCCAAATCACAATCCCAAAGCAAAGTAAAAACAAACATCAATCCATGTCCAAATCACAATCCCAAAGCAAAGTAAAAACAAACATATCAATCCATGCTCACATCAAAATCCCAAAGCAAAGTAAAAACATACAAATCCATGTCCAAATCACAATCTTAAAGCAAAGAAAATTGAAACTGGCAAATTAGGTTAAACACGTGAATTGCCAATAGGGAAGTGCGGTCAGGTAGTTCTAGTTAAGATATATTTGATTTCAAGAGTGTGAAACTATTTGCCCAGGTTTTATATTATTTTATTGATTTGTTTTTTTATTTTTTATTTTTATTTTAGGTCCGATGAAACAAACTTTACTGTATTTTAGAGTGCAGTTTAAATAATATCTTATTAAAGTATTATCTTAAGTAATATCTTATCAAGAATGTTTATGCGTAGATCTGGATTTTATTTATTTATTTTTTTACCGTTTTTATACAGGATGATTCTTTCTCTTAAATGTATATAGAGTGTCTTGTAAGTCTTTTAGGGTGGATATTGTAACATGTTTAAGAATATTGATCATGTATATAATGTATTCATGATATGTGACACTTTAATAAACTATGTTTACTTACTACTGTAAATCAATCCATTACTCTATACTTTCTGTGTCCCGAGATCCCGTGTATTCTTCTTATTGATACTGTCATGTGCTACTTTTGAATGTATTATTTTATAAAAATTCAAAAGTCGCAAATGATAATGCTGTTAATTGGTGTCTATTTTAATTTTTATTTATTTATTATTTTTATCATTATTATTAATATTTATTTTTTTGTTGGGAAAACATCAGCCTAATAAGACTACACAATTTGAATGATGTGTTATGTGTAAAATAAAATTGATGTATCTCGTTCAAGATCTTTATTGACATCAGCGAGAAAAGCAGTTTTAGTACATGAGTTTATTTATAGGTATTTTCTATGGTTGACAGTACTGATGATGTATCACCGACCATTACTGAAGTCTTCGCCGAGGTTGGTGCCTTAGGCGACAGAATATATAGTATGGGCAAGCCTCAGTAATAAACAGTTGGTTCAGTAAAACAACATGCACATTTGTATTTTACGAGATTGTTTATGTCTAAAATGGAATCTCTATCCATTATTCTAACACCTTTTTTCATAGCTGTCCATCAGCAAATTTCCGGGAAGTTCCAATCAGCTGTGTCTTCATGAATATCGTCATTATTAAAGTATTCCTCAGCAGACAGTTTTATAAAAAAAAATGATAGGTTGTTAAAAGTGGAATTTCAATCAATTGTTGTATTTGTTCAATGCAAAAAAATCAAGAATCAAATAGCAACATGATTCAGTATTTAGAAAACTACATAAATATGTTATGTCACTTGGCCTCGATAGAGTATGTCCATTTATATTGTAACATACACGTATACTATTACTTTTGAACGACTTGTGAATATTAGAGAAGGCAAATTATATTTGAGGACTTAGTCTAGCTTGCTTAATACAGTAAGTAAAGTAAAGTGTATGAATTCAAAGGTACTTTGTACAAATAATTATACTGACTTAAAGAATAATCAGCTAGTCGCTTGAACTTCACTGTCTCTTTTATTATATATTGTATTCTGAAGTAATCTAAACTGCATCTCGTTGTGCAAATGTAATTGTAACAATATAAGACATTTTAAAATTACTTATATAATGTGTTATCCAGATTAAGGAACAAATCAATACATCCGTTGCAGTCCTCATTGATACACTATGTATTTTAGTGTCACGTGATATATTAGGTTTGAAGTATATGTCGACATTACATTTTTCGTAAAGTTCTGGTAGTTATGCGAGAAAATAATGTGTTCATTAGTACTGTGGGTTTATTCCTAAAACGTCTTAGATTAAAATGTCCCATTTTTTGTATTATCAAGTTCCTCAAACTGCAAGATGTCTGCATGTAAATAGAAGAGGCTGTCGTAATATTACTGTCTGCCGCAAGGCATTCACGTTTGCTCTACAAATGTTAGTAACAGGTAATATTATACTAATATAAGAAAATTATTAGTCTTTAATTAAAATAAAACTTACCAGTGAAAAGTTAAACAGAGTTAGTATAATAAGTCTCCACATTTTGTACTGCACAGACAGAGAAGTGTGGTTATATCCCGGTAAACATTGGTATATAATGATACACACGATTAACTTCGGAGAAAATATGAATAATTATTAAAATGATGTGACGACCACAGCTAGGTATTTGGTGTACCAAAAGTGGTCAGTTTTCACGCTTTACTGATTTACCTTATTGGTCATTACTGGATATTGCACACCTTAACATACAAGTAAGTGATTCATCACCTGTGTACTACCAGTACTACTGTCACCAATCTACGTCACAGCAAATATCTGTCAATCTACATAGATCGTCACTATATCATAATTAGAAAGGAATAATTAACTTCATCCTTGAGTCCACCGACGACGGGGGCGTACTCCACGGCAATTTTAGAAACATTTTCATAATGTTACGTGTGCTCGACGTTAGCACCAACAATAATAAACTTATCCTTTAGTACTTCGTCGACGGGGGCGTACTCCACGGCAATTTTAGAAATATTTGCATAACCTTACGTGTGCTCTTTGTTAGCACCTTCATCATTTAGCCACTTAATAACACGATAGGTGTTGATATGTCAATTTCTTTCAATTGTGGCAACTAGAAGAGAGAGAGAGAGAGAGAGAGAGTGTGTGTGTCCTAGTATACGGTAGATTGAATTGAATTGAATAGTTAAGTAATTAATAATTGTTAAGACTATAAAAAAAATGATGCTAGTAATTTAAGCAAATAGTAGTAAATAGGAACACTTAGCGAACTTAGCGATTTACGTGAAATTAATGTAGAAATTTATGCGATATGTAACTTGATGAATTTATTATTAATAATTAAGAATCATTATTGATTAACGCACGTCCATTTGTTCTTGTTGTTGAATGGGGAAAATACGACACGGAGCATCGGTTTTAAGGTTTTTTACGAAGTACTTGTAAATTTTACTTCTAAATGCTAAGTGTTGTTTAGAAAGAAGTCACTACCTATTTCCAAGTCTGGTCCGATCCGACGGAAACCCGACCTCCCACAAAACGAGCGAGCAGACGTCGCTATGGTAAATTTTAGCCAGGGATTGTTTACTACATTTTTTTATTCAATAGAAGCCGTGTCATATACCATTTTTGTAATGTATGTAATGATTAAATTCAAAAAATGGTATATGACAGGCGAGTCATATAGATATTTCATTTGGTGATAAAAGTATCATGTACTACACTGATTGAGTAATAAATAAATAAATAAATAAATAAATAATAAATAAATAAATAAATAAATAAATAATATAAAAAATAAATATAAATAACATAGGTCAGTATGTAAGCATGTGACTTTATAAGGGCATTCTGGACATTGTTGTTGTCAAACGGAAAAAAATAGCAGATCTCGACTGATTCTTTGACGTCATAAGTATACGAAATTTGCCGAAATCACGCCGGAAACCACGAGTGTTAGCGACATTGCACACGGCGAAACATTTCGTTATTAAAGATGTAAATAATCCGTAACTTTGATACTATATACAGCGAGGCATATACAAATTTAATTAATGTTTTCTACAGTAAAAACAAATGAAAATTCTGTTATCGTTATTATCTTCGTGAAAAGTCGGGTTGCTAATCGAAACGATGATAGTGTGACGTCATAGATGATCACTTCATTAGTTACAGAGTCTGGCGCGGCAAACAAACTCACAGAGCAACAAAATTGATATTATTTAGAGAAAGAAATAAGAAATTGTAACCATAAAAATGACGTACGGTAAGAATGTCTTATAAAACATTTACTAAGTTGGTTCAAGACTCGGAATCAAGTGTTGCTTTACTTATTTTCTGATGTTTTGCTTCAGAAAGCTTTTAGAACTGTCTGAAACGTTTGTATTGTACTTTGACACCTACAATGTTTTTCTGTACTATGTCAACATCATGGGATACTAGAACCAGAAATTATATTAATAACTCTGATCTCTTGTTTTCCTATTTTATTTAAATACGCTTTGAAATTGTTCTTATATTAAATATTACTCCTTTTGTGTATTTTGTGTATTGCCATGTACTGCATTTTTAGCATCTTACAATGCGTTGGGGTTTTTTAATAAAAGATATCTCATAATGCGGTAAATCCTGTTTAATTTTAGTGCTAAAAATAAAAATAATAAAAATAAATATAATATTTTGTACCATAGAATTTAACTGTTTTCATTTTTTAAACTAGTTTACACCTGTTTATTTTGCAAAACCATATTTTACCCACAAACGTCTTTACTGTGATTTTTTCTGGTTACAGATATTAATTATGAAGAGAAACAGATAGCAATCATTAAAAAATCTATACCGATCTTGATACAACAAATTAACAATGGAAATCCGTTTAGACCCAGATTTCAAGAGAGCCAATTGAATTTCCGGTTTTTTCGAAAGTGTCTACAATTTTTGGAATATTGTTACAGATGAGAACTTGGATATGGAATACGAGGATGAGGCTGTTTGGGCTGATATGTTCGTAGACTATGTAAGTATTGATATGTAACTTAAATTCGTACTTAAAACAAACAACCACGGCTGATTCCACAATGGTTGAAACAAACAGCCACAACTGATTCCACAATGGTTAAAACAAACAGCCACGGCTGATTCCACAATGGTTAAAACAAACAGCCACGACTGATTCCACAATGGTTAAAACAAACAGCCACGACTGATTCCACAATGGTTAAAACAAACAGCCACGACTGATTCCACAATGGTTAAAACAAACAGCCACGACTGATTCCACAATGGTTAAAACAAACAGCCACGACTGATTCCACAATGGTTAAAACAAACAGCCACGACTGATTCCACAATGGTTAAAACAAACAGCCACGACTGATTCCACAATGGTTAAAACAAACAGCCACGACTGATTCCACAATGGTTAAAACAAACAGCCACGACTGATTCCACAATGGTTAAAACAAACAGCCACGACTGATTCCACAATGGTTAAAACAAACAGCCACGGCTGATTCCACAAATGGTTAAAACAGCCACGGCTGATTCCACAATGGTTAAAACAAACAGCAACGACTAATTCCACAATGGTTAAAACAAACAGCCATGACTGATTCCACAATGGTTAAAACAAACAGCCACGGCTGATTCCACAAATGGTTTCTTGACAGCGATCTAGTACCACGACTGATTCCACAAATGGTTTCTTGACAGCAATCTGGTACCACGGCTGATTCCACAATGGTTTCTTGACAGCGATCTGGTACCACGGCTGATTCCACAATGGTTTCTTGACAGCGATCTGGTACCACGACTGATTCCACAATGGTTTCTTGACAGCGATCTGGTACCACGACTGATTCCACAATGGTTTCTTGACAGCGATCTGGTACCACGACTGATTCCACAATGGTTTCTTGACAGCGATCTGGTACCACGGCTGATTCCACAATGGTTTCTTGACAGCGATCTGGTACCACGGCTGATTCCACAATGGTTTCTTGACAGCGATCTGGTACCACGACTGATTCCACAATGGTTTCTTGACAGCGATCTGGTACCACGACTGATTCCACAATGGTTTCTTGACAGCGATCTGGTACCACGACTGATTCCACAATGGTTTCTTGACAGCGATCTGGTACCACGGCTGATTCCACAATGGTTTCTTGACAGCGATCTGGTACCACGACTGATTCCACAATGGTTTCTTGACAGCGATCTGGTACCACGACTGATTCCACAATGGTTTCTTGACAGCGATCTGGTACCACGACTGATTCCACAATGGTTTCTTGACAGCGATCTGGTACCACGACTGATTCCACAATGGGTTCTTGACAGCGATCTGGTACCACGGCTGATTCCACAATGGTTTCTTGACAGCGATCTGGTATTTTATGGTACTTTAAAATAAAGTTTTTTTTACAGAGATGATCAAGGCTTAAAGTTACCTAAAACTAAATCATTGATATTCCAAATTTGCAAATGTAAGTTAATTCGGTCTATTTCATAACATAAAATCGGACCTATAGAAAGTGTGGACTGACAAGTAGAATTCTACTATTGTTCCAGGGAACTTAGATAGTCGCTTTTTTATCAATTAAGCTTTTATGTTTAATGATTTATATTTAATGTTATACATTTTGAATCTAAAATATAAAGGCCCAATTAAATGTCAATATATTGGTGTTCTTCAGCCCTCTGGTTTTGCTCTACATACCGAAAATTAGTTGTTTTTCAAACACTGCACATATGTCCTCTCGTTATCTGTGCCTCGTATGCAAATTTAGAGCATTGCATGAAGGGTAATTATTATTCATATGCATGAGCATGAGTAAAACCCGAACCGCACACCTGAAAGACAACCTTGTTTTTACCTGTGTGATAATAATGAGTAGGCAGGTCATCCAGGTGTGATGTACACCTATCTGAGGTACATTTAACATTGGTTTTTCTGTTATAAAAAATGACAAAGTTTCGGTATATACCTGTTTTGTAATTCAAGTTCAAGTCAGCAAACCCCATAGGTTTGAAAGGTGATATGATTTTATTTACAGGAATATCAAAATAAGTACCAATATTACAATACTCGATTTTATATTAAAGATAAATCGACTATCTTAGTTACCTGGAACAATAGTGAAAGAGGTCGTTACATACACGTTAAAAGCACCAAATTCCTTGATATTTTAGGCAGTTGGGTTTTAATGTAGAATCACATTTACGCAAATTTATCCGGTCTTCAGAAATCACAGTGACCAAAGAACAAGTAATCTACGCGACAAACTAATTCAATTGGGTGTAAAAATGAAAAATAAAATAACTTTCATATCTATTGCAGCTTATGGATATTAACAACAACAACAACAACAACAGCAACAATAGTGTGTTCAAAAAGAAACATAAACAACAACCATCTGACAATTTAAACATTGCCATGCAGAAATCAGAGCAAGATGAAAAGTCTACAGAAGCCGGTAAATATAGTCTATCATAATGTATATCTTAAAATGTTTAATATTTCTAGCGTTGTATAGCGTCGAACCCCCGACACAAGGGTACCGGTACCGGTATCGGTTCATGTATCAGATCCCATAAAAACTTGCCACTGTGATACTAAACAACTTAATAATATTTCTACTTACTTACACTGAAAAATTCCACTGAGTGGTACAACGTCGGAGTCATCAGGTTCGGGTCCCATTAGGATTAAGCAATTTGTTCCATATTGTCAAGTGTCAAGATAGTAGAACAGTATCATAAGAACTACTGTTTTGGTCAACTTTCAACATTTAAGTTCCTTGTCTGAATCTGTGTTGTACAAAGCAGGCATGTTTAGTGTTGGACAGTGTAGTAAAAAGATTGTAATGAGAATATTTCTCCACAACAAACCATTGGGTTATTTAAGTTTGTCAAAAGTCATGCATATAACATGGCTACATTATAAGTCGCCTCGTAACAGTTTAATTTTAGTGTTATGTAGAGTTATTGTACTTTATTTTATCATGCATGTCAATTGTACAAAATGTAATGTGGCTCTTGTTTAATTTATTTAGGAAATGCAATTAGTCTGCATATCGAGACCGTGAAAAGCAGTATGGAAGATCCAGACGTCAACGAAATCAAAACATTCATTAGTTTTGCTACAACAAATGGCTTTTTGGACATAGATAGGGAGTTAATAGAAAAGTCATTGGTACGTAACACCACATTTCTAAAACACTTACAAGAACTCTACCAATATACATTTTTCACAAACAATTGTTGGTTCATTCTTTGTTATTATGAGGCTTTTCAAAGTTTCGAAATACACGAATATTTTAACCAAACTGTTTAGCGCCATTTTGTCATACTGGGGATCGGAAAATTTTCACTTGAATTAATTTTCGCGAGGATACTCATTTCAAGATACATATGTATGTTTGTTTTGTATCGTCGGATGATAATGCAAATGTGGATGAATTTTAGCGAAATAAAATATTCGTGAACATTTATTTTTGCGTCATGTTACTCTCACGAATTATCGCGGAAACAAAAAGAACGCGAAAAATGTCTGATATAAATACTTTTATCAGTCAAAACATTTACAATGAAATAAGGATCTAGTAACATTGTATATCATACAGTTCCTGTCATTTTCTTTCGTTCAGAATTCTTTGTGCTTTATTAAGCTTTCTGGACATTTGAACAGATTAGATAAGAAGTCATATATTTTTTAATGATAGCTTGCAAACTACTAACTATTGAATAACTTATGATAACTGTTTATTTCAGACACCCAAAGATCTTAATGCTGCAGAGGTTAGAGCTGAAATGAACATTACAGAAATGAACATTACAGAAATGAACGTAACAGAAATGAACAAAGCAGAAATGGACAAAACAGAAATGACCTTTGCAGAAATGAACAAAGCTGAAATAAACATTACAGAAATGAACAAAGCAGAAATGAACATTACCGAAATTAAGAAAGCAGAAATGAACTTTACAGAAATGAGCAAAGCAGAAATGAACATTACCGAAATGAACAAAGCACAAATGAACATTACCAAAATGAACAAAGCACAAATGAACATTACTGAAATGAACATAACAGAAGAAACAAGGAAAAAATGGACACTAACAAGAATATTTGGCATTATGTTCCCATGCCTCAGACCAAAGGATGAATAGATTGGTTAAGATTTGTATTACAGAGGTCAAGTGACCAAGAACTGGTGATAAACATAAAGAATTACAGGGATTGTTATTTTATTTTCGATTTCATGTTAAATTTCAAAGACTTTATTGTTGTTTTATATACAAAAAGGTATACATGTGTACATAAGAGAGGGAGAGAGAGAATGCGTGTGTGTGTGTGTGAGAGAGAGATATAGAGAAGTCGTGTATGTACGTATGCGAATAAAAAACGCGTGTGTTTGGGTGTGTGTTTGTGTGTGTGTGTGTGTGTGAGAGAGAGAGAGAGAGAGAGAGAGAGATTGGGACAATAATTATCACTAAAATATAACAGTTATTTACAAATTCGATAGTCGTTTATTATTTGTTAATTTCACTTGGCTGTCGACTTAAGTAATGTTCAAGTGAGCAGCGACTTATGCTGCAGTGATAAAGCAGTCCAACATGTAGTAGAATGCATCAAAAGACTTCATTGAGCACCCATATCTGAAGCAGGTTACGGGGTGGACTTGTAAACCAGCTTTATATGATGTCACTATGATGTCACTTAACATAAGATGACACTTTAAAACAGTTATAAAAGAATAAAACCCTCTTAGAAAGTTTAAAATACCTTTTTATCAAAACGGTGACAGTTAAGGTTCGTGTTACACTTAACAATAAAACCCTATAGTTTTAAAACTTTGGATATTTGATATTGTAACTAAAATTCTATAATATCAGCTAGAATGGTGCATGTACCTAAAACAACTACTTACACGTCCCTGGGTTTTATAAAATCAGAGACAGGTTAGAATCCTAAAAGACATGTATATTATCTTGAGGATCCAGTCTCGTTGTAATCTAGCTAGAAATGTACATGTACTTCTAAAAAATTTCCAGTGAAAGGCGTTTGATAACTCTCAATTTTCAAACTTATTTGGATAGAGCTAAATAAGCAAAAAGTAGTTTACACTTCTGGAGCACCTGGTCTTCCTTTGCCAGTTTTCAAAGTTTATACTTTGCTATTAATTGTGACTTTGACATAGAACGTAATGTATGCGTGTTTTAATATTTTGGCAATACGATCTAGAAATTATGTGAAAATATATCTCGTGTAGTGAGTTTTGAAGCACTTACTACAAAAATCAGTTAAAATTGTAAAGTTTGTTGGTCTTATTCCGACATTCCAGTTCTCTTAACTTACAATATTCTCTTTCTCTTTTGTTTTAGATCATGTAGATTTTTTGGCGTCTTTGTCACATATTCTTTGAACCAACAATAGAGTAACACATTACAAAGTTGTATATGATAAAATAATAACCAACATTGGTAATAGCTATAATTCAAAGACAGGAATATTTACTGTTCCATGTGACAGACTATATGTCATCCACTGAACCATCCTTACTATCCCTGGAACTGTATTTGATACCGAACTACTCGTGAATGGAGTTGGTAAAAGGCGAAATGCTGCCGATGCTTGAGGTCGGAAATCTTAGAATAGTGGATCAAGCATGGTCACGCTTCCATTTTTACAGAGCTCAGATATTTAAACATCTGAGGACAGTTGGTTGCGGTGCATACGGATAACGGAACCGTGCCAACCAGTAACAGCCAAATGATGAATTATTGATAATGATTTATAAACGAATGATTTAAGAGATTTACAGCCTCAAGGGAAAGATGATTTTGTTCGGTAGTTTTACATCATATCATCAATTTCGCATCTATGTTCCATGTGGTGTGCAACCCCTGATCTACTTTGCATATACATCATTTCAAATTAAAATTAACAACTCTGGTAAATACCAACGACAATAGTACAATGGTACTCGTCATTAACCAAGTTGAACCCTAGACCACAGAGGCCTTGTGACTAAACTCTTATGCTCTTAACCACTAGGCAACCGTAGCCCAGGGAAAATGAACCCTGGACCATAGACACCATGTGGTAAAAGACAATGCCTTAACCACTGGGCAATTGTAGTCCAGATGGCTATTGCATGCAATAGAACACCAACTGTACAATACAACAGAAAGAATTCAGAAAGCTAAAAGTCAGAAATATAAGAATTGAGAGAACGCCCCGGTAAGTGCGAGTGGTCGAATATCCATCACGGAAATACTCAACCACCTTCCCGTTTGACATCGGAGACTGCTCCGACATCTACACTTTTCTGTTAAAGAACAGTGCGAGAAATATTGCTTGTCCTCTTCGCGCAATGTAAACTTATATAAAGATACCCGATTTTATTTCATTGTGGTGTCGTTAATTAATTTATTTGACATTTTCTTTGTAAATGCGTGTTTTATTTTGTGTTTAATGTTGGTATAAAGATATATAATTTTTGTGTTTATTAATTACATCATATTGTTATCGACTTACTAAAATATAAGATAAAATACAATTAAAATTATTCTTAGTTTTACCATACCACATAACTCTTTACTACCACAATATATTTAAAAGAATGGTGAACACAGTTTCGGGTAGAAAACATGCACGACTTACCCATATAAACTTGACCCCAAAAATACGTACAATTAAACAACGCGTTGATAAGACACAAATGCAAACCGTGTCATACACCATGAAAACACACGCACACATATGTTATGGTGCTTAACACTGACACACACACACACACACACACACACACACACACACGCGCGCGCGCTTAACTCAAATATACACGTTTTGGTGCTTAACATTGACACACACACACACACACGCGCGCGCGTGCGAACACACGTCGTGGTGCTTGACACACATGCACGCAAACACGTACATACACAACTCTAATATATACGTTTTGGTGCTTAACACTGACACACACACACACACACACACACACACACACACACACACACACACTGTGACTTAACACAAACATACACGTTGTGGCGCTTAACACACACAAACACACACACACACACACACACACACCGTGACTTAACACGTACATACACGTTGTGGTGGTTAACACCGACACACACGCACGCGCGCTTTGTTCTGATTTTTCTTATAACAGGTTAACTACATGGCATATTAATGGTGATAATTCCTTAATGACCAAGTATGGATAAGAAAATTCAGAACGATTAGAAATACAATTCATGTTAATTATTGGCTAGGATTTTCTTCATTTACACTTCTGTCATGTCTGTATAATTTCCCTAAAACGAATTGGAGAAATTCTCATTTTGTCGAATCTAAACAAAGTATTGCTATCATGATATTGTTGGCATTTATCTTATCTTTCTTCCACAAATACAAATTGAAATTTTATGAATTTTATTTTTGTTTTGTTCATTATGCTACTATTTAATAATATTTTAAGTGAAGCACATAACATTGACTTGAGACGTCAACAAATAGTATTGATAAAGAATACGCTTTGTTTTAAAATACAGAAATTTGCTGACAAATGCAATTACAGTGATAAATGCCGTTCACGATCTAATGGCAAAGTAAACACCAAGTCTATTTTAACACTAGTGTAATTGTAACAAATAAAGCGTAAAAAGGCGTGATTATATACATTCATCGATACAATAATGTACTATACGTGGTTTAAATTCGTCCGTGTTAATACACACTGCCATCATTTTGGTGAACTAACTCCATATTATTCATTAGTTCATCATATGTTCTTTTCGTCATTTAAGCGATTATTTAGTTACATGGTGTTTCTTTCAAAACCGATGGCGAGGACCTAGAGAAGAACATCTTTATGACGCCACAATCAACCACTTAAAATATTATGTATGTACTTAAAACAGACAAAAAATATAGGGGAACGAATGTTTTGCGTGTTTAAAACGTATGCTATATTGTCCTAAATCATTTCACAGGCACACGAGATGTTATGTAACACGTGCTGTTAAAGAAACTTAGTGCAATGTTTGTTTATATGTAAATAGGGTAACGAAATTACGCATTAATGGTATGTGTATAAACCAGTTAATACTATTAACAGTCAATATTTAGTCAGCACAGCCAAAAGTAGACAACTTTGCCTTCTTTAACTTATGTGTTGTCATACAAACAATAGAATGGTGTTTACAAGTAATACAACACTAATATTTTCTAACTCTGAGCGATGAAGTAAATACAACCATGTACTAAAGTGAAATACACATATAACCATGATTCTTATAATTTTTGGTAAATTGGGAAAACTTATTTCTTTGTAGTTTTGTTGCCAAATCACTTAAAAAGTTCACCCAAAAACAGTTAACATGTACCCGACGAGTTACCTGCCTTTAAAACGTAAGTCGAACGTTGTGACTTGAAGCGATTTAAAATTTTGGTTGATTTTTCAAATTTTTGGCAAGAAAACGAAAATAAATTTGTTTTCTGAAATTACCAGAATTATAAGAATCGTTGTAAAGAAAAGAGTATTTCAATTTCTTCTTTGTTTCACCGCGTAGACTCTGTAATTTTAAATGTATTACCGTACACACCGTTTCATTGTATGGCAGAAAATATATAAAGCACAAGAGTAAAAAGCGAAGCGCTTTCCCGAAAGTTGTATAATGTGACGATTGAGTGGAGAGGTGGGGGGCTGTAGGCATTAAGTGAGAAATGGAGATTTGCTGACAAATGCAATTACAGTGATAAATGCCGTTCACGATCTAATGGCAAAGTAAACACCAAGTCTATTTTAACACTAGTGTAATTGTAACAAATAAAGCGTAAAAAGGCGTGATTATATACATTCATCGATACAATATTGTACTATAAGTGGTTTAAATTCGTCCGTGTTAATACACACTGCCATCATTTTGGTGAACTAACTCCATATTATTCATTAGTTCATCATATGTTCTTTTCGTCTTTTAAACGATTACTTAGTTACATGGTGTTTCTTTCAAAACCGATGGCGAGGACCTAGAGAAGAACATCTTTATGACGCCACAATCAACCACTTAAAATATTATGTATGTACTTAAAACAGACAAAAAATATACGGGAACTTATGTTTTGCGTGTTTAAAACGTGTGCTATATTGTCCTAAATCATTTCACAGGCACACGAGATGTTATGTAACACGTGCTGTTAAAGAAACTTAGTGCAATCTTTGTTTATATGCAAATAGGGTAACGGAATTACGCATTAATCGTCTATGTATACACCAGTTATTACTGTAGGCATTAAGTGAGAAATGGAGATTTGCTGACAAATGCAATTACAGTGATAAATGCCGTTCACGATCTAATGGCAAAGTAAACACCAAGTCTATTTTAACACTAGTGTAATTGTAACAAATAAAGCGTAAAAAGGCGTGATTATATACATTCATCGATACAATATTGTACTATAAGTGGTTTAAATTCGTCCGTGTTAATACACACTGCCATCATTTTGGTAAACTAACTCCATATTATTCATTAGTTCATCATATGTTCTTTTCGTCTTTTAAACGATTACTTAGTTACATGGTGTTTCTTTCAAAACCGATGGCGAGAACCTAGAGAAGAACATCTTTATGACGCCACAATCAACCACTTAAAATATTATGTATGTACTTAAAACAGACAAAAAATATACGGGAACTTATGTTTTGCGTGTTTAAAACGTGTGCTATATTGTCCTAAATCATTTCACAGGCACACGAGATGTTATGTAACACGTGCTGTTAAAGAAACTTAGTGCAATGTTTGTTTATATGCAAATAGGGTAACGGAATTACGCATTAATCGTCTATGTATACACCAGTTATTACTGTAGGCATTAAGTGAGAAATGGAGATTTGCTGACAAATGCAATTACAGTGATAAATGCCGTTCACGATCTAATGGCAAAGTAAACACCAAGTCTATTTTAACACTAGTGTAATTGTAACAAATAAAGCGTAAAAAGGCGTGATTATATACATTCATCGATACAATATTGTACTATAAGTGGTTTAAATTCGTCCGTGTTAATACACACTGCCATCATTTTGGTAAACTAACTCCATATTATTCATTAGTTCATCATATGTTCTTTTCGTCTTTTAAACGATTACTTAGTTACATGGTGTTTCTTTCAAAACCGATGGCGAGAACCTAGAGAAGAACATCTTTATGACGCCACAATCAACCACTTAAAATATTATGTATGTACTTAAAACAGACAAAAAATATACGGGAACTTATGTTTTGCGTGTTTAAAACGTGTGCTATATTGTCCTAAATCATTTCACAGGCACACGAGATGTTATGTAACACGTGCTGTTAAAGAAACTTAGTGCAATCTTTGTTTATATGCAAATAGGGTAACGGAATTACGCATTAATCGTCTGTGTATACACCAGTTATTACTATTAACAGTCAATATTTATATAGCACAGCCAAAAGTAGAAAACTTTGCCTTCTTTAACTTATGTGTTGTCATACAAACAATAGAATGGTGTTTACAAGTAATACAACACTAATATTTTCTAACTCTGAGCGATGAAGTAAATACAACCATGTACTAAAGTGAAATACACATATAACCATGATTCTTATAATTTTTGGTAAATTGGGAAAACTTATTTCTTTGTAGTTTTGTTGCCAAATCACTTAAAAAGTTCAACCAAAAACAGTTAACATGTACCCGACGAGTTACCTGCCTTTAAAACGTAAGTCGAACGTTGTGACTTGAAGCGATTTAAAATTTTGGTTGATTTTTCAAATTTTTGGCAAGAAAACGAAAATAAATTTGTTTTCTGAAATTACCAGAATTATAAGAATCGTTGTAAAGAAAAGAGTATTTCAATTTCTTCTTTGTTTCACCGCGTAGACTCTGTAATTTTAAATGTATTACCGTACACACCGTTTCATTGTATGGCAGAAAATATATAAAGCACAAGAGTAAAAAGCGAAGCGCTTTCCCGAAAGTTGTATAATGTGACGATTGAGTGGAGAGGTGGGGGGCTGTAGGCATTAAGTGAGAAATGGAGATTTGCTGACAAATGCAATTACAGTGATAAATGCCGTTCACGATCTAATGGCAAAGTAAACACCAAGTCTATTTTAACACTAGTGTAATTGTAACAAATAGAGCGTAAAAAGGCGTGATTATATACATTCATCGATACAATATTGTACTATAAGTGGTTTAAATTCGTCCGTGTTAATACACACTGCCATCATTTTGGTGAACTAACTCCATATTATTCATTAGTTCATCATATGTTCTTTTCGTCTTTTAAACGATTACTTAGTTACATGGTGTTTCTTTCAAAACCGATAGCGAGGACCTAGAGAAGAACATCTTTATGACGCCACAATCAACCACTTAAAATATTATGTATGTACTTAAAACAGACAAAAACTATACGGGAACTTATGTTTTGCGTGTTTAAAACGTGTGCTATATTGTCCTAAATCATTTCACAGGCACACGAGATGTTATGTAACACGTGCTGTTAAAGAAACATAGTGCAATCTTTGTTTATATGCAAATAGGGTAACGGAATTACGCATTAATCGTCTGTGTATACACCAGTTATTACTATTAACAGTCAATATTTAGTCAGCACAGCCAAAACTAAAAAACTTTGCCTTCTTTAACTTATGTGTTGTCATACAAACAATAGAATGGTGTTTACAAGTAATACAACACTAATATTTTCTAACTCTGAGCGATGAAGTAAATACAACCATGTACTAAAGTGAAATACACATATAACCATGATTCTTATAATTTTTGGTAAATTGGGAAAACTTATTTCTTTGTAGTTTTGTTGCCAAATCACTTAAAAAGTTCACCCAAAAACAGTTAACATGTACCCGACGAGTTACCTGCCTTTAAAACGTAAGTCGAACGTTGTGAATTGAAGAGATTTAAAATTTTGGTTGATTTTTCAAATTTTTGGCAAGAAAACGAAAATAAATTTGTTTTCTGAAATTACCAGAATTATAAGAATCGTTGTAAAGAAAAGAGTATTTCAATTTCTTCTTTGTTTCACCGCGCAGACTCTGTAATTTTAAATGTTGTATTACCGTACACACCGTTTCATTGTATGGCAGAAAATATATAAAGCACAAGAGTAAAAAGCGAAGCGCTTTCCCGAAAGTTGTATAATGTGACGATTGAGTGGAGAGGTGGGGGGGCTGTAGGCATTAAGTGAGAAATGGAGATTTGCTGACAAATGCAATTACAGTGATAAATGCCGTTCACGATCTAATGGCAAAGTAAACACCAAGTCTATTTTAACACTAGTGTAATTGTAACAAATAAAGCGTAAAAAGGCGTGATTATATACATTCATCGATACAATATTGTACTATAAGTGGTTTAAATTCGTCCGTGTTAATACACACTGCCATCATCATTTGGTGAACTAACTCCATATTATTCATTAGTTCATCATATGTTCTTTTCGTCTTTTAAACGATTACTTGGTTACATGGTGTTTCTTTCAAAACCGATAGCGAGGACCTAGAGAAGAACATCTTTATGACGCCACAATCAACCCTTAAAATATTATGTATGTACTTAAAACAGACAAAAAATATACGGGAACTTATGTTTTGCGTGTTTAAAACGTGTGCTATATTGTCCTAAATCATTTCACAGGCACACGAGATGTTATGTAACACGTGCTGTTAAAGAAACTTAGTGCAATCTTTGTTTATATGCAAATAGGGTAACGGAATTACGCATTAATCGTCTGTGTATACACCAGTTATTACTATTAACAGTCAATATTTAGTCAGCACAGCCAAAAGTAGAAAATTTTGCCTTCTTTAACTTATGTGTTGTCATACAAACAATAGAATGGTGTTTACAAGTAATACAACACTAATATTTTCTAACTCTGAGCGATGAAGTAAATACAACCATGTACTAAAGTGAAATACACATATAACCATGATTCTTATAATTTTTGGTAAATTGGGAAAACTTATTTCTTTGTAGTTTTGTTGCCAAATCACTTAAAAAGTTCACCCAAAAACAGTTAACATGTACCCGACGAGTTACCTGCCTTTAAAACGTAAGTCGAACGTTGTGACTTGAAGCGATTTAAAATTTTGGTTGATTTTTCAAATTTTTGGCAAGAAAACGAAAATAAATTTGTTTTCTGAAATTACCAGAATTATAAGAATCGTTGTAAAGAAAAGAGTATTTCAATTTCTTCTTTGTTTCACCGCGTAGACTCTGTAATTTTAAATGTTTTACCGTACACACCGTTTCATTGTATGGCAGAAAATATATAAAGCACAAGAGTAAAAAGCGAAGCGCTTTTCCCGAAAGTTGTATAATGTGACGATTGAGTGGAGAGGTGGGGGGCTGTAGGCATTAAGTGAGAAATGGAGATTTGCTGACAATGCAATTACAGTGATAAATGCCGTTCACGATCTAATGGCAAGTAAACACCAAGTCTATTTTAACACTAGTGTAATTGTAACAAATAAAGCGTAAAAAGGCGTGATTATATACATTCCATCGATACAATATTGTACTATAAGTGGTTTAAATTCGTCCGTGTTAATACACACTGCCATCATTTTGGTGAACTAACTCCATATTATTCATTAGTTCATCATATGTTCTTTTCGTCTTTTAAACGATTACTTAGTTACATGGTGTTTCTTTCAAAACCGATAGCGAGGACCTAGAGAAGAACATCTTTATGACGCCACAATCAACCACTTAAAATATTATGTATGTACTTAAAACAGACAAAAACTATACGGGAACTTATGTTTTGCGTGTTTAAAACGTGTGCTATATTGTCCTAAATCATTTCACAGGCACACGAGATGTTATGTAACACGTGCTGTTAAAGAAACATAGTGCAATCTTTGTTTATATGCAAATAGGGTAACGGAATTACGCATTAATCGTCTGTGTATACACCAGTTATTACTATTAACAGTCAATATTTAGTCAGCACAGCCAAAACTAAAAAACTTTGCCTTCTTTAACTTATGTGTTGTCATACAAACAATAGAATGGTGTTTACAAGTAATACAACACTAATATTTTCTAACTCTGAGCGATGAAGTAAATACAACCATGTACTAAAGTGAAATACACATATAACCATGATTCTTATAATTTTTGGTAAATTGGGAAAACTTATTTCTTTGTAGTTTTGTTGCCAAATCACTTAAAAAGTTCACCCAAAAACAGTTAACATGTACCCGACGAGTTACCTGCCTTTAAAACGTAAGTCGAACGTTGTGACTTGAAGCGATTTAAAATTTTGGTTGATTTTTCAAATTTTTGGCAAGAAAACGAAAATAAATTTGTTTTCTGAAATTACCAGAATTATAAGAATCGTTGTAAAGAAAAGAGTATTTCAATTTCTTCTTTGTTTCACCGCGCAGACTCTGTAATTTTAAATGTTGTATTACCGTACACACCGTTTCATTGTATGGCAGAAAATATATAAAGCACAAGAGTAAAAAGCGAAGCGCTTTCCCGAAAGTTGTATAATGTGACGATTGAGTGGAGAGGTGGGGGGCTGTAGGCATTAAGTGAGAAATGGAGATTTGCTGACAAATGCAATTACAGTGATAAATGCCGTTCACGATCTAATGGCAAAGTAAACACCAAGTCTATTTTAACACTAGTGTAATTGTAACAAATAAAGCGTAAAAAGGCGTGATTATATACATTCATCGATACAATATTGTACTATAAGTGGTTTAAATTCGTCCGTGTTAATACACACTGCCATCATTTTGGTGAACTAACTCCATATTATTCATTAGTTCATCATATGTTCTTTTCGTCTTTTAAACGATTACTTAGTTACATGGTGTTTCTTTCAAAACCGATAGCGAGGACCTAGAGAAGAACATCTTTATGACGCCACAATCAACCACTTAAAATATTATGTATGTACTTAAAACAGACAAAAAATATACGGGAACTTATGTTTTGCGTGTTTAAAACGTGTGCTATATTGTCCTAAATCATTTCACAGGCACACGAGATGTTATGTAACACGTGCTGTTAAAGAAACTTAGTGCAATCTTTGTTTATATGCAAATAGGGTAACGGAATTACGCATTAATCGTCTGTGTATACACCAGTTATTACTATTAACAGTCAATATTTAGTCAGCACAGCCAAAAGTAGAAAATTTTGCCTTCTTTAACTTATGTGTTGTCATACAAACAATAGAATGGTGTTTACAAGTAATACAACACTAATATTTTCTAACTCTGAGCGATGAAGTAAATACAACCATGTACTAAAGTGAAATACACATATAACCATGATTCTTATAATTTTTGGTAAATTGGGAAAACTTATTTCTTTGTAGTTTTGTTGCCAAATCACTTAAAAAGTTCACCCAAAAACAGTTAACATGTACCCGACGAGTTACCTGCCTTTAAAACGTAAGTCGAACGTTGTGACTTGAAGCGATTTAAAATTTTGGTTGATTTTTCAAATTTTTGGCAAGAAAACGAAAATAAATTTGTTTTCTGAAATTACCAGAATTATAAGAATCGTTGTAAAGAAAAGAGTATTTCAATTTCTTCTTTGTTTCACCGCGTAGACTCTGTAATTTTAATGTATTACCGTACACACCGTTTCATTGTATGGCAGAAAATATATAAAGCACAAGAGTAAAAAGCGAAGCGCTTTCCCGAAAGTTGTATAATGTGACGATTGAGTGGAGAGGTGGGGGGGGCTGTAGGCATTAAGTGAGAAATGGAGATTTGCTGACAAATGCAATTACAGTGATAAATGCCGTTCACGATCTAATGGCAAAGTAAACACCAAGTCTATTTTAACACTAGTGTAATTGTAACAAATAAAGCGTAAAAAGGCGTGATTATATACATTCATCGATACAATATTGTACTATAAGTGGTTTAAATTCGTCCGTGTTAATACACACTGCCATCATTTTGGTGAACTAACTCCATATTATTCATTAGTTCATCATATGTTCTTTTCGTCTTTTAAACGATTACTTGGTTACATGGTGTTTCTTTCAAAACCGATAGCGAGGACCTAGAGAAGAACATCTTTATGACGCCACAATCAACCACTTAAAATATTATGTATGTACTTAAAACAGACAAAAAATATACGGGAACTTATGTTTTGCGTGTTTAAAACGTGTGCTATATTGTCCTAAATCATTTCACAGGCACACGAGATGTTATGTAACACGTGCTGTTAAAGAAACTTAGTGCAATCTTTGTTTATATGCAAATAGGGTAACGGAATTACGCATTAATCGTCTGTGTATACACCAGTTATTACTATTAACAGTCAATATTTAGTCAGCACAGCCAAAAGTAGAAAATTTTGCCTTCTTTAACTTATGTGTTGTCATACAAACAATAGAATGGTGTTTACAAGTAATACAACACTAATATTTTCTAACTCTGAGCGATGAAGTAAATACAACCATGTACTAAAGTGAAATACACATATAACCATGATTCTTATAATTTTTGGTAAATTGGGAAAACTTATTTCTTTGTAGTTTTGTTGCCAAATCACTTAAAAAGTTCACCCAAAAACAGTTAACATGTACCCGACGAGTTACCTGCCTTTAAAACGTAAGTCGAACGTTGTGACTTGAAGCGATTTAAAATTTTGGTTGATTTTTCAAATTTTTGGCAAGAAAACGAAAATAAATTTGTTTTCTGAAATTACCAGAATTATAAGAATCGTTGTAAAGAAAAGAGTATTTCAATTTTTTCTTTGTTTCACCGCGTAGACTCTGTAATTTTAAATGTTGTATTACCGTACACACCGTTTCATTGTATGGCAGAAAATATATAAAGCACAAGAGTAAAAAGCGAAGCGCTTTCCCGAAAGTTGTATAATGTGACGATTGAGTGGAGAGGTGGGGGGCTGTAGGCATTAAGTGAGAAATGGAGATTTGCTGACAAATGCAATTACAGTGATAAATGCCGTTCACGATCTAATGGCAAAGTAAACACCAAGTCTATTTTAACACTAGTGTAATTGTAACAAATAAAGCGTAAAAGGCGTGATTATATACATTCATCGATACAATATTGTACTATAAGTGGTTTAAATTCGTCCGTGTTAATACACACTGCCATCATTTTGGTGAACTAACTCCATATTATTCATTAGTTCATCATATGTTCTTTTCGTCTTTTAAACGATTACACGAGATGTTATGTAACACGTGCTGTTAAAGAAACTTAGTGCAATCTTTGTTTATATGCAAATAGGGTAACGGAATTACGCATTAATCGTCTGTGTATACACCAGTTATTACTATTAACAGTCAATATTTAGTCAGCACAGCCAAAAGTAGAAAATTTTGCCTTCTTTAACTTATGTGTTGTCATACAAACAATAGAATGGTGTTTACAAGTAATACAACACTAATATTTTCTAACTCTGAGCGATGAAGTAAATACAACCATGTACTAAAGTGAAATACACATATAACCATGATTCTTATAATTTTTGGTAAATTGGGAAAACTTATTTCTTTGTAGTTTTGTTGCCAATCACTTAAAAAGTTCACCCAAAAACAGTTAACATGTACCCGACGAGTTACCTGCCTTTAAAACGTAAGTCGAACGTTGTGACTTGAAGCGATTTAAAATTTTGGTTGATTTTTCAAATTTTTGGCAAGAAAACGAAAATAAATTTGTTTTCTGAAATTACCAGAATTATAAGAATCGTTGTAAAGAAAAGAGTATTTCAATTTCTTCTTTGTTTCACCGCGTAGACTCTGTAATTTTAAATGTTGTATTACCGTACACACCGTTTCATTGTATGGCAGAAAATATATAAAGCACAAGAGTAAAAGCGAAGCGCTTTCCCGAAAGTTGTATAATGTGACGATTGAGTGGAGAAGTGGGGGGCTGTAGGCATTAAGTGAGAAATGGAGATTTGCTGACAAATGCAATTACAGTGATAAATGCCGTTCACGATCTAATGGCAAAGTAAACACCAAGTCTATTTTAACACTAGTGTAATTGTAACAAATAAAGCGTAAAAAGGCGTGATTATATACATTCATCGATACAATATTGTACTATAAGTGGTTTAAATTCGTCCGTGTTAATACACACTGCCATCATTTTGGTGAACTAACTCCATATTATTCATTAGTTCATCATATGTTCTTTTCGTCTTTTAAACGATTACTTAGTTACATGGTGTTTCTTTCAAAACCGATGGCGAGAACCTAGAGAAGAACATCTTTATGACGCCACAATCAACCACTTAAAATATTATGTATGTACTTAAAACAGACAAAAAATATACGGGAACTTATGTTTTGCGTGTTTAAAACGTGTGCTATATTGTCCTAAATCATTTCACAGGCACACGAGATGTTATGTAACACGTGCTGTTAAAGAAACTTAGTGCAATCTTTGTTTATATGCAAATAGGGTAACGGAATTACGCATTAATCGTCTGTGTATACACCAGTTATTACTATTAACAGTCAATATTTATTCAGCACAGCCAAAAGTAGAAAACTTTGCCTTCTTTAACTTATGTGTTGTCATACAAACAATAGAATGGTGTTTACAAGTAATACAACACTAATATTTTCTAACTCTGAGCGATGAAGTAAATACAACCATGTACTAAAGTGAAATACACAATCATGATTCTTATAATTTTTGGTAAATTGGGAAAACTTATTTCTTTGTAGTTTTGTTGCCAAATCACTTAAAAAGTTCACCCAAAAACAGTTAACATGTACCCGACGAGTTACCTGCCTTTAAAACGTAAGTCGAACGTTGTGACTTGAAGCGATTTAAAATTTTGGTTGATTTTTCAAATTTTTCGCAAGAAAATAAATTTGTTTTCTGAAATTACCAGAATTATAAGAATCGTTGTAAAGAAAAGAGTATTTCAATTTCTTCTTTGTTTCACCGCGTAGACTCTGTAATTTTAAATGTTGTATTACCGTACACACCATTTCATTGTATGGCAGAAAATAAATAAAGCACAACAGTAAAAAGCGAAGCGCTTTCCCGAAAGTTGTATAATGTGACGATTGAGTGGAGAGGTGGGGGGCTGTAGGCATTAAGTGAGAAATGGAGATTTGCTGACAAATGCAATTACAGTGATAAATGCCGTTCACGATCTAATGGCAAAGTAAACACCAAGTCTATTTTAACACTAGTGTAATTGTAACAAATAAAGCGTAAAAAGGCGTGATTATATACATTCATCGATACAATATTGTACTATAAGTGGTTTAAATTCGTCCGTGTTAATACACACTGCCATCATTTTGGTGAACTAACTCCATATTATTCATTAGTTCATCATATGTTCTTTTCGTCTTTTAAACGATTACTTAGTTACATGGTGTTTCTTTCAAAACCGATGGCGAGAACCTAGAGAAGAACATCTTTATGACGCCACAATCAACCACTTAAAATTATTATATGTACTTAAAACAGACAAAAAAATATACGGGAACTTATGTTTTGCGTGTTTAAAACGTGTGCTATAGTGTCCTAAATCATTTCACACACACGAGATGTTATGTAACACGTGCTGTTAAAGAAACTTAGTGCAATGTTTGTTTATAGCAAATAGGGTAACGGAATTACGCATTAATCGTCTGTGTATAAACCAGTTATTACTATTAACAGTCAATATTTAGTCAGCACAGCCAAAAGTAGAAAACTTTGCCTTCTTTAACTTATGTGTTGTCATACAAACAATAGAATGGTGTTTACAAGTAATACAACACTAATATTTTCTAACTCTGAGCGATGAAGTAAATACAACCATGTACTAAAGTGAAATACACATATAACCATGATTCTTATAATTTTTGGTAAATTGGGAAAACTTATTTCTTTGTAGTTTTGTTGCCAAATCACTTAAAAAGTTCACCCAAAACAGTTAACATGTACCCGACGAGTTACCTGCCTTAAAACGTAAGTCGAACGTTGTGACTTGAAGCGATTTAAAATTTTGGTTGATTTACAAATTTTTGGCAAAGAAAACGAAAATAATTTGTTTTCTGAAATTACCAGAATTATAAGAATCGTTGTAAAGAAAAGAGTATTTCAATTTCTTCTTTGTTTCACGCGTGAAGACTCTGTAATTTTAAATGTTGTATTACCGTACACACCATTTCATTGTATGGCAGAAAATATATAAAGCACAAGAGTAAAAAACGAAGCGCTTTCCGACAAAGTTGTATAATGTGACGATTGAGTGGAGAGGTGGGGACTGTAGGCATTAAGTGAGAAATGGAGATTTGCTGACAAATGCAATTACAGTGATAAATGTCGTTCACGATCTAATGGCAAAGTAACACCAAGTCCTATTTTAACACTAGTTGTAATTGTAACAAATAAAGCGTAAAAAGGCGTGATTATATACATTCATCGATACACATATTGTACTATAAGTGGTTTAAATACGTCCGTTTAACACATGCCATCATTTTGGTGAATAACTCCTATTATTCATTAGTTCATCATATGTTCTTTCGTCTTTTAAACGATTACTTAGTTACATGGTGTTTCTTTCAAAACCGATGGCGAGAACCTAGAGAAGACATCTTTATGACGCCACAATCAACCACTTAAAATATTATGTATGTACTTAAAACAGACAAAAAAATATACGGGAACTTATTTTTTGCGTGTTTAAAACGTGTGCTATATTGTCCTAAATCTTTCACAGGCACACGAGGATGTTATGTAACACGTGCTGTTAAAGAAACTTAGTGCAATGTTTGTTTATATGCAAATAGGGTAACGAAATTACGCATTAATGGTATGTGTATAAAACAGTTAATACTATTAACAGTCAATATTTAGTCAGCACAGCCAAAAGTAGAAAACTTTGCCTTCTTTAACTTATGTGTTGTCATACAAACAATAGAATGGTGTTTTACAAGTAATACAACACTAATATTTTCTAACTCTGAGCGATGAAGTAAATACAACCATGTACTAAAGTGAAATACACATATAACCATGATTCTTATAATTTTGGTAAATTGGGAAAACTTATTTCTTGTAGTTTTGTTGCCAAATCACTTAAAAAGTTCACCCAAAAACTTAAACATGTACCCGACGAGTTACCTGCCTTTAAAACGTAAGTCGAACGTTGTGACTTGAAGCGATTTAAAATTTGGTTGATTTTTCAAATTTTTGGCAAGAAAACGAAAATAAATTTGTTTTCTGAAATTACCAGATTATAAGAATCGTGTAAAGAAAAGAGTATTTCAATTTTTTCTTTTTTCACCGCGTAGACTCTGTTATTTTAAATGTTGTATTACCGTACACACCGTTTCATTGTATGGCAGAAAATATATAAAAGCACAAGAGTAAAAAGCGAAGCGCTTTCCCGAAAGTGTGTATAATGTGACGATTGAGTGGAGAGGTGGGGGCTGTAGGCATTAAGTGAGAAATGGAGATTTGCTGACAAATGCAATTACAGTGCTAAATGCCGTTCACGATCTAATGGCAAAGTAAAACACCAAGTCTATTTAACACTAGTGTAATTGTAACAAATAAAGCGTAAAAAGGCGTGATTATATACATTCATCGATACAATATTGTACTATAAGTGGTTTAAATTCGTCCGTGTTAATACCACACTGCCATCATTTTGGTGAACTAAATCCATATATTCATTAGTTCATCATATGTTCTTTTCGTCTTTTAAACGATTACTTAGTACATGGTGTTTCTTCAAAACCGATGGCGAGAACCTAGAGAAGAAACATCTTTATGACGCCACAATCAACCACTTAAAATTATGTATGTACTTAAACAGACAAAAAATATTACGGGAAACTTATGTTTTGCGTGTTTAAAACGTGTGCTATATTGTCCTAAATCATTTCACAGGCACACGAGATGTTATGTAACACGTGCTGTTAAAGAAACTTAGTGCAATGTTTGTTTATATGCAAATAGGGTAACGAATTACGCATTAATCGTCTATGTATACACCAGTTATTAATGTAGGCATTAAGTGAGAAATGGAGATTTGCTGACAAATGCAATTACAGTGATAATGCCGTTCACGATCTAATGGCAAAGTAAACACCAGTCTATTTTAACACACTAGTGTAATTGTAACAAATAAAGCGTAAAAAGGCGTGATTATATACATTCATCGATACAATATTGTACTATAGTGGGTTTAAATTCGTCCGTGTTAATACACACTGCCATCATTTTGGTGAACTAACTCCATATTATTCATTAGTTCATCATATGTTCTTTCGTCTTTTAAACGATTACTTAGTTACATGGTGTTTTTTCAAAACCGATGGCGAGAACCTAGAGAAGACATCTTTATGACGCCACAATCAACCACTTAAAATATTATGTATGTACTTAAAACAGACAAAAATATACGGGAACTTATGTTTGCGTGTTTTAAAAACGTGTGCTATATTGTCCTAATCATTTCACAGGCACACGAGATGTTATGTAACACGTGCTGTTAAAGAAACTTAGTGCAATCTTTGTTTATATGCAAATAGGGTTAACGGAATTACGCATTAATCGTCTGTGTATACACCAGTTATTAACTATTAACAGTCAATATTTATCAGCACAGCCAAAATAGAAAACTTTGCCTTCTTTAACTTATGTTGTCACAATACAAACAATAGAATGGTGTTTACAAGTAATACAACACTAATATTTTCTAACCTCTGAGCGATGAAGTAAATACAAACCATTACTAAAGTGAAATACATATAACCATGATTCTTATAATTTTTGGTAAATTGGGAAAACTTATTCTTTGTAGTTTTGTTGCCAAATCACTTAAAAAGTTCACCCAAAAACAGTTAACATGTACCCGACGAGTTACCTGCCTTTAAAACGTAAGTCGAACGTTGTGACTTGAAGCGATTTAAAATTTTGGTTGATTTTTCAATTTTGGCAAGAAAACGAAAATAAATTTTTTCTGAAATTACCAAAATTATAAGAATCGTTGTAAAGAAAAGAGTATTTCAATTTCTTCTTTGTTTCACCGCGTAGACTCTGTAATTTTAAATGTTGTTTACCGTACACACCATTTATTGTATGACAGAAAATATATAAAGCACAAGAGTAAAAAGCGAAGCGCTTTCCGAAAAGTTGTATAATGTGACGATTGAGTGGAGAGGTGGGGGGCTGTAGGCATTAAGTGAGAAATGGAGATTTGCTGACAAATGAAATTACAGTGCTAAAATGCCGTTCAGATCTAATGGCAAAGTAAACACCAGTCTATTTTAACACTAGTGTAATTGTAACAAATAAAGCGTAAAAGGCGTGATTATATACATTCATCGATACAATATTGTACTATAAGGGTTTAAATTCGTCCGTGTTAATACACACTGCCATCATTTTTGGTGAACTAACTCTATTATTCATTAGTTCATCATATGTTCTTTTCGTCTTTTAAACGATTACTTAGTTACATGGTGTTTCTTTCAAAACGATGGCGAGAACCTAGAGAAGAACATCTTTTGACGCCACAATCAAACCACTTAAAATATTATGTATGTACTTAAAACAGACAAAAAAAATATACGGGAACTTATGTTTTGCGTGTTTAAAACGTGTGCTATATTGTCCTAAATCATTTCACAGGCACACGAGATGTTATGCAACACGTGCTGTTAAAGAAACTTAGTGCAATGTTTGTTTATATGCAAATAGGGTAACGGAATTACGCATTAATCGTCTATGTATAACCAGTTATTACTGTAGGCATTAAGTGAGAAATGGAGATTTGCTGACAAATGCAATTACAGTGATAAATGCCGTTCACGATCTAATGGCAAGTAAACACCAAGTCTATTTTAACACTAGTGTAATTGTAACAAATAAAGCGTAAAAAGGCGGATTATATACATCATCGATACAATATTGTACTATAAGTGTTTAAATTCGTCCGTGTTAATACACACTGCCATCATTTGGTGAACTAACCCATATTATTCATTAGTTCATCATATGTTCTTTTCGTCTTTAAACGATTACTTAGTTACATGGTGTTTCTTTCAAAACCGATTGCGAGAACCTAGAGAAGAACATCTTTATGACGCCACAATCAACCACTTAAAATATTATGTATGTACTTAAAACAGACCAAAAAATATACGGGAACTTATGTTTTGCGTGTTTAAAACGTGTGCTATAGTGTCCTAAATCATTTCACAGGCACACGAGATGTATGTAACACGTATTGTTAAAGAAACTTAGTGCAAATGTTGTTTATATGCAAATAGGGTAACGGAATTACGCATTAATCTCGTCTATGTATACACCAGTTATTACTGTAGGCATTAAGTGAGAATGGAGATTTGCTGACAAATGCAATTACAGTGATAAATGCCGTTCACGATCTAATGGCAAAGTAAAACACCAAGTCTATTTTAACACTAGTGTAATTGTAACAAATAAAGCGTAAAAA